>JAYESD010000002.1:91359429-92030396 GCA_036927565.1 Tuctoria greenei | reverse complement strand
ATGATTCCATGCTAATTTGCGAACAGAGATCTGAAATGGATTATTTCATCATATCTCCTTATTATGCTCAAACTCCACCCCCCCCCCCCCCCCACCCCCACCCCCACCCCCACCCCCACCCCACCCTCGAACATGGATCCATAGATATAGCTCTTTTGCTTATTTAGTTTGCTTTGGAGTTTTTACTTTGATGATCTTGTATATATTTTTTGTGGCTTGGTATTTCTTTGATTCTATTATAATCAAATTTTCAACTGAGAACTGATAGTTGTGTATTTGTATTGTAGCCAACTTACCTGCCGAGAGCTTTTCTGACATAGTGTCAGAGCATACATCAGGGGTATACTTTGGCTGGGCTGGACTTCCAACACGAGGTATCTACAAGATGGTCATGAGCATTGGCTGGAACCCATATTTCGACAACACTGAGAAGACAGTGGTAAGGTTTTCTTTAGTCGTTTCTATACTCAGTTATCCTACTTTTTTTCTTCTAAAATGTATGGATTGCAGGAACCGTGGTTGCTTCATGATTTCGGTGAGGACTTCTATGGAGAGGAGCTACGCCTAACCATCGTTGGCTACATAAGACCTGAGGTAATTTGGGGGCAAACATTACATGCGAAACCTTTTTTCATCAATAGGAACGCACATTCCTGATTCTTGGCCTTGCTTTTGAATTTTAAGGCCAACTTTCCTTCACTTGAGAGCTTGATAGAGAGGATTCACGAGGATGGGAGGATAGCAGAAAAGGCCCTGGACTTGCCATTATATGCCAAGTACAGAGACTCATCGTATTTGAGGAACCCCTTGCAGCAGGCAAATTCTGCTGATGGGCAGTCTGAGTTGAATGCATAAGTGAGGCAGGTCCCTCGCAAGAGGGTCTTACATAGTTGTCACAGTTCTGTTTGTAATAAATGGGAGGTGCATTGTTGTGGACATAGTTTGTATACTTCCGTTCAGTGCTCTTATGCATATTCCCGCTTACGTGTTTTCTTCATTTATCCAACACAATGTCTAATTTAATTACAAGATGGTGATACATGAGCGAGATTGTTGTTGGTGTAAAAACATTGGCTTCTACTCGATTTGTTAAAAAATTTTGGAAACAGTGGTACCTCTGTTATGAGGTCCTACAAACATTACTTTTTCTGTTTCCTCGCGAGGCGTTTCCTTTTCTAGTTGTAGGTAACGACTGCTGTGCAAGTGTGCAATATGCAAATCTCAGCCCTTTGATGGACATCCAAGGGCGGCTGTACCTTTTACATATAAATGTGCAAAAGGTGTGCAAGCAGGTGGAGATATCTATGTATAAAAAGTACAACACGCTTAGATGTACATTACACGGTTGAGATTCGCGAATTGCACGCTTGTACGGAAGTTTAGATTGCACAACAGTCGTTGTCTGTCCTAGTTGTAACGGCTCTGACAGTAAATCTACTGGGCTAACCTGTCATCCAAACACCATTTTTATGGCCCAACGTGCATAATTTTCTGGGCCTGTAATTTACATTGGTTTTTAGCCCGAAACCACTCTTCCAAACCGGCCCTAGGGCTATGGTACTGAACCAGAACAGAGTTTCTTACAATTTTTAGAGGAACACCAATAGGAGAATTTTTTTTTAATATGCAATTTTTATATTAAATTAATAAAAGTAACCTAGATCTGGTATCAAGGGTTGGGATTTCACCCCAATACATTGTGATAAGGCGCCTCTGGCATCCTAGGATCAAACAGGTTATTTCTTAGTACTCGATGAAATACAACTGGTAAGTACAGTTTTCTCCACTGGTATTTGCAACAGTTGGGGACAAGAAAGAAGGCGGAACTCATCTTGTATGATACTTCTATTAGTCAGAGAGGTGCTCTTGTTTGTGTCGGACGAGCACCTAGGAAAAGTCTGTTGATGATTTTGAGGTGCAACCTGTCATACACAATCCACATGAACTGCCACTTTTCAGCGATCAACCGAGTCGCAAACGACAAAGAGAAAAGATACTGAAACACCCTCTGAAATCGCACAAACGATAAGCACATGTCAATGGTCCAGGATATGGTGGAAGAGTTGGAACCACAAAAGGCAGATTGCTGACACAATACCTCTTGAAGGTATTATAGTATACATATTTATTTTATGTTTTGGATTGGCTTTAGGTTGATTTATTCTTTATGACTTTGTGTTTCTTGCTGCTACCATTTGTGTATGATCAATGTCACATATTCGGTTTGTTTTGTTTGGTACAGGAGGGTGGTCTAATTAAGGAGACCTGGATGGATGAAGATCCGAGAGAAGTATGCTGATGCTGCAGAGAAAGAATCAAAGTTTATTGCACCAGCATATTCTAAGACCCAACCGAAACCAGTCTTCCGAGAGTCTGATTCAGATGACGAGAAGAAATAATAATGCACTCATGTAGTGCATGCGCATGCATTTAATTTTCTGACAATGCTAATACTGCAACTGAAGTTCTGAGACCGTCTACAGTGGCACACTATAAAGCATACTGGATATACTGTTTTGCAGTGTAATTTAGAGTACGTACTGTAAAAGTAGAAGGTGAATAGTATATAAAGTATGCTTTAGATGACGCTGGTGCGGATAGCCTGATGGCGGGAAACTAAAGAGCATCCTCAAGGGAGACTGCAGGCACTGCAAATCTTTTTACACTACCCACCGTGCTTAGGACAAAGGATTTGTTCTTGGTTGTACTTTTTCCGGAAGGTCGAAAACACACGAGTAGTTCACTTCATGTTATATCTTTACTTGGTTCCTCAAATGTTGTATTTCTATATATGTATAAAAGAGGTGGACTAAATTGCAAGGGCAACTTAGAGTGTATGGCGTTTTAAACAGAAAAATTAGATACAAAATTTTGGTATCTTTGAACTTGTCTTTTATGTTGTTTATATACTTTCAAGTTCTGGCCTGTCATGCACTGGTAGGTTGTAATTCTCGTGATTATCGTTTGATAAGCGTGTGGCCATCATAAAGTGGTTAACATGAAAGTTCACGTACCTTGTGGCTGGCTATTCAATGGTCGGTGATATATCATTTCTTTGATGTCGTTCATTGTTCGGTTCACATAATGAAAATGACTAGCATGCAATCCGAGTTATGGTGCAATTGTGCATTCAATCATTTCTATTCATCAGATCTGTATCTTAAGATTGTTGCATTTTTTACTTAACACTCTCCACCTGAAGCAATCAGATAGAGGAGGTTAAATAAAAAAAAAACCGTAAGATGCAAATCTAATGAATAGAAATGATTTATTGCACGATTGTACCGTAACACAGAATGCATTCTAGTTGTTGCTTTACAGAATTGATCATGAACAGAGTATGTGTTTGCAAAATGTCACGGAAGAGTTCTCTTTGGAACAGTGAAAGGTGTGGCATCCATTGAGCACGATGGCAAATGCTGTCTCATGTTGTAGCAATGACTCGTTAACACAGCCAACGCTCTACCATGCACTCTTATTCACAGTTCTGTGTCTGTATGTCGTTACTGCCATAATCCCTATGGATGTGATATGAAGAATATAACCAGTAAATGATGCTGCAGTTTTGACTCGCAACATTTGGTATCCTTCTATGTGTTTGTCAGAGATGCCCCTTGACCCTTGTTGGCGTAATGTGCTGTGAATGAGAGTGCATGACTCATCACAACCTACAACCTTGTCAGCTAGCTGTCACATGCATGACATCAACCCTGGTTGAGTGAGGCCTGGGCGTAGTCCACGTTACGTTAAGAGGGAAACCTTCAGAGGTGTTCCAGATTATACAACCAAACCAGCCGAGATGCCGGATATGATATGACAGGCCAAACACGTAGGAAACAGTCCCAATCATGGCCCAATGTACCTCGAAGCACAATTTTCCGCGTTAACTAAACAGACCAGCAAACCGAAATGAAGGTATAGCAGAAGTAACCTACAGAACTCAGAACGTGGAGAGTGGGGAGAGAATATAAAAGATTGGAACCTCCTCAACGCCATCTTCGCATCCTAGCATTTCAAACACTCGAGTATTGCATTGCATGAAGCGGGCCAAATTCTCCGATCTGACCATGGTGATAGTTGTCGATGTCAACCACATAGCTACACAAACTAGCTACTACAATAATTAGTGACTTCATCTACACAACATCTCCCAGTACCGAACCAATATGGTCAAGAAAAGCTACTCAATTATCAAGGCCGGAACGGTAAACAAACTACCTCTGCAATTTCAGACGAACGCATCAATGAACAACCGTCGTACCTACGGGGAAGCGATGTGTCAGTAAGGGTGGTCTTCCTTGGGGTACCCCTCCTCCGGCCAGTAGCTCAGCCACTCGAACATGGGCCCCTTCGCCATGGCAAGCTCAAGGATGTCGGCGCCCACAACCCCCGGGTCCACGTCCCTCCCGACCATTCTCACCGCCTCGGCCAGCCTGTCAATCGTCTTCCCTCTAGAAGCACTCTCTGAAGCCAGCGCAACGGTCTTCCTCCTCCCGCCTCGCCCGCCGCTCCCCGCCGCCGCCGGGCCCCTGCAAGCACCTCGGCTCCGGCTGGCCGGAGGAGGGAGGAAGAACAGCGTAGGGGGGAGTTTGCGAGGGGGCACGGCAGGGGAGGAGGAACGCTCGCCTTGGCCGGCGGGTGCCGGCGGTGAGGCTGATGGCGGCGCCTGTGCGTCCGCCATGGCTTCGCGGGGAAGGCGGCTCGCACTTGCGCGAGTTTGTTAACCTGGTGGGGCCAGGAAATGGAGGAACTGGACAGGATCACCTACAGTAATGCACAGTCACTTTACAAATAAGAACGTGGCCGTATGTCACAATGATGTGTTTGGTTGAGAGTCAAAGTGAGATGGGATGGATTCATCCCAGTTTTTAGGAATGGGACGGTCTCGTTTTCTGTTTGTGAGGGATGGGACGATCCCGATCCTTGTTCCTTGTTTGTTTTGTGGAATGACGTGGGACGGAATGGTCATGTCTCCTATTTAAATGAAATGATGGGACATAGACATGTAAGTATAAGTATTTCCAGAGGGCCTTGCGCCTGCCTCCACGGAGGTGAGACGGATCCGTCCTCATGTTTTCGGTGGGATGGTTCCATTCTGCACCTGGGTGGAATATTCTCTTTTGAGAGATGACTCCATCCTATGTGTCTCTAAACTAAACAACAGAAAAGTGAGATCGTCCCGCTCCACTATATCCCTCAAACCAAACACACCCTTAATTTACAAGCTTTGCTGCAGAGAATTCTCACCGAGGACCTAACTGAGATCTCCGGAGAACTTTTTTATCAATAAATATGTTTTTCATCAGTTTAATAAAAATAACCATCAATTTTCATTTTACAAAAATAACGATCCATTCGGCTACTGCGACTACTGACGTGGGAACCACGTGTCATTGAGCTACCAGACGATAAGATGGTGTGACTGTCACTCAAGCCTCATTTAGCTACCGGACGAAACTGGGAGCACCGAAGCATCATTCGTCACTCAAACCCACAACCTTAAGGATAGGAGTCAATATCTCTACCAACTGAAACTAAAGTTATTTGACAAGAATTATAATAATTTTTTATTTAAAAAAGTCTTGATAACTCCCAAACTATGACTTAGTGTCTACATAACTCCCTAAACTTCAAAACCAAGTATTTAACTTCTTAACATTCACAAAACCATTTAATTTACCCCCTAAGGTGGTTTTAAAAGGTGGTTTTGCCACATCAGCAGCTTACGTGTCATGTCTTGCATGTCTTTATTGTGAGACCCACATGTTAGTTAGAGAAAAATTGTTCGAAGATGGCATGAGCTATAGAAGTCTGATAGATTAAGCTGGTTGATGGGCTCTGCAAGGAGCGGTGATGGGCGCTAGCCTATGCGCTCTCTGTCCACATTTTCCACAACATATTTTGGAATAGCGCAAACCTAAATATAGATACGATAAATAACTACAGAAGATTGGTGATGCGCACCTAAGTTAGCGCACACTTCTTGACACATACAGAAAAAATCGAGAGCGGATAACAAAAAAATCTCCAACAGGTAACAAGATTTGCAAGTAGAACATGAGTATGCTTGTATTATCTAATTGACATGCAAGTTCTACTACACATACATACAAGACATGACATATAAGCTGATGATATAGCAAAACCACCCTTCAAAACCACCTTAGGGGGTTGATTAAATGGTTTTGTGAAGGTTAGAGTGTTAAATACCTGATTTTAAAGTTTGGGAAGTTAAATAGTCACTAGGTCATAGTTAAGGGGGTTATGTAAATTTTTTTCCTTTTTTATTTAAATAACTTAATTTGAAATTTGTAACTTTCAATTTGTAACTAAAATAAATTTGAAATTTTAATTTTAATTTCAACTTATTTTTTTCAAGTTAGAAATTTCAAAATTGATTTTAAATTTGACAAAATATCAAGTTTCATATTCCAATTTTGAATTTAATTTCAACATTCAGTTTCAAACTGTGAAGTTTGAAATTAAACTCAAAACTGGAATTTGAATTTACATTTCATAAAATATAAAATCAATTTAAAATTTTAATTTGAAAAGAAAATTCGGATGTAAATTCAATTTAAAGTTTGTAATTCAAAGTTAAATTCAAATTCATAGTTGATGTTAAATAAAAATTATTAGAATTTTTAATCTAATAACTTATATATTTTGTTGGTAGATCATTAGACTCATATTTTTTAGGTTGTGAGTTGGAGCACCAGACGATAATGTGGCTATTTTGAAAAAAAAAAACAAAATTTGATGATTACTTTTATTAAATTAATATAAAATCGGTTATTAAAAAAAGACATTCAATCTCCAGGCTGGGCCTGCCTTCAAAGCCCAATACCCTCCGATCTCGAGCGCGCATGTGGGCCCAGCTCAGAACAATTCATGGACCCAGACGACAAGAGGCACGAAGTATGCTTCAAAAAGAGGCACGAAGTAGTACACATAAGTCGTGGGCCCTCATTCTGTGGGCCCTGCAACAACCTGGGAGAACCTGAGGGGGCCCGCCTTCTGCTGGACTCTGCGGGGCTCGATGGACGGCGGCACTTGGACAAACCCGCTCGCAACTCCAACCTCTCACCACATCAGCTGGCCGTTGGCATCATCGCTGCCGCTCGCTACGACGGTCGACCAAGTTCCTGAGTCCTGTCCTCATCATCAGTCACAGTCACGCACACGCCGCTCAAGTTGCTCGGCGCCTTGCCTGCCCAAACCACCTCCATGTCCGCCGCGACTGCGCTCCTCCGCCTCTGCTCCCGCCACGCCCCCTCGTCTGCCCTCCGCGCGCCCGGCCTCCGTGCAGCCGCACGCCTGTAACGGCTGTTGGCCGCCGGGCTGTCGTTCCGGGACGTGAGCACGCTACGAGATTGATCAACGAAGATAAGAACGCATAGAATTTGGAGAGGAAGAAAGGTAGGGGATAAAGACTGGAGTTCAGTTGGGAAATGTTTATCAGTGCTCGACCAACAGCATCCCGATTACATCATATAGCCAACCGATACTTGCTATGTGGGCCCACACACACACTCCTTAACACAGTTTCAACTCAATTAAAAATAAATGAACTAAACTCTCGCCACCGTGGCGTCCTGCGTGGCATCAGCCGTGGCACCAGCCATGACACCTCCCCCACCTTGAGAATGTGCTTGACCCCAAGTCGCCAGCTCCGGAAATCGCTGCACCACGATGTTCCAGTCCTTCCACGTTTCCTCATGCGATGAGCCAACAGACCAGAGAACGCGAACCTGTGGAATGGCGTGACTCCCCTTCTTCACCAAACGGCGGTCCACAATCTGCATTGGCCGGAGATGAACACTATCCAGGTCGACCGAGGCCGGAAGATCAGGTAAGACAGGACTGTAGTTCAATGTATAAGCCTTCAATTACGATATATGAAAGACATTGTGAATTTGAGCAGAAGCATGTAGTTCCAATCTGTATGACACCTTCCCAACACGCTGGATCACTTTCTACGGCCCAAAATATTTGAATGCAAGTTTGGCACATGGCCTGTTTACCAGAGATGTTTGCGCGTATGGTTGCAGACGGAGGAGTACCAATTCACCAAGCTGAAACTCTCTGTCAACTCGCTTCTTGTCTGAAAATTGTTTCATGTGGTTCTGGGCCCGAGCCAAATGCTCCTTGAGGGAAGTTAAATGATCAGCTCTTGTCTTGAGCATGTGAGCCACTGAAGCTTCAGAGTCAGGTGGAATAACAGGTGCAGCAATAACATCGGGTCGTAACCGTACAAGTCATCAAATGGAGAACAACCAAGAGAAGAGTGCAGACCACAATTCAGCAAGGGAGAGCCATTCCTTCCACTGATGAGGTGTGTCATGGACCATAGAACGTAGATACATCTCAAGGCTTTGATTCAGACGCTTGCTCTGACCGTCGGTTTGAGGGTGGTAGGCCGTCGTGAGCAGCATTTGAACGCCCAGTAGCTGGAACAACTGGCGCCAAACAGCACTTATAAAAATCTTATCAGGATCAGAGAGCATGGTTCTCGGTAGTCCGTGGAGTTTAACCACATTGTCGAGAAGAACTTGAGCCACTTTAGTCGCCGAAAACGGATGCTTGAGAGGGAGGAAGTGAGCGTACTTAGAGAAGCGATCAGTGACCACCATGATGGTGTCATACCCATTAGACTTCGGTAATCCCTCCACAAAGTTCATGGTGATTTCTTTCCATGCTCATTCGGGCAGAGGCAATGGCTGAAACAAGCCTGTCGGGTGTGTCCTCTCTGTTTTGATATGCTGGCACATGGAGCATTGTCTGACGAAGTCGGCAACGTCAGCCTTGAGGCCTTTCCAATAAAACTTCCGTCTGACACGATGATATGTCACGTGCTTGCCAGAGTGACCGCCAATTGCACCAGCATGAAAGATCGAGATGATTTTAGAATGCAGAGCAGAGTTAGGACCAATAAGTATTTGATCACCTTTACGGATGAGTCTATTATGCAGAGAAAATCCCTCATCATCAGGGCTCGCCACCGTGAGTTTTGGCAGCATGTCCTGAATACCCTTGTCCAATGCGTAAGAATTGAGGACTTCTTGTATCCACCGAGTTTGAGCTTCAGACATTGCGGTGATGGGCATCAAATGTGCAACACGGGACAATGCATAGGCGGCCTTGTTCTCCTTGCCCTTGTGATATACGATCTTGAATTGAAGACCCATCAACTTAGCCGAAAACCCATCAACTTAGCCATGGCGCAGGCCCGTCTGAAGATTCTGCTCACCCAAGAAGCTAAGACTTCCGTGGTCGGTGCGAATGAGAAACTCGCCACGTTGTAAGTACTGTCACCAACGTCCCACAGCCATAAGCAAGGCTAAAAACTCCTTTTTTGTAGAGCTGCTGGTGCTTAACAATTAGTTGGTTTGCTGAAAAAGGCCATGCACCAGTTTCCACCGTGAACTGAACTGAGAAATCCGGGAGGGCTAAAACAGGTGCAGCCAACATAGCCTTCTTTAACTGAAGAAAAGCAGCAGATGCTTCAGGTGTCCAAATGAAGTTTTTCTTCTTGAGCAACTGAGTTAAGGGTCGAGCGATGATCTGTCGAAGTGTTCTAATGACACTTCCCCCGGTACTACTAAAAAGTAGTCCGCGGAGGTTCGTATTTAGACAGGGAGCAAAATCAGGATCCAAGAGCGAGGTGACACAAGGAGTTTTACGTGGTCCGAGTCCTGCATCCGAAATCTCCAAGGACCCTTCGCCACGTACTTGGCGTCAACGGCGGCCCCCCTAAGAGTTGTCGGAGCTTACTTGCTTCGACGGTGCCCATTGTCAACGTATGAAACATCAACGGCGGGCCCCTGGGTGATGCCAGAGCTAGGTGCTCTGGCGGCACCCACCATCAACATGCATATCGTCAAATTATTTTTTTTCTGCACATGAGAGACAAGAAAAGTAGTAATATTCGTCCTCTTTCCTATAGCTTATTTGTGACTTATTCTCCTTCTTTGAATTTTAGGTCCTAATAAACTCATTGTGACAATACAAGTATAATGATTAAACTTCCATAGGTTTGTGTACTTTTTGTATCCGCCTTACTGAGACCCACCATAAACTCATTGTGACAATACAAGTATACTGATTAAACTTCCATAGGTTTGTGTACTTTTCGGACCCGCCTTACTGAGACCCACCAGAATAGATAAAATGGCGTACTTAGGGTGCTGGACCAGGCTAAGTCGATAGCGCACTCCAGACCCGTCATTGGTATTGGTTTTCAGACGAGTAGGCCATCCAACAATACTGGGACTTTAAGACTTTATTTATATATCACATGAATCTTTAGGACTAACTTTCAAATGGATTGCACAACATCACTATTGACAAGAAGGTAAAAGAAGGAAAAGTAATGAGCATGCGCAAAGTAAATTCATGTAGAATCTAATTTCATATAAATATATTTCACTATATGTCCGAATAACAGGGGAAAGCAAGGACACACTTAAAGTACAAGACCAAGTTAAGTGTCGACCTACGTGCTACTAAGTATATTTCATCTTGGACCAACCCGACTCTATTCATAAACTCTATGAGATACATTTTATACAAATACATACTCACCTATGTGCTACTAAGTATAGAACTTACGAAGATGCTCAATATTCCAGAGATTAGGAAGTGGTATCCCATCCTCTGTTGTCAAGCGAACGCATCCGGGGCGGGAAACTTTCATAACTCAGAACGGACCCTCCCAGCCAGGGAAAAGTTTGTTCATCCCTTCTTGAGTGAGTATTCGCCGCAACACCAGATCATCTTCTTAAAATTGCCGATTGCGCACATGCCTTTGATGATAGCGCTAGAGCGCCTGGCGGTATCGCACGTTTTGGGCAGCTACTTGACACCTTGCCTCGTCGACGAGGTCTAAGTCATTATGCTGGAGCTGGTTCTGCGTGGCTTCATCGTAGGTCCAGACTCGGAGAGACCCATGGCAATTTCGGGAGGAATGACAGCTTCGGCTCCGTACACCATGAAGAAGGGTGTTTCTCCTATTGCCCAGCTAGGTGTTCTCCGGCCTGCCCACAATGCAGACGAAAGTTCTTCTATCTAGTTGGCACCATGCTTTTTCAAGTGCTCATAAGTGCGCGTCTTGAGCCCCCTGAGAATTTCTGCGTTTGCTCTCTTGGCTCGGCCATTACTTATCGAATGAGATACTGATGCGTAGCTAAAAGTTATGTCGAGGTATTCGCAATACTGTTGGAATCCTGCACTTGTGAATTGGGTCCCGTTGTCAGTGATGAATCGGTTCAGAACTCCAAATTTGCAGACAATGGACTTCAAGAATTTGATGGCAGATTGCTTGTTGATTGTCACAACTGGAGTAGCTTCCGACCACTTTGTGAACTTGTCGACGGTGACATATAAGAACCGGTACCCTCCAACGGCTTTTGGGAAAGGTCCCAAAATATCCACCTCCCACACAGCGAATGACCATGAGGGAGGAATCATTTGCAGTGAATGCGCTGGTGTATGAATTTGCTTCGCATGGAATTGGCACACTTCGCACTTCTTGACCAGCTTGACTGCATCCTGGAGTGTTGTTGTCCAGTAAAAACCATGGCGGAATGCCTTATCGACCAGCATGTGGGATGATGTGTGATTCCCACACTCGCCTCCATGGATCTCTGCGAGAAGTTCGCAACACTCTTCCCAAGAAATGCAATGCATTAGAATGCCGTTGGCACCACGTCGATAAAGATCCCCTTCTACCAACGTGTATCTATTAGCTAATCTGACAATTCGCTCAGCAGATACACCATCTTCAGGAAGGATGTTGCCTTTCATGTAGTTTCGAACCTCCAAGATCCATGCATCAGAACTTACTTGAGCTTCTGGATCTTGCGCGCTTGGTTGCTCGAAGCTTCCCGTAGCGCATACGATCCTTGGTGGATGCCATGGTAACAGGGCCACCGGAACCTCCAGCTTCGAGGTGCTGGACTCGCCCCCATCACTCAGTTCGACAGGCTGAGTGGCAAGTGCCGGTAATCTCCTAACAAAAACCCCGTTGGGTGACTGAGCTCCGGTTGAAGCTTTCGTCGAGAGATCGTCAACTTCAGCGTTGTTGAGACGCTGGACATGGCAGATGTCATGGACCTGGAACTCCTTCTTTAACTTCTGGACTTCAATCTAATATGCAGCAAGCTGAGGGTTATTGCAGCTACATTCACCTTTGACTTGTTTGATGATGAGCTGCGAATCTCCCTTCACCAGCAGCTGTCGGACACCAAGTGATAGCGCCACCTTGAGTCCGAAGATGAGAGCTTCGTGTTCTTCCATGTTGTTGGCTGCCTTGAAGTCGAGGTGCACCCTGTACTTGACCTTCTCCCTGGTCGCAGCGAAGAGAAGGGTTCTAGCTCTAGCCCCCTGCTTCTGCATGGAGCCATCGAAGTAGAGAGTCCAGTGAGGCTCAGTGAAGACTAAGACCTTAGGTTCCAGCTTCTATTCGCTGAGGCCCCCCTCACTTGATGGAGAAGGTGTCCACTCCACCACGAAGTCAGCCAAAGCCTGACTCTTGATTGCATGTCGAGGCAGAAATTCAAGATTGAACTCTGCCAGCTCTGCAGCTCACTTGGCGGTATTTCCCATTGAATTGGGTTTATGCAAAATAGCACGCAGTGGATAATATGTTACCACTGATATCTTATGGGCTTGGAAGTAATGACGTAACTTCCTTGAGGCAATAAGAACTTCATATAGCAGCTTATGCACCTCAATGTATCAAGTCTTGACTTCATGAAGTACTTCACTAATGAAGTATACTGGCTGCTAGACAGTTCATACCCTCATGGAGGGATCCGAAGTTTCTTCTTCATCAATCCGAACCCTCCTGAACGGGTACAAATCTTCTTCTTGATCGGTAGATACTCTCTCGGATGTGAGAGGTTGATGCACAAACATCTTTCCTTTGGGATCCATGCCTGGGGGCTGGGACACATACTCACCCTCAGGTAGCTCCGGACCTTCTCAGAGGGGTTTGAGCTTCCAAGTAGAAGATGTCTCTGGTCTTTCCGTAACCAGGACCATGCTGACAACCTCCATAGTTGCAATGATGTAAAGCATATGAGACTCACCAGGTTCTGGAGCTACCATGATTGGTAGTGTGCTGAGGAGTTGCTTGATCTCTTATAACGCCTTCTCTGCTTCTTTAGACCAATGGAATGGCCCGAAGTTCCTCAATAGTTTGAAGAAGGGAAGTGCTTGCTCTGCTAGCCTTGACATGAACTGGCTGAGCGAAGCTAAACCTCGAGTAAGCTTCTGGACATCCTTGATGCGGGATGGAGGCCGCATTACTTCACTGGCTTTAATTTTGGTCGGGTTTGCTTCAATTTCTCGGTGGGTCACCAAGAAACAAAAAAGCTTTCCAGACTTAACCCCGAAGTCACACTTGTCAAGGTTGAGCTTCGTGCGCGTCAGACACAACTTGTCAACGGCGGATTGAAGGTTGTCTAGCAGTGAGTCTTTGTTCTTCATTTTGACAATGACGTCATCAATGTAGACTTCCACTAGGTACTGGATCAGCTCCCCAAAGGTTTTGTGCATAGCTTGCACAAATGTGGAGAGTGCATTTTTGAGACCATAAGGCACTGCTGTGTAACAATAGAGACCATCTACTGTAATAAAAGCAGTGTGCCCTTCATCTTCCTTAGATATTGGAATTTGATGGAAACCAAAATATGCATCTAAGAAACATAAAAGCTCACAGCAAGAGGTATAATCCACTATTTGATCTATTCTTGGTAGTGGAAAGGGGTCTTTTAGACATGCCTTATTCAAAGTGGTGTAGTCGATGCACATCTGAAGCTTCCCATCGGCCATTGGCACGACGACTGTGTTTGCCACCCATCGTGTATGATGTACTTCCTCGATGAATCCAGCATCAAGCAGCCTTTTGACTTCTTCTCGGATGAAGTTCTACCGCTCAACAAATTGCTTACAGGGCTTCTGATGTATAGGTCATGCGTCGGGGTACATCTTCAGATGATGCTCGATCACCTCCCTGGGGATCCTAGGCATCTATGATGGTTGCCACACAAACACATCGACATTTGCCCGGAGGGAAGTGATGAGCGCAAGTTTCTATTTGTCACCTAGACTTCCCAATATACGAGTGGTCTGAGTGGCATCAGAATTGATTTGGATGACTTTAACGAGAACGTCGGTGTCGCCGCTTGGCTGCACACGAGGTGCAGAGGTCAAGCCGCGCTGGCGCAAGCTCGGAGATTGCTGAGCAGATTGCTCCTTGCCAGATTCAGCTTCTTGCGCTGCTGCGAGCGCATGAAGCTTTTCCAGCATAGTGACCTCATCAGTGCGATCCCCACAAATACGGTCGACACCTGATGGAGTTGGCATGTTCAACACAGATAGGAGGATGAGTCCCGATCTTCTGAGAGGTATGACAAACTTGATTGAGTGGATATCTCGACGTTGATGATCCAAGGCTCCAAACGAACAAAACCTCGCAATCACTACACCACTGCTCTGTTGGTTATCACCCATGTCACATGAATGACCTCACCACGAAGGCTTATCTCTGCAAGCGCAATCAAGAACATAAGCAAGAATAGAGAAGTTGCAATCAAAACTGAATTGATCACAAAATTGGGGTCTCACAACCGATGATCGGCGACACTGTTCAATGACAGATTGTATCTAAGCAAAACCCAAACGTAATGTGGTGACGTCTGCTGTATAAATAGGAGTTTAGGGGCGTGCAAGACCCCTGGATGAAACCCTAATGGGCTTCCACACGATACACGGGCCAGCAGCCCAAAAGGCGGTGGTGCAACACCGGACAGATTCTGGACACCCACTTGTTTTGCTGATTCTGTCAACTTAGAAAGAATTTTGAGGTGGGGATGGTTCCATTGGAATATTTATGAAATCACGGTTCCAAACATATATAGAACGTCCAAATCTGACTCTGTATGTGTCCAGGGCGTCAATTTTGGTGAAGGCAGCTCCTGGAACCCGAGGTGGAGTCGAAGTCGAGTTGGACTTGGGCTCCTCCTTGGTGTGCACGTCCTATATCCTCCTCCTGACTCGTTGGACTCCTCCAAGCCCTTGCTGGTCCTCTCCATTGTTCCTAATCAATAAAACATGCATGAAAACAAGCGTAAGTTCTGAAAAACAATTGACAAGGTTAGAACGTACCTGGAGAGCCAATTGTCGCGCACATGCTCTAGTGATCGGTCCTTGCATTGTATGCAAAGGAGAGATTTCCTCATCATCCTCCCCCTCTTGAATTGGAGTCGTCCTCGACTCAAGCTCATCTTCCTCACCCAAGTATGGCTTCAAATCTGAAATGTTAAATGTGGAACTAACCCCAATCTCGGGAGGCAACTCAAGTTTATATTCATTGTCATTTATCTTCTCAAGAACCTTAAAAGGTCCAGCGGCACGTGGTATGAGTTTGGACTTCCTCAAATTTGGGAACCTATCTTTTCTCAAATGAACCCACACCAAATCTTCGGGTTCCAATTTTACCTCCTTCCTACCTTTACTAGCAGCAATGCGATACTTTTCATTCGTTTTTTCAATTTGTAACTTAGTAGTTTCATGCAACATAATAATAAATTCAGAACGTTGTGTAGCATCTAAGTTCACAATTTCAATGTAGAAAATCAATTGGAGCACGATAATTGAAACCATAGACTACTATAAACAGACTTAACTTGGTTGTGGAGTGAATAGACCTGTTATAAGCAAACTCAATATGTGGCAAACACTCCTCCCACAACCTCAAATTGTCTTTCAAAACAGCCCGCAACATTGTAGATAAGGTACGATTAACTACCTCCCTTTGCCCATCAGTTTGTGGATGACAAGTAGTAGAAAACAACAACTTTGTTCCCAATTTATAAAATAAAGTTCTCCAAAAGTGACTCAAAAACTTAGCATCCCTATCAGAAACAATAGTATTGGTAACACCATGCAAACGCACAACTTTATTAAAGAACAAATCAGCAACATGTGAAGCATTATCGGTCTTGTGACAGGGTATAAAATGAGCAATTTTAGAGAAACGATCAACAACCATAAAGACACTATCCCTCCCCCTCTTTGTTCTAGGCAATCCTAAAACAAAGTCCATAGAAATATCCTCCCAAGGTGCACTAGGAACAGGAAGAGGTATATAAAGACCATGTGGGTTAAGTCGATACTGAGCTTTGTTGCATGTCGTGCAACATGAAACGTAGTGCTCCACATCACGCCTCATTCGTGGCCAAAATAAGTGAGCGGCCAGCACATCCTCTGTCTTTTAACACCAAAATGTCCCATCAAACCACCTCCATGCACTTCCTGCAACAACAAAAGACAAACGGAGCTAGCTGGAATACACAGCTTGTTAGCACGGTAGAGAAGGCCTTCTTGCAGCAGGAATTTTTGCCACGTTCTTCACTCTCTAAAATTTTAAAAGGCATTTTTGAAGTCCAAATCAGTAGCACATAAACTCTTTATGGTTTCCAAACCAAAGATTTTATGAGAAAGTTGGGACAACATGGTATAACGTCTAGATAAAGCATAGACAATCACATTGTCTTTCCCTTTCTTATGTTTAATGATGGAAGGAAATGATTCTGTGAACTCAATCCATTTAGCATGACGTTTGTTCAGATTAGCTTGTCCTTTAAGATACTTCAAAGACTCATGATCTGAATGTATGACAAACTCTTTAGACCATAGGTAATGTTGCCAAGTTTGCAAGACACGCACTAAAGCATAAAGTTCTTTGTCATATGTAGAATAATTCAGCGAAGGCCCATGCAATTTTTCACTAAAGAAGGCAACAGGTTTATTTCCTTGAATTAGCACTCCTCCAATGCCAATGCCGCTCGCGTCACATTCAAGCTCGAAGGTCTTCTCAAAATCAGGAAGTTGTAGCAATGGTTCTTGTGTGAGCTTCGACTTGAGAACATCAAAAGCTTCTTGTTGTGGTGGTCCCCATCGAAACGACACTCCATGCTTTGTCAACTCGTGGAGGGGTGCCGCAATGGTGCTGAAATCCCGCACGAAACACCGGTAGAAACCTGCGAGACCAAGAAAACTCCGAACCTGTGTGACCGTAGTTGGAAGTGGCCAGCTCGTGATGGCAACAATCTTTGCCTCATCCACCTCAATGTCCTGCGAAGTAACAACATAACCAAGAAAAGACACACGATCGGTGCAAAAGGTGCACTTCTCAAGGTTACCAAATAAACATGCATCGCGCAAGACATTAAAAACAGCACACAAATGTTCAAGATGCTCATCATATGACTTGCTGTAGATAAGGATATCATCAAAGTAAACCACCACAAATTTACCAATGAAAGCACGTAAAACCTCATTCATCAACCTCATGAAAGTGCTGGGCGCATTAGTTAAACCAAATGGCATGACTAACCATTCATAAAGTCCAAATTTAGTTTTAAAAGCAGTTTTCCATTCATCGCCTAAAGCCATACGAATCTGATGATACCCACTACGTAAATCAATCTTGGAGAAAATAATAGAACCACTCAACTCATCAAGCATGTCATCCAATCTAGGAATAGGATAGCGAACGAATGGTAATGTTATTGATGGCTCTACAATCAACACACATGCGCCAAGTGCCATCTTTTTTTGAAACCAAAAGAACAGGAACAGAACAAGGACCAAGGCTCTCACGAATGTATCCGTGGTCCAGAAGATCTTGGACTTGTCGCTGAATTTCCTTAGTCTCATCGGGGTTGGTCCTGCAGGCGACACGGTTTGGCAAGCTCGCCCCTGGGATCAAATCAATCTTGTGCTCAATACCTCGCACAGGTGGTAATCCCGGTGGTACCTCTGATTGGAAAAACATTCATATATTCCCGCAAAAGGTTAGCAACAAAAGGTGGCAAGACAATGGATGTATCCTCAATGGAATATAAAGCATGTTTGCACACTAAAACATAGCAAGTTCCATTAAAGGCATATAAATCATCAAGATGAGATTTAGTTGCAAGCAAAATAGGATTTTTCAACTTAATAGGTTGCTGAATTTCAGAATTGAAAACACCCTTTTGCTTAGCATTATTCTTTTTCTCCTGCTCAAATTGCACAATTTCAGTAGGACTCATAGGAAGCAACACAATTTTCTTGCCCTTATGCATGAGAGTATACTTATTAGATCGACCATGGTGAATAGCATCGGTATCAAACTCCCAAGGACGTACCAACAAAAGAGAGCAAGCATCCATAGGTACCACATGAAAATCAGCAAAATCATGATAAGAACCAATGGAAAAATGTATCCTTGCTATTTGTGTCACCTTTACCTTACCATTGTTGTTAAACCATTGAATGTGATTAGGGTGGGGATGCTCCCGTGTGGTCAAGCCAAGCTTCTTGACCACCTCAACATTCACCAAATCGTTGCAACTACCACCATCAATGATGGTATGTACACGGTAGTCCTTGACGACGAGAAACATGTTGAAAATGTTTTGACGTTGGCGGTTGTCGTCCTCTCGAACCGTGGCACTCAAAGCTCGCTGCACAATCACAATCAAAGTCCTATAGTTGTTGATCGCAGATGTACCGAGAACCTCCTCAGCACCATCATCCGAACCTAAAATGTTAGTTGCAATAATATTTTCATCTTCAATATCAGAAGCACTAACATACCCACCATCAACAGTGGCAATGATCGCCCTATTTGTTGGGGCAATCTCGTTGCATATGGCCAAGTCCCTAGCAGCGGTGGCACTTGATGTTGGAGGTACGACTTGTCGAAGTGTTAGCTGCAGCCGCCTTTGCTGCAACGCCTGGAGGCATCTGGAACTTGCTGTTATCTTGTCCCCGTGATGTAGAAGGTGCGGTGCTGCTGCGTACAACACCGGTGGAGGGTGGTGTAGAAGCACGTACACTCGAGGAGGGTGCTGCTTTGGATGGCACCAGAAGCTGTCGTGGTATGAAAGTTTTGTTCCACCGCTGCTGTTGGCGACCCTGCACTTCTTTTTCTGCTAACATAGCAAGTTGAAATTAACGTTGAATATAATGATATTCCTTGTAGTCAACTATGTCCTGGATCTCACGCCAAAAGCCCCAATAAAACCTAACAATTTGGTCTTCCTGATCCTCAACTACCTCACAATGAAGCATACCTTTGTGCAACTCTTGGTAGTACTCTTGGACAGTCATGTCACCCTGATCAAAGCGTTGCAATTTCTTAAGAAGATCACATCTATATGAAGGAGGAACAAACCTAGCTCGCATCTCTTCTTTTAACGCAGCCCATGTCTGTGGTGCATTACGTGTATTGACAAGTTCATTCCACCAAATTATAGCAAAATCTTTAAACTCACTAGTGGCTTGTCTAACTCTATGTCGCTCAGGAACAAGATGAGAGCTAAATTTTTGTTCTACTATCATCTCCCAATCCAAGTAAGTCTCAACATCATAAGATCCATAAAATGTGGGAATAGAAAACTTAATCTTAGCGTAAGGATCATTATCCTGTTCGGGAGCATGAGGACGAGGTCTACCTCCCATACCTGTACGATTTCGTCGAGGGCGACGGCATTCCTGTGCATCAACCTCATCATTATTGAAGTCATCCTCTGTGTCATAGTGAGCATGTGCATCAGCATCAAGGATGATAGAGGGTGTATCTTGTTGGGGAAGATGAGTCTCCATCTCGTCCGACCATGTGGTTAGACCAGCAACACTTGTATGGAGCCCCTGAAAGGTGGCTGTTGTAGTGGTTTGGTAATTGTTGAAAGCTTTGGTCATCGCCCGCATCATGTCCCTTAGTTCCATATGGGACACACACTCATCATCATCCGGAGGTGTAGAACCAGAGGTCTTATCCATAGGCTCCTTACCTGTAATTGTTAGTACAAAACAGAAACGAAGACAAAAAGATCGTGAAGAACCCTATTACTACGCTCTCTGAAGTGGAAGTGGAAATTCGATCAGTAAGATGCGTCTTACCCCACTCTTACAAGTTTCTTACCAGCACCGCAGGTGGCCAATGGTGATCGGTGTGAAGGCAAGCAGAGAGTGGGTGTGATTGCAGAGGTTACCTGTTCTGCTCAAGAGAAGGTGGAGTTTGGAAGGCTCAAATGCAGTATATGTATGTGGCACACACAAGTTAGTAACAGATAGCAATGCTGAATAAGTGTCCAAAGAATTTCACCTAGTTGCTGGTCTAAGAATGTATTAGAACAATTGTGGCAACAAGCAAGGGGAATGATGGATGATGTGATGAACAACAAGGACAATATCAGCAAGTATCCAACACTCACACAGAAACAACACAACTAGAAAACCCCTTAGCCTCCTGTTTTTGTCTTTAAACACTAGTAGAAATCAATTTTTTTTCTCTTTATTTTTTGATATTTTTTCTCAACCTGGGGCACAACAATAGAAACAGCACCAAGTATTAGCTCAAACCGATGAAAGATGTGTTCGATACAAATTCAAGAGCGATTGGTAAAACTAGTGCTGGAACTTCAGAGTTCGAAACGAGAGCCTTCTTAATTTTTTTTAATTTTTTTGAAAATGCCGTGACCGGTGTAGCAGGTGTATCGTATGTGAATTTTTTTTAGACTTTTACAAGAAAAAATGCGCCTCAATCGGAGTTCCAAGCGAAAAGTTATGTTCGTTTTAAGGAGGATACCCCGAATCAGGTTTTGGTGGTAGTGGAAACTGCAACAGAAACGAATCGGTGGATGGAATTTTTTTGTAGATTGATTTTTTTGTAGATGGCAGCGGATGGAAGAAAAAAAACTGAACCAAAACAAATCTAAACCAGCAACCAGACTCGACCTAGGACACGAACTCAGAACTACAGACTCCAAAACTAAATTGTGCAAAAGGCTGAGCTGGGGTTGTAGGTCAGGGAAGGTAAATATTTTTCGTAGCCTTTTGTGGATGATACGACTGAAACAAAATAAATATAAAGGGAACACAAGTATACCTCACGGTGAACCTGGAAATCTGATACCAATTGATAGGAGGATGAGTCCCGATCTTCCGAGAGGTATGGAAAACTTGATTGGGTGGAGATCTCGACGTTGATGATCCAAGGCTCCGAACGAACGAAACCCCGCAATCACTACACCACTGCTCCGTTGGTTATCACCCGTGTCACATGAATGACCTCGCCACAAAGGTTTATCCCTGCAAGCGCAATCAAGAACACAAGCAAGAACAGAGAAGTTGCAATCAAAACTGAATTGATCACGAAATTGGGGTCTCACAACCGATGATCGACGACACTGTTCAATGATAGATTGTATCTAAGAAAAACCCAACCCTAATGTGGTTACGGATGCTGTATAAATAGGAGTTTAGGGGCGTGCAATACCCCTGGATGCAACCCTAATGGGCTTCCACAGGATACACGGGTCAACAGCCCGAAAGGCGGTGGCGCAGCACCAGACAGATTCTGTACGCCCACTTGTTTCGCTGATTCCCGTCAACTTAGAAGTAATTTTGAGGTGGGGCTGATTCCATTGGAAGCTTTATGAAATAACGGTTCCAACCATATATATAACGTCCAAATCTGACTCCGTATGTGTAAGGGGCGTCAATTTTGGTGAAGGCAGCTCTTGGAACCCGAGGTGAAGTCAAAGTCGAGTTGGACTTGGGCTCCTCCTTCGTGTGCACATCCTATCTCCTCCTCTTTGACTCGTCAGACTACTCCAAGCCCTTGCTGGTCCTCTCCATTGTTCCTAATCAATAAAACATGCATGGAAACAAGCGTAAGTTCTGAAAAACAATTGACAAGGTTAGAACATACCTGGAGATCCAATTGTCGCGCACATGCTCTAGTGATCGGTCCTTGCATTGTATGCAAAGGAGATATGTACTCATCAAACACTAGGTATCCATAGTGGGCTACCGCCATGAACCTATACAGGGCTGGCCTGTCTAGGATGGCGTTGAAGGGTAAGTTGATGTGTGCCACATCAAATACCAGCTTCTCAAACCGATAGTTCTCCAGTGTCCTCAAGGTCACCGGGAGAGTAACTAAACCGAGAGGTGGTAGGATCGAAAACCACGTGAAAAGCTACCATAGGGGGGGTGAATGGTAGATTTAAAAAATCTTACACAGCGGAAACAATTAAATTCCAACCCCTTCGGCAGAAAAACGATCTGTTAAAGAAATCGTGTGTGAGACTAATCTAAACGTGTTTCACCATGACAAAAGTGATAGATATCAGATATAATCAAGTCACAAAGATAACACAAGAAGAATAACTCAAATCCGTCGAGAGAAACTCAAGTTATGATCAAAAGATCGAACAAAGGTCAATCTGTCATACCTGAGAAAAACAGTTCTGGAAAGCTGCAAAGAAACTCGTGTAGATCAGAAACCACAAATCCAATGACCATGAAATTTTGACATATGATAGATAATCAAGTTTTGAAGACAATCCAAAAAGAATCACGTCAATTGGATCTGTAAAACGCGAGTTATGATAAAACCACTGACAAAAGGTAGTGCTGTCCAGAAACTCGACGAGTAAAACTTGTGTGGAACAAGTCGAATGAACAAGGCACAAAAGTTCCTTAAAACTATGAATTTTATTCAATAGAACACAATAGGAACAGCCCCAATGTCGTGCACCAAGAGCTTTGGCCTCCCTTGCTTATGTAGCCAGCTCGAAAGCCAACTCAACTCAAATCAGGACTCTAATCCTACTCTGTTCACGAATCGATACTTTCCATAACTTCTTAGGACTCTTCTATACACAGATAGAAGCAATCTTAAGACTTTCAAACACCTTAGGAACGTATCCCACATTCCTAAAACAACTTAAATTCGTGACCCACATGAAAAACTATCATAACCAACTCGATACTTTCCATACCGAGCCATAACCGACTCCGCCGCAGCCAAAGTCATCAACCGATACGATCCGATCCTTCCAACCAGATCATCACATCCATAAACCATCTTCGGAACCATGTTGCCACGTCACGCACTGCATGCATATGTGCAAACACCTTCCTTCGACGTCCAGCAACCTTCATATGCACTGCCCTTGATTCAATCATCCTGCGCGACCTCCTGACCCGCTCAACCACAATTCCTTCTGAATTTGGTTGTTGGAACCTCATCTCCTCCCCGAGACTAGTTCAAAAGATCCTGTCACCAGACATAACTTGAACTCAAGCAGCACCTGCACATGAATAAATAACCAATCCGTACGAGCCCAAGTCCGCGACTTGACTCAAGTCAGTTCCGAACACAACACCTTACGTGAGCACCTCACATAAGCATGTTGCAAATCATATCAAAACAATATCAGCCATATCAACCAAAACGCACCAAAAACTTAACAAATGAATACTAAGCAATCTTTCTAAGAATATAAAGCAAGTTCTAAACATTGCAAGATAAAAGCAGGAACATTGCGATCAAGCTCCGAACCTTGCCAAAGCTAACCGGAGCTTGAGCCAGAGCTTACCAAAGCTAGTACAACCTAGCACTGGAGCTTACCAAAGCTAGTAAAACCTAGTGCTGGAGCTTACCAAAGCTAGTACAACCTAGCGCTGGAGCTTACCAAAGCTAGTACAACCTAGCGCCGGAGCTTTCCAAAGCTAGTCGGACCTCGCGCCGGAGCTAACCAAAACTAGTCAGAACTAGTCATCCCAAAAGTCGGAGATAGAAAAACATGTCGGAGCTAACCAACATAAGTCGGACCTAGCAAAACATATCGGAGCTTAACAAAGACATGCTGGAGCTATCAAAGACATGCCGGAGCTAAAGACAAAGCTCACCGGAGCTACCCAAAAATATGTCGGATCTAGACAAAGAAAGTCGGACCTACTGTTGGACCTTGCAGAAGCTCGGAGCTAGAGTCAGACCTTGCTAAAAAGATGTTATGGTAACATTCAAAACTTCTATTGTCAAAGCCAATGTATTCAGTACACATAGGTCTCACAATATCCCCCTTGATGAATGCATTGGCAACACTATTTAAAATCCGAACATTGGCATGAAAAGTTTTGAAAACAATTTTCCTCCTTTTTGAAAATCAAATGAGATAGAAATAAATTTCTCTCTCCCCCTATACATATTTCTCCCCCTTGCATAATTCACCATATTATCTCACCCCCTTTGACAATGTATTCAGCAAGGTTCAAAAGAGAAATTTTAATTGTTATGAGCATATTATAACATATACATATAAAACAAAGCTCATCCAAGTCATACTATCAAGTAACTTACACTATCACAACAGTGAGATACATAAAGTATTGTAAGCCATGCTAGAGATCAAATGTAATTTTCAATTTAAGCAAGTCATGATCTCACAAACTTAACTATTTCAATACCTGAAATAATGAAACTTGTTGCTGCATTTTATTATTTTTCAAAGCACAAATTTAGATCATATGATATTTGCAAGAGATTATTTGCGCATCTGACTTATTCTAACCAACCAAGCCAAGCCTATGTCATTTGACAGTCAGAAGCTTAAGGACATGGTTTTAGTCATACACAACTTCTTCCAAGTTCATATCTAAGTGCAATGATAAGACATCTCAAAAGAAGAAGTGCGATGCATGCATATTCTCTTGATCTTTTCTCAACTTATATTTGTTCACAAAAAAACTCAACAAGTGAGTTGATTACTTGATTAGTTCCTTATGATTAGAAACACTTGTGAGCATGCAACAAGTTCAAAACAGCAAGAAAGTTCGACCATGACCAGATTTAGTGTAAGTAATTATTCTAATTACTAGACATGGCGAAAACTACAAAATGTATAACACGAGTAATGTAGTAAGAACTTTCAACATGTAAAAGGAATCACAAAATCATATATGTATGAAATACTATGCTCATATTATTTTAATTTTAGATTCACACATAGACTTCTAGGGTTTGAAAACTCCCCCTCAATGTAAGCCATGAGGATGCATAATCCCTATTTCACTACGAATGTAACAAAAGTGAGTGAAATCCAAAGGTTTTGTAAAAATGTCGGCCAATTGTTGTTCGGTATTTACTTGGTGAAGCACAATGTTTCCTTTTTCAACATTATCACAGAGAAAGTGATACCTAATATCAATGTGCTTAGTTCTAGAATGTTGCACAGGGTTTTTAGCAATGCAAATGGCACTAGTGTTATCACAAAACAGTGGAACACTATCTAGATCAACCCCATAATCCTTAAGTGTTTGAACAATCCAAAGAATTTGTGAACAAGCGCTAGCAGCAGCTACATATTCAAATTCAGCGGTGGATTGTGCAACTGAACTTTGTTTTCTAGAGGACCGAGCAACAAGAGAATTACCAAGAAAATGACAAGCACCGGAAGTACTTTTCCTATCAATCCTACAACCCCCAAAATCAGCATCCGTAAAGCTTTCAAAGTAATGATTGAGGAAGAAGGAAGAAAAAATACCAAATTCTTGAGTTCCATGTAAGTACCTAAGAATCCTTTTGACGGCTTGACGATGTGAAGCACGTGGGGAGGCTTGAAACCGTGCACAAAGACATATGCTGAATTGTATGTCTGGTCTTAATGCCGTGAGGTACAAAAGTGATCCGATCATGCTTCTATATTCTTTTTGATCCACGGGTTCACCATCTTCATCAAGTTCAAGTGTTGTTGTTGTTCCCATTGGTGTCCGAAGAGGCTTTCTTTTGTCCATGTTAAAGCGCCTTAGGAGGTCTTTTGTATACTTCGTTTGATGCACAAAGGTACCCTCCTTGGTTTGCTTGATTTGCAGCCCCAAAAAGTACGTGAGTTCTCCCATCATACTCATCTCAAATTCTGAACTCATCATAGCTGAAAACTTGGACACAAGATCATGAGAAACACAACCAAAGATAATATCATCCACATACACTTGAACGAATAATGAGTCATTGCCATGGTTAAGCACAAAAGAGTTTTATCAACCTTGCCCATGGTAAACCCCTTTTCAAGTAAGAATGTTTTTAACCTATCATACCATGCTCTAGGGGATTGTTTGAGACCGTACAAAGCTTTGGAAAATTTGTAAACATAATTTGAATTTTCAAAATCCGGTGGTTGTTTGACATAAACCTCCTCATCTATGTAGCCATTAAGAAAAGCACTTTTAACATCCATTTGATATAGCTTAAAATCTTTAGATGCAGCAAAAGCTAACAAAATTCTTATGACCTCTAATCTAGCAACAGGAGCAAAAGTTTCATCAAAATCTAGACCTTCAACTTGAGTGAAACCTTGAGCAACCAACCTAGCCTTATTCCTAACCACAACCCCATCCTCACTTTGATTATTTTTAAACACCCATTTAGTTGCAATTAAAGTGTGACCTTGAGGTGGAGGTACAAGTTTCCGAACATTATCTCTTTCAAAATTTTCTAACTCTTCTTGCATGGAAATAATCCAAGATTCATTAGTGAGTGTGTGTGATATATCTTTGGGTTCAAAAGAAGCAACAAAAGCAGAATGAGCACGAGAGTTTGGATCGCAAAACCTGGACCGTGTAACTCGTTCGTGCAAGCTTCCAATAATATGTTGTGGATGATGAATTTTGAGAACTCGAAGGGGAGTGGACACTTCACAAGCTTCTTCTTCTTCTTCATGTTCATCACAAATCGATGAGCTTGTGACTTGAGGAGGATCTGGACCAGCAATGGTGGTCGTCGGTGCTGGCTGTGAATCAAAATCAAGAGCTCGAACAATGTCACTAGCTGCTGAATTTTTGGGAAGCAACTCCACCTCTTCCTCATCTTCAACGAAAATGCTCCCCCCTGCGGATATGGATCTGGACCTGCAATGTTTGAGCTAGTACCTGGGCTAGCTTCATCAAAAGACACTTCACAAGTCTCCACAATTTTGTTAGTGTCAAGTAAAAGCACACGGTAGCCTCTGGTATGAGATGGATAACCAAGAAACATGCCATCAATGGATCTAGGTTCAATTTATCAAGATTACAATGTTTCTTAACAAAGCATTTGCAACCAAAGACCCGAAAGTGCATAACACTAGGCCTATGTCCAAACCGGAGCTCATAAGGTGCTTTACCTAGCTTAGCGTGCAAGAAAACACGATTTGAGACATAACAAGCAGTTGCAATCGCATCATCCCAAAATTTCCTAGGAGTTTGATATTCATCAAGCATAGTCCTAGCCATCTCAACTAGGATTCTGTTCTTTCTTTCTACAACACCATTTTGTTGAGGTACATATGGTGAAGAAAATTGATGATCTATTCCATTTTCAGCACAAAAGTGATCAAAAGATTGATTTTTAAATTCAGTTCCGCTATCACTTCTAATTGCTTTTAAAGATCCTGGGTAATCAATTGATAATCTAATAAATAAAGTTCTAAAGTGACTAAAAGCTTCATTCTTAGATGCCATAAAGTAAACCCAAGAGTATCTAGAATAATCATCAACAATAACAAGAACATACCATTTACCTCCAAAGGATTGAACACGTGAAGGTCCTACGGTGTCAAGGTGCAAAACTTGACCCGTTTCAGTTGTCATGATCATTGTGAGAGGAGTATGTGAACCTGTGTAAAATCCCACATTTTCCTTCATATGAGGTTCAATTGTAAAGTGGTTGATAACCCTAACGGAGACTAATTATAGCCATGTTTATGTACTTAGATTAATTCTTTTGACCTCTCTTCAAAGTTTGGATTTATTTGAAGAAAGATTGCTAGGCCAATTTAATATGCAATACCAAATAGATATTCAAATTAATATAAATTGAATATATACTACTGTATATTTGGCCCTCTCAAAAATTATTCAATTCAGAGGCCATAAATTTTTCTATGGTTATCTAATATTCCAAATAGACTTCCTGCAAAGTTTCATAAATTTTGAACTTCAATTGCTATTTTAATTGAGATGCTTAGCAAATTCAAACCATGTTTTGAATTCAAATTATGAATTCTGTTCAACTAGTTTGAACATCAAGATTTGAACAGACACTTATGTTCAACATATTTTGCTTGACTTATTCCCATAGTTTCACAATTTTTGGAACTCAATTGCTATTTAAAATAGTGGCACCATTGAATTCCATCCAAATTCAAATTTGAATTTGAAATCCAATTGAAACTTGACCCAATTCAAAATCCAATTGCAGAATCAAATTCTAGATATTTATTTGAGCCTCCCAACAAAAATCTAGAATTTTTGGACACCATTTGGTAGGAGAAAAGTCTGCAGAGGAGGGACAGGGATAAGGGTCGTGGGACCCACCAGTCAGTGGGACTCTGTAACACCCTCATTTTCATGCATCATTCCTTGCATACACTTATATACATCTTTGACATTAACCCACATAAAGAGGAACGAGTATAAAATTGATTTGGAATATTTAAAATTGATTTGGAACAAAACCGCACTTAAAATGCAGGAAAGTGCGGACTAATCCGATTTTGCTGAGGACTAGTCCGATTTATCTCTGACTAAAAACGGACTTGTCCATTTTTGCTGTGGACTAGTCCAATTTTGCCCCTGGAAACTTTCGGACTTGTCCGATTTTGTGCGGACTAGTCCGATATTCCAATAATCATTGAAAATTTGCTAAGTCCCTGGACTTTTCCGGACTAGTCCGGTGTTCCAGCGGACTTGTCCGATTTCCTCTCTGTTTAAAGTTGGACTTGTCCGATTTTTGGCCGGACTTGTCCGATATTCTCTCTGGACAACTTCGGACTAGTCCGGTCCTTTTTGGACTTGTCCGATATTTCGCGACTCTGAATTGATCTTTTGTTTTACGACTTGTTTCTTGGGGTTCATGTTAAGTGGGCCTAGGGATGTCATGCCTAACTCTTTTAGAGCCCATGAGGGACTCTAAACCGGCCTCTACTCCTCTCAAAATCGAAATCCATCTAACCCTAGCCTCCATCTCTATATATAAACAACCCCACCCCTTGGCTTGACATCTATTTGCCACTTTTCCACCCCACCCAAACCCTAGTTCGTGGAGAGCCACCATCAAGGAGGGAGGAGAAGATCCCAAGAAAGAAGAAGAAGAGGAGGAAACAAAAGAGGATCAAGATCTCCATCAAGTTTCGTTCTTCATCACCAATTCATCTCCAAGTTCATCACCAACCCTAGATCACCAAGATCCAAGTGCTACCTCCAAGTTTCTTGATTCATTGGAGTTCTAAACACTTGGTATACCTTATATTCTCTTTTTCTTACGAGAACTCAACCCCTAATCTCCAAATGCACGTCAATCTAGAAAACCCTAATCTGCTGATCTCGCAGAGTGCAGACTTGTCCGGTCTCTAGCGGACTAGTCCGGTCTTCCTGGCTAAATTGTGTTGAATTGATTCTAAAGTTTGATCTAATCACATCCAAACCTTTATAAACTTGTTAAAATCTATTAGAACTAGTTAGTGATCATTAAAAGCAACCTATTAACAACTTCTACCTTGCATTTGCATTAATCATGCATGTCATGTCATATTGAGTAATATTTGTGCACTCTTTGATTGTGTTTCTTGTCTTGTATGTTTATTGTGGGGATTAGACGGATTTGCGCTATAGAGTGCCGCGGAGGATCTACAACACCAAGAGTTTGAAGGCTTTGACCCTAATCAACAGCAAGAGCAAGGCAAGTGTCATTGAAGCATATTGATCTTGTTTTAAAATAAATGTCTTGTTTGCAAAATTGCATGCTTGTGTCAATTTGATGGGAATCCTATGATAGGAAGTTTACTAGCTTTGTTTAACCACCCTTGTCACCTGGAATATATGGTAGAGAGTCGGGAAGGGCTTTTTACCTTTTTGCTTCGCTTAATTAATTGGGATGGGAAAACAATACTACACATTTAATTATGCATTAATGATATTCTGGTTAATGTGAACTAGTTAATACGGTATGGTAATGGGTGATCTAAGCAAGCCTGGTATGTGGATGGGTTGGATGTTATGGTGGTTTGCTTGCTTTAGATCTAAGGACCGGTTCATGCGAGAATAAGCCAGGACTACAGTGCCACCACGAGGCCAAGTATGGGTGCGGCGTAGCTGATTAATTAGGGCCTTTCTAGTGCTATTTGGACCATTATGGATGCTCGGGGAAGGGGTAGTCGGATTGGGTTTGTTGATGATTGGTGGGACTACCCTAGGATCCAAATGGCTCAAGAGGGGGCCCTATGTTGAAGATGTGCTCTGTAGAAGACATCGCCACCGGTGAAACCTCAGTGGGGTCTAAATAGGCTAGTAATCCCTTTGTAAAGGCTATTTTATGATCTCTTGGCCACACACCGACGGAAGTGTGAGACGGCATAATAGAGGTTCTAGTCATCGAAAGGTGATGAAATCACGAACACGTGGGTAAAGTGGTACAAACTCTGTAGAGTCTAATAAAATATCATGATAGCCGTGCTCCCGGTTATGAGCACCTGGACAACTTCCATGATTAGAGGGAACTCGGTATTGGGATGGTATTTGGGATGGTTATGGTTGGTATTATGGTTATGGATTAATTTCTGGTATTGAATATGGGTATTGGCATATGGTGAAATCTAGAATTATTGATGAGGATGGTGAATTGTATACTGGTATTATGATATTACTTATGATTATGATGGGTTTTATCCATATACATGTAATATATTGCTTTTCAAATGTTTTAATGTACTTTTCAGCACTTTGCCATTATTATATTCGTCATTTGAATCAGCCACATATCATACTTTCCACACTTGCTGAGTACGACATGTACTCACTCTTGCAATCCCCCCAACAGTTGCAGGTCAGGATTGGGAGTTTAATGGCGATAATGCGGAGTTCTAGGCCGTGTCTACCGTCAGCTTTGCCTGTGGTGTTTTTGGAGCTACGCTATCCCTTATGCTTAGTTTGCTTAGTCGCTTAATTAGTTTATTTCTGCTGCATTAGTTGAACTTGTCATTAATATTCATTAGCGATTGTATTCGAGGATAATATGTTTTGTATAATAAAATTTGGTTAATTAATTTTGTTCTGTGGTAATTTTCTGTATACTCTCTTGTGAATGCACTCATGTATGTGTGTTGAACGTCCTGGTAACACATATGTGTTAGCTTAGTTCATTTTCGGAACCGGGCGTCACAGATTGGTATCAGAGCCACAAGTTAACTGTAGGATGTAGCCTAGATAGAATAGACACTTTAGAGCACATAGGAGCACTCAGGAATCGATGTATTTTGGTTGGTGTGCTGTTTGCTATGTATATTGTTTGCTTGTGTGCTTAATAGAGGATTTTGGGATGCTTTAACATTGCCATGTCCACGTAGGCTAGTTAGTTGCCTAGTTTCATATCCCTTGATGCATATAGTTGGGGACGTTTTCTAATTCTTACCTATTGCTCTTCTTCAGATGGTGAGGACTCGCAACCAAAGGGATGTCAATGATGAGGAGGAGAACAATGGAGTGCCTCAGAACAACATTGGACAAGGATCTACTTAGGGAGCTATCAACATTGAGCAGCTATTGGCTATGCAAAACCAGCTCATGCACACCATGATACAAACTATGGGACAGCTGCAGGCTGACAATAACAACAATCAGCCCCACATGCCTCCACCACCACCCCCGCCTCCTCATAACCGGTTGGGAGAGTTTATGAGGACTAGGCCGCCAACCTTTGCTCAAGCCGCTGACCCTATGGATGCGGACGATTGGCTCAAGTCCATGGAGAAGAAGTTAGCTATTGTCCAATGCAATGACCGGGAGAAGGTACTATTTGCTTCTCATCAACTCATTGGAGCAGCTGCGGATTGGTGGGATTCTTATTCCAATGCCCACGAGAATCAAGAGAGGATTACTTGGGCCGAATTCAAGGAGAGTTTTCATTCCCATTATGTGCCGGAAGGTGTTATGATTTTGAAGAGGCAAGATTTGAGAATTTAAGGCAAGAAGATCAAGCGTGAGTGAATATCTCAACAAGTTCACTCAACTCTCAAGGTATGCGCCTGAGGATGTTAGTCGGGACAGCCGGAAACAATACTTGTTCATGAGGGGCTTGAACAATGAAATCCAAGTGCAACTACTCAATTGTGACTATGCAAATTTTCAGAAGCTTGTGGACAAAGCAATTGTTGTTGAGAACAAGATTCGTGAGATGGAGCAAGACAACAAGAGGAAGGCGCCATATCAAGTACAGCAACAAGGAAGTAATGTGCGCCCTCGCTTTGCGCCGCCCAATGCGCCTTATTTTAGCTCTTCTATTCCTGCTCAGTGCCCTGGTTATGCACCGCGCCCAACTCAGTTTGTGCAGCAGCGCCCTGTCGTGCAAGCACCTAGTCCTCCAATGCCTTATGCGCCTCGTGCTAATTTTCCTGCTGCAAGTGTTCAAAACCAAGCTCGTCCCAATAATTCTGGTGGAGTTAAGAAGTGTTATACTTGTGGAGAAGCTGGATACTTTGCGCATCAATGTCCCAAGTCAGGCCTTGGTCAAGGAAGCAATGCACCGAGGCAAAACCCAAGACCCAATGGAGGACAGCCACAAGGGAACCGTGGACAGCAGAATTTTGCTCGTGGCAACGTGAACCATTTCTCTACGGAGGATGCTCAACAAGCGGATGACGTGGTTATTGGTATGTTTATCGCCAACTCCAACCCCGCGACTATATTATTTGATTCTGGAGCATCACATTCATTCATTGCATCGAAGTATGTTGCCAAGTATAGTTTGCCTATCTCTCATATGAAGTTTACTCTATTGGTTAAGTCTTCTGGAGGAGAGATGAGGACAAATATAGTATGTCCAAAAGTAAGCATTAGAATAAGGGGGGTAGACTTCTCCGCCAACCTCATTGTTTTTGATTCTCAAGGATTAGACATTATACTTGGTATGGACTAGTTGAGCAAGCACAATGGAGTTATTGAGTGTGCCACGAAGATGGTGAAGTTGACCAATAAGGAAGGGATCACCGTAGAATTTGAAGCATCTCAAACCACACCAAAGAAATTGGAGCTGAATCATATGGACGGTGCCACATTTGAGGAGATTCCGGTGGTGTGTGAACTTTTGGATGTTTTTTTCGGATGAGTTGCCAGGTATGCCACCTGATCGAGACATTGAGTTTGTTATTGATTTAATACCTGGAACTGCACTTATAGCTAAGAGGCCGTATACGATGCCTCCTTTGGAATTAGCGGAGCTCTAGAAGCAAATCCAAGAGCAACTAGAGAAAGGTTTTATTCGCCCTAGTTCTTCACCTTGGGGAGCGCCTGTGCTGTTTGTGGACAAGAAGGATGGAAACCAAAGGATGTGTGTGGATTACCGAGCTCTCAACGAGGTAACAATAAAGAACAAGTACACCTTGCCACGCATAAAAGACTTGTTTGATCAGATGAAGGGTGCTTGTGTCTTCTCTAAGATTGATTTGAGGTCAGGATATTTTCAAATGAAGATTAGACCATCAGACATACCCAAAACAGCTTTTAGAACACGGTATGGATCTTATGAGTACACCGTGATGTCTTTTGGATTGACAAATGCACCTGCCTACTTTATATACCTCATGAATAAGGTCTTCATGGAGTACTTGGACAAGTTCGTTGTGGTATTTATTGATGACATTATGATCTACTCGAAGGATGAGAAGGAACATGAGGAACACTTGAGGCTCACATTGCAGAAATTGAGGGAGCATCAATTGTATGCCAAGTTCAATAAGTGTCAGTTTTGGTTGAAAGAGGTGTCGTTTTTAGGTCATATCATCTCAGGAGGAGGAGGAGTATCGGTTGACCCCAGAAAAGTGAGAGACGTGTTGAAGTGGGAACCACCGCAAAATGTCAAGGAAATAAGGAGTTTTCTTGGGATGGGTGGATATTACCGTCGGTTCATCAAGGAGTTTTCCGAGAGCCAAGCCTATGATGGAGTTGCTAATGAAGGGAAAGGCTTTCCAATGGACTCAAGCTTGTCAAAACAGTTTTGAGGAATTGAAGAAGAGGTTGACAACAGCCCCAGTTTTGACTTTGCCGGATGTAAGAAAGAGTTTCGACATATATTGTGACGCATCGAGACAAGGACTTGGATGTGTATTGATGCAAGAAGGTCAAGTAGTTGCCTATGCATCAAGACAATTGAAGAAACATGAGCATAATTACCCAACACGTGATTTAGAACTTGCAGCCGTGGTACATGCATTGAAGACTTGGAGACACTATATTCTTGGACATAGGTGTGAAATTTATACGGATGATAAGAGTTTGAAGTATATTTTCACACAAACGGATCTGAACATGAGGCAACGAAGATGGTTGGAGCTCATCAAAGATTATGATTTGGGGATCAACTATCATCCGGGAAAAGCCAATGTAGTGGCTGATGCTTTGAGTAGAATGGGAGTAAGTCATGAACTCACAGTTCGAGAGTTACCATCCGAGTTATGTAAGGAGTTTGAAAGGTTGAACCTCGGATTTGTAAATGAGATGGAGATGATGGAGTTAAACCCAACCCTGGAGCAAGAAATTCGAGAAGCACAGGCTGCGGATGAAGAGATCAAGGAAATCAAGGAAAGGACCGAAGAAGGGAGAGAATTCAGATTTGATGAAGACGAACATGGTACCTTATGGCTTGGAAAGAGAATCGTTGTGCCTAATGTGAAGCATATTCGGGAGACGATATTAAAAGAGACACATGACTCACCTTACTCAATTCACCCTGGTTGTACGAAGATGTACAAAGACTTGAAGACTTGCTAATGGTGGGATATCATGAAAAAGGACATAGCTGAATATGTGGCATTGTGTGATGTGTGTCAACGAGTCAAGGCAGAACATCAAAGGCCAGCTGGATTATTGCAACCATTGAAGATCCCATAATGGAAGTGGGAAGAAATCGGAATGGACTTCATAGTTGGGTTACCACGTACTCAGTCCGGGCATGACTCAATTTGAGTAATTGTGGATCGCTTAACCAAGTCAACTCATTTTGTCCCTGTGAAGACCAAATATACAGTTGCACAATTGGCCGAAATATACATGGAGCATATTGTGTGTCGACATGGAGTCCCTAAGAAGATATTCTCGGATAGAGGTTCTCAATTTACCTCCAGATTTTGGCAGAAATTGCATGAAGCATTGGGAACAAGGTTGAATTTTAGTTCAGCATATCACCCTCAAACGGATGGACAAACCGAGAGGACCAATCAAATTTTGGAGGACATGTTACGAGCTTGTGCTTTAAAGCATGGGAAATGTTGGGACAAAAGCTTGCCATACGCGGAATTTTCATACAACAATAGTTACCAAGCAAGCTTGAAAATGTCACCATATGAAGCGCTTTATGGAAGGAAGTGTAGGACACCTTTATTCTGGAATGAGGCAGGAGAAACTCAAGTATTTGGTCCGGATGTGTTGCAAGAAGCCGAAAAGCAAGTCCAAATAATTCGTGAAAACTTGAGGGCTGCCCAATCAAGACAAAAAGGCTATGTGGACAATAGGAGAAGGAAATTAGCCTTTAAAATAGGAGATTTTGTTTACCTCAAGGTGTCACCAATGAGAGGTCATAAGAGGTTTAACATAAGGGGCAAGCTCGCACCTCGTTATATTGGACCATTCAAGATTTTGGACAAAAGAGGAGAAGTAGCGTATAAGTTGGAGATGCCAGCTCATCTTTCGGATGTCCATGATTTCTTTCATGTTTCCCAGCTCAAGAAGTGCTTGAGAGTACCGGAATAACAAGTGCCAATGGAAGGATTGGAATTAGAGGAAGATTTAACTTATGCCAAGCAACCGGTCAAGATCTTGGAAACCAAGGAGAGAGTCACAAGGAACAAGGTGATTCGATGGTGTAAAGTTCAATAGAAGCACCACAAGGAGAAAGAAGCGACGTGGGAATTGGAGGATGATCTCAAGAAGGAATTTCCCTATCTCTTCTCTTCCGCGTCGAATCTCGAGGGCGAGATTCATTTTAAGGGGGGTAGGTTTGTAACACCCTCATTTTCATGCATGATGCCTTGCGTACACTCATATACATGTTTAACATTAACCCACATAAAGAGGAACGAGTTTAAAATTGATTTAGAACAAAACCGCACTTAAAATGCAGGAAGGTGCGGACTAGTCCGATTTTGCTGAGGACTAGTCCGATTTCTCTCTGACTAAAAACGGACTTGTCCGTTTTTGCTGCGGACTAGTCCGATTTTGCCCCTGGAAACTTTCGGACTTGTCCGATTTTGTGCGGACTAGTACGATATTCCAAGAATCCTTGAAAATTTGCTAAGTCCCTGGACTTTTCCAGACTAGTCCGGTGTTCCAGCGGACTTGTACGATTTCCTCTCTGTTTAAAGTCGGACTTGTCCAATTTTTGGCCAGACTTGTCCGATTTCCTCTCTGGACAACTTCGAACTAGTCTGGTCCTTTTCGGACTTGTCCGATATTTCGCGACTCCAAATTGATCTTTTGTTTTACGACTTGTTTCTTGGGATTCACGTTAAGTGGGCCTAGGGATGTCGTGCCTAACTCTTTTAGAGCCCATGAGGGACTCTAAACCGGCCTCTACACCTCTCAAAATTGAAATCCATCTAACCCTAGCCTCCATCTCTATATATAAACAACCCCACCCCTTGGCTTGACATCTATTTGCCACTTTTCCACCCCACCCAAACCCTAGTTCGTGGAGAGCCACCATCAAGGAGGGAGGAGAAGATCCCAAGCAAGAAGAAGAAGAGGAGGAAACGAAAGAGGATCAAGATCTCCATCATGTTTCGTTCTTCATCACCAATTCATCTCCAAGTTCATCACCAACCCTAGATCACCAAGATCCAAGTGCTACCTCCAAGTTTCTTGATTCATTGGAGTTCTAAACACTTGGTATACCTTTATTCTCTTTTCCTTACGAGAACTCAACCCTTAATCTCCAAATTCACGTCAATCTAGAAAACCCTAATCTGCTAATCTCGCAGAGTGCGGACTTGTCCGGTCCCTAGCGGACTAGTTCGGTCTTCCTGTCTAAATTGTGTTGAATTGATTCTAAAGTTTGATATAATCACATCCAAACCTGTATAAACTTGTTAAAATCTATTAGAACTAGTTAGTGATCATTAAAAGCAACCCATTAACAAGTTCTACCTTGCATTTGCATTAATCATGCATGTCATGTCATATTGAGTAATATTTGTGCACTCTTTGATTGTGTTTCTTGTCTTGTATGTTTATTGTGTGGATTAGACGGATTTGCGCTAGAGAGTGCCGCGGAGGATCTACAGCACCAAGAGTTTGAAGGCTTTGACCCTAATCAACAGCAAGAGCAAGGCAAGTGTCCTTGAAGCATCTTGATCTTGTTTTAAAATAAATGTTTTGTTTGCAAAATTGCATGCTTGTGTCAATTTGATGGGAATCCTATGATAGGAAGTTTACTAGCTTTGTTTAACCACCCTTGTCACCTGGAATATATGGTAGAGAGTCGGGAAGGGCTTTTTACCTTTTTGCTTCGCTTAATTAATTGGGATGGGAAAACAATACCACACATTTAATTATGCATTAATGATATTCTGGTTAATGTGAACTGGTTAATACGGTATGGTAATGGGTGATCTAAGCAAACCTGGTATGTGGATGGGTTGGATGTTATGGTGGTTTGCTTGCTTTAGATCTAAGGACCGGTTCATGCGAGAATAAGCCAGGACTACAGTGCCACCACGAGGCCAAGTATGGGTGCGGCATAGCTGATTAATTAGGGCTTTTATAGTGCTATTTGGACCATTATGGATGCTCGGGGAAGGGGTAGTCGGATTGGGTTTGTTGATGATTGGTGGGACTACCCTAGGATCCAAATGGCTCAAGAGGGGGCCCTTGGTTGAAGATGTGCTCTGTAGGAGACATCGCCACTGGTGAAACCTCAGTGGGTTCTAAATAGGTTAGTAATCCCTTTGTAAAGGCTATTTTGTGATCTCTTGGCCACACACCGACGGAAGTGTGAGACGGCATAATAGAGGTTCTAGTCATCGAAAGGTGATGAAATCACGAACACGTGGGTAAAGTGGTACAAACTCCGCAGAGTCTAATAAACTATCATGATAGCCGTGCTCCCGGTTATGAGCACCTGGACAACTTCCATGATTAGAGGGAACTCGGTATTGGGATGGTTATGGTTGGTATTATGGTTATGGATTAATTTCTGGTATTGAATATGGGTATTGGCAAATGGTGAAATCTGGAATTATTGATGAGGATGGTGAATTGTATACTGGTATTATGATATTACTTATGATTATGATGGGTTTGATCCATATACATGTAATATATTGATTTTCAAATGTTTTAATGTACTTTTCAGCACTTTGCCTTTATTATATTCGTCATTTGAATCAACCACATGTCATACTTTCCACACTTGTTGAGTACGACATGTACTCACTCTTGCCACCCCCCCAACAGTTGCAGGTCAGGATTGGGAGTTTAATGGCAATAATACGGAGTTCTAGGCCGTGTATACCGTCAGCTTGGCCTGTGGTGTTTTTGGAGCTGCGCTATCCCTTATGCTTAGTTTGCTTAGTTGCTTAATTAGTTTATTTCCTCTGCATTAGTTGAACTTGTCATTAATATTCATTAGAGGTTGTATTCGAGGATAATATGGTTTGTGTAATAAAATTTGGTTAATTAATTTTGTTCTGTTGTAATTTTCTGTATACTCTCTTGTGAACGCACTCGTGTATGTGTGTTGAATGTCCTGGGCACACATATGCGTTAGCTTGATTCATTTTCGGAACTGGGCGTTACAGACTCACTCGAAGCGGCTCTGCACGCCGTTTTTCCGGCGTTCCTCCGCTCGACACCGCGAAGCATGCAAAAACCCACGGAGCTGCTCGCCTGCCTGCTTCATGGCGTCCCCCCCTACTCCTCCCCGGCCTATAAATACTCCCCCCCGGTCGCAGTGGACACCACCCCGAGCCCCCGCCTCTGTTTTCTTTCTTCCGCCACTGCACCACACCGTCGCCGCCATTCTCGACGCGCTGGCCAAACAAGGCAAGGAATCGCAGTGCTTCCAACAGCAAAAGGTGGCGCAACTAGTTGCTCTTCCTTCCTGTCCAATCGCTTGTTTGATTCTCTGCTTATATGTGTGGTATTTCGAAGTTCCTCGACGCTCACGGGTGAAGTCGCAAAGGGAAGCTTCCTGTTCCACGAGGACATACCACTCCAAGCCGATTCCATCTTCCTCTTTGAAGCAATAAGGTGCGCAAAGGTACCTAGATGCTTCTCGTGAATTTCAGACACTGTCATGCTTCCTAGTTCCTTTATCTCCAGTTTTCCCCAAAACTGTTCATACCAATGTCGATAGATTGCCGTTTAAATTCCGTTTCTACATACGATTAATTGTCAATCCAGTAGGATATTATCTCCTAGACCTCCATGCGCATCACCTCTCAAAAATTGAGAGAAAGCCATCGAGAAACGAGGTCGGATTTTGACTTTTCATGGCCGCCGATTGAAAACCCGTACCTCACCGTCGAGTTCAACTTTGCCGACGATTTCTCCCAAAATCTGACCCCCAAATCATCATCCTGGAGTTCCCAGGAACCTTCCCGAGCTTTTCCCGAGTCGATTGAGCCATTCCTAAGCAATTCCGATGAAGACCGACCCCCTAGTTCCGCCGTCGCCGTCGCGCCGCCATCTCCAGCCATCGCCGTCATGATTGGACCCCACCATCGTCTTTAGCAGTCGATTTTAGGGTGGAGCGGTCACGGCGAGACCGAGAGGAGGTCGACACACCAGTTCCGGCGAGGCACCGCCGCAGTTTCCGGCGAGGAGCGCCGCCGCGTCGGGAGGAAGACGAAGATGCGGGCCCCACCGGTCAGCGTAACCCTCTCGCATGGGATCAGCTGCGGATAGGATCCGGTGTGTCTACGCGGTTAAACCCCGTGACCCCCGGTGTGGCTCAAATCTGATTGGTCGAATTCAAATGAAGTGGGACCAACCCTTTTATTTGAAATTTCCAATAGTAAAATAAATCCAGATTCAATCTCAACTTAGAAAATCCATAACTTCCAGTAGAATTATCCAAAAATTCCCAAATAAATTTTGTTAGAACCAGCATGAAGAATAATGTCCAGTGGTGCACTTGGATTTGTATGAAAAGCCATAGAAATATCTCCAAAAATTCAGATAAAAAATGCTTAAAGAATTCATTCCTACAGTTCTGTTAATTGGAAAATTTCCAAGTTTGGTCAGAACCCTATAATTGATACATGTGACCTCCAGTAAAAAATTCAAGTTATTTGGACTTAAAATACTGGGTTGATCTATGTCCCAAACCTCTATGTAGCTATAAATTGAGAAAAATGAAAAATGAATTTCCAGAAATTTACCCTAACTTTAAAAATAAGTTTATTCCTGTAGAAAACTCAGAAAAATTTGAAACAAAATTTTTTAGAACCAGTGACACCCCCTCTACATGATACAACCCTTGGTAGCCATAATACCTATCCAAAAATTTTCACCAAAATTTAAGGAAGATTATTGCTTACCATAATTGTTAATAATAACAAACATCCTTTATCATCTCCTGTTCTTTGCAAGAGTCTTCCCCATAAAATCTAGTATACACCATAAAAATCCTAAAGTCAATTAAGATAATTGTCTTATTGTATCTTAATATACACACCCCACCTTAAGCATATTAATTATTCACAAAATCATTTATACCTAGTATATGCATATCGTGTAGTAGCTGAAGTCGAGGAGAAGCCAAAAGCCTTGGAGGTCCAGCTGCCAGAAACGAACATAGACTCAAACTCGCTTTCAGGCAAGCCCCGATTTGCATTTAAGTACCTTACAATATTTTATAGTTTTCATTCACCTTACATCTTCAGATGATTGTGCATTACGTTTAAGGTGTTTGACATCCACTTGCATGGCCCACAAATCCTATGGAGTCTTGGGTAGGTCTACGGCCTGTCGAGTAGACACTGCTATGCTTATGCTCATAGGAATTCGGTAGAAGTCGAGTAGTTGGAATCTACTCGCGAGATAGGAATTTTATCAAACGGGAGATTCTAGAATAAGAGAATGGTTTATGAATATGAAATTGAGACCGAGCAGTGGATAGGATGCAGTGAGACGTGGTCTCACGTGCGTAGCCCTGCTTGTGTCAATTGAGGACCGTTTCGTGTGCGGTCCTGCTCGACAAGCTTGAATTGTACCGGCGACATACTAGAGGAATGGGCTCTAGTAAACTGACGTAGCTTGATAATGGTTTGTCGAGGCATTCCGTTCTGTTTTATAGGCGTGGGTTGAGGGCAGCGAGGTGTAAATCAGCTGGTGAGCACGTCAGAGTACGCCCCACACAGTGACCTCGTGCTCGTGACGGATCGACCAGTTCAACATTCGAGTGTTTAGTGAAAGGTGGCCATATACGACTAGTACTGAACTGTTATGTAGGTACTGCTGAAAGTACTCGCTGGCATTTCCGAAAGTGCGTATGTGTCATGTTGTTCCGGGTATGTCCTGATTGCAATCACCGTCCCTCGCGGTAATAGAGTACCACTTGTTCACTGTATCATGACGTAGTAAATACTTAAAAAGTCAGATGAATATAATGTATTGCTTACAAATTGCTTGAACAACCTTGTTTGGCTTAGAGATATTACAATTAAAAGTTTACAGTTTCCCCATACTTTAGCTGTAATAGCATTATGTGCCTTGTGCACATCATATCATCGGCAAAGCGTTTCTTGTTTGATTGTGGAGTCTATGATGTGCCGTGCTTGAGGAAAGTCAGATGCTAAATAACTCTAAGGATCAACTTATAGGCGAGTCCTTATGCTTTACTTACCTATGTTTAATACTCATCCTTGCATATGTCTAGTGAGACGGGTTAGTCTTGCTGAGCCTTATGCTCATGTTTGCAGTTAACGAGTTTTTGCAGATTATACGACTGATGACGGGTTTAATGACGAGGCTGCACCCCCCAGGGTTTACAGCCGAGTGGGAACCCTGCACGCCACCGTGAATTGCATGTTGCTAGTGCAAAGTATCCAGGACATGGATTACTTTGCTTTTGCATAGCTAGTGCTGAGAGCGTAGCTATGATGTATAGTTCTCTTTCCTTCCGCTAGTACTTTTAAAACTTCCGCTGTGCTTGTCAATAAATACTTGGTATTGTAAATTTGTTCTCGTTCTATTCTTGTATACTGTTGGGTGTCGCATCGTACGACACCACCCAATGAGATCCTTGGCGGTCGGGATTCCGGTCCCCACAGGCATGTTATCAGAGCATCATTGGGAACAGTGTACTTGAAAAGAACATATTTTCAAAAATTAGGATTTGAGTGAGGAATTAGATATATGCCCTTATAAGAAGTACTATTAGTATAATATATAAAGGTGGTAAACTAACTTATATGTTACTAATTCTGTAACGACGCTCCGACGTCAGGTAAGAGGTAAGGTACGCCACCGTAAGCGGATCAATTGCGGTAAGCTCACCATGCGAGAGGTAGCATGGAAGTTTTCTGTGGCTTAGCACGGAAATGTTAATAGGAGTCTCTAAAACTTTCTATGTTTCTGAGAACCTATGACACGCGGTACCCCAGCGTGCTTCAAAGTTAGTGGGAGCCCCCGTCGGGTGGTGTATAACCCGATAGTATGCCTCTCTAGAATCCTTCATATTCTAAGGGAGCATCCGAAACATGTATGTCGGAACGTGTATAAGCTAGTTCGTACGGGAGTCTTTGCTGTACAGACGTATTTACGGCCATGTACCTCGAGACATGACCTCGCTCGAGGGCGACTCACACCAGAGTCGTATGCATTTATTTTCATATATATTATTGTGACTGCCTGCTGTGTTTCCCCGTGCCGCCCTTGAGATGTGAAGGTTTGAGAGGGGATTGTTTGTCTTTTGCAGCATTGACTACGGTAGCAACCCGTATAGCACATGTTTGCGAGTGAACGATACTAGGACCACGGAAATAACCGGTTAGAATTTTCTTTGGTAAGGCACGTAGTACCGTTAGTATCAACTTTGATACTTGACCATCCCCAACAACGACAAAAATTGGATGCATTATATTTTGGAAAGTCCGACTATCAGGTGCTGGTAGGTTTGGACTCTGTAAAGATAAAAACTCGATTCAACGTGGGTGAGCACCAAGATTCTTGATTTCTGGCAAAAGTTTGCTCAACTTCGCCAGGTTGTAATCTTGGTTACTTAGAAATAAACATAGGGGTATGCTATATGGATGAAAATTTCTCGAAGTCCTCTACGACTTTTCTGTTGACCATCAAGGCAGGAAAGCTTGATAATCTATTGAAATTCGGAGTATGCTTAAACTACTCCAGATAACCCTGCCGATGTACCAGTCTCATTAATTTTTCTATAACTCACTTTAGAAAAGTCTTCTGCCTTATTATGATATATATATGAAAATGAGAGGAGCTAATCTACAGTTTTGTTGTTCAAAGTTACTCTTGATTCGAATTTGAAGCAATTTAAATTTCGAGCTCAAAACAGTGAACTGCAGGGCTGCTGTTACAGTCAGTTCATCTGTTAAGTTTAGGTAGCTTTAGCTTTTGATCCAGAATAGTGACATGGTCATATATATACATTTCTGGAAAGCTTAGCAAGTCCTCTATCAACTTCGTGTTGTACTCATGGCCTAAATCTGGGTATAGCCGTGCTGAATTCCTATGGTTGCAAACTTGGTTCTGGCAGATCAGAACTTAAACAGTTGGCACCTAGTTTAGAATTAGCACACTATACCTATGTAACAAATGTTTCATTGGCGGAATGTTTTACCAATGGATTTTTAACTTGATGTTATACAATGTTTATTTTGTTATTACCTCAAAATATTGTCATGATATACCTGTATAAATTGTGGAAGTCACCACATATACAGGGGAGGTTCTGTCAAAATTTCCAGAAAATATGGGTCAAATTAAAACCTGTATAGATTCTATTTCCTAACTCACCTGGAGCTGTATGAGTACAATCTGAAAATTTCGGAAAGTGTAATACAACTTTTGTATTCAACCCAACACCTGGTTCTGACGTTTCCTGTATAAAAATTTTGAATTTATACAGGAAGGTCAGCTGGAACAGACTGTGATTACAACTCCAGTTTTAAATTTTCATAAACTGTGGGGAGTTTGAAACATTCTCACTGTTCTAGTATTCTTTTCTCTAGATGACGGATGTAAGGATGCTACTAACGGACGGATGGGTATTTTGCACTTGCGCTAACCATCCGGGTTTCCCAAGTTTGCTACGGGAAGTGCTCTAACAGTTTGGCTTCATCGAGATGCCATGCTATTGGGGTAGGGAAACAATCGACAGAGGCATTCGGTCATGCACCATCTTGGTAGACATCCCAGATAGTCCATGTCGATATAGATGGGCTCCTTTCTCGGTTACCATCGAGGGGGCTCATTTGGAGGACACTTGGGCCGTCGCTGCAGGCAAAGCACTTATGAAGCTTTGTGAGCTTCATCAAGATGCCATGGCTGGGACTCAATTTGCCCTTATTCCAGTCCGTGGTATGGCAGGATTTGAGTGGCAACGTCGTATGGTTGCTTCCTATACACCGCATGGCGACACAACCTCGACGACACTTGGGACATATGCGGCTGCTTCCAATATGGTAGTTGCTACGCAAGGCACCATTATTTTGGAGCAAGTCGAAGCCTTGCAGGAAGCGACGGAGCGGGGTGATACCCTTGATTATATCAATGAGAGTCTACGTTTGCTCCTAGACCCAGCGAGTCACCGGATAAATAAGTGCGAGAGTCAGCTGCATCATGCTCGCATTAGGCTACGGAAAGATCGTGCCGAACAACGGCAAGCTCGCACAGAACTGCAGCAAGGTCGTGGTGAGCTGCAAGCAAGTCAGTTAGAGGTACACCAACAGCAGGAGCAGCTGTTATTAGTCACTGAAGAGTGGGACACCGCCATTGAAACAGCTCAGAATTGGGAGTATGAGGTAGAACAACTTCAGGATAATGTGATTGAGGCCGAAGCACAATTACATCCAGTGGTGTATCCACCGACCCATAATATACCACTAATTATGGGTGAACAATTGCCTTCGAATGACGAAGAAGAATATCCCGAGGAACTCGAGTACGTCGAGTAGGACGTATTGGAGTGGTATGTGGCAGCACTTCTGCCGTCACGAGGCAACATATAGTTTAATAGTTGCTCGTGTGTTTCTTTTGTGACCATGTTTGTGTCATAAAGAGAATAGTAGTGGGTATGTCTAAGCCGATAAGATGTGTATGGCATCTCATGGGAACCAAGTATGGTAGAGATGTATTTCCATAGTGGGTTCATAGTGGGAGTCCATCATTTTGAAGTACACTACTGTAAACTTGCTCATGAGATAATATATATTGTATAAAGTTTGTACTTTATCACTATATGTGAATGTGATGCACTTATTTCCTTATCAAAAAGTCATACTACTGATTGATAAACTGGATAAAGGAAAGAAAACATGTGCTGATTTTAAGTCATTTGGATGCAGAATGGTACGTACTCGCTCGACACCCGAAATGGGGGGAGGGGGGTTCCAGTCAAGGTCGTGAGGACGAATCTCCAATCCAGGAGACAGCTGCAACACCGCAGCAACAAGTTCCTCCACCACCACCTCCAGAACTTCCAAGGAGTCTAGCAGAGGTTCTCGCCGCGGTACTTGGCTCGCGCGACGAGCAAACGGAGTTACTACGGACTCTGGTCCAGCATTCGTCCCATCAAGGCGGGAGACCAGGTGCGGGTCCACGACAACCTTCTCCGAGTTCGTACTCGGATTTCATGTCGACACACCCGCCGGTCTTCATGGAGGCCGATGAACCATTGGAGGCGGACAACTGGCTCCGCTCCATTGAAGGGAAGTTCGGTTTGCTACGAATGACCGAACACCAGAAGACCTTGTTCGCGGCCAACAACTACAAGGGTTCACTGGTGCGTGGTTGGCGAATTACCTTGCCGCACGACCAGTTGGCTACGCCGCGAGCTGGGAGTTCTGGGAGGCGTTTCGCGCCTATCACATACCTCCCGGTGTGATGAGGCAGAAGTTCAAGAGTTCTTGGAGCTGAAACAAGGAGGAAGGAGTGCTTACGAGTACTCCAAGATATTCAACCACTTAACCCAGTACGCTCAGGACCAAGTGAATACTGAGGATCGGAAGCGGGAATGCTTCTATCGGGGTTTGAACCCCAAGATGAAGGACAAGCTTGCCTTGTTCAACAGCAACAGCTTCAACAACATGGTCAATGCCACCATCGTACAGGAGGACGCTACTAAGGAGCTGTTCTCTGACAAGAAGAAAAGGAGTGCTCCACAGGGCAGCGGGGGAGGTACTCCTCAAAAATACCGCATGGTGTATCGATCACCATCCGACCAGAGGTGGCAGTCGCCATCGCGACCACCGATGTTTCGTGGTCGCCCATTCAACAACGCCGGCTTCCACCCACAACAGCAACAGGAGATGATTCCGCGTGCACCTCTACCTCCTCCACGTGCACCGGGATTCCGTCCTCCACTCCGTACCGGTCAGACCCCGTACACGTGTTATACGTGTGAACGTACGGGGCACTTCGCCAAGGACTGCCCGCAGAGCAGAGGACAGTCATCGTACCAGGGGGCAAACCAACCTCGCAACCAGCCCAAGAAGCCAACCACCAGAACTGGCAACGTCCACCACCTCGCCATCGAGGACGTTCCGGAAGGCGCACCCGTACTCACGGGTACGTTCTCTCTCTTAGGTCATCCCGTAGTCATCCTTTTTGACTCCGGTGCTTCCCATAATTTTATTAGCAAGTCTTATGTCAATCAATACCAATTGCCTATCATTTCCACAAAAACCCCATATATGATTTGTTCCCCGGGAGGCAAAGTAGTAGCAGATAAGATGGTCCATAGGGTACCTCTTAATCTGGGTGGGAACATATACCCTATCTCTCTCATTATATTGGAGCATCAGAAATTAGATGTCATTTTAGGGATGGCATGGTTGCAATACAACGGTGCTATCATTGACATCATTCCTCAGAGAATATATCTAAATTCTCCATTCCACTCTCCCCAAATTCTCACTCTTGAGAGTAATATCCACGTGCCTCCAACTGCTGATAACACCGAAGCCTGTAAACTCGAAGATATTCCGGTAGTATGTGAGTATCTAGACTTCTTCTCGAAGATCTTCCTGGTATGCCACCAGAAAGAGATGTTGAGTTTAAGATTGAACTTGTATCGGGAACAATACCAATATCGAGAAGGCCGTATAAGATGGCACCTAAAGAACTGGCAGAACTGAAAGAGCGGCTGAATGAACTGTTGGACAAGGGTTTCATTCGTCCAAGTTTGTCACCTTGGGACTGTTCTGCACTGTTCGTGGAAAAGAAGGATAAAACATTAAGACTATGTGTGGACTATCGTCCACTCAATGCTGTCACAGTCAAAAACAAATATCCACTACCCCGTATCGATATCCTGTTCGATCAGTTGGTAGGTACTCGGGTATTTTCAAAGATGGATCTTCGCTCTTGTTATCATCAGATCAGAATTCGACCCGATGATATACCTAAGACAAAATTCTCGATGAGGTATGGCTTATATGAGTACCTTGTCATGTCCTTCAGATTAACCAACGCACCGGCCCATTTCATGTATCTCATGAATTCAGTGTTTATGCTGGATTTGGACAAGTTTGTCGTGGTCTTCATCGACGACATCCTTGTATACTCAAAGTCCAAAGAAGAACATGCACAACATTTGCACATCGTGCTTCAGCGATTGCGGGACCACAAGTTGTACGCTAAGTTCAGAAAATGTGAGTTCTGGATCAACCAAGTGCCATTTCTGGGGCACATAATCTCTGCCGAGGGGATTGCAGTTGATCCAAGCAATATTAAGCAAGTACCCAAATGGGAGTCTCCCAAGTCTGTGCATGAAGTTCGAAGTTTCCTGGGTTTAGCTGGGTATTACCGGAGGTTCATCCCAAGCTTTTCCAAGATAGCTAAACCAATGACAGAACTTCTGAAGAAAGACAAGAGGTATACCTGGACAATGGAATGTGAAGAGGGTTTCCAAGCATTGGTAAAACACCTCACAACAACACCAGTATTGGCCCAACTAGACACCACAAGAACTTTTGATGTTCACTGTGATGCATCTGGAATTGGTCTGGGTTGCGTATTAATGCAAGACAGAAGGGTGATCGCTTATGGATCATAGCAGCTTCGAAACCATGAGCAGCATTACCCAACTCATGATCTTGAGCTCGCTGCCGTGGTACTAGCTTTAAAGATGTGGAGACACTATCTATGGGTCAACCTAATACATCTCTACACCGATCACAAAAGCTTGAAGTACATCTTCACCCAGAAAGAATTGAATATGTGACAACAAAGATGGTTGGAGTTAATCAAAGACTACGAGATTGAGATCCACTACCATCTTGGAAAAGCAAATGTAGTCGCAGATGCACTAAGTCGCAAGTCCCATATCAATAACCTTTCTATCACCTTGATAGAGGAAGAAGAACCGAGTCTCTACTTGGTTCCGTATGGGGCACTCTACAACCTAGCCCTCATTCCCACCATAAGGGAGGAAATTGTGGAGGCTCAGAAGAAGGACAAGGGCATATCCCATATTCGTCAACGAATGAAAAAGGGAGAAATGAAGTGTTTCCGAGGTGACGATGACGGTACCATCTGGTTCAAAGAACGCATCATGGTACCCCGCGATGTAGAACTTCGAAAGAAAATTTTGGACGAGGCTCATTTGTACAAATATTCTATTCATCCGGGGAGTAACAAATTGTACCAAGATTTGAAGAAGAAATTTTGGTGGACTCGGATGAAGAGGGAAATAGCGAAGTATGTATTCGAATGTGATACATGTCGACGAGTGAAAGCCGACCATCTGAAAGCAGCTGGACAATTGCAACCGTTAAGCATACCTGTCTGGAAATGGGAGGACATCGGCATGGATTTCATTGTTGGGTTACCTCTCACTTTTCGTAAACATGACTCGATTTGGGTGATAGTCGACTGACTCACCAAGTCGGCTCACTTTATTCCAGTCAATGTCAATTATGTGGCACGCCAATATGCAGAGCTGTATATTGCTAGAATCTTATGCTTACACGGAGTACCCCGCACTATCATATCAGATCGTGGAACTTTGTTTGTTGCTCGATTTTGGGAGCAACTCCATGCATCTCTAGGTACCAAATTGATTCGAAGCTCAGCTTACCACCCACAGACTGATGGTCAAACAGAACGAGTAAACCAAGTACTACAGGATATGCTTCGCACCTGTGCCATCCACCATGGTAGGAATTGGGATGATCATCTACCATTGGCGGAGTTTTCATACAACAATGGTTATCAGACTAGCATTCAAATGGCACCATATGAAGCTCTTTATGGCCGGAAGTGCCGCACACCGTCGAACTGGTGTGAAACCAGTGAACGAGTAACCTGTGGTATAGACTTGGTAAAGGAAGCCGAAGATCGAGTACGAGATATTCAAGCCAACCTCAAGGCTGCTCAGTCTCACTAGAAAAGCTATGCAGACAAACGACGTCAACCGCTTCATTTTGATACCAGGGATCACGCTTACCTTCGGGTATCCCCAATGAAAGGGATTCATCGTTTAGGAGTAAAAGGGAAACTAGCTCTGTGTTTCATCGGACCTTTCGCAATAAGTGAGCAGTGCGGACCTGTAGCCTATCGGCTAGAGCTGCCAACATCACTTTCAGGGGTCCACAATGTGTTCCACATTTCACAATTGAGAAAATGTCTCAAGGCCCCAGCAAAAGTCTGTAGGGTGTATATCGAAGCTCTCCAACCATATCTTACTTACTCCGAACATCCAAACAAGATAATTGATGAGAAGACTCGTACCACAAGAAACCGCACCTTGCATTTGTACAAGGTCTTGTGGGGAAACCACACCGCTGATGAAGCAACGTGGGAAAGCGAGGAATATCTTAAAACCAATTATCCGGATTTGTTAACATCATATGTTCATTAGGTCTTTTCTTTTATCCTTCCTTTTGTAATCTCGGGACGAGATTCTTTTAAGGGGGGAGGAATGTAAAATCCCACATTTTCCTTCATATGAGGTTCGGTTGTAAAGTGGTTGATAACCCTAATGGAGACTAATTATAGCCATGTTTATGAACTTAGATTAATTCTTTTGACCTCTCTTCAAAGTTTGGATTTATTTGAAGAAAGATTGCTAGGCCAATTTAATATGCAGTACCAAATAGATATTCAAATTAATATAAATTGAATATATACTAATTTATATTTGGCCCTCTAAAAAATTATTCAATTCAGAGGCCATAAATTTTTCTATGGTTTTCTAATATTCCAAATAGACTTCCTGCAAAGTTTTATAAATTTTGAACTTCAATTGCTATTTTAATTGAGACGCTTAGCAAATTCAAACCATGTTTTGAATTCAAATTATGAATTCTGTTCAACTAGTTTGAACATCAAGATTTGAACAGACACTTATGTTAAGCATATGTTGCTTGACTTATTCCCATAGTTTCACAATTTTTGGAACTCAATTGCTATTTAAAATAGTGGCACCATTGAATTCCATCCAAATTCAAATTTGAATTTGAAATCCAATTGAAACTTGCCCCAATTCAAAATCCAATTACAGAATCAAATTGTAGATATTTAATTGAGCTTCCCCACAAAAATCTAGAATTTTTGGACACCATTTGGTAGGAGAATTGAAGTCTGCAGAGGAGGGACAGGGATAAGGGTCATGGGACCCACCAGTCAATGGGACTCACTCGAAGCGGCTCTGCACGCCGTTTTTCCGGCTTTCCTCTGCTTGACACCGCGAAGCATGCAAACCCCCACGGAGCTGCTCACCTGCCTGCTTCATGGCGTCCCCCCTACTCCTCCCCGGCCTATAAAAACTCCCCCCCGGTCGCAGTGGACACCACCCCGAGCCCCCGCCTCTGTTTTCTTTCTTCCGCCACTGCAGCGCACCACCGCCGCCATTCTTGCCGCACCAGCCAAACAAGGAAAGGAATTGCAGTGCTTCCAACAGCAAAAGGTGGCACAACTAGTTGCTCTTCCTTCCTGTCCAATCGCTTGTTTGATTCACTGCTTATATGTGTGGTATTTCGAAGTTCCTCGACGCTCACGGGTGAAGTCGCGAAGGGAAGCTTCCTGTTCCACGAGGACAGAACACTCCAAGCCGATTCCATCTTCTTCTTTGAAGCAATAAGGTGCGCAAAGGTACCTAGATGCTTCTTGTGAAGTTCCAGACACTGTCATGCTTCCTAGCTCCTTTATCTCTAGTTTTCCCCAAAACTGTTCATACCAATGTTGATAGATTGCCGTTTAAATTCCGTTTGTACATAAGATTAATTGTCAATCCAGTAAGGTATTATCTCCTAGACCTCCATGCGCATCACCTCTCAAAAATTGAGAGAAATCCATCGAGAAACGAGGTCGGATTTTGAGTGTTCATGGCCGCCGATTGAAAACCCGTACCTCGCCGTCGAGTTCAATTTCGCCGACGATTTCTCCCCAATCTGACCCCCAAATCATCATCCTGGAGTTCCCAGGAACCTTCTCGAGCTTTTCCCGAGTTGATTGAGCCATTCCCAAGCAATTCCGTCGAAGACCAACCCCCTAGTTCCGCTGTCGCCGTCGCGCCACCGTCTCCGGCCATCGCCGGCATGATTGGACCCCACCATCGTCTTTAGCAGTCACTTTTAGGGTGGAGCGGTCACGGCGAGACCGAGAGGAGGTCGACACATTAGTTCCGGCGAGGCACCACCGCAGTTTGCGGCGAGGAGCGCCACCGCGTCGGGAGGAAGACAAAGACGCGGGCCCCACCCGTCAGCGTAACTCTCTCGCGTGGGATCAGTTGCGGATAGGATGCGGTGTGGCTGCGCGGTTAAACCCCGTGACCCCCGGTGTGGCTCAAATCCGATTGGTCGAATTCAAATGAAGTGGGACCAGCCCTTTTATTTGAAATTTCCAATAGTAAAATAAATCCAGATTCAATCCCAACTTAGAAAATCCATAACTTCCAGTAGAATTATCCAAAAATTCCCAAATAAATTTTGTTAGAACCAGCATGAAGAATACTGTCCAGTGGTGCACTTGTATTTGTATGAAAAGCCATAGAAAGTTCTCCAAAAATTCAGATAAGAAAAATGCTTAAAGAATTCATTCCTACACTTCTGTTAATTGGAAAATTCCCAATTTTTGTCAGAACCCTATAATTTATACATGTGATCTCCAGTAAAAATTTTAAGTTCTTTGGACTTAAAATACTGGGTTTATATATGTCCCAAACCTCTATGTAGCTATAAATTGAGAAAAATGGAAAAATGAATTTCCAGAAACTTACTCAAACTTTAAAAATCAGTTTCTTCCTGTAGAAAACACAGAAAAATTTGAAACAAATTTTCCTAGAACCAGTGACACCCCCTCTACATGATACAATCCTTGGCAGCCATAATACCTCTCCAAAAATTTCCACCAAAATTTAAGGAAGCTTATTGCTTACCATAATTGTTAAGAATAACAAACATCCTTTATCATCTCCTGTTCTTTGCAAGAGTCTTCCCCATAAAATCTAGTATACACCATAAAAATCCCAAAGTCAATTAAGATAATTGTCTTATTGTATCTTAATATGCACACCCCACCTTAAGCATATTAATTAATCACAAAATCATTTATACCTAGTATATGCATATCGTGTAGTAGCTGAAGTCGAGGAGCAGCCGGAAGCCTTAAAGGTCCAGCTGCCAAAAACTAACATAGACTCAAACTCGCTTTCAGGCAAGCCCCGGTTTGCATTTAAGTACCTTACAATATTTTACAGTTTTCATTCACCTTACATCTTCAGATGATTGTGCATTACGTTTAACGTGTTTGACATCCACTTGCATGCCCACAAATCCTATGGAGTCTTGAGTAGGTCTACGGCCTGTCGAGTAGACACTGCTATGCTTATGCTCATAGGAATTCGGTAGAAGTCGAGGAGTTGGAATCTACTCGCGAGATAGGAATTTTATCACACAGGAGATTATAGAATAAGAAAATGTTTTATGAATATGAAATTGAGACCGAGCAATGGATAGGATGCAGTGAGACGTGGTCTCACGTGCGTAGCCCTGCTTGTGTCGATTGAGGACTGTTTCGTGTGCGGTCCTGCTAGACAAGCTTGAATTGTATCAGCAACATACTGGAGGAATGGGCTCCAGTAAACAGACATAGCTTGATATTGGTTTGTCGAGGCATTCCGTTCCGTTTTATAGGCGTGGGTTGAGGGCAGCAAGGTGTAAATCAGCTGGTGGGCACGTTAGAGTACGCCCCACATAGTGACCTTGTGCTCGTGACGGATCGACCGGTTCGACATTTGAGTGTTTAGTGAAAGGTGGCCATATACGACTAGTACTGAACTGTTATGTAGGTACTGCTGAAAGTACTCGCTAGCATTTCCGAAAGTGCGCATGTGTCGTTTTGTTCCGGGTATGTCCTGATTGCAATCACCGCCCCTCGCGGTAATAGAGTACCACTTGTTCACTGTATCGTGACATAGTAAATACTAAAGAAGTCAGATGAATATAATGTATTGGTTACAAATTGCTTGAACAACCTTGTTTGGCTTAGAGATAGTACAATTAAAAGTTTACAGTTTCCCCATACTTTAGCTGTAATAGCATTATGTGCCTTGTGCACGTCATATCATCAGCAAAGCATTTCTTGTTTGATTGTGGAGTCTATGATGTGCCGTGCCTGAGGAATGTCAGATGCTAAATAAAACATGACTATAAGGATCCACTTATAGGCGAGTCCTTATGCTTTACTTACCTATGTTTAGTACTCATCCTTGCATATGTCTAGTGAGACGGGTTAGTCTTGCTGAGCCTTATGCTCACGTTTGCAGTTAACGAGTTTTTGCAGATTATACGACTGATGACGGGTTTAATGACGAGGCTGCACCCCCTCCAGGGTTTACAGCCGAGTGGGAACCCTGCACGCTGCCGTGAATTGCGTGTTGCTAGTGCAAAGTATCCAAGGCATGGATGACTTTGCTTTTGCATAGCTAGTGCTGAGAGCGTAGCTATGATGTATAGTTCTATTTCCTTCCGCTAGTACTTTTAAAACTTCCGCTGTGCTTGTCAATAAAGACTTGGTATTGTAAATTTGTTCTCGTTCTATTCTTGTATACTTTTGGGTGTCGCATTGCACGACACCACCCAATGAGATCCTTGGCGGTCGGGATTCCGGTCCCCACAACCTGCAACCATCTTAGCATGTATACAAGAAGAGCACACAATTTATTTGTCCCCTTTAAGCTTAGGCAGCCCACATATGCGATCAAGAGCACTAACATGCGTCAGGTGATCAAAGCCTATGTGACCAAGTCTACGATGCCAAAAATATAAGTCCTTTGAATCATTAGCAACTAGACACCTATGCTTAGAGGAAGACATATCAAAATCAGCTTTAAAAACTCTTCCAAATCATGGCATGTTAAAAATAAGCTCACTATTTGAACCTACAACTTTGCAGCAGTTTTTATTGAAAATAATTTCCAGATTTTCATCTAGAAATTGTGAAACAGAAAGGAAGTTGTATTTCAAATTTTTGACAAGTGCCACATCCTTCAAAGTGTAGTGATCATTTACTCTAACCGAACCCTTAGCAATTATAGGAGTTGAAGAATTATCGGCAAAAGTAACATTCTCTACACGTGACACAAAAGAGAGGGAGGAGAACCAGTCTTTGTTATCAGTCATGTGGCGTGAGCAACCTGAATCCACAATCCAAATGTTCTCCTTCCTCAAACGTGTAACCTACATAGAAGCACAATACCTCGATGACTCAATACTGGGGTTAGTCAAAAGGCATTTAGAAATCCAGTACTGAGTCACACGACGTGCAGCAGGAAAAACACGTCAAAGCTGAGATAAAACAGCAGGTTTACGAGTCAAAGTTTGAGGTTTTTTAGTTAATTTTTTTATTCTTAACTACTGACCTATAAGATGTTACTTGAGTAGCACAAAAATCAGTAGCTCTGGAGGCAAAAACAGAAGGTCTGGAGGTAAACTTTGAATGTTTTTGACTCATAACAGTAGGTTGCATGTTCCCAGCAGTCGATTTAATATGTGCAGCAAATTTTGCATGAAAGTTATGAGATCTAGCAATCATTCTTTCCCTTTTCTGTTGTTTAGCTAGTCTATAACAAAAATCTATGACATGACCATCTCTATCACAGTAGGTACAATGAAATTTAACTTTGTGTTCATGTCTTGATGAGCAAACAACATTTTTATTTGAAACCGAATGAGACAACACCCCTGCAAATTTGAAAACCACTTCTTTTTGTTTAGGAACTGTTTGAATCAAATCACTTCCTAATGACTTTACAATTTTAGGTGGATGTACCTTAGCATGAGCATGAGAATCAAAACCTAAACCAGTTTTATCTTTGCAAGACTTGGAAGAATTCAGCAGCAAGTTTAGGTTCTTATTCCCATTACAAAACCGATCTAATGTCCTATGCATGTTATCAAGTTTATCGGACAAATCAATGCAATTTTCACATGAAGTTTTTCCTTTTAATTTGCAATTGGAACAATATTTAACTTCATGAGAACGTAAAGCATTATTCAATATTAAATTTTCATCCATAGCATCTTTTAGTTTCTTTTCAAGATCATCACAACTAGGACAATGCAAATCAATTGTAGAACAAGAAGCATCTTTTAAGTTTCCAATGTCAAGTGCAGCAAGCTTTTTGTTCTTTTCAATTTCAAGTTCAAGTCTATCTAGAGTGGAGGAGTGTGCAGTTATTAGTGTGGACAATTGTTCATAGATTAAATCACATGAGGGACAACAATCATCACTAGGAATCAAGGTTTTCAAACGGTTGATTTCAGATTCTAGTGATTCAATTTTAGCAGCATTATCCCTAAGTTTTTTGTCTTTTTTCTTAACAATAATAGTTGCACGAGAAATTGTATCACACATTTCATTACAAGTAGAACATACCTCATCATCGTCACTATTGTGTTCTGCATCCTCCTGACTTGATCTTGATCTTGTTTTGCCCGCCATGAAGCATAAGTTGGCCAGATCGTCATCATCTTCATCACTTTCAAAGTCTACATCGCTTGAACCAAGCTCTTGAAGTGCAGTGATGAAGCTGTTAATCATCTTGCGTCCTATGGTACCCTTCTTTTTCTTGTTGGGGTTTCCAGAGGTGGTCTTGACCTTGTTCTGTTTTTCTTCACGGGTAGTAAGACCTGAAAGGTTAGGGCATTCTGTAAGAAAGTGTCCTATCTTACCACATTCAAAATAGTGTTGAGGTCCGGAGCTTCCTCTCCTTCTAGTTCTCACATTTTGCAGTGCTTTTGAGAACCTAGTAGAGATTAGTGCTAACTCCTCTTCTGGAAATTCCTCGATCTGCTCTAGGGTTAGGGAGGACAACAAAGCAAGAGTATTGCAAGATGATGATTGGCCGGAGCTAGGCATATCACGTTGTGAGACAAATGCAATAGACTTATTTTGGTTCTTACGTGATAAAATGTCAATTTCATGAGTTTTGAGTTTAGAGTAAAGCACATATAAAGTAAGTGTACTCATGATAGTAGATTCACGAATATATGTAACTTTCATCTCCCAGATTGACATGTCAAATGCACTAAGAAGTTGCCTAGCATTTCCAGCATCAGAAAAATTAACGTTGACACTACGCAAGTTACTGAGAATTTTGTTAAAGCGAGCAAAGAGATCATCGATGGACTCACCGGGTTGCATCTCGAAGCGCATGTATTCTTTCTTGAACATGTCTTGCCTTACCTCCTTAATCGTGTTGGATCCTTCGTGATAGTCACGAAGTGCTCTCCATACATCATATGCCAACCGGAGATGTGCAACGCGGTCGAAGTCGCTCTGAGTGAGTCCTTGTATGATCAAGTTTCGGGATTTGTTGTTGTTGTTGACGTCCCGTAGGTTTGTAGCCGTAACATTATCATTAGGTGGCACTTCGTAAGACTTGTACACTTTTTCCCATATTGCAAAGCCTTGCGCTTGGATGAAAGCCTCTATGCGTGCCTTCCAAACCTGAAAATCAATACCAGCAAATAAACAAGGTTTGGCGGAGTATTTCTCCACGATGATTAGTCAAAAAAATGTGCAAATCACAATGATTGGAGCACTGTGGCTCTGATACCAATTTTAGGATCGAAGAGCACGTGAAAAGCTACCAGAGGGGGGGGTGAATGGTAAATTTCAAAAATCTTACGCAGCAGAAACAATTAAATCCCAACCCCTTCGGCAGAAAAATGACCTGTTAAAGAAATCGTGTGTGAGACTAATCTAAACGTGTTTCACCATGACAAAAGTGATATATATCAGAGAGAATAAATTCACGAAGATAACACAAGAAGAATCACTCAAATCCGTCGAGAGAAACTCAAGTTATGATCAAAAGATCGAACAAAGGTCAATCTATCCTACCCGAGAAAAACAGTTCTGGAAAGCTGCAAAGAAACTTGTGTAGATCAGAAACCACAAATCCAATGAACGTGAAATTTTGACAGATGATATATAATCAAGTTGTGAATACAACCCAAAAAGAATCACATCAATTGGATCTATAAAACTTGAGTTATGATAAAACCACCAACGAAAGGTAGTGCTGTCTAAAAACTCGACGAGTAAAACTTGTCTGGAACAAATCGGACGAACAAGACACAAAAGTTCCTTCAAACTACGAATTTTATTCAATAGAACACAAGATGAACAGACCTAAAGTCGTGCACCACGAGCTTTGGCCTCCCTTGCTTATATAGCCAGCTCGAAAGCCAACTCAACTCAAATCAGGACTCTAATCCTACTCCGTTCACGAATCGAAACTTTCCATAACTGCTTAGGACTCTTCTATACGCAGATAGAAGCAATCTTAAGACTTCCAAACACCTTAGGAACGTATCCCACATTCCTAAAACAACTCAAATTTGTGACCCACACGAAAACCTATCATAACCAACTTGATACTTTCCATACCGAGCCATAACCGACCCCGCCGCAGCGAAAGTCATCAACCGATACGATCCGATCCTTCCAACTAGATATTCACATCCATAAACCATCTTCGGAACCATGTTGCCACGTCACGCACCGCATGCATACGTGCAAACACCTTCCTTCGACGTCCAGTAACCTTCATATGCACTGCCCTTGATTCAATCATCCTGCGTGACCTCCTGACCCGCTCAACCACAATTCCTCCTGAATTTGGTTGTTGGAACCTTATCTCCTCCCGGAGACTAGTCCAAAAGATCCTGTCACCAGCCATGACTTGAACTCAAGCAGCATCTGCACATGAATAAACAACCAATCCGTACGAGCCCAAGTCCGCCACTTGACTCAAGTCAGTTCTGAACACAACACCTTACGTGAGCACCTCACATAAGCATGTTGCAAAGCATATCAAAACGATATCAGCCATATCAACCAAAACGCCCAAAAAACTTAGCAATTGAATACTAAGCAATCTTTCTAATAATATAAAGCAAGTTCGAAACATTGCAAGATAAAAGCAGGAACATTGCAATCAAGCTCCGAACCTTGCCAAAGCTAACCGGAGCTTACCAAAGCTAGTACAACCTAGTGACGGAGCTTACCAAAGCTAGTACAACCTAGCGCCAGAGCTTGCCAAAGCTAGTACAACCTAGCGTCGGAGCTTACTAAAGCTAGTACAACCTAGAGCTGAAGCTTTCTAAAGCTAGTCGGACCTCGCGCCGGAGCTAACCAAAACTAGTCGGAACTAGTCATCCCAAAAGTCAGAGCTAGAAAAACATGTTAGAGCTAACCAACATAAGTCGGACCTAGCAAAACATATTGGAGCTTAACAAAGACATGCCGGAGCTATCAAAGACATGCTGGAGCTAAAGACAAAGCTCACCGGAGCTACCCAAAAATATGTCGGATCTAGACAAAGAAAGTCGGACCTACTGTTGGACCTTGCAGAAGCTCGGAGCTAGAGTCGGACCTTGCTAAAAAGATGTTATGGCAGAATTCAAAACTTTTATTGTCAAAGCCAATGTATTCAGCACACATAGGTCTCACAGAGGTGTTATAGCTCCCGTACCCACTCCGGAGAATGGGCACGAGGGCCTCAGGTCCGAGAGGCTGAGCTGGAGCTTCACAAAGGCTACAAAGCTGATCAGATTGAGAGTCGCACCACCATCCACCAAGTCATGGAAGAGTTGAATATTGTTGATAGTCGGGGAGATCATCAGGGGCAATTGTCCAGCTCTTGCTATGTTCTTTGGACAATCCGAAGCATTGAAGGTGATGGAAGTGTCCATCCATTTCGGATGAGGCTCCGCCTTGGCGGTGGGAGCAGCAGCAACCATCTCCAGATGCAAAGTTTTCACAATGCGCCGAGATGTAATGTCCCAGGACCCTCCATACATCATATGGAGAGTTTTCTGACGTTCGTTGTCACAGTTGGTGTCAGAGTCGTCGACGGTGTTGTAGACCGCCTTTAATGCCTTCTTGGCGCCTTGGAAGCCTAACTCCTGATCAGACGGAGCTTTGTCGACTTTTTGTTTATCTTCCCACTGGCAAAAAGGCGCGTCATCTTGACGCTTGCTGTTGCATTCAACAATCCTCTTGACCTCACGACATTCTTCAAGCTTGTGGGCCATAAACATGTGGATCGGACACCACATCATGTAACCATATTCAGACGATGGTCGAGGTCGCTTGTCAAGGCATGGCCCTAGGCCACCTGGTGTTGTGGCAGCGACAGCTGTTGGTATGCCAGCAAGTGACTTCTTCTTGCCACTTGAGTTCTATTTCTTTTTGCCACTGCCATTGGCAGTAGCTCCGGCTTCAGAGGCAGGCTAACCAACCTCTGCGGCTAGTTTGGAGTGCATTTCACGGCCCCCCACAACCCTGACACATTTGCCTGCCAGGCTAAAGAGTTCTGTGACACTGCTAACATCCTTGGCTGCTAACTTCTCCAACATCTTCTTATCCTGAACACCCTGTTGGAAGGTGAAAACCACATAAGAGTTTGAGATATAAGGAATTGTATTACATACCTGAGAGAATCTTTGTACGAAGAATTGCAGTGACTCTCCCAACTTTTGTTGTACAACAAAAAGGTCCAGCTCGGTGCCAGACCGGGTGTAGGAGCTCCCGAAGTTGGGTGTGAACTGGTGACATAATTCCCCCCCAACTGTAGATGGAGTCAAGTGGTAGGCTCATAAACCAGGACTGCTGCCACTGGGAAGTCTCCACGAGCAAGTCGCCTTTCGCGACTACGCTCGATGTTGACACGACCATCCTGCCTCATGTATCAGCGGTCGAGTTCCGACCGGAGATCTTGAGTTGGGAGCCTCGATGTCATATGAGTATGATGACCCCCTGAGGGTAGAGATGTGGCGTGCTAAGAGGGCGCACGTCTCCTGAGCTGCACGCCATAGGACCAAGTCTTCTAGACAAGGTCCTGTTACAGGAAGGTGCCTGCCCTGCATCGGGCGGGCCCTGGTTGTTGAGTGTTGTGGTTACGGCTACAACCAAATGCTCAACATCAGAACGCCATTGTTCCAATGCGGCTGGAGGAGCTCCCGGCACTGGAGGACGTTGGAGGTGAGTCTGCACTGCGTTCAGCGCGTTCTCTGGGTTGTTGGTCGATTCTGTGACTGACACAAAGTCACCATCCATATGTGCAGCGTTTGCTGCTGCAACAGGTGGTGCTGGTGGTGGGACAACATTGGTCGGTTGCTGCGCATTGGCAGGATTTCCACCAATAGCTTGTCCAGTCAGTCCGTTCGATGCTGTAGCTAAGTTCACCATCTTGGAGATCTTGAGTGTCCCCTACCTGGCACACAAAATGTCGAAGTGTTCCAACGACACTTCCCCTGTGACACCCGGTTCCAAAAATGAACCAAGCTAACACATATGTGTGCCCAGAACGTTCAACACACATACACGAGTGCATCACAAAAGAGTATACATAAAATTACCACAGAACAAGATTAATTAACCAAATTTTATTAAACAAACCATATTATCCTCGAATACAAACTCTAATAAATATAAATGACAAGTTCAACTAATGCAGCGGAAATAAACTAAATAAGCAAACTAAACAGCTAGGCAGCATAAGCAATAGGGTATAGCGCAACTCCAAAACACCACAGGCAAAGCTGACGGTAGACACGTCCTAGAACTCCGCATTATCGCCATTAACTCCCAATCCTGACCTGCAACTGTTGGGGGGGATTGCAAGAGTGAGTACATGTCGTACTCAGCAAGTATGGAAAGTATGACATGTAGCTGATTCAAATGACGAATATAACAATGGCTAAGTGCTGAAAAGTACATTAAAACATTTGAAAGCAATATATTACATGTAAATGAAATAAACCCATCATAAGCCATGTAGTTATCATAATACCAGTCCATATTCCATATCCATCATCATATACCAACATCCATATTGAATACTAGAAATTAATTCATAACCATCCATAACCATTACCAAACAATAACCATAACCAACTAACCATAACCATCCCAAAACCCCAATTTTACTCTAATCATGTGAGGGTCCAGGTTGCTCATAACCAGAAGCATGGCTATCATGATAGTTTTAGACACACTCTGAAGAGGTTGTACCGCTTTACCCACGTGTTTGTGATTTCATCACCTTTCGATGACTATAGAATCTCAATTATGCCGTCTCACACTTCCGTAGGTGTGTGAAAAAGAGATCACAAAATAGCCTTTACAAAGGGATTACTAGCCTATTTAGACCCCACTGAGGTTTCACCGGTGGCGATGTCTCCAACTGAGCACATCTTCAACCAAGGGCCCCCTCTTGAGCCATTCGGATCCCAGGGTAGTCCCACCAATCATCAACAAACCCAATCCGACTACCCCTTCCCCAAGCATCCTTAATGGTCCAAATAGAACTGGCAAAGCCCTAATTAATCAGCTACGCCGCACCCATACTTGGCCTCGTGGTGGCACTATAAATCCTGGATGGTCGCTCCACGAACCGGTCCTTAGATCTAAAGCAAGCAAAACCACCATAACATCCAACCCATCCACATACCAGGCTTGCTTATATCACCCATTACCATATCATATTAACCAGTTCATGTCAACCATAATCTCATCCATGCATAATTAAATTAAGTGGTATAGTTGTTTTCCCATCCCAGTTGATTAAGCGAAGCAAAAAGGTATAAAGCTCATCCCGACTCTCTACCATAAATTCCAGGTGACAAGGGTGGTTAAACAAAGCTAGTAAACTTCCTACCATAGGATTTACCATCAAATTGACACAAGCATGCAGTTTACAAACAAAACATTTATTTCAAAACAGGATCAATATGCTTCAAGGACACTTGCCTTGCTCTTGCGGTTGATTAGGGTCAAAGCCTTCAAACTCTTGGTGCTGCAGATCCTCCGCGGCACTATCTAGCGCAAATCTGTCTAATCCGCACAATAAACATACAAGACAAGAAACAAAATCAAAGAGTGCACAAATATTACTCAATATGACATGACATGCGTGATTAATGCAATTGCAAGGTAAAACTTGTTAATAGATTGCTTTTAATGATCACTAACTAGTTCTAATAGATTTTAACAAGTTTATATAGGTTTGGATGTGATTAGATAAAAGTTTAGAATTAATTCAACACAATTTAACCAGGAAGATCAGACTAGTCTGCAGAAGACCGAACTAGTCCGCACGTCGCAGAACTAGCAAACTAGGATTTTCTAGATCAACGTGAATTTGGAGATTAGGGGTTGAATTCACATAAGAAAAAGAGAATAGAAGGTATACCAGGTGTTTAGAACTCCAATGAATCAAGAAACTTGGAGGCAACACTTGGATCTGTATGATCTAAGGTTGGTGATGAACTTGGAGATGAATTGGTGATGAGGAACAAAAGCTTGATGGAGATCTTGATCCTCTTTCGTTTCCTCCTCTTCTTCTTGCTTGGGATCTCCTCCTCCCTCCTTGGTGGTGGCCCTCCACGAACTAGGGTTTGGGTGGGGTGGAAAAGTGGCAAATAGATGTCAAGCCAAGGGGTGGGGTTGTTTATATAGAGGTGGAGGCTAGGGTTAGCTGGATTTCGAGTTTGGGATGAGTAGAGGCCGGTTTAGAGTCCCACATGGGCTCTAAAAGGGTTAGGCACGACGTCCCCAGACCCACTTAACGTGAAACCCAAGAAACAAGTCATAAAATAAAAGATCAATTCGGAGTCACGAAATATCAGACAAGTCCGAAAAGGACCGGACTAGTCCGAAAATGTCCAGAGAGAAAATCGGACAAGTCTGGCAAAAAATCGGACAAGTCCGACTTTAGTCAGAGAGCAAAACGGACAAGTCCGCTAGAACACCGGACTAGTCCGGACAAGTCCAGGGACTTAGCAAATTTTCAAGGATTCTTGGAATATCGGACTAGTCCACACAAAATCGGACAAGTCTGAAAGTTTCCAGAGGCAAAATCAGACTAGTCCGCAGCAAAATCAGACAAGTCCGTTTTTAGTCAGAGAGAAATCGGACTAGTCCTCACCAAAATCGGACTAGTCCGCACTTTTCAGCATTTTAAGTGCGGTTTTGTTCCAAATAATTTTAAATGTTCCAAATCAATTTTAAACTTGTTCCCCTTTATGTGCATTAATGTTAAACATGTATATGAATGTATGTAAGGCATTATGCATGAAAATGAGGGTGTTACAAACCTACCCCCCTTAAAATGAATCTCGCCCTCGAGATTCGACGCGGAAGAGAAGAGATAGGAAAATTACTTCTTGAGTTCATCCTCCAATTCCCATGTTGCTTCTTTTTCTGTGTGGTGCTTCCATTGAACTTTACACCATCTAATAACCTTGTTCCTTGTGACCCTCTCCTTGGTTTCCAAAGTTTTGACCAGTTGTTCGACATAAGTCAAATCTTCCTCTAGTTCCAATCCTTCTATGGGCACTTGTTCTTCTGGTACCATCAAACACTTTTTGAGCTAGGAGACATGAAAGACATCATGGACATCTGAAAGATGAGTTGGCATCTCCAACTTATACGCTACTTCTCCTCCTTTGTCCGAAATCTTGAATGGTCCAATATATCGAGGTGCTAGCTTGCCTCTTATGTTAAACCTCTTATGACCTCTCATCGGTGACACCTTGAGGTAAACGAAATATCCCACTTCAAAGGTTAATTTCCTTCTCCCATTGTCCGCATAGCCCTTTTGTCTTGATTGGGCAGCCCTCAAGTTTTCACGAATTATTTGGACTTGCTTTTCGGCTTCTTGCAACACATCCGGACCAAATAGTTGAGTCTCTCCTGCCTCATTCCAGAATAAGGGTGTCCGACACTTCCTTCCATAAAGCGCTTCATATGGTGACATCTTTAAACTTGCTTGGTAACTATTGTTGTATGAAAATTCTGCATATGGCAAGCTTTTGTCCCAACTCTTCCCATGCTTTAAAGCACAAGCTCTTAACATGTCCTCTAAAATCTGATTGGTCCTCTCGGTTTGTCCATCCGTTTGAGGGTGATACGCTGAACTAAAATTCAACCTCGTTCCCAAAGCTTCATGCAGTTTTTGCCAAAACTTGAAAGTGAATTGTGAACCACTATCCGACACTATCTTCTTCGGAACTCTATGCAAACATACTATTATTCCCATATACAGTTCCACCAAATTCTCTCCATTATAGGTGGTTTTGAAGGGAATAAAGTGCGCTGACTTAGTTAACCGATCCACAATTACCCAAATTGAGTCGTAACCGACTGAGTACGTGGTAAACCAACTATGAAGTCCATACTGATCTCTTCCCACTTCCACTCCGAAATCTTCAATGGTTGCAATAATCTAGCGGGCCTTTGATGTCCTGCCTTGACCCGTTGACACACATCACACAATGCAACATATTCAGCTATGTCCTTTTTCATGCTAGCCCACCAATAGCAAGTCTTCAAGTCTTTGTACATCTTCGTACAACCGGGGTGAATTGAGTAAGGTGAGTCATGTGCCTCTTTTAATATCGTATCCCAAATATGCTTTACATTAGGCACAACGATCCTTTTTCCCAGCCATAAGGTACCATGTTCATCCTCATCGAATCTGAATTCTCTCCCGTCTTCGGTCCTTTCCTTGATTTCCTTGATCTCTTCATCTGTGGTTTGTGCCTCTCAAATTTCTTGCTCCAAGGTTGGGTTTAACTCCATTATTCCCATCTCATTCACAAATCCGAGGTTCAACCGTTCGAACTCCTTACATAACTCGGATGGTAACTCTGGAACTGTGAGTGATGACTTACTCCTTTTCTACTCAAAGCATCGGCCACTACGTTGGCTTTTTCTGGATGATAGTTGATCCCCAAATCATAATCTTTGATGAGCTCCAACCATCTCCGCTGCCTCAAATCCAGATCCGTTTGTGTGAAAATATACTTAAGACTCCTGTGATCCGTATAAATTTCACACCTATGTCCAAGAATATAGTGTCTCCGAATCTTCAATGCATGTACAACGGCTTCTAGTTCAAGATCATGTGTAGGATAATTCTGCTCATGTTTCTTCAATTGTCTCGATGCATATGCAACCACTTGACCTTCTTGCATGAGCACACATCCAAGTCCTTGTCTCAATGCATCACAATAAATATCGAAACTCCTGCTTACATTTGGCAATATCAAAACTGGGGCTGTAGTTAATCTCTTCTCTAACTTCTCAAAACTTTCTTGATAAGCTTGAGTCCATTGGAATGCCTTTTCCTTCATTAACAGTTCCGTCATTGGCTTGGCTATCTTGGAAAAGTCCTTGATGAATCTACGGTAATATCCAGCCATTCCAACAAAACTCCTTATTTCTTTTACATTTTGCAGCGGTTCCCACTTCAACACGTCTCACACTTTTCTGGGGTCAACCGATACTCCTCCTCCTGAGATGATATGACCAAAAAACGACACCTCTTCCAACCAAAACTGACACTTGTTGAACTTGGCATACAATTGATGCTCCCTCAATTTCTGCAACGTAAGCCTCAAGTGTTCCTCATGTTCCTTCTCATCCTTTGAGTAGATCATAATATCATCAATAAACACCACAACGAATTTATCCAAGTACTCCATGAATACCTTATTCATGAGGTACATAAAGTACGCATGTGCATTGGTCAATCCAAAGGACATCACAGTGTACTTATAAGATCCATACCGTGTTCTAAAAGCTGTCTTGGGTATGTCCGATGTCCACACCAGTCCATATTCCATATCCATCATCATATACCAACATCCATATTCAATACTAGAAATTAATTCATAACCATCCATAACCATTACCAAACCATAACCATAACCAACCAACCATAACCATCCCATAATCCCAAATTTCCTCTAATCATGTGAGGGTCCAGGTTGCTCATAACTGGAAGTACGGCTATCATGATAGTTTTAGACACACTCTGCAGAGGTTGTACCGCTTTACCCACGTGTTTGTGATTTCATCACCTTTCGATGACTATAGAATCTCAATTATGCTGTCTCACACTTCCGTAGGTGTGTGGCCAAGAGATAACAACATAGCCTTTACAAAGGGATTACTAGCCTATTTAGACCTCACTGAGGTTTCATCGGTGGCGATGTCTCCAACTGAGCACATCTTCAACCAAGGGCCCCCTCTTGAGCCATTCGGATCCCAAGGTAGTTCCACCAATTATCAACAAACCCAATCCGACTACCCCTTCCCCAAGCATCCTTAATGGTCCAAATAGCACTGGCAAAGCCCTAATTAATCAGCTACGCCGCACCCATACTTGTCCTCGTGGTGGCACTGTAATCCTGGCTTATTCTCGCATGAACCGATCCTTAGATCTAAAGCAAGCAAACCACCATGACATCCAACCCATCCACATTCCATGCTTGCTTAGATCACCCATTACCATATCATATTGACCAGTTCACATTAACCAGAATACCATTAATGCATAATTAAATTTGTAGTGTTGTTTTCCCATTCCAGTTAATTAAGCTATGCAAAAGGTAAAAACCCTTCCCGACTCTCTACCAGGTATTCCAGGTGACAAGGGTGGTTAAACAAAGCTAGTCAACTTCCTATCATAGTATTCCCATCAAATTGACACAAGCATGCAATTTTGCAAACAATACATTTATTTTAAAAACAGGATCAATATGCTTCAAGGACACTTGCCTTGCTCTTGCGGTTGATTAGGGTGAAAGCCTTCATACTCTTGGTGCTGTAGATCCTCCACGGCACTCTCTAGCGCAAATCCGTTTAATCCACACAATAAACATACAAGACAAGAAACAATCAAAGAGTGCACAAATATTTTTTAATATGACATGACATGCATGATTGATGCAAATGCAAGGTAGAACTTGTTAATAGATTGCTTTTAAGTGATCACTAACTAGTTCTAATAGATTTTAACAAGTTTATACAGGTTTGGATTTTATTAGATCTACTTTTAGAACCAATTCAACACAATTTAGTCAGGAAAATTGGACTAGTCTGCAGAAGGCCAGACTAGTCCGCACTTCGCAGAACTAGCAAACTAGGGTTTTCTAGATCGACATAAATTTGGAGATTAGGGGTTGAATTCACGTAATGAAAAGGAAAGAGAAGGTATACCAGGTGTTTAGGACTTCAATGAATCAAGAAACTTGGAGGCAACACTTGGATCTTGATGGTCTAGGGTTGGGGATGAACTTGGAGATGAATTGGAGATGAAGAATGAAACTTGATGGAGATCTTGATCCTCTTTCGTTTCCTCCTCTTCTTCTTCTTGCTTGGGATCTCCTCCTCCCTCCTTGGTGGTGGCTCTCCATGAACTAGGATTTGGGTGGGGTGGAAAAGTGGCAAATAGATGTCAAGCCAAGGGGTGGGGTTGTTTATATAGAGGTGGAGGCTAGGGTTAGATGGATTTCGAGTTTGAGAGGAGTAGATGCCGGTTTAGAGTCCCACATGGGCCCTAAAAGAGTTAGGCACGATGTCCCTAGGCCCACTTAACGTTAACTCCAAGAAATAAGTCGTAAAACAAAAGATCAATTCGGAGTCGCGAAATATCGGACAAGTCCGAAAAGGACCGGACTAGTCCGAAGTTAGTCAGAAAGAAATCGGAAAAGTCTGGCCAAAAACAGGACAAGTTCGACTTTAGTTAGAGAGGAAATCGGACAAGTCCGCTGGAACACCGGACTAGTCTGGACAAGTCCAGGGACTTAGCAAATTTTCAAGGATTCTTGGAATATCGGACTAGTCTGCATAAAATCGGACAAGTCCGAAAGTGTCCAAAGGAAAAATCGGACTAGTCCGCAGCAAAAACGGACAAGTCTGATTTTAGTCAGAGAGAAATCAGACTAGTCCTCACCAAAATTGGACTAGTCCGCACTTTTCAGCATTTTAAGTGCGGTTTTTTTCCAAATCAATTTTAAACTTGTTCCTCTTTATGTGGGTTAATGTTAAACATGTATATGAATGTATGTAGGGCATGATGCATGAAAATCAGGGTGTTATAGCTAATCACGAGCTAGGGTTTGGGTGTGGTGGAAAAGTGGCAAATAGATGTCAAGTCAAGGGGTGGGGTTGTTTATATAGAGGTGGAGGCTAGGGTTAGATGGATTTCGAGTTTGAGATGAGTAGAGGGCGGTTTAGAGTCTCACATGGGCTCTAAAAGAGTTAGGCACGACATCCCTAGGCCCACTTAATGTAAAACCCAAGAAACAAGTTGCGAAACAAAAGATCAATTCAGAGTCGCGATTTATCAGACAAGTCTAAAAAGGACCGGACTAGTCCGAAATTGTCCAGAGAAAAATCGGACAAGTCCGGACTGGACATCGTACAAGTCCGAACATATCCAGAGGGGAAAAACAGACAAGTCTAGCCTAAAATTGGAAAAGTCTGACTTTAGTCAGAGGGAAAAATGGACAAGTCCGCTGGAATACTGGAGTAGTCCGGACAAGTCCATGGACTTAGCAAAATTTCCAAGGGAATTGGAACACCGGACTAGTCCTCTTAGGACCGGACAAATCCGAAGGTGTCCAGAGGCAAAAACAGACTAGTCCGTAGAAAAACGGACAAGTCTGATCGAAGTCAAAGAGAAATCGGACTAGTACGCACCAAAAATGGACTAGTCCGCACTTCCCAGAATTCTTAAGTGCAGTCTTGTTCTAAATCAATTTTGAACTTATTCCTTTTTTTTGTGGATTAATATCAGACATATTTAATGATGGATGTAGGCATGATGCATGAAAATGAGGGTGTTACAAACCTACCCCCTTTAAAATGAATCTCGCCCTCGAGATTCGACGCGGAAGAGAAGAGATAGGGAAATTCCATCTTGAGATCATCCTCCAACTCCCATGTTGCCTCTAATTCTGTATGATGCTTCCATTGAACTTTACACCATCTGATGACCTTGTTCCTTGTGACTCTCTCCTTGGTTTCCAAAATTTTGATCGGTTGCTCGACATAAGTCAAGTATTCCTCTAGTTCCAATTATTCCATTGACACTTGTTCTTCCAGTACCCTTAAACACTTCTTGAGCTGGAAAACATGAAACACATCATGTACATCTGAAAGATAAGTTCGCATCTCAAATTTATATGCTACCTCTCCCCTCTTGTCCAAAATCTTGAACGGTCCAATATAGTGAGGTGCTAGCTTGCCTCTTATGTTAAACCTCTTATAGCCTCTCATAGGTGACACCTTGAGGTAAACAAAGTCTCCTATTTCGAAGGCTAATTTCCTTCTATTGTCCGAATAGCCTTTTTGTCTTGATTGGGCAATCCTCAAACTTTCACGAATAACTTGGACTTGTTTTTCAGCTTCTAGCAACACGTCTGGACCAAATACTTGAGTTTCTCCTGTCTCATTCCAGAATAAAAGGTGTCCTACACTTCCTTCCATACAGTGCCTCATAAGGTGACATCTTCAAACTTGCTTGGTAACTATTGTTGTATGAAAATTCTGCATATGGAAAGCTTTTGTCCCAACTTTTCCCATGCTTTAATGCACAAGCTCTTAACATGTCCTCTAAAATCTGATTGGTCCTCTTAGTTAGTCCATCTGTTTGAGGGTGATATGCTGAACTAAAATTCAACCTTGTTCTTAATGCTTCATGCAATTTTTGCCAAAACCTAGAGGTAAATTGAGAACCTCTATCTGAGACTATCTTCCTCGATACTCCGTGTCGACACACAATGTGCTCCATATACAATTCTGCTAGCTTCGTGGTGGTATAGGTGGTCTTGACAGGAACAAAATGAGCTGATTTAGTCAATCGGTCCACAATTACCCAAATTGAATCATGACCGGACTGGGTATGCGGTAAACCAACTATAAAGTCCATATCGATTTTTCCCCACTTGCATTCCGGGATCTTCAATGGATGCAATAATCCAGCTGGCCTTTGATGTTTCACCTTAACTCGTTGGCACACATCACACAATGCTACATACAGCTATGTCCTTTTTCATGCAAGCCCACCAATAGCACGTCTTCAAGTCCTTGTACATCTTTGTACAACCGGGATGAATTGAGTATGGCGAGTCATGTGCCTCTTTTAATATGGTCTCCCGAATATGCTTCACATTAGGAACAACAATCTGTTTTCCCAGCCATAAGGTACCATGTTCGTCCTCATCAAATCTGAATTCTCTCCCCTCCTGGGTCCTTCCCTTGATTTCCAGAATTTCCTCATCCTTGGTTTGTCCTTCTAGAATTTATTGCTCCAAAGTCAGATTTAACTCCATCATTCCCATCTCATTCACAAATCTAAGATTCAACCGTTCAAACTCCTTACATACTCAGATGGCAGTTCTTGAACCGTGAGTTGGTGACTTACTCCTTTCCCACTCAAGGCATCGACCACTACATTAGCCTTTCCTGGAAGAGAGTTGATTTCCAAATCATAATCCTTGATGAGCTCCAACCATCTTCATTGCCTCAAATTCAGATATGTTTGTGTGAAGATATACTTAAGTATCTTGTGATCCGTATAAATTTCACACCTATCTCCAAGGATATAGTGTCTCCAAATCTTCAACGCATGTACCACCGCTGCAAGTTCCAAATCAAGCGTTGGGTAATTTTTCTCATGTTTCTTCAATTGTCTTGATGCATATGCAACTACTCGACCTTCTTGCATGAGCACACATCCAAGTCCTTGTCTTGATGCATCACAATATATGTCAAAACTTTTGCTTACATCCGGCAAAACTAAAACTGGGGCTGTTATTATCCTCTTCTTCAACTCCTCAAAACTTTCTTGGCAAGCTTGAGTCCATTGGAAAGCTTTCCCCTTCATTAGCAACCCCGTCATTGGTTTGACTATCTTGGAAAAATCCTTCATGAATCGACGGTAATACCCAGCCATCCCAAGAAAACTCCGGATCTCCTTGACATTTTGCGGCAGCTCCCATTTTAACACATCTCTCACCTTTCTTGGGTCAACCGATACTCCTCCTCACGAGATGATATGACCCAAAAAGTACACTTCCCTTAACCAAAACTGACACTTGATGAACTTGACGTACAATTGATGCTCCCTCAATTTCTGCAATGTAAGCCTCATGTGTCTCTCATGTTCCTTCTCATCCTTCGAGTAGATCATAATGTCATCAATGAACACCACTACAAACTAATCCAAGTACTCCATGAAGACCTTATTCATAAGGTACATAAAGTACGCAAGCGCATTGGTCAATCCAAAGGACATCACGGTGTACTCATAAGATCCATATCGTGTCCTAAAAGTTTTCTTGGGTATGTCCAATGGCCTAATCTTCATTTGAAAGTATCCCGTCCTAAAATCAATCTTAGAGAAGACACAAGCACCATTCATCTGATCAAACAAGTTCTCTATACGGGGCAAGGTATACTTGTTTTTGATGGTCACCTCATTGAGAGCTCGGTAATCCACACACATCCTTTGGGACCCATCCTTCTTGTCCACGAAAAGTATGGGCGCTCCCCAAGGTGAAGAGCTTAGGCGAATGAAACCTTTCTCTAGTTGCTCTTGAATCTACTTCTTGAGCTCTGCTAATTCCATAGGAGGCATCCTATACAACCTCTTAGCTATAGGTGCAGTTCCAGGTATTAAATTAGTAACAAACTCAATGTCTCGGTCGGGTGGCATACCTGACAACTCATCCGAAAAAACATCAAAAAATTCACACACCACCGGAATCTCCTCAATTGCGGCTCCGTCCATATGATTCAGCTCCAATTGCTTTGGTGCAATTTGAGATGCTTCAAGCTCTACGGTGATCCCTTCCTCATTGGTCAACTTCACCGTCTTTGTGGCACATTCAATTACTCCATCGTGATTCCTCAACCAATCCATACCAAGTATAATGTCAAATCCTTGAGAATCCAAGACAATGAGGTTGGCGAAGAAGTCTACCCCCCTTATTCTAAGGCTTACTTTTGGACATACTATATTTGTCCTCATCTCTCATCTAGGAGACTTAACCAATAGAGTAAACTTCATATGAGAGATAGGCAAACTATACTTGGCAACATATTTCGATGCAATGAATGAATGCGATGCTCCAGAGTCAAATAACATAGTTGCAGGGTTGGAGTTTGCGAGAAACATACCAATGACCACGTCATCCGCTTGTTGAGCATCCTATGTAGAGACATGGTTCATGTTGCCATGAGCAAAATTCTGCTGTCCACGGTTCCCCTGCGGCTGTCCTCCATTAGGTCTTGGGTTTTGCCTTCGCGCATTGCTTCCTTGACAAAGGCCTAACTTGGGACATTGATGTGCAAAGTGTTCAACTTCTCCACAAGTATAACACTTCTTTACCCCCCCTAAATTATTTGGACAAGCTTGATTTTGAACATTTGCACCAGGAAAATTGGTACGAGGTGCATAAAGCATTGAAGGCCTAGGTGCTTGCATGACAGGGTGCTGCTGCACAAATTGAGTTGGGCGCGGTGCATAACTAGGGTGCTGAGCAGGCGCAGAAGAGCTGAAGTAAGGCACATTGGGTGGTGCAAAGCGAGGGTGCACATTACTTCCCTGTTGCTGTCCTTGATATGGTGCCTTCCTCTTGTTGTCTTGTTCCATCTCTCGGACCTTGTTCTCCACAACAATTGCTTTGTCCACAAGCTTCTGGAATTTAGCATAATCACAATTGAGCAATTGCACTTGGATCTCATTGTTTAAGCCTCTCATAAACAAGTATTGCTTCCGGCTGTCCCAGCCAACATCCTCAGGCGCATACATTGAAAGTTGAGTGAATTTATTGAGATATTCACCCACGCTCGATCTTCCTTGCCTCAGGTTCTCAAATTCTTGCCTCTTCAAGATCATGACACCTTTCGACACATAATGAGAACGAAAGCTCTCCTTAAATTCGACCTATAAAATCCTCTCTTGGTTCCCATGAGCATTGCAATAAGCATCTCACCAATCCGCAGCTGCTCCAACTAGTTGATGAGAAGCAAATAGGACCTTCTCCTGGTCACTGGATTGAACGATAGCAAGCTTCTTCTCCATGGACTTGAGCCAATCATCAGCATCCATAGGGTCAGTGGCTTGAGCAAAGGTCGATAGCCTAGTCCTCATGAACTCTCCCAACCGGTTATGAGGAGGTGGGGGTGGCACTGGAGGCATGTGGGGCTGATTGTTGATGTTACCAGCCTGCAGCTGTCCCATAGTTTGTATCATGGTCTGAATGAGCTGGTTTTGCATAGCCAAAAAGGTGCTCAATGTTGATAGCTCCTTGAGCAGGTCCTTGTCCATTATTGTTCTGAGGTGCTCCATGGTTGTTCTCCTCATCATTAGCATCCCTCTGATTGCGAGTCCTCACCATCTGAAGAAAAGCAATAGGTAAGAATTGGAAAACGTTCCCAACTATATGCATCAGGGGATATGAAACTAAACAACTAACTAGTCTAGGTGGACATGGCAATGCTAAAGCATCCCAAAATCCTCTATTAAGCACACAAGCAAACAATATATAGCAAGCAACACACCAAGAAAAAACACAATGCTTCCTGAGTACTCCTATGTGTTCTAAAGTGTCCATTCTATCTAGGCTGCATCGTATGGTCAACCTGTGGCTCTGATACCAATTCATGACACCCAGTTCCAAAATGAACCAAGTGAATGCATATGTGTGTCCATGACATTCAACACACATACACGAGTGCATTCACAAAAGGATATACAGAAAAATACCACAGAACAAGATTAATTTTCCACTTTTATTACAAAATTTATAATACCCTCGAATACAAGCTCTAATGAATATTAATGACAAGTTCAACTAATACAGCAGAGATAAACTAATTAAAGCAACTATGCAGCTAAGCAAAGGGTGTAGCGCAGCTCCAACACTCCATAGGCAAAGCTGACGGTAGACACGGCCTAGAACTCCGCATTATCATCATTGTCACTGTTGTGTTCTGCATCCTCCTGACTTGATCTTGATCTTGTTTTGCCCGCCATGAAGCATAAGTTGGCCAGATCGTCATCATCTTCATCACTTTCAAAGTCTACATCGCTTGAACCAAGCTCTTGAAGTGCAGTGATGAAGCTGTTAATCATCTTGCGTCCTATGGTACCCTTCTTTTTCTTGTTGGGGTTTCCAGAGGTGGTCTTGACCTTGTTCTGTTTTTCTTCACGGGTAGTAAGACCTGAAAGGTTAGGGCATTCTGTAAGAAAGTGTCCTATCTTACCACATTCAAAACAGTGTTGAGGTCCGGAGCTTCCTCTCCTTCTAGTTCTCACATTTTGCAGTGCTTTTGAGAACCTAGTAGAGATTAGTGCTAACTCCTCTTCTGGAAATTCCTCGATCTGCTCTAGGGTTAGGGAGGACAACAAAGCAAGAGTATTGCAAGATGATGATTGGCCGGAGCTAGGCATATCACATTGTGAGACAAATGCAATAGACTTATTTTGGTTCTTACGTGATAAAATGTCAATTTCATGAGTTTTGAGTTTAGAGTAAAGCACATATAAAGTAAGTGTACTCATGATAGTAGATTCACGAATATATGTAACTTTCATCTCCCAGATTGACATGTCAAATGCACTAAGAAGTTGCCTAGCATTTCCAGCATCAGAAAAATTAACGTTGACACTACGCAAGTTACTGAGAATTTTGTTAAAGCGAGCAAAGAGATCATCGATGGACTCACCGGGTTGCATCTCGAAGCGCATGTATTCTTTCTTGAACATGTCTTGCCTTACCTCCTTAATCGTGTTGGATCCTTCGTGATAGTCACGAAGTGCTCTCCATACATCATATGCCAACCGGAGATGTGCAATGCGGTCGAAGTCGCTCTGAGTGAGTCCTTGTATGATCAAGTTTCGGGATTTGTTGTTGTTGTTGACGTCCCGTAGGTTTGTAGCCGTAACATTATCATTAGGTGGCACTTCGTAAGACTTGTACACTTTTTCCCATATTGCAAAGCCTTGCGCTTGGATGAAAGCCTCTATGCGTGCCTTCCAAACCTGAAAATCAATACCAGCAAATAAACAAGGTTTGGCGGAGTATTTCTCCACGATGATTAGTCAAAAACACGTGCAAATCACAATGATTGGAGCACTGTGGCTCTGATACCAATTTTAGGATCGAAGAGCACGTGAAAAGCTACCAGAGGGGGGGGGTGAATGGTAAATTTCAAAAATCTTACGCAGCAGAAACAATTAAATCCCAACCCCTTCGGCAGAAAAATGACCTGTTAAAGAAATCGTGTGTGAGACTAATCTAAACGTGTTTCACCATGACAAAAGTGATATATATCAGAGAGAATAAATTCACGAAGATAACACAAGAAGAATCACTCAAATCCGTCGAGAGAAACTCAAGTTATGATCAAAAGATCGAACAAAGGTCAATCTATCCTACCCGAGAAAAACAGTTCTGGAAAGCTGCAAAGAAACTTGTGTAGATCAGAAACCACAAATCCAATGAACGTGAAATTTTGACAGATGATATATAATCAAGTTGTGAAGACAACCCAAAAAGAATCACATCAATTGGATCTATAAAACTTGATTTATGATAAAACCACCAACGAAAGGTAGTGCTGTCTAAAAACTCGACGAGTAAAACTTGTCTGGAACAAATCGAACGAACAAGACACAAAAGTTCCTTCAAACTACAAATTTTATTCAATAGAACACAAGATGAACAGACCTAAAGTCGTGCACCACGAGCTTTGGCCTCCCTTGCTTATATAGCCAGCTCGAAAGCCAACTCAACTCAAATCAGGACTCTAATCCTACTCCGTTCACGAATCGAAACTTTCCATAACTGCTTAGGACTCTTCTATACACAGATAGAAGCAATCTTAAGACTTCCAAACACCTTAGGAACGTATCCCACATTCCTAAAACAACTCAAATTTGTGACCCACACGAAAACCTATCATAACCAACTTGATACTTTCCATACCGAACCATAACCGACCCCGCCGCAGCGAAAGTCATCAACCGATACGATCCGATCCTTCCAACTAGATATTCACATCCATAAACCATCTTCGGAACCATGTTTCCACGTCACGCACCGCATGCATACGTGCAAACACCTTCCTTCGACGTCCAGTAACCTTCATATGCACTGCCCTTGATTCAATCATCCTGCGCGACCTCCTGACCCGCTCAACCACAATTCCTCCTGAATTTGGTTGTTGGAACCTTATCTCCTCCCGGAGACTAGTCCAAAAGATCCTGTCACCAGCCATGACTTGAACTCAAGCAGCATCTGCACATGAATAAACAACCAATCCGTACGAGCCCAAGTCCGCGACTTGACTCAAGTCAGTTCTGAACACAACACCTTACGTGAGCACCTCACATAAGCATGTTGCAAAGCATATCAAAACGATATCAGCCATATCAACCAAAACACCCGAAAAACTTAGCAAATGAATACTAAGCAATCTTTCTAATAATATAAAGCAAGTTCGAAACATTGCAAGATAAAAGCAGGAACATTGCAATCAAGCTCCGAACCTTGCCAAAGCTAACCGGAGCTTACCAAAGCTAGTACAACCTAGTGACGGAGCTTACCAAAGCTAGTACAACCTAGCGCCAGAGCTTGCCAAAGCTAGTACAACCTAGCGTCGGAGCTTACTAAAGCTAGTACAACCTAGAGCTGAAGCTTTCTAAAGCTAGTCGGACCTCGCGCCGGAGCTAACCAAAACTAGTCGGAACTAGTCATCCCAAAAGTCAGAGCTAGAAAAACATGTTAGAGCTAACCAACATAAGTCGGACCTAGCAAAACATATTGGAGCTTAACAAAGACATGCCGGAGCTATCAAAGACATGCTGGAGCTAAAGACAAAGCTCACCGGAGCTACCCAAAAATATGTCGGATCTAGACAAAGAAAGTCGGACCTACTGTTGGACCTTGCAGAAGCTCGGAGCTAGAGTCGGACCTTGCTAAAAAGATGTTATGGCAGAATTCAAAACTTTTATTGTCAAAGCCAATGTATTCAGCACACATAGGTCTCACAGAGGTGTTATAGCTCCCGTACCCACTCCGGAGAATGGGCACGAGGGCCTCAGGTCCGAGAGGCTGAGCTGGAGCTTCACAAAGGCTACAAAGCTGATCAGATTGAGAGTCGCACCACCATCCACCAAGTCATGGAAGAGTTGAATATTGTTGATAGTCGGGGAGATCATCAGGGGCAATTGTCCAGCTCTTGCTATGTTCTTTGGACAATCCGAAGCATTGAAGGTGATGGAAGTGTCCATCCATTTCGGATGAGGCTCCGCCTTGGCGGTGGGAGCAGCAGCAACCATCTCCAGATGCAAAGTTTTCACAATGCGCCGAGATGTAATGTCCCAGGACCCTCCATACATCATATGGAGAGTTTTCTGACGTTCGTTGTCACAGTTGGTGTCAGAGTCGTCGACGGTGTTGTAGACCGCCTTTAATGCCTTCTTGGCGCCTTGGAAGCCTAACTCCTGATCAGACGGAGCTTTGTCGACTTTTTGTTTATCTTCCCACTGGCGAAAAGGCGCGTCATCTTGACGCTTGCTGTTGCATTCAACAATCCTCTTGACCTCACGACATTCTTCAAGCTTGTGGGCCATAAACATGTGGATCGGACACCACATCATGTAACCATATTCAGACGATGGTCGAGGTCGCTTGTCAAGGCATGGCCCCAGGCCACCTGGTGTTGTGGCAGCGACAGCTGTTGGTATGCCAGCAAGTGACTTCTTCTTGCCACTTGAGTTCTATTTCTTTTTGCCACTGCCATTGGCAGTAGCTCCGGCTTCAGAGGCAGGCTAACCAACCTCTGCGGCTAGTTTGGAGTGCATTTCACGGCCCCCCCACAACCCTGACACATTTGCCTGCCAGGCTAAAGAGTTCTGTGACACTGCTAACATCCTTGGCTGCTAACTTCTCCAACATCTTCTTATCCTGAACACCCTGTTGGAAGGTGAAAACCACATAAGAGTTTGAGATATAAGGAATTGTATTACATACCTGAGAGAATCTCTGTACGAAGAATTGCAGTGACTCTCCCAACTTTTGTTGTACAACAAAAAGGTCCAGCTCGGTGCCAGACCGGGTGTAGGAGCTCCCGAAGTTGGCTGTGAACTGGTGACATAATTCCCCCCCAACTGTAGATGGAGTCAAGGGGTAGGCTCATAAACCAGGACTGCTGCCACTGGGAAGTAATTGTCTATGACGGCCTCATTCCCTCCTGCCGCGAGGATAGTGGTGGAGTGGATTTGAAGAAATTCGACGGGGTTCACTATCCCATCATACTTCTTCGGTAAATGAGGCCACAACTTGGGTGTCCACTCTACCATGTGAAGATGTAAGGCGAGGGCCGAACAGCTGCCTCCACGAGCAAGTCGCCTTTCGCGACTACGCTCGATGTTGACACGACCATCCTGCCTCATGTATCAGCGGTCGAGTTCCGACCGGAGATCTTGAGTTGGGAGCCTCGATGTCATATGAGTATGATGACCCCCTGAGGGTAGAGATGTGGCGTGCTAAGAGGGCGCACGTCTCCTGAGCTGCACGCCATAGGACCAAGTCTTCTAGACAAGGTCCTGTTACAGGAAGGTGCCTGCCCTGCATCGGGCGGGCCCTGGTTGTTGAGTGTTGTGGTTACGGCTACAACCAAATGCTCAACATCAGAACGCCATTGTTCCAATGCGGCTGGAGGAGCTCCCGGCGCTGGAGGACGTTGGAGGTGAGTCTGCACTGCGTTCAGCGCGTTCTCTGGGTTGTTGGTCGATTCTGTGACTGACACAAAGTCACCATCCATATGTGCAGCGTTTGCTGCTGCAACAGGTGGTGCTGGTGGTGGGACAACATTGGTCGGTTGCTGCGCATTGGCAGGATTTCCACCAATAGCTTGTCCAGTCGGTCCGTTCGATGCTGTAGCTAAGTTCACCATCTTGGAGATCTTGAGTGTCCCCTACCTGGCACACAAAATGTCGAAGTGTTCCAACGACACTTCCCCTGTGACACCCGGTTCCAAAAATGAACCAAGCTAACACATATGTGTGCCCAGAACGTTCAACACACATACACGAGTGCATCACAAAAGAGTATACATAAAATTACCACAGAACAAGATTAATTAACCAAATTTTATTAAACAAACCATATTATCCTCGAATACAAACTCTAATAAATATAAATGACAAGTTCAACTAATGCAGCGGAAATAAACTAAATAAGCAAACTAAACAGCTAGGCAGCATAAGCAATAGGGTATAGCGCAGCTCCAAAACACCACAGGCAAAGCTGACGGTAGACACGTCCTAGAACTCCGCATTATCGCCATTAAACTCCCAATCCTGACCTGCAACTGTTGGGGGGGATTGCAAGAGTGAGTACATGTCGTACTCAGCAAGTGTGGAAAGTATGACATGTAGCTGATTCAAATGACGAATATAACAATGGCTAAGTGCTGAAAAGTACATTAAAACATTTGAAAGCAATATATTACATGTAAATGAAATAAACCCATCATAAGCCATGTAGTTATCATAATACCAGTCCATATTCCATATCCATCATCATATACCAACATCCATATTGAATACTAGAAATTAATTCATAACCATCCATAACCATTACCAAACAATAACCATAACCAACCAACCATAACCATCCCAAAACCCCAATTTTCCTCTAATCATGTGAGGGTCCAGGTTGCTCATAACCAGAAGCATGACTATCATGATAGTTTTAGACACACTCTGAAGAGGTTGTACCGCTTTACCCACGTGTTTGTGATTTCATCACCTTTCGATGACTATAGAATCTCAATTATGCCGTCTCACACTTCCGTAGGTGTGTGAAAAAGAGATCACAAAATAGCCTTTACAAAGGGATTACTAGCCTATTTAGACCCCACTGAGGTTTCACCGATGGCGATGTCTCCAACTGAGCACATCTTCAACCAAGGGCCCCCTCTTGAGCCATTCGGATCCCAGGGTAGTCCCACCAATCATCAACAAACCCAATCCGACTACCCCTTCCCCAAGCATCCTTAATGGTCCAAATAGAACTGGCAAAGCCCTAATTAATCAGCTACGCCGCACCCATACTTGGCCTCGTGGTGGCACTATAAATTCTGGATGGTCGCTCCACGAACCGGTCCTTAGATCTAAAGCAAGCAAAACCACCATAACATCCAACCCATCCACATACCAGGCTTGCTTATATCACCCATTACCATATCATATTAACCAGTTCATGTCAACCATAATCTCGTCCATGCATAATTAAATTAAGTGGTATAGTTGTTTTCCTATCCCAGTTGATTAAGCGAAGCAAAAAGGTATAAAGCTCATCCCGACTCTCTACCATAAATTCCAGGTGACAAGGGTGGTTAAAAAAAGCTAGTAAACTTCCTACCATAGGATTTACCATCAAATTGACACAAGCATGCAGTTTACAAACAAAACATTTATTTCAAAACAGGATCAATATGCTTCAAGGACACTTGCCTTGCTCTTGCGGTTGATTAGGGTCAAAGCCTTCAAACTCTTGGTGCTGCAGATCCTCCGCGGCACTCTCTAGCGCAAATCTGTCTAATCCGCACAATAAACATACAAGACAAGAAACAAAATCAAAGAGTGCACAAATATTACTCAATATGACATGACATGCGTGATTAATGCAATTGCAAGGTAAAACTTGTTAATAGATTGCTTTTAATGATCACTAACTAGTTCTAATAGATTTTAACAAGTTTATATAGGTTTGGATGTGATTAGATAAAAGTTTAGAATTAATTCAACACAAATTAACCAGGAAGATCAGACTAGTCTGCAGAAGACCGGACTAGTCTGCACGTCGCAGAACTAGCAAACTAGGATTTTCTAGATCAACGTGAATTTGGAGATTAGGGGTTGAATTCACATAAGAAAAAGAGAATAGAAGGTATACCAGGTGTTTAGAACTCCAATGAATCAAGAAACTTGGAGGCAACACTTGGATCTGTATGATCTAAGGTTGGTGATGAACTTGGAGATGAATTGGTGATGAGGAACAAAAGCTTGATGGAGATCTTGATCCTCTTTCGTTTCCTCCTCTTCTTCTTGCTTGGGATCTCCTCCTCCCTCCTTGGTGGTGGCCCTCCACGAACTAGGGTTTGGGTGGGGTGGAAAAGTGGCAAATAGATGTCAAGCCAAGGGGTGGGGTTGTTTATATAGAGGTGGAGGCTAGGGTTAGATGGATTTCGAGTTTAGGATGAGTAGAGGTCGGTTTAGAGTCCCACATGGGCTCTAAAAGGGTTAGGCACGACGTCCCCAGACCCACTTAGCGTGAAACCCAAGAAACAAGTCATAAAATAAAAGATCAATTCGGAGTCACGAAATATCAGACAAGTCCGAAAAGGACCGGACTAGTCCGAAAATGTCCAGAGAGAAAATCGGACAAGTCTGGCCAAAAATCGGACAAGTCCGACTTTAGTCAGAGAGGAAAACGGACAAGTCCGCTAGAACACCGGACTAGTGTGGACAAGTCCAGGGACTTAGCAAATTTTCAAGGATTCTTGGAATATCGGACTAGTCCACACAAAATCGGACAAGTCTGAAAGTTTCCAGAGGCAAAATCAGACTAGTCCGCAGCAAAATCAGACAAGTCCGTTTTTAGTCAGAGAGAAATCAGACTAGTCCTCACCAAAATCGGACTAGTCCGCACTTTTCAGCATTTTAAGTGCGGTTTTGTTCCAAATCAATTTTAAACTTGTTCCCCTCTATATGCATTAATGTTAAACATGTATATGAATGTATGTAAGGAATTATGCATGAAAATGAGGGTGTTACAAACCTACCCCCCTTAAAATGAATCTCGCCCTCGAGATTCGACGCGGAAGAGAAGAGATAGGGAAATTACTTCTTGAGTTCATCCTCCAATTCCCATGTTGCTTCTTTTTCTGTGTGGTGCTTCCATTGAACTTTACACCATCTAATAACCTTGTTCCTTGTGACCCTCTCCTTGGTTTCCAAAGTTTTGACCGGTTGTTCGACATAAGTCAAATCTTCCTCTAGTTCCAATCCTTCTATGGGCACTTGTTCTTCTGGTACCATCAAACACTTTTTGAGCTAGGAGACATGAAAGACATCATGGACATCTGAAAGATGAGTTGGCATCTCCAACTTATATGCTACTTCTCCTCCTTTGTCCGAAATCTTGAATGGTCCAATATATCGAGGTGCTAGCTTGCCTCTTATGTTAAACCTCTTATGACCTCTCATCGGTGACACCTTGAGGTAAACGAAATATCCCACTTCAAAGGTTAATTTCCTTCTCCTATTGTCCGCATAGCCCTTTTGTCTTGACTGGGCAGCCCTCAAGTTTTCACGAATTATTTGGACTTGCTTTTCGGCTTCTTGCAACACATCCGGACCAAATAGTTGAGTCTCTCCTGCCTCATTCCAGTATAAGGGTGTCCGACACTTCCTTCCATAAAGCGCTTCATATGGTGACATCTTTAAACTTGCTTGGTAACTATTGTTGTATGAAAATTCTGCATATGGCAAGCTTTTGTCCCAACTCTTCCCATGCTTTAAAGCACAAGCTCTTAACATGTCCTCTAAAATCTGATTGGTCCTCTCGGTTTGTCCATCCGTTTGAGGGTGATACGCTGAACTAAAATTCAACCTCGTTCCCAAAGCTTCATGCAGTTTTTGCCAAAACTTGAAAGTGAATTGTGAACCACTATCCGACACTATCTTCTTCGGAACTCTATGCAAACATACTATTATTCCCATATACAGTTCCACCAAATTCTCTCCATTATAGGTGGTTTTGAAGGGAATAAAGTGCGCTGACTTAGTTAACCGATCCACAATTACCCAAATTGAGTCGTAACCGACTGAGTACGTGGTAAACCAACTATGAAGTCCATACTGATCTCTTCCCACTTCCGCTCCGAAATCTTCAATGGTTGCAATAATCTAGCGGGCCTTTGATGTCCTGCCTTGACCCGTTGACACACATCACACAATGCAACATATTCAGCTATGTCCTTTTTCATGCTAGCCCACCAATAGCAAGTCTTCAAGTCTTTGTACATCTTCGTACAACCGGGGTGAATTGAGTAAGGTGAGTCATGTGCCTCTTTTAATATCGTATCCCAAATATGCTTTACATTAGGCACAACGATCCTTTTTCCCAGCCATAAGGTACCATGTTCATCCTCATCGAATCTGAATTCTCTCCCGTCTTCGGTCCTTTCCTTGATTTCCTTGATCTCTTCATCTGTGGTTTGTGCCTCTCAAATTTCTTGCTCCAAGGTTGGGTTTAACTCCATTATTCCCATCTCATTCACAAATCCGAGGTTCAACCGTTCGAACTCCTTACATAACTCGGATGGTAACTCTCGAACTGTGAGTGATGACTTACTCCTTTTCTACTCAAAGCATCGGCCACTACGTTGGCTTTTTCTGGATGATAGTTGATCCCCAAATCATAATCCGTTTGTGTGAAAATATACTTAAGACTCCTGTGATCCGTATAAATTTCACACCTATGTCCAAGAATATAGTGTCTCCGAATCTTCAATGCATGTACAACGGCTTCTAGTTCAAGATCATGTGTAGGATAATTCTGCTCATGTTTCTTCAATTGTCTCGATGCATATGCAACCACTTGACATTCTTGCATGAGCACACATCCAAGTCCTTGTCTCAATGCATCACAATAAATATCGAAACTCCTGCTTACATTTGGCAATATCAAAACTGGGGCTGTAGTTAATCTCTTCTCTAACTTCTCAAAACTTTCTTGATAAGCTTGAGTCCATTGGAATGCCTTTTCCTTCATTAACAGTTCCGTCATTGGCTTGGCTATCTTGGAAAAGTCCTTGATGAATCTACGGTAATATCCAGCCATTCCAACAAAACTCCTTATTTCTTTTACATTTTGCAGCGGTTCCCACTTCAACACGTCTCACACTTTTCTGGGGTCAACCGATACTCCTCCTTCTGAGATGATATGACCAAAAAACGACACCTCTTCCAACCAAAACTGACACTTGTTGAACTTGGCATACAATTGATGCTCCCTCAATTTCTGCAACGTAAGCCTCAAGTGTTCCTCATGTTCCTTCTCATCTTTGAGTAGATCATAATATCATCAATAAACACCACAACGAATTTATCCAAGTACTCCATGAATACCTTATTCATGAGGTACATAAAGTATGCAGGTGTATTGGTCAATCCAAAGGACATCACAGTGTACTTATAAGATCCATACCGTGTTCTAAAAGCTGTCTCGGGTATGTCCGATGTACACACCAGTCCATATTCCATATCCATCATCATATACCAACATCCATATTCAATACTAGAAATTAATTCATAACCATCCATAACCATTACCAAACCATAACCATAACCAACCAACCATAACCATCCCATAATCCCAAATTTCCTCTAATCATGTGAGGGTCCAGGTTGCTCATAACTGGAAGCACAGCTATCATGATAGTTTTAGACACACTCTGCAGAGGTTGTACCGCTTTACCCACGTGTTTGTGATTTCATCACCTTTCGATGACTATAGAATCTCAATTATGCTGTCTCACACTTCCGTAGGTGTGTGGCCAAGAGATAACAACATAGCCTTTACAAAGGGATTACTAGCCTATTTAGACCTCACTGAGGTTTCATCGGTGGCGATGTCTCCAACTGAGCACATCTTCAACCAAGGGACCCCTCTTGAGCCATTCAGATCTCAGGGTAGTCCCACCAATCATCAACAAACCCAATCCGACTACCCCTTCCCCGAGCATCCTTAATGGTCCAATAGAACAGGCAAAGCCCTAATTAATCAGCTACACCGCACCCATACTTGGCCTCATGGTGGCACTATAAATCCTGGATGGTCGCTCTACGAACCGGTCCTTAGATCTAAAGCAAGCAAAACCACCATAACATCCAACCCATCCACATACCAGGCTTGCTTAGATCACCCATTACCATATCATATTAACCAGTTCATGTCAACCATAATCTCGTCCATGCATAATTAAATTAAGTGGTATATTTGTTTTCCCATCCCAGTTGATTAAGCGAAGCAAAAAGGTAAAAAGCCCATCCCGACTCTCTACCATAAATTCCAGGTGACAAGGGTGGTTAAACAAAGCTAGTAAACTTCCTACCATAGGGTTTACCATCAAATTGACACAAGCATGCAGTTTGCAAACAAAACATTTATTTCAAAACAGGATCAATTGCTTCAAGGACACTTGCCTTGCTCTTGCGGTTGATTAGGGTCAAAGCCTTCAAACTCTTGGTGCTGTAGATCCTCCGCGGCACTCCCTAGCGCAAATCCATCTAATCCGCACAATAAACATACAAGACAAGAAACACAATCAAAGAGTGCACAAATATTACTTAATATGACATGACATGCATGATTAATGCAATTGCAAGGTAGAACTTGTTAATATATTGCTTTTAATGATCACTAACTAGTTCTAGTAGATTTTAACAAGTTTATATAGGTTTGGATGTGATTAGATCAAAGTTTAGAATTAATTCAAGACAATTTAACCAGGAAGATCGGACTAGTCTGCAGAAGGCCGGACTAGTCCGCACTTCGCAGAACTAGCGAACTAGGGTTTTCTAGATCGACGTGAATTTGGAGATTAGGGGTTGAATTCACGTAAGAAAAAGAGAATAGAAGGTATACCAGGTGTTTAAAACTCCAATGAATCAAGAAACTTGGAGGCAACACTTGGATCTTGATGATCTAAGGTTGGTGATGAACTTGGAGATGAATTGGTGATGAGGAACGAAAGCTTGATGGAGATCTTGATCCTCTTTCGTTTCCTCCTCTTCTTCTTGCTTGGGATCTCCTCCTCCCTCCTTGGTGGTGGCTCTCCACGAACTAGGGTTTGGGTGGGGTGGAAAAGTGGCAAATAGATGTCAAGCCAAGGGGTGGGGTTGTTTATATAGAGGTGGAGGCTAGGGTTAGATGGATTTCGAGTTTGGGATGAGTAGAGGCCGGTTTAGAGTCCCACATGGGATCTAAAAGGGTTAGGCACGACATCCCCAGACCCACTTAACGTGAAACCCAAGAAACAAGTCGTAAAACAAAAGATCAATTCGGAGTCGCGAAATATCGGACAAGTCCGAAAAGGACCGGACTAGTCCAAAAATGTCCAGAGAGAAAATCGGACATGTCTGGCCAAAAATCGGACAAGTCCGACTTTAGTCAGAGAGGAAAACGGACAAGTCCGCTGGAACACCGGACTAGTCCAGACAACTCTAGGGACTTAGCAAATTTTCAAGGATTCTTGGAATATCGGACTAGTCCGCAAAAAATTGGACAAGTCTGAAAGTTTCTAGAGGCAAAATCGGACTAGTCCGTAGCAAAATCGGACAAGTCCATTTTTAGTCAGAGAGAAATCGGACTAGTCCTCACAAAAATCTGACTAGTCCGCACTTTTCAGCATTTTAAGTGCGGTTTTGTTCTAAATCATATTTAAATGTTCTGAATCAATTTGAAACTCATTCCCCTTTATGTGGATTAATGTTAAACATGTATATGAATGTATGTAGGGCATGATGCATGAAAATGAGGGTGTTACATCCCCCGGTACTACTAAGAAGTAGTCCGCGGAGGTTCATATTTAGGCAGGGAGCAAAATCAAGATCCAAAAACAAGGTGACATAGGGGGTTTTACATGGTTCGGGCCGTCCTAGCGTAATACCCTACTCCACGGGGTGTTTGTGTATTGGATTGCTTTGAGCGTGTATGCTAGTGAGCTAGTCTGAATGACTTGTGTTCTATCGTGCATCGTAGTTCTTTTATATGCCAAAGACTGGCTGTTACAGTATGTGCTTTGGCCCGACAGGTGGCCCTGGCTGTAATAACCACCCTATACACGATCTACGAGTGTTAAAAGGGGTTAATAGTGTGATAACGCACCTTGATAGCAATGTTATCGGTCTTGATAGTCCTCTGTTCGTGCCTCATTAATATGGCATTAATGACACATTAACCAGGTCATGTAACGGCCAATTGATGGCCCTTGAATGTACGCGCCGTTGGAGATCCTGGTGTCTTCTCGTTGTAGACATAGATCTAGACGTGTGACACATGGAAAGTCTGGAGCTACAGGACATGTGGCAGCACCAGAGCTTCCCTTGTAGGGGAGGCAGGTTCGATACCCAGGTGCACGTGGCAGCACCGGAGCCACCCTGAGGAGGGAGGTAGGTACGAAGCTACTGGACACGTGGCAGCACCAGAGCCACTCTATGGAGGGAGGCAGGTCCGACATTATAAAATACGTGGCAGCGCTGGAGCTTTCCTAAGGAGGGAGGCAGGTTCGACATTGCAGGACACGTGTTGCCTCCGGAAGTCCACAACACTGAAAGGTGGAACTCAACATGTCTTCTTCTGGTATGAAGGGATACATGGTATGCAGGGTATTGACAGATCCCGTAACCCCGAAGTAACTTACGGTAATAGCCCGTCAGTTCTAAGAATGCCTATAATTCAGTGACCGGTGTTGGCAAAGGCCAATCTTCCATAGCTTTAGTTTTCAGTGGATCAGTAGCCACTCCTTCTGAAGATATAATATGCCCGAGATAGTTTAGATAAGATCTGGCAAAGCTGCACTTAGAAAGTTTAATGTAAAAATGATGCTCCCGCAATTTAGACAGAACCAATTCAATGTGCTCTAAGTTCTGCTGCATGTCAGAGCTATAGATTAGGATATCGTCCAAGAACACCAACATGAACTTGTGAAGAAATGGTGTCAAAATACTGTTCATAGTACATTGAAATATTGCTAGCGCGTATGTGAGTCCAAACAACATTACTTTAAACTGAAAGTGCCCACTATGCATTTTGAAAGCTGTTTTGAATTCCTTGCGGGGCTTCATTCGAACCTAATGGTAATCGACCCTCATGTCCAGGTGAATGTGGCCTAGAGGGGGGGTGAATAGGCCTTTTTGATTTTCTGTCGGAGCGTGCAACACTTAACAACCTGATCAAATCTTGAGATATCGGACTAGTCGGTCGAGTGCGGACTAGTCCAGTGTGTACCGACTAGGTTATCTTGATCCTAGGATGTATGTAGCGGAAATATACTTGTAATTGAAGTGTTACAAAACTATAAACTAGGATGTACCACAAGTTAATCTTATATTCAATGTTTCAATGTAAAGTGAGTAAGATTGGTTGAAACCCCATATATATATATGAAGTGTAAGAACAATGGGCGCGAAGAAAGAACACAAGCACTTTATCCCGTGGTTCGGTTCCCACAGAGGCAACCTACATCCACATTGAGGAGTCCACAAAAGGACCGGGTATTCTCCAACCTACCCTCGTCGGATCGCCATGGAGGCCAATCCTCTTTACTAATCACAAAGGGCAAATAACCAAATTCACGGGGCCTTCTCACACGTTGAGGGCTCCCCAAGATTACAATATGAACACCACCAAGAACACACTCTTAAGATCACAATGAAAACCACATGAGTGTGTTTAGGAATCAAACCAAGAGCTCAATGAGTAATGAACCGTGTCTCTCCAATGATCCAATGTGTATCCTCAAAGGATTGATCTTTCTTGCGTTTGATTTTGTGGAGAGAGGTGTTTTCTAGGCTCTTGGGAGGTGTGACGGCGCAAGGGGTCGAGAGTTGTGAAAGATGGGCCACACACACCTATTTATATAGGGTTTCCAAAAGTTACCATTAGGGTTTAGGAATATCAGACTAGTCCGTGGTGGACACCGGACTTGTCCGGTGTGCTGCGTGTAGCAAACCCTAGGTGTCCTGAAATATCGAACTTGTCCGGCTGAGAGCGAACTTGTCCGATTTTGGTTCTGGAAATCTTCGGACTAGTCCAATAAATATCAGACTTGTCCGGATATGTGAAACCCTAAGTGAATTTGGGGAACAAGTCCGTACTTGGAGGACTTGTCTGATTTAGGTCAGAGAGTTTTCGGACTAGTCCGTGATAGTATCGGACTTGTCCGATTGACATCAGAAAGATATCAGACTAGTCTGTTGTGTTATCGTACTTGTCCGATTTTGTGCAACTTGTGAAGTGTTTGGGGACTAGTCCGCACTGGGGAGGACTAGTCCGATTCTAGTCAGAGTGATATCAGACTAGTCCGGTCAGTGAAAAACTGGACTGTGAGGACTTGTCCGCATTGTGAGGACTTGTCCGATCTTGTGCAGAAAGATATCAGACTAGTCCGGGGTAAGTCGGACTAGTCCGGTCCTGTATAAATTTGTGCAATGTGTGAGATTATTTGTGCTTGAGCTATTGGGGTGTGTTTCCTTAACACACTCCATACACAATGATCTACTACACTTGTTTCTTGAGCTCTTTTCCACATTGCTCCTCATTCTCCTTTCTTTTTGGCACTTTGCTCATTTTCTCATTAGAACCTGTGCTCATCTCAACAAAGTGGTTAGAATAGCATTTGCTTGTCATAAATCATCCAAAACCCACAAGGGATTCCTAGATGCACTTTCAATCTCACCCTTTTTGGTGATTGATGACAACCAATTGAGATTTCACAAAATATGATAAAAAGTTGAGATTTTCATAAAGTGTGCACATATGAGTTTAAAACACATTAAGCAATGAAAACATGATCCATATGTGCACTCTTTATGGTGGGATGCAAAACTAAGTGTATAGAAACAATAGTCATGATGAGAATGACATAATTGACATCAACATGTTAACAACAATCATATATGCCATTCTTAGAGCAAAATCACAAATTTTATCAATATCTTCACAAACAGTTCAAAACATTGCATCACAGGACCAATAGTACTAAAAGTGCATATTATAAGTCTTACAACCCACAAATAGACAAAAGACACAAAAAGAGAGAGCTCTCCTCGCATCCTACAGCTAAAGCCTAAGACTCTAAGACTCCCCCTCAATCTCTCCCCCTTTGGCATCAAGACACCAAAAAGAAGGAGAGGAGGGACCTAAGGTCTTCAAGCCTCGCTGTCGGTCCTCTCATCATCTTCATCTTCATTCTCGGGCTGATGAGAAGGAGGAGGAGGAGGAACGGAGCCACTCGAGTCCCCAATGCCGAAATAGGCAAGCTCGGAGGGAGTCAAGGGCCCGAGCTCAGTGAAGTCAGAATTAGAATCATCAGAAATGACTGAAGATCCAATGGGCTCGATCTCCAGCTTTTGGCAAATCTGCTTCACATTCTCTTTTACATATCTCATGTCAGCCTCTCTCCTCTTGTTCAGCTTGTGGGCTTTTAATTTGGCCTTTTTGCAAGAGGCAAAGATGGCTGACAGATACTTCAAGATCCCACTCGGGGACCCCTTTTGAGGAGGGGCCCTAGGGGCGGGAGCAGCCCTAACATCTCCACTGGCTCTCACCGAAGCCTCAGGGCTGGAAGCTGGAGAGGGAGCTGCTTGAATACTTGGATGTTGAGGCTTCTGGGGCCTCAAGGGAAGATGCTCCACATCCTTGACAAACTCTATTCCTGTGACCACCTTCTCAATCATGAACATGAGGTAAGGTGCGTAGCCACATGACCTGTTTGGGGTACAGGAGATGTTCACCATGTCGTTCTGAATATATCGAAGACATCAAACTTCCTATCTTCGCTAATGACCTTCATCAAGGTCTTGAGATACCTGCACACTTCCTGCATCCCCATCCTTGGTGCAATGGTCTTCCTTAGAACCCTGTTCAACACCACAAAGAAAGGCTTCATATTCTTGGTAGAAGGGGGTTGAACTTGGAGTTGGGTTCATAGATAAACTTCATCCTGTCCTTCTCAATGACACCAATGTTGTGGATGATCACATTGTCATTGCTGGAGGTGTCAAGATGTAGCAATATTGCAAACTCTTCATAAGTGATGGTATACTTGGATCCATGAGTCATCCAAGTCACCCTTTCTTCCTCGTCACTCGCAAAGTGGCAAGTAGCATAAAACTGGGCAATCACCTCATCATTCCAATTATTTCTGAAAGCAAAGAGGTCATTCAAGCCATGTCTTGCAACTGCCTCGACCACCTCCACAAAAGGTGAGCAACCCTTCTTCTCAAAATGCGCCCAATCGAACCATTGGCTGCACATTACGGGGGTCTTCATTGGAAGATAGACAGACTTGTAAAAGTCTGCAAGGAAGTTACTCCAAAACCTCCCATCAGCAGCTTGCTTCGGACGGCTGTAGCAATCAACATTCCCGAACTTGGCCGCCGTGTCGCTGCCCTTTCTATTGAATCTCTCCTCAGTGGGATCCCTGTCCCCTTGCCTTGGAGCTGACATCTTCAGAGGGCCAATCGGGCCCGTTGCGATTCCTTTGCCCTTGCCCTTGGCTTGGCGACCACTTGCCGAGCTAGGGCCACCTCCAGCTGAAGCCTTAGAGGTCGGCTTCTTTACAAGCACTTTCCTTCGAGCCTGGGGGGGGGGGGGGGGAGAAGTAGCCGGCTTGGATGGGCGCTCTTGGCGCTTCTTGCTTGGGCCCATCGAGGACCGAAGCATGTCTTCGTGGTCTATCTCGGCCTCAAAATCAGAGATTTCGTTGTTGGTGCTCGACATTGTCCTGAGAATAGATTTCACAAGGCATTGATGAGAATAGATGACAAGGAATTGCATTGAGGAATTTATAAGTTAGGGTTGAGTTCAGAAAAATCAGACTAGTCCGGTGTACAGGATTGGACTAGTCCGGTTGACCGGACTTGTCCGTGCATGGGCCGGACTAGTCCAGTGTTCAACCTCTAGAACCCTAACTATGAGACAAATGGTGATTCCTAATGCACAACTAGCTTAGCATCAATGTAATACATCAAGGAAGCATGTATATGGTGGAAGGAACCAAGCTAGTTGATCACAAACGAAGGAAATAGCAATTTCTAGGGTTTGGGATGAGATTTTACCGAAATTGCTTGATTCTCGGAGATGTAGGGGTTGAAGGGTCGGACAAGTCCGTGGTCTTCAATCCCTACGCGAAGAAGGTCAATTTCCACCCAAACTTGCGTGGTTTTGATGGAGGAATCAAATAATCACCTTGGGGAGCTCGAGGGTGGAGAGAGAAAGCTTGAGGCAAGCGTGGGATGAGGAAGATTAGGGTTTGGCGGCGGCTAGAGTTATGGACACGAAAAATCGGACAAGTCTGAAAATGATTGGACTAGTCCGAACTTTTCCAGAGACTATATCAGACTAGTCCGTGGTCTGCCGGACTAGTCCAGCCTAACCGTCACCAGGGAAGAAATACTTAGCCCATTCGCATATATCCGAAGGTACTTATTAAGAAAATAGGGAGGCAAAGCAAATCAAATATGATCAGTAAGCATACAACAATCAAGCAATGATCATAATTCACTAAGATCTAGTAATTGACATAGTTTTTTGGAAAAATCAAGAGAGATGATTTTCACAATACAATCAATGATTTTTGAAGATAGCATTCAGGTATACAAGATTTCAAGCCACACTCCGAGCATCGAGAATATTTAGTTCATTTCAGAGTTCGCAAAAGCGTTTTTCATCAAGTGGCTTGGTGAATATATCGGCTAGTTGCTTTTCGGTATTGACATGTGAAATGGCTATATCTCCCTTCATTGAATGGTCTCTCAAAAAGTGATGCCGGATGTCTATGTGTTTGGTCCTAGAGTGCCCAATAGGATTATGGGCAATTTTAGTGGCACTCTCATTGTCACAAAGGAGTGGAATACAGTTCATATTGTAACCGTAATCCCTTAGAGTTTGTCGCATCCAAAGGAGTTGTGCACAACAACTCCCGGCTGCAACATACCCCGCTTTGACCGTGGATAAGGCAAAGGAGTTTTGTTTCTTGGAGGACCAAGAAACTAGGGATCTCCCTAGGAATTGGCATGTACCAGAGATACTTTTTCTATCTACTTTGCATCCGGCATAATCTGCATCGGAGTAACCGATGAGATTGAATTTGGAACCTTTGGGGTACCAAAGGCCTAGGTTGGGTGTATGAACTAAATACCGCAAGATTCTCTTGACGGGTGTCAAATGACACTCTTTTGGGTTGGCTTGAAACCTTGCACACAAGCATACACTCAACATAATATCTGGCCTAGATGCACATAAGTAGAGTAGAGATCGAATCATGGAGCGATATACCTTTTGATCGACGTTTGGTCCATCTTCATTGAGATCCAAGTGGCCATTCGTTGCCACGGGAGTTTTTATAGGCTTTGCCTTGTCCATTCCAAACTTCTTGAGTATGTCTTGAGTGTACTTAGTTTGGTTTATGAACGTCCTTTCCTTTTGTTGACTCACTTGGAATCCCAAGAAGTACTTTAGCTCTCCCATCATAGACATCTCAAACCTATCTGTCATAATCTTACTAAATTCCCCAGAAAAAGATTTGTTAGTAGAACCAAATATTATATCATCAACATAAATTTGACAAATAAAGAGATCATTGTCAAAGTTCTTTGTAAACAATGTATAATCTACTTTACCGATTTTAAAACCATGTTCAATTAAGAAATCTCTAAGACACTCATACCAAGCTCTAGGAGCTTGTTTGAGGCCGTAGAGAGCCTTACGCAATTTAAAGACGTGGTCAGGGAACTCTTCATCTTCAAACTCGGGGGGTTGCTCCACATACACCTCCTCCTTGATTGGTCCGTTGAGGAAGACGCTTTTCACATCCATTTGATAGAGCTTGAAATCATGGTGAGTAGCATATGCAACTAATATTCTAATAGACTCAAGTCTAGTTACGGGAGCAAAGGTTGCATTGAAATCCAAACCTTCGACTTGTGAATACCCTTTGGCTACAAGTCGTGCCTTGTTCCGTTTGAAATTGTTGAGTTCTTCTTGCATGGCCACTACCCAATCCTGATCCTTCAATGCATCCTCAACCCTGCGCGGTTCCAAAAAGGATACAAACGAATAATTCTCACAAAAATTAGCTATGCGAGATCTAGTAGTTACTCCCTTTTGAATGTCACCGATGATGTTGTCGATTGGGTGATCCCTTTGGACACATTGGTGTACTCTTGGGTGTGGCACTTGCTGTCTTGAATCTTCATGATCATCTTCTTCTCCCCCTAAATGGTTGCCCTCATTGACTTGTTGATCATTTTCGTCTTCTTGAGGTTGATCTTGTATGGAATCTCCCTCTTGATCTTTGGCCTCCTCTTGTGGTTCATCTTCCTCATGCATATGTAGAGTTGGTTCTTGTTGTTGAACTTTGCCTAACGCCATTCTTCTCAATGCTTGACAAGGAGTTTCTTCTCTATCTAGCACACATGGATCAACTTGCTCCTTTTGGGAGCCATTAGTTTCATCGAACACTACGTCACATGATACTTCAACAAGTCCGGAGGTCTTGTTGAAGACACGATAGGCGTAAGTGTTCGAATCATAACCAAGCAAGAAACCTTCATCGGACTTTGAAGCGAACTTTGAAGTCCTAGGCTTCTTATTCAAAATATAGCATTTGGAACCGAAAACTTGAAAGTATGAAATATTAGGCTTGTTACCGGTGAGTATCTCATAGGATGTCTTCTTGAGTAGTCGATGGAGATAAAGTCGATTTATGGCGTGGCAAGTGGTGTTAACCGCTTCTGCCCAAAATCGATCCGAGGTCTTGTACTCATCGAGCATTGTTCTCGCCATCTCTATGAGGGTTCGGTTCTTACTTTCGGCAACTCCATTTTGTTGAGGGGAGTAAGGAGCTGAAAACTCATGCTTTATGCCTTCTTCATCTAGGTACTCCTCAACTTGTGTGTCCTTGAACTCCGTGCCGTTGTCTCTTCGAATGTTCTTGATCGTCAATGAAACTCATTTTGAGCACGCTTGAAAAATTTCTTCAAGATTCCTTGTGCTTCTGCCTTATCATGTAAAAATAAAACCCAAGTGAAGTGAGAAAAATCATCAACAACTACTAATCCATATTTGTTACCGCCGATGCTTATGTAAGCAATTGGACCGAATAAGTCCATGTGAAGTAGCTCGAGCGGTCTTGTTGTAGTCATGACGTTCTTAGCGGGATGAGGTGCTCCAACTTGTTTCTCGGCTTGGCATGCACTACAAGGCCTGTCTTTCTCAAAAACAACATCCTTCAAACCTCGGATGTGATCGCCCTTGAGGAGTTTCTGAAGATTCCTCATACCAACATGCGCTAGCCGTCTATGCCACAACCAACCCATGCTGGTCTTTGCAATCAAGCATGTGTCAAGTTTGGCTTTATTTTTGTTGAAGTCAACAAGGTAAAGCTTTCCCTTTAACATACCCTTGAATGCAATGGAACCATCACTCCTCCTAGAGACGGTCACACCCTCATTAGTGAACAAGCAATTATAACCTTTGTCACATAATTGATATATGGACAGCGGGTCATGATCTAAGGAATCAACATGTAACACATGAGAAAGAGTGTGTTTAGATGATATGACAATTTTACCAGTACCGAGCACCTTTCCTTGACTATTGTCTCAAAAATAGATGCCCTCGCTTGGATCCTCATTTTCTTCATACTCAACGAACATCCTTCTTTCTCCGGTCATGTGGTTGGTGCAGCCACTGTCTAGCACCCATTTAGATCCACCTGAGGAATAGGCCTACAAAAACAAATCATGCCTTAGTTTTAGGTACCCAAGCTTGCTTGGGTCCTTTTAGGTTAGTCACAAGGGATTTAGGCACCCACACATGAGACTTGGTGTTCTCAAGGCATGGACTACCATAATGAGCATAAATCTTACCATAATTACTTCTCATTAAGACATAAGATGCATCAAAGGTTCTAAAAAGCAATTGTTGTTGTTTATATACAGGACTAGTCCGGGAGATCGGACTTGTCCAGAGGACCGGACTTGTCCGTGTCCAGACCAGACTAGTCTGGTGATCATGTGTGTTAACTTTGAACTTTCCAGTTTGAGAGGGTCTTCCCTTTACAAAGGCAATGCTCTCCTTGTTATTCTTATAGCTTCTAGCATGTTGCTTTTCACCATAAGAGTAACTGATGCCATATTTGACATTTGGAGATCTTGTGACCAAGTATGCACTACGTGCATATTTGATCTTCTCCTTGTCAAATATGCCATTTTGTGAAGGATGCTTGTCCTTGGTAGAGGTTGACTTGTCTTTCAAGCTGGTGTCAACTTGACCACATGCAAAGTAGAAGCAATTTCAGTTTTAAGGGGTTGAGAACGTGAGCTTGAAGAGGATGAAGGGTCACCTTGCCTGAGTGACTCAACTTGTACTTCAAGGATCTTGTTAACCTTGATTAGGTTAGCAAGTTCGTCCTTGATTGTAGCATTTGAGTCGCTTAGCTCCAAGCAAGCTTCCTTGCTTGAAGCTAACTCAAGCTCTAGTGACTTGCTTCACTCCTTTTTAAGTTCTAGAAGCTTGTCAAGTTCAACGTACACCTCCTTTTAGGACATAATCATGTCTTCTTGACGGTTTATCAACTTCTCCTTCTCAACAAGTTGATCAAGTAAAAATTTCATTTTAGCGGCTGTTTTGTTATCTAAGCCAATTAGCATATCTTCATTATCACTATTAATTTCACTATCACTAGAATAGGAATGCAAGGAAGAGGATTTAGTTGTTACCTTGCATTTACCTTCCTTTGCCATGAGACAAGTGCCGTTCCCCTTCCGTGCTCCAAGAGTGGGGAAAAGAGTGGACTTCATGGATGTCTTTTCGATGGCTATGCTAGCCATATCCTCTTCTTCTTCGGATGAGGACTCATCATTTGAGTCCCACTCTTTCCCTAGATGTGCTTGTTCAACTTGCTTCTTCTTGAAGAATTTCTTGGGTTGAGGCTTTGTTTCCTTGGTCTTCTTCTTGTTCTCTCATATGGGCAATCAACTATAAAGTGGCTATACTCACCACAGTTATAGCATGCCCGCCTCAACTTTGGTCTTGATTTTTCCTTGTTCTTCCTTTCACTTGATTAAGCCCCTTGTCTTTTCTTCATCATTCTTTTGAATTTCTTCATGAATAGTATCATATCATCTTCATCCAAGTCGCTGCTCTCATCGTCATCATCTTCTTCTAATTGAGCTTCTCGAGCTTCTTTAGATAAGGGCTTGAAAGTGGACTTCAAGGCGACCCCTTTCTTCTTTGTCGAGGTGAGATCGGCAATCTCCTTAGCGTGCTTGGCTTGTTTTTCCATCATCTCAAAGTTGATGATTTTCCCAAGTAACTCATCCGGGGTCATTTTCTTGTACCCAGGGCTTTCTCGTATCACCGAGCACAAGGTGACATTGCGAGGCATGAAGGCTCTAAGAATGAGCTTCACCACCTCGTGGTCGTTCCACTTCTTTCTACCGTATGCTCGCACCTTGTTGATGAGCGTCTTTAGTCGGTTGTACATGTCTTGTGGCGACTCATCTTCTTCGATGGCGAATCTTCCCAACCCGCCTTCAATCATCTCGATCTTCGCTTCTCGCACATGACGATCGCCTTCATGTGCGGTTTGCAATTTATCCCATATCTCCTTTGCGATCTCGAGTCCATCCAACTTTGTAAACTCATCCCGATTGAGTGATGAGGTGATGATTGCAGCAGCTTGGGCATTTTGATGGATTGATTGCTCTTGGATAGATGTGAGCTCCTCATCATCATCCGAGATATCTATTCTTGTACATACAATATGCCACAAACTTGGATTGAGAGAAATCAAGTGCATTTTCATGTTTTGCCTCCACATTGAGTAGTCATTGCCATCAAAGTGTGGGGCTTTTCCAAGTGGAATAGATAAGTAATGATTATTGCTAGAATTAATCCGATCGTAGTTGAAAGGATATCGGGAGTAGTCGGTGTGACTACTCCCCTTCTTCTTCTTTTCATATTCGAGCTTTACTTTTCCCTTGGAGAGGTTTTTCTTTCTTAGGAGTGCCTTGAGTTCCAGCGTCTCCTCATCGTCATCCTCGAAGTCCTGAATGGCATCGAGGAGCCTCTCCAATTTTTGGTTCTTTTCTTCTTCAACCTTCTCTTGGTTGATGATCTTGTGTACGTCCTTCATGTCTGACATAATCTCTTCGAGCGATTAGTCTCCTTTTGAAGAGTTTCACTCTGATACCAATTGAATGTGGCCTAAAGGGGGGGGGGGGTGAATAGGCCTTTTTGATTTCTGTCGGAACCTGCAACACTTAACAACCTGATCAAATCTCGAGATATCGGACTAGTCCGGTCGAGTGCGGACTAGTCCGGTGTGTACCGACTAGGTTTATCAAATTTGATCGATTATCTTGATCCTAGGATGTATGCAACAAAAATATACTTGTAATTGAAGTGTTACAAAACTATAAACTAGGATGTACCACAAGTAAATCTTATATTCAATGTTTCAACATAAAGTGAGTAAGATTGGTTCAAACCCTAGATATATATGAAGTGTAAGAACAATGGGCGCGAAGAAAGAACATAAGCACTTTATCCCGTGGTTCGGTTCCCACAGAGGCAACCTACATCCACATTTAGGAGTCCACAAAAGGATCGGGTCTTATACAACCCTACCCTCTTCGGATCGCCACGGAGGCCAATCCTCTTCACTAATCACAAAGGGCAAATAACCAAACTCATGGGGCCTTCTCACACGTTGAGGGCTCCCCAAGATTACAATATGAACACCACCAAGAACACACTCTTAAGATCACAATGAAAACCATAGGAGTGTGTTAGGGAATCAAACCAAGAGCTCAATGAGTTATGAACACGTGTCTCTCCAATGATCCAAAGTGTATCCTCAAAGGATTGATCTTTCTTGCGTTTGATTTCGTGGAGAGAGGTGTTTTCTAGGCTCTTGGGAGGTGTGACGGCGCAGGGGGTTGAGAGTTGTGAAAGATGGGCCATGCACACCTATTTATATGGGATTTCCAAAAGTTACCATTATGGTTAAGAATATCGGACTAGTCCGTGGTGGACACCGGACTAGTCCGGTGTGCTGCGTGTAGCAAACCCTAGGTGTCCCGAAATATCGGACTTGTCCGACTGAGAGCGGACTTGTCCGATTTTGGTTCTGGGAATATTTGGACTAGTCCGATAAATATCGGACTTGTCTGAATATTTGAAACCCTAAGTGAATTTGGAGAACAAGTACGCACTTGGAGGACTTGTCCAATTTAGGTCAGAGAGTTTTCGGACTAGTTCGTGATAGTATCGGACTTGTCCGATTGATATCAGAAAGATATCGGACTAGTCCGTTGTGTTATCGGACTTGTCCGATTTTGTGCAACTTGTGAAGTGTTTGGGGACTAGTCCGCACTGGGGAGGACTAGTCCGATTCTAGTCAAAGAGATATTGGACTAGTCCGTGGTGATATCGGACTAGTCCGGTCAGTGAAATACTGGACCGTGAGGACTTGTCCGCATTGTGAGCACTTGTCTGATCTTGTGCAGAAAGATATCAGACTAGTCCGGGGTAAGTCGGACTAGTCCGGTCCTGTATAAATTTGTGCAATGTGTGAGATTATTTGTGCTTGAGCTCTTGGGGTGTGTTTCCTTAACACACTCCATACACAATGATCTACTACACTTGTTTCTTGAGCTCTTTTCCACATTGCTTCTCATTCTCCTTTCTTTTTAGCACTTTGCTCATTTTCTCATTAGAACTTGTGCTCATCTCAACAAAGTGGTTAGGATCTTATTTGCTTGTCATAAATCATCCAAAACCCACAGAGATTCCTAGATGCACTTTCACCAGGTAGTTGAAAAATTCGGCACTCGCCAGTTCGTCCAACAATTCATCGATCAGTGGCAGTGGGAATCAATTTTTGATTGTGAGGTCATTCAACTTGCGATAGTTGACACAAAATCTCCACAATCCGTCTTTTTTGTTTTTACACCAACAATATCGCTGAGGCAAACAGACTTGTGCTATGCTCAATAAGCGTTGATTCTAGTAAAGACTTCACTTGCTTTTCGATCTCGTCTTCATGTAGAGTGGAGTAGCGTTTGGGTTTAGCGTTGATCGGAATGGCACCTGGAATCAACGGTACGGTAAGCACTTAGGGTCTTCAAACACATCACTGAACTTTTGAATCAAAGCAGGTATCACCGGGTTATCAGACTGAATATTCAGAGAGTCTGACGAGGAAGCTCTGTTTTCCACTATTGCAAATGATCATACTTCATTTCCTAGGATCCACTTCTCCTATTGAGCATGATATATTTCTGCTAGTGATGTTTGAGAGGGAACCTGAACTCCACATAGTGTAATGTTCTTTCCTTTATAGGGGAACTCTAAACACTTCTTGTCCCAATGACATAGCATCGAGCTGAACTGTCAAAGCCAGTCAAATCCCAATATCCCATCATATGCTCCAAACGGTAGCACACGCATGTGTGTGGAAAATGTTGAACCGTCGCACCACCATTCGGCTGTTGGAACTATGCTGTCAGTCACAAGGGTTTCACCGTTGGCCACCTTAACTGAAACTGCATTACATTTCCTCGGTATAAACCAGCTCTTTCGACGAAGGCCTTGTTGATAAATGATATGGAACTCCCCGAATTAATGAGCAACAAGAATACTTGGTTGTGGACTAAGGCCCGAAGACATAAGCACTCGACACCCTCAGTTCCCGCCACTGCATTGACTGACAGTTGTAAACATTCTTCAGTTGCCTTATCCTATGTTTCCAGCTTGTCCAACATTTCATCAGTAAGGACCATTGTATGCGGACTAGTCTGTTTTTCCCTTTGGACACTTTTAGACTTGTCTGGTCCTATGCGGACTAGTCCGGTGTTCCAATTCCTTGAAAATTTTGCTAAGTCCCTAGACTTGTCCGGACTAGTCCGGAGTTTCAGCAGACTTGTCCGTTTTTCCCTCTGACTAAAGTCGGACTTGTTTGATTTTCGGCCAAACTTGTCTATTTTTCCCCTCTGGATAAGTTTGGACTTGCCAATATCCATTCTGGACTTGTCCGATTTCTCTCTGTCCAACTTCAGACTAGTTTGTCCCTTTTTTGGACTTGTCCGATAAATCACGACTCTGAGTTGATCTTTTGTTTCACGACTTGTTTCTTGGGTTTTACGTTAAGTGGGCCTAGGGACGTTGCGCCTAACTCTTTTAGAGCCCATGAGGGACTCTAAACTGGCCTCTACTCGTCTCAAACTTGAAGTCCATCTAACCCTAGCCCTCCACCTCTATATAAACAACCCCACCCCTTGGCTTGACATCTATTTGCCACTTTTCCACCTCACCCAAACCCTAGCTCATGAGTAGCCACCACCAAGGAGGGAGAATGATATCTAGAGCAAGAATAAGAAGAGGAGGAAACGAAGAGGATCAAGATCTCCATCAACTTCACGTTCTCCATCGCCAATTCACCATCAAGTTCTTCATCAACCCTAGATCATCAAGATCCAAGTGGTGCCTCCAAGATCCTTGATTCATTGGAGTTCTAAACACCTGGTATACTTTCTATTCTCTTTTTCTCATGTGAATTCAACCCCAAATCTCCAAATTCACGTCGATCTAGAAAACCCTAATATGTCGTTCCTGTGCAGTGCGGACTAGTTCGGCCTCCTACAGACTTGTCCAATTTTGCAATCTATTTCCTGTTGAATTAAATCTAAATTGTTTAGAATCAGTTCCAAACCTGTGTAGACTTGTTAATAACCATTGTAATTTATTAATAAACATTAAAATCAACTTATTAACTAGTTTTACCTTGCATTTGCATCAATCATGCATGTCATGTCATATTGAGTAATATATGTGTGCACTTTTTTATTGTGTTTCTTGTCTTGTATGTTTATTGTGCGGATTATATGGATTTGTGCTAGAGAGTGTCGTGGAGGATCTCCAGCACCAAGAGTTTAAGGGCTTTTACACGAACCATTCCCAAGAGCAAGGCAAGTGTCCTTGAAGCATATTGATCCTGTTTTTAAAATAAATGTTTTGTTTGCAAAACTGCATGCTTGTGTCAATTTGATGAGAATCCTATGATAGGAAGTTTACTAGCGTTGTTTAACCACCCTTGTCACCAGGAGTACGTGGTAGAGAGTCGGGATGGACTTTTTACCCTTTTTGCTTCGCTTAATTAATTGTGATGGGAAGACAACTATAACATTTAACTTAATTATGCATTTATGAGATTATGGTTATCATGAACTGGTTAATATGATATGATAATGGGTGATCTAAGCAAGCATGGTATGTGGATTGGGTTGGATGTTATGGTGGTTTCGCTTGCTTTAAATCTAACGACCGGTTCATGGAGCGACCATCCAGGATTTACAGTGCCACCACGAGGCCAAGTATGGGTGCGACATAGCTGATTAATTAGGGCTTTGCCATTGCTATTTGGACCAATAAGGATGCTCGGGGAAGGCATAATCATATTGGGTTTCTTGATGATTGGTGGGACTACCCTGGGATCCGAATGGCTCAAGAGGGGGCCCTTAGTTGAAGCTGTGCTTAGTTGGAGGCATCACCACCTGTGAAACCTCAGTGGGGTCTAAATAGGCTAGTAATCCCTTCGTAAAGGATATTTTGTGACCTCTTGGCCACACACCTAAGGAAGTGTGAGACGGTATAATTAAGATTCTATAGTCATCGAAAGGTGATAAATTAACAAACACGTGGGTAAAGTGGTACAACCTCCGCAGAGTGTTAAAAACTATCATGATAGCCGTGCTCCCGGTTATGAGCAACCTGGACCCTCACATGATTAGTGGAAAACTTGGTATTGGGATGGTTTTTGGGATGGCTATGGTTGGTAATATGGTTATGGCTGGTTATGAATTAAATTCGGATATTGATTATGATTATTGGTAATGAGAAATCTGGAATATAGATGATGGTAACGAATATGGACTGGTATTATGATGATTACATGGTTTATGATAAGTTATTTCGTATATATACGATATATTGCTTTTCAAATGTTTTAATGTACTTTTTAGCACTTAGCCATTATTATATTCGTCATTTGAATCAGCTACATGTCATACTTTCCATACTTGCTGAGTGCGACATGTACTCACCCTTGGAACTCCCCCACCAACAGTTGCAGGTCAGGATTGGGAGTATAACGATGATAATGCGGAGTTCTAGGCCGTGTCTACCGTCAAATTTGCCTGTGGAGTGTTGGAGTGGCGCTATACCCTTTGCTTATGCTACTTAGTTGCTTAGTTTGCTCAGTTTAGTTCATTTCCACTGCATTAGTTGAAACTTGTCATTAATATTCATTAGAACTGTATTCGAAGTTATTATGAGTTGTGTAATAAAAGTGGTTAATTAATCTTGTTCTGTGGTAATTTTCTGTATATCGTTTGTGAATGCACTCGTGTATGTGTGTTGAACGTCCTGGGCACACATCTGCGTTTGCTTGGTTCATTTTCGGAACCGGGTGTCACAAATTGGTGTTAGAGCCACAAGTTGACCGTAGGACGCAACCTAGTTAGAATGGGAACTTTAGAGCACATAGGAGCACTCAGGAATCAATGTGTTTGCTTGGTGTGTTGTTTGCTATATATTGTTTGCTTGTGTGCTTAATAGAGGATTTTGGGATGCTTTAGCATTGCCATGTCCACCTAGGCTAGTATAGGTAGTTGCTTAGTTTCATATCCCTTGATGCATATAGTTGGGGGATGTCTTCTAAATTCTTATCTCTTGCTTTTCTTCAGATGGTGAGGACTCGCAACCAGAGGGTTGGCCACAATGAGGAGGAGAATAATGGAGCACCTATGAACAACAATGGACAAGGATCTGCTCATGGAGCTATCAACATTGAGCAGCTATAGGCTATGCAAAACTAGCTCATGCAGACCATGATACAAACTATGAGACAGCTGCAGGCTGGTAACATCAACAATCAGCCCCACATGCCTCCACCGCCACCCCCACCACCTCATAACCGGTTGGGAGAGTTTATGAGGACTAGGCCGCCAACCTTTGCTCATGCCGTTGACCCTATGGATGCTGATGATTGGCTCAAGTCTATGGAGAAGAAGCTAGCTATTGTCCAATGCAGTGACCGGGAGAAGGTCATATTTGCATCTCATCAACTTGTTGGAGCAACTGCTGATTGGTGAGATTCACTATGCAACGCGCATGAGAACCAAGAGAGGATAACTTGGGCTGAATTCAAGGAGAGTTTTCGTTCTCATTATCTGCCGGAAGGAGTTATGATTTTGAAGAGGCAAGAATTTGAGAACCTGAAGCAAGGGAGATCAAGTGTGGGTGAATACGTCAATAAATTCACTCAACTTTCAAGGTATGCCCCTGAAGATGTTAGTCGGGATAGCCGGAAGCAATATCTACTTATGAGGGGTCTTAACAATGAAATCCAAGTGCAATTGCTGAATTATGACTATGCCAACTTCCAGAAGCTTGTGGACAAGGCAATTGTTATGGAGAACAAGGTCCTTGAGATGGAGCAAGACAATAAGAGAAAGGCGCCATATCAAGGACAGCAACAAGGAAGTAATGTGCTCCCTCGCTTTACGCCTCCTAATGCGCCATATTACAGTTCTTCTGCGCCTGCTCATTTCCCTAGTTATGCACCGCGTCCAACTCAGTTTATGCAGCAGCGCCCGGTCATGCAAGCACCTAGGCCTCCAATGCCTTATACACCTAGTGCCAACTTTCCTGGTGCAAATGCACAAAATCAAGTCCGTCCAAATTCTGGTGCAGCAAAGAAGTGCTATACTCGTGGAGAAGCTGGACACTTTGCACATCAATGTCCTAAGTCAGGCCTTGGTCAAGTAAGCAATGCTCAAAGACAAAACCCAAGAGCCAATGGAGGACAGCCGCAAGGGAACCGTGGGCAGTAGAATTTTGGTCGTGGCAACGTGAACCATGTCTCTACGGAGGATGCTCAACAAGCGGATGATGTGGTGATTGGTATGTTTCTCGCAAACTCCAACTCGATGACTATATTATTTGATTCTAGTGCATCACATTCATTCATTGCATCGAAATATGTTGCCAAGTATGTAAGACCTATATGTGCTGAATACATTGGCTTGTAGTGAATACACTTGGCTTTGATGATAAAAGTTTTAAATATCACCAAAACACCTTTTTATCAAGGTCCGACTCTAGCTCTGAGCTACAGCAAGGTCCGACGGTAGGTCTGGCTTAGTTTGGGTAGCTCCGGTTACGTTGGATGCTAGGTCCGACTAGCTTTGGTCAGCTCCGGTGAAGTTTTGTCTCTAGCTCCGGCATGTCTTTGATAGCTCCAACATGTTTTTGCTAAGCTCCGAGTTGATTTTCCTAGCTCCGGCTTTTGGGTTTACTAGTTCCGACTAGTTCTGGTAAATTCCGACGCTAGGTCCTGCTAGTTTTTGGTAAGCTCCGGCGGGTGCTTTACTCTACTAGTTTTTGGTAAGCTCCGGCGGGTGCTTTACTCTACTAGTTTTGGTAAGCTCCGGTTCAAGGTTCGGGTTGCTCTGGCAAGGTCTGGAACTTGACCGAAGTGCTTCTGCTTTTCATTTGCAATGTTTCGTACTTGCTTTACATTGTTGGAAAGTTTGCTTAGTATTCTTTTACTAAGTTTTTGGTGCGTTTTGGATGATATGGCTGATATCGTTTTGCTATGCTTTGCAACATGCTTATGTGAGGCTCTCACGTAAGGTGTTGTGTTCGGAACTAACTTGAGTCAAGTCAAGGACTTGGGCTCGTATGGATTGGTTGTTTATTCATGTGCAGGTGTTGCTTGAGTTCAAATCATGGCTGGTGACGGGATCCATTGGACTAGTCTCAGGGAGGAGATGAGGTTCCAACAACCAAGTTCGGAAGGAACTGTGGTTGAGCTGATCAGGAGGTCGCGCAGGATGATTGAATCAAGGGCGGTGCATATGAAGGTTACTGGACGTCGAAGGAAGGTGTTTGCACGTATGCATGCATTGCATGACGTGGCAACATGGTTCTGAAGATGGTTTATGGATGGGAAGATCTGGTTGAAGGATCAGATTGTATCGGTTGATGACTTCGGCTGCGACAAAGTCGGTTATGGCTCGGTATGGAAAGTATCGAGTTGGTTATGATAGGATTTCATGTGGGTCATGAATTTGAGTTGTTTAGGAATGTGGGATACGTTCCTGAGGTATTTGGAAGTCTTAAGATTGCTTCTATCTGCGTATAGAAGAATCTTGAGCAGTTATGGAAAGTTACGATTCGTGATCTGAGTAGGATTGGAGTCCTAGTTGATATTGGGTTGGCCTAAGGGCTGGTTATATAAGCAAGGGAGTCCAGAGCTCATGGTGCACGACTTTGGGGCTGTTCCTCTTGTGTTCTATTGAATAAAATTCGTAGTTTGAAGGAACTTTTGTGCCTTGTTCGTCCGACTTGTTCCAGACAAGTTTTACTCGTCGAGTTTCTGGACAACACTACCTTTCGTCGGTGGTTTTATCATAACTCTAGTTTTACAGATCCAATTGACGTGATTCTTTTTGGGTTGTCTTCACAACTTGATTATCTATCATATGTCAAAATTTCACGGTCATTGTATTTGTGATTTCTGATCTACACGAGTTTCTTTGCAGCATTCCAGAACTGTTTTTCTCGAGTAAGGCAGATTGACCTTGTTTGATCTTTCGATCATAGCTTGAGTTTTTCTCGACGGATTTGAGTGATTCCTTTTGTGTTGTCTTCGTGACTTGATTCTCTCTGATATCCATCACTTTTGTCACAGTGAAACACATTTAGATTAGTCTCACATACGATTTCTTTAAGAGATCGTTTTTCTGCCGAAAGGGTTGGGGTTTAATTGTTTCCGCTGAGTAAGATTTTTAAATCTACCATCCACCCTCCTCTGGTAGCTTTTCACGTGCTCTTCGATCCTACAAAGTATAGTTTGCCTATCTCTCATATGAAGTTTACTCTATTGATTAAGTCTCCTGGAGGAGAGATGAGGATAAATATAGTATGTCCAAAAGTAAGCCTTAGAACAAGGGGGGGGGGGGGGGGGGGAGGGGTAGACTTCTCCACCAACCTCATTGTCTTGGATTCTCAAGGATTGGACATTATACTTGGTATGGACTGGTTGAGGAAGCACAATGGAGTCATTGAGTGTGCCACAAAGACGGTGAAGTTGACCAATGAGGAAGGGATCACCATAGAATTTGAAGCATCTCAACATGCACCAAAGCAATTGGAGCTGAATCACATGGACGGTGTCGCAATTGAGGAGATTCCGGTGGTGGGTAAAATTTTGGACGTGTTCCCGAATGAGTTGCCAAGTATGCCACCTGATCGAGACATTGAGTTTGTTATTGATTTAATTCCTGGAACTGCACCTATAGCTAAGAGGCCATATAGGATGCCTCCTAAGGAATTAGCGGAGCTCAAGAAGCAAATTCAAGAGCAACTAGAGAAATTTTTCGTTCTCCCTAGTTCTTCACCTTGGGGAGCGCCCTTTCTTTTCATGGATAAGAAGGATGGATCACAAAGGATGTTAGTGGATTACCGAGCTCTCAATGAGGTGACCATTAAGAACAAGTACACCTTGCCCCACATAGAAGACTTGTTTGATCAGATGAAGGGTGTTTGTGTCTTCTCTAAGATTGATTTGAGGTTGGGATACTTTCAAATGAAGATTAGACCATTGGACATACCCAAGACAACTTTTAGGACACGGTATGGATCTTATGAGTACACTGTGATGTCCTTTGAATTGACCAATGCACCGGCGTACTTTATGTACCTCATGAATAAGGTCTTCATGGAGTACTTGGATAAGTTTGTTGTGGTGTTCAATGATGAAATTATGATCTACACGAAGGATGAGAAGGAACATGAGTAACAATTGAGGCTTACGTTGCAGAAATTGAGAGAGCACCAATTGTATGCCAAGTTCAGCAAGTGCCAGTTTTGGTTGAAAGAGGTGTCGTTTTTGGGTCATATCATCTCGAGAGGAGGAGCATCGGTCGACCCCGGAAAAGTGAGGGACGTGTTAAAGTGGGAACCACCGCAAAATGTAAAGGAAATAAGGAGTTTTCTTGGAATGGCTGGAAATTACTGTAGGTTCATCAAGGACTTTTCCAAAATAGCCAAGCCAATAACAGAGTTGCTAATGAAGGGGAAAGCCTTTCAGTGGACCCAAGCTTGTCAAGAAAGTTTTGAGAAGTTGAAGAAAAGGTTAACAACAGCCCCAGTTTTGGTTTTTCCAGACGTGAGCAAGAGTTTTGATATCTATTGTGATGCATCGAGACAAGGACTTGGATGTGTATTGATGCAAGAAGGTCAAGTGGTTGCTTACGCATCGATACAATTGAAGAAACATGAGCAGAATTACCCAATGCATGATTTGGAACATGCAACTGTGGTACATGCATTGAAGATTTGGAGACACTATATCCTTGGACATAGGTGTGAAATTTATACGGACCACAAGACTCTCAAGTACATATTCACACAAACGGACCTGAATTTCAGGCAGCAAAGATGGTTGGAGCTCATCAAGGATTATGATGTGGGAATCAATTATCATCCAGGGAAGGCTAATGTTGTGGCGGATGCATTGAGTAAAAAAGTAGTAAGTCATCAAATCGCGGTTCAAGGCCTACCATCTGAGCTATGCAAGGAGTTTGAACGGTTGAACCTTGGATTTGTAAATGAGATGGGGATGATGGAGTTAAATCCGAATTTGGAGCGAAAAATTCGAGAGGGTCAAACAAAGGATGAGGAAATTCTAGAAATCAAGGAAAGGACCCAAGAGGGAAGAGAATTCAGGTTTGATGAGGATGAACATGGTACCCTATGGCTTGGAAAAAGGATTGTCATGCCTAATGTAAAGCATATTCGAGAAACGATACTAAAGGAGGCACATGACTCGCCATACTCGATTCACCTCGGTTGTACCAAGATGTACAAAGACTTGAAGACTTGTTATTGGTGGGCTAGCATGAAGAGGGACATAGCCGAATATGTAGCCTTGTGTGATGTGTGCCAACAAGTGAAGGCGGAACATCAAAGACCCACTGGATTATTGCAGCCATTGAAGATTCCAGAATGGAAGTGGGAAGAAATCGGTATGGACTTTATAGTTGGATTGCCATGTACGCAGTACGATTATGACTCAATTTGGGTAATCGTGGATCGACTAACAAAATCAGCTCACTTTATTCCCGTCAAGACCACCTTTAATGGGGAGAAATTGGCGGAACTGTATATGGGAAGAATAGTATGTTTGCATTGAGTTTCAAAGAAGATAGTATCAGATAGAGGTTCTCAATTTACCTCCAGGTTTTGACAGAAATTGCATGAAGCATTTGGAACAAGGTTGAATTTCATCTCAGCATATCACCCTCAAACGGATGGACAAACTGAGAAGACCAATCAAATTTTAGAGGATATGTTGAGAGATTGTGCTTTGAAGCACGGGAAAAGTTGGGACAAGAGCTTTCATATGCAGAATTTTTGTACAACAATAGTTACCAAGCAAGTTTGAAAATGTCACCATATGAAGCAGTATATGGAAGAAAGTGTAGGACACCCTTGTTCTAACAGCAGAAACTCAAGTATTTGGTTTGGATGTGTTGCTAGAAGCTGAGAAACAAGTTCAGATCATCCGTGAGAACTTGAAGGCTGCTCAATCGAGGCAAAAAGGCTATGCAGACAATAGGAAGAGAAAACTAGCCTTTGAAGTCGGAGACTTTGTTTACCTCAAAGTGTCGCCAATGAGAAGTCATAAGAGGTTTAATATGAGAGGCAAGCTGGCACCTCGCTATATTGGGCCATTCAAGATTTTGGACAAAAGGGGAGAAGTAGCATATAAGTTAGAGATGACGGCTCATCTTTCAGATGTCCATGATGCGTTTCATGTTTCCCAACTCAAGAAGTGTTTAAGGGCGCCGGAGCAACAAGTGCCAATGGAAGAGTTGGAACTAGAGGAAGACTTGACTTATGCCGATCAACCGGTCAAAATCAAAGAAACCAAGGAGAGAGTTTCAAGAAACAAGATCATCAGATGGTGTAAAGTTCAATGGAAGCATCACACAGAATAGAAAGCAACATGGTAGTTGGAGGATGATCTCAAGAAGTGTGATACCCAGTTCCGAAAATGAACCAAGTGAACGCATATGTGTGCCCAGGACGTTCAAAACACATACACGAGTGCATTCACAAAAGGATATACAGAAAATTAACACATAACAAGATTAATTAACCACTTTTGTTACATAATTTATAATACCCTCGAATACAAGCTCTAATAAATATTAATGACAAGTTCAACTAATGCAGCAGAAATAAACTAATTAAAGCAACTATGCAGCTAAGCAAAGGGCATAGCGCAGCTCCAACACTCCACAGGCAAAGCTGACGGTAGACACGGCCTAGAACTCCGCATTATCATCATTAAACTCCCAATCCTAACCTGCAACCGTTGTTGGGGGAATTGCAAGGGTGAATACATGTCGTACTCAGCAAGTGTGGAAAGTATGACATGTAGCTGATTCAAATGACAAATATAACAAAGGCTAAGTGCTGAAAAGTACATTAAAATATTTAAAAAGCATTATATTGTATTTATGTGAAGTAATCCCATCATAAACCATAACGATTAATATAGTACAAGTCCATATTCCATATCCATCATCATTATACCAGATTTCACCATTACCATTTGACCATATCCATTGCCATAAACCATAATACCATCCCATAACCAATACCAAACCATCCCAATACCAAAACCTTCTAATCATGTAGGTCATCGAGGCGCTCATAATCAGGAGCACGACTATCATGATAGTTTTATTAGACACTCTGCAGAAGTTGTATCGCTTTACCCACGTGTTTGTGATTTCATCACCCGTCGGCGATTGAAGAAACCTCCCTTATGCCAGTTACACTTCCTTTGGTGTATGGCCAAGAGATCACAAAATAGCCTTTACAAAGAGATTACTAGCCTATTTAGACCCCAGTGAGGTTTCACCGGTGGCGATGCCTCCAACTGAGCACATCTTCAACCAAGGGCCCCCTCTTGAGCCATTTGGATCCTAGGGTAGTCCCGCCAATCATCAACAAACCCAATCCGACCACCCCTTCCTCGAGCATCCGTATTGGTCCAAACAGCACTAGCAAAGCCCTAATTAATCAGCTACGCCGCACCAATACTTGGCCTCATGGTGGCACTGTAGTTCTGGCTTATTCTCGCATGAACCGGTCCTTAGATCTAAAGCAAGCAACCACCATATCATCCAACCAATCCACATACCAGGCTTTCTTAGATCACCCATTACCATATATTATTACCAGTTCATATTAATCATGATCTTATTAATGCATAACTAAATTAAGTAATATAGTTGTCTTCCCATTCCAATTAATTAAGTGAAGCAAAATGGTGAAAAGCCCTTCCCGACTCTCTACCATATATTGCAGGTGACAAGGGTGGTCATACAAATCTAGTAAACTTCCTACCATAGGATTCCCATCAAATTGACACCAGCATGCAGTTTGCAACCAAAACATTTATTTTAAAACATGATCAATATGCTTCAAGGACACTTGCCTTGCTCTTGGGATTGGTTCGGGTCAAAACCTTCAAACTCTTGGTGCTGGAGATCCTCCGCGGCACTCTCTAGCGCAAATCCGTCTAATCTGCACAATAATCATACAACCAAGAAACACAATCAAAAAGTGCACAAATATTACTCAATATGACATGACATGCATGATTAATACAAATGCAAGGTGGAACTTGTTAATGAGTTGCTTTTAATGATCACTAACTAGTTCTAATAGATCTTAACAAGTTTATACAGGTTTGAATTTGATTAGATCTAATTTTGGAATTAATTCAACACAATTTAACGAGGAAAATCGAACTAGTCCGGTAGGGACCGGACAAGTCCGCACTTCGCGATAACAGCAGATTAGAGTTTTCTAGATCGACGTGAATTTGGAGATTTGGGGTTAAATTCACGTAAGAAAAAGAGAATAGAAGGTATAACAGGTGTTTAGAACTCCAATGAATCAAGAAACTTGGAGGTAAGACTTGGATCTTGAAGATCTAGGGTTGATGAAGAACTTGATGGTGGATTGTTGATAAAGAACATGAAGTTGATGGAGATCTTAATCCTCTTTCACTTCCTCCTCTTCTTCTTCTTGTTCTAGATCTCCTTCTCCCTCCTTGGTGGCAGCTCATGTGACACCCGGTTCCGAAAAATGAACCAAGTGAATGCATATGTGTGCCCAGGATGTTCATCACACATACACGAGTGCATTCACAAAAGAGTATACAAAAAATTACCACAGAACAAGATTAATTAACCAAATTTTATTACACAAACCATATTATCCTCGAATACAAGCTTTAATGAATATTAATGACAAGTTCAAATTAATGCAGCGGAAATAACTAATTAAGCAAACTAAACAGTTAGGCAGCATAAGCAATAGGGTATAGCGCAACTCCAAAACACCACAGGCAAGCTGACGGTAGACACGGCCTAGAACTCCGCATTATCATCATTAAACTCCCAATCCTGACCTGCAACTGTTGGGGGGGATTGCAAGAGTGAGTACATGTCGTACTCAACAAGTGTGGAAAGTATGACATGTGGCTGATTCAAATGATGACAATAATAAGGGCTAAGTGTTGAGAAGTACATTAAAACATTTGAAAAGCAATATATTACATGTATGTGAAGTAAACCCATCATAATCATAAGTAATATCATAATACCAGTCTGAATTCGTTACCATAATCAGTAATTCCAGATTTCACCATTTGCTAATAACCATATTCAATACCAGAAATTAATCCATAACCAGCCATAACCATTACTAGACCATAACCATCTAAAAACCATTTTTTCTCTAATCATGGAAGTTGTCCAGGTGCTCATAACCGGGAGCACGGCTATCATGATAGTTTTATTAGACTCTGCAGAGTTTGTACCACTTTACCCACGTGTTTGTGATTTCATCACCCGTCGGTGACTAAAGAACCTCCCTTATGCCAATTACACTTCCTTTGGTGTATGGCCAAGAGATCACAAAATAGCCTTTACAAAGGGATTACTAGCCTATTTATACCCCACTGAGGTTTCACCGGTGGCGATGTCTCCCACAGAGCACATCTTCAACCAAGGGCCCCCTCTTGAGCCATTCGGATCCCAGGGTAGTCCCACCAATCATCAACAAACCCAATCCGACTACCCCTTCCCCGAGCATCCTTAATGGTCCAAATAGCAATGGCAAAGCCCTAATTAATAAGCTACGCCGCACCCATACTTGGCCTCGTGGTGGCACTGTAATCCTGGCTTATTCTCGCATGAACTGGTCCTTGGATCTAAAGCTAGCAAACCACCATGATATCTAACCCATCCACATTCCAGGCTTGCTTAGATCACCCATTACCATATCATATTGACCAGTTCACATTAACCAGAATATCATTAATGCATAATTAAATGTATAGTGTTGTTTTCCCATCCCAGTTAATTAAGCAATGCAAAAGGTAAAAACCCTTCCCGACTCTCTACTAAGTATTCCAGGTGACAAGGGTGGTTAAACAAAGCTGATCAACTTCCTATCATAGGATTCCCATCAAATTGACACAAGCATGCAATTTTGCAAACAAAATATTTATTTTAAAAATAGGATCAATATGCTTAAGGGACACTTGCCTTGCTCTTGCGGTTGATTAGGATCAAAGCCTTCAAACTCTTGGTGTTGTAGATCCTCCGCGGCACTCTCTAGCGCAAATCCGTCTAATCCACACAATAAACATACAAGACAAGAAACACAATCAAAGAGTGCACAAATATTACTAAATATGACATGACATGCATGATTGATGCAAATGCAAGGTAGAACTTGTTAATAGATTGCTTTTAAGTGATCACTAACTAGTTCTAATAGATTTTAACAAGTTTATACTGGTTTGGATTCGATTAGATCTACTTTTAGAATCAATTCAACATAATTTAGTCAGCAAAATCGGACTAGTCTGCAAAAGGCCGGACTAGTCTGCACTTCGCAGAACTAGCGAACTAGGGTTTTCTAGATTGACGTAAATTTGGAGATTAGGGGTTGAATTCACGTAAGGAAAAGGAAATAGAAGGTATACCAGGTGTTTAGGACTCCAATGAATCAAGAAACTTGGAGGTAACACTTGGATCTTGATGATCTAGGGTTGGGGATGAACTTGGAGATGAATTGGTGATGAAGAATGAAACTTGATGGAGATCTTGATCCTCTTTAGTTTCCTCCTCTTCTTCTTCTTGTTTGGGATCTCCTCCTCCCTCCTTGGTGGTGGCTCTCCACGAACTAGGGTTTGGGTGGGGTCGAAAATTGGCCAATAGATGTCAAGCCAAGGGGTGGGGTTGCTTATATAGAGGTGGAGGCTAGGGTTAGATGGATTTTGAGTTTGAGAGGAGTAGAGGCTGGTTTAGAGTCCCACATGGACTCTAAAAGAGTTAGGCACGACATCCCTAGGCCCACTTAACATGAACCCCAAGAAACAAGTCGTAAAACAAAAGATCGATTCGGAGTCGCGAAATATCGGACAAGTCCGAAAAGGACCAGACTAGTCCGAAGTTAGTCAAAAAGAAATCGGACAAGTCTGGCCAAAAATAGGACAAGTCCGACTTTAGTCAGAGAGGAAATCGGACAAGTCCACTGGAACACCGGACTAGTCCGGACAAGTCCAGGGACTTAGCAAATTTTCAAGGATTCTAGGAATATCGGACTAGTCTGCATAAAATCGGACAATTCTGAAAGTGTCCACAGGCAAAATTAGACAAGTCTGATTTTAGTCAGAGAGAAATTGGACTAGTCCCCACCAAAATCGGACTAGTCCGCATTTTTCAGCATTTTAAGTGCGGTTTTGTTCCAAATCAATTTAAAACTCGTTCCTCTTTATGTGGGTTAATGTTAAACACGTATATGAATGTATGTAGGGCATGATGCATGAAAATGAGGGTGTTACAAACCTACCCCCCTTAAAATGAATCTCGGCCTCGAGATTCGATGCGGAAGAGAAGAGATAGGGAAATTCCTTCTTGATATCATCCTCCAATTCCCACGTCACTTCTTTTTCTGTGTGGTGCTTCCATTGAACTTTACACCATCTAATAACCTTGTTCCTTGTGACCCTCTCCTTAGTTTCCAAGATTTTGATCGGTTGTTCGGCATAAGTCAAATCTTCCTCTAGTTCCAATCCTTCCATGGGCACTTTTTCTTCTGGTACTCTCAAGCATTTCTTGAGCTGGGAAACATGATTGACATCATGTACGTCTAAAAGATGAGTTGGCATCTCCAACTTATACGCTACTTCTCCTCTTTTGTCCAAAATCTTGAATGGTCTAATGTAGCGAGGTGCTAGCTTGCCTCTTATGTTAAACCTCTTATGACCTCTCATCGGTGACACCTTGTGGTAAACAAAATCTCCCACTTCAAAGGTTAATTTCCTTCTCCTATTGTCCGCATTGCCCTTTTGTCTTGATTGGGCAGCCCTCAGGTTTTCACAAATTATTTGGACTTGCTTTTCAGCTTCTTGCAACACATCTGGACCAAATACTTAATATTCTCCTGCCTCATTCCAGAATAAAGGTGTCCTACACTTCCTTCCATAAAGCCCTTCTTCATATGGTGACATTTTCAAGCTTGCTTGGTAACTATTGTTGTATGAAAATTCTGCAGATGGCAAGCTCTTGTCCCAACCTTTCCCATGCTTCAAAGCACAAGCTCTTAACATGTCCTCTAAAATCTGATTGGTCCTCTCAGTTTGTCCATCCGTTTGAGGGTGGTATGCTGAACTAAAATTCAACCTTGTTCCTAATGCTTCATGTAACTTTTGCCAAAACCTGGAGGTAAATTGAGAACCTCTATCCGAGACTATCTTCTTAGGGACTCCATGTCGACACACAATATGCTCCATGTATATTTCGGACAATTGTGCAGATGTATACTTGGTCTTGACAGGAACAAAATGAGCTGACTTGGTCAATCGATCCACGATTATCCAAATTGAGTCATACCCGGACTGGGTACGCGGTAAACCAACTATGAAGTCCATACCGATTTCTTCCCACTTCCATTCTGGAATCTTTAATGGTTGTAATAGTCCAGCTGGCCTTTGATGTTCCACCTTGACTCGTTGGCACACATCACATAATGCTACGTATTCAGCTATGTCCTTCTTCATGCTAGCCCACCAATAGCAAGTCTTCAAGTCTTTGTACATCTTCGTACAACCGAGGTGAATTGAGTAAGGTGAGTCATGTGCCTCTTTTAATATCATCTCCCGAATATGCTTCACATTAGGCACAACAATCCTCTTACCAAGCCATAGGGTACCATGTTCATCTTTATCAAATCTGAATTCTCTCCCTGCTTCGGTCCTTTCCTTGATTTCCTTGATCTCTTCATCTGTGGCTTGTGCTTCTCAAATTTCTTGCTCCAGGGTTGGATTTAACTCCATTATCCCCATCTCATTAACAAATACGAGGTTCAACCGTTCGAACTCCTTACATAACTCGGATGGCAACTCTCGAACTGTGAGTTGATGACTTACTCCTTTTCTACTCAAAGCGTCGGCCACTACATTGGCTTTTCCCGGATGATAGTTGATCCCCAAATCATAATATTTGATGAGCTCCAACCCTCTTTGTTGCCTCAAATTCAGATCCATTTGTGTGAAGATATACTTAAGACTCTTGTGATCTGTATAAATTTCACACCTATGTCCAAGAATATAGTGTCTCCAAATCTTCAATGCATGTACCACGGCTGCTAGTTCAATACCATGTGTAGGATAATTCTGCCCATGTTTCTTCAATTGTCTCGATGCATAGGCGACCACTTGACCTTCTTGCATCAATACACATCCAATTCCTTGTCTCGATGCGTCGCAATAAATATCAAAACTCTTGCTTACATCCGGCAATACCAAAACTGGGCTGTTGTCAACCTCTTCTTCAACTCCTCAAAACTTTCTTGACAAGCTTGAGTCCATTGTAAAGCCTTTCCCTTCATTAGCAATTCCGTCATTGGCTTGGCTATCTTGGAAAAGTCCTTGATGAATCGACGGTAATATTCAGCAATTCCAAGAAAACTCCTTATTTCCTTTACGTTTTGCGGGGGTTCCCACTTCATCACGTCTCTCACTTTTCTGGGGTCAACCGATACTCCTCCTCCTGAGATGATATGACCCAAAAATGACACCTCTCTCAACCAAAACTGACACTTGTTGAACATGGCATACAATTGATGCTCCCTCAATTTCTGCAACGTGAGCGCCAAGTGTTCCTCATGTTCCTTCTCATCCTTTGAGTAGATCATAATGTCATCAATAAACACCACAACGAACTTATCCAAGTACTCCATGAAGACCTTATTCATGAGGTACATAAAGTACGCAAGTGCATTGGTCAAACCGAAGGACATCACGGTGTACTCATAAGATACATACCGCGTCCTAAAAGCTGTCTTAGGTATGTCCGACAGTCTAATCTTCATTTGAAAGTATTCCAACCTCAAATCAATCTTAGAGAAGACACAAGAACCCTTCATCTGATCAAACAAGTCTTCTATGCATGGCAAGGTGTACTTGTTCTTGATTGTCACCTCGTTGAGAGCTCGGTAATCCACACACATCCTTTGGGTTCCATCCTTCTTGTCCACAAATAGAACGGTTGCTCCCCAAGGTGAAGAGCTGGGCGCGGTGCATAACCAGGGCGCTGTATAGGAGTAGAGGAGCTGTAATATGGCGCATTAGGAGGCACAAAGCGAGGGCGCACATTACTTCCTTGTTGCTATCCTTGATATGGCGCCTTCCTCTTATTGTCTTGCTCCATCACAGACCTTATTCTCCATCACAATTGCTTTGTCCACAAGCTTCTGAAAATTGGCATAATCACAGTTGAGCAATTGCACTTGGATCTCATTGTTCAAGCCTCTCATGAACAAGTATTGCTTCCGGTTGTCCCGACTAACATCCTCAGGCGCATATCTTGAGAGTTGAGTGAATTTGTTGAGATATTCACCCACGTTCGATCTTCCTTGCCTCAAGTCCTCAAATTCTTGCCTCTTCAAGATCATAACACCCTCAGGCACATAATGGGAATGGAAACTCTCCTTGAATTTGACCCAAGTGATCCTCTCCTGATTCTCATGGGCATTGCAATAAGAATCCCACCAATCTGCAGCTGCTCCAACTAGTTGATGAGAAGCAAATAAGACCTTCTCCCAGTTACTTCATTGGACAATAGCAAGTTTCTTCTCCACGGACTTGAGCCAGTCATCGGCATCCATAAGGTCGGCAGCTTGAGCAAAGGTCGGTGGCCTAGTCCTCATAAACTCTCCCAATCGGTTATGAGGAGGCGGAGGCAGCAGTGGAGGCATGTGGGGCTGTTTGTTGATGTTGCCAGCCTGCAGCTGTCCCATTGTTTGTATCATGGTCTGCATGAGCTAGTTCTGCATAGCCAATAGCTGCTCAATATTGATAGCTCCATGAGCGGGTCCTTGTCCATTGTTGTTTTGATGTACTTCATGGTTCTCCTCCTCATCATTTCCATCCCTCTAGTTGCGAGTCCTCACCATCTGAAGAAAAGCAATAGGAAAGAATTAGAAAACGTCCCCAACTATATGCATCAAGGGATATGAAACTAGACAACTAACTAGCCTACGTGGATATGGTAATGCTAAAGCATCCCAAAATGCTCTATTAAGCACACAAGCAAACAATATATAGCAACAACACACCAAACAAAACACATCGGTCCCTTAGTGCTCCTGTGTGCTCTAAAGTGTCCATTCTATCTAGGTTGCGTCCTACGGTCAATCTGTGGCTCTAATACCACTCTGTGACACCCGGTTCCGAAAAATGAACCAAGTGAACGCGTATGTGTGCCCATGATGTTCATCACACATACACGAGTGCATTCACAAAAGAGTATACAGAAAATTACCACAGAACAAGATTAATTAACCAAATTTATTACACAAACCATATTATCCTCGAATACAAGCTCTAATGAATATTAATGACAAGTTCAAATTAATGCAGCGGAAATAACTAATTAAGCAAACTAAATAGTTAGGCAGCATAAGCAATAGGGTATAGCACAGCTCCAAAACACCACAGGCAAGCTGATGGTAGACACGGCCTAGAACTCCGCATTATCATCATTAAACTCCCAATCCTGACCTGCAACTGTTGGGGGGGGGATTGCAAGAGTGAGTACATGTCGTACTCAACAAGTGTGGAAAGTATGACATGTGGCTGATTCAAATGATGACAATAATAAGGGCTAAGTGTTGAGAAGTACATTAAAACATTTGAAAAGCAATATATTACATGTATGTGAAGTAAACCCATCATAATCATAAGTAATATCATAATACCAGTCTGAATTCATTACCATCATCAGTAATTCCAGATTTCACCATTTGCCAATAACCATATTCAATACCAGAAATTAATCCATAACCAGCCATAACCATCCAAAAACCAATTTTCCTCTAATCATGGAAGTTGTCCAGGTGCTCATAACCAAGAGCACGGCTATCATGATAGTTTTTTTAGACTCTACAGAGTTTGTACCACTTTACCCACGTGTTTGTGATTTCATCACCTGTTGGCGACTAAAGAACCTCCCTTATGCCAATTACACTTCCTTTGGTGTATGGCCAAGACATCACAAAATAACATTTACAAAGGGATTACTAGCCTATTTAGACCACACTGAGGTTTCACCGGCGGCGATGTCTCCCACAGAGCACATCTTCAACCAAGGGCCCCCTCTTGAGCCATTCGGATCCCAAGGTAGTTCCACCAATTATCAACAAACCCAATCCGACTCCCCCTTCCCCAAGCATCCTTAATGGTCCAAATAGCACTGGCAAAGCCCTAATTAATCAGCTACGCCGCACCCATACTTGTCCTCGTGGTGGCACTGTAATCCTGGCTTATTCTCGCATGAACCGATCCTTAGATCTAAAGCAAGCAAACCACCATGACATCCAACCCATCCACATTCCATGCTTGCTTAGATCACCCATTACCATATCATATTGACCAGTTCACATTAACCAGAATATCATTAATGCATAATTAAATTTGTAGTGTTGTTTTCCCATCCCAGTTAATTAAGCTATGCAAAAGGTAAAAACCCTTCCCGACTCTCTACCAGGTATTCCAGGTGACAAGGGTGGTTAAACAAAGCTAGTCAACTTCCTATCATAGTATTCCCATCAAATTGACACAAGCATGCAATTTTGCAAACAATACATTTATTTTAAAAACAGGATCAATATGCTTCAAGGACACTTGCCTTGCTCTTGTGGTTGATTAGGGTGAAAGCCTTCATACTCTTGGTGCTGTAGATCCTCCACGGCACTCTCTAGTGCAAATCCGTTTAATCCACACAATAAACATACAAGACAAGAAACAATCAAAGAGTGCACAAATATTTTTTAATATGACATGACATGCATGATTGATGCAAATGCAAGGTAGAACTTGTTAATAGATTGCTTTTAAGTGATCACTAACTAGTTCTAATAGATTTTAACAAGTTTATACAGGTTTGGATTTTATTAGATCTACTTTTAGAACCAATTCAACACAATTTAGTCAGGAAAATTGGACTAGTCTGCAGAAGGCCAGACTAGTCCGCACTTCGCAGAACTAGCAAACTAGGGTTTTCTAGATCGACATAAATTTGGAGATTAGGGGTTGAATTCACGTAATGAAAAGGAAAGAGAAGGTATACCAGGTGTTTAGGACTTCAATGAATCAAGAAACTTGGAGGCAACACTTGGATCTTGATGGTCTAGGGTTGGGGATGAACTTGGAGATGAATTGGAGATGAAGAATGAAACTTGATGGAGATCTTGATCCTCTTTCGTTTCCTCCTCTTCTTCTTCTTGCTTGGGATCTCCTCCTCCCTCCTTGGTGGTGGCTCTCCATGAACTAGGATTTGGGTGGGGTGGAAAAGTGGCAAATAGATGTCAAGCCAAGGGGTGGGGTTGTTTATATAGAGGTGGAGGCTAGGGTTAGATGGATTTCGAGTTTGAGAGGAGTAGATGCCGGTTTAGAGTCCCACATGGGCCCTAAAAGAGTTAGGCACGATGTCCCTAGGCCCACTTAACGTTAACTCCAAGAAATAAGTCGTAAAACAAAAGATCAATTCGGAGTCGCGAAATATCGGACAAGTCCGAAAAGGACCGGACTAGTCCGAAGTTAGTCAGAAAGAAATTGGAAAAGTCTGGCCAAAAACAGGACAAGTTCGACTTTAGTTAGAGAGGAAATCGGACAAGTCCGCTGGAACACCGGACTAGTCTGGACAAGTCCAGGGACTTAGCAAATTTTCAAGGATTCTTGGAATATCGGACTAGTCTGCATAAAATCGGACAAGTCCGAAAGTGTCCAAAGGAAAAATCGGACTAGTCCGCAGCAAAAACGGACAAGTCTGATTTTAGTCAGAGAGAAATCAGACTAGTCCTCACCAAAATTGGACTAGTCCGCACTTCATTTTAAGTGCGGTTTTTTTCCAAATCAATTTTAAACTTGTTCCTCTTTATGTGGGTTAATGTTAAACATGTATATGAATGTATGTAGGGCATGATGCATGAAAATCAGGGTGTTATAGCTAATCACGAGCTAGGGTTTGGGTGTTGTGGAAAAGTGGCAAATAGATGTCAAGTCAAGGGGTTGGGTTGTTTATATAGAGGTGGAGGCTAGGGTTAGATGGATTTCGAGTTTGAGATGAGTAGAGGGCGGTTTAGAGTCTCACATGGGCTCTAAAAGAGTTAGGCACGACATCCCTAGGCCCACTTAATGTAAAACCCAAGAAACAAGTTGCGAAACAAAAGATCAATTCAGAGTCGCGATTTATCGGACAAGTCTAAAAAGGACCGGACTAGTCCGAAATTGTCCAGAGAAAAATCGGACAAGTCCGGACTGGACATCGTACAAGTCCGAACAAATCCAGAGGGGAAAAACAGACAAGTCTAGCCTAAAATCGGACAAGTCTGACTTTAGTCAGAGGGAAAAATGGACAAGTCCGCTGGAATACTGGAGTAGTCCGGACAAGTCCATGGACTTAGCAAAATTTCCAAGAGAATTGGAACACCGGACTAGTCCTCTTAGGACCGGACAAATCCGAAGGTGTCCAGAGGCAAAAACAGACTAGTCCGTAGAAAAACGGACAAGTCCGATCGAAGTCAAAGAGAAATCGGACTAGTACGCACCAAAAATGGACTAGTCCGCACTTCCCAGAATTCTTAAGTGCAGTCTTGTTCTAAATCAATTTTGAACTTATTCCTTTTTTTTTTGTGGATTAATATCAGACATATTTAATGATGGATGTAGGGCATGATGCATGAAAATGAGGGTGTTACAAACCTACCCCCTTTAAAATGAATCTCGCCCTCGAGATTCGACGTGGAAGAGAAGAGATAGGGAAATTCCATCTTGAGATCATCCTCCAACTCCCATGTTGCCTCTAATTCTGTATGATGCTTCCATTGAACTTTACACCATCTGATGACCTTGTTCCTTGTGACTCTCTCCTTGGTTTCCAAAATTTTGATCGGTTGCTCGACATAAGTCAAGTATTCCTCTAGTTCCAATTATTCCATTGACACTTGTTCTTCCAGTACCCTTAAACACTTCTTGAGCTGGAAAACATGAAACACATCATGTACATCTGAAAGATAAGTTCGCATCTCCAATTTATATGCTACCTCTCCCCTCTTGTCCAAAATCTTGAACGGTCCAATATAGTGAGGTGCTAGCTTGCCTCTTATGTTAAACCTCTTATAGCCTCTCATAGGTGACACCTTGAGGTAAACAAAGTCTCCTATTTCGAAGGCTAATTTCCTTCTATTGTCCGAATAGCCTTTTTGTCTTGATTGGGCAATCCTCAAACTTTCACGAATAACTTGGACTTGTTTTTCAGCTTCTAGCAACACGTCCGGACCAAATACTTGAGTTTCTCCTGTCTCATTCCAGAATAAAAGGTGTCCTACACTTCCTTCCATACAGTGCCTCATAAGGTGACATCTTCAAACTTGCTTGGTAACTATTGTTGTATGAAAATTCTGCATATGGAAAGCTTTTGTCCCAACTTTTCCCATGCTTTAATGCACAAGCTCTTAACATGTCCTCTAAAATCTGATTGGTCCTCTTAGTTAGTCCATCTGTTTGAGGGTGATATGCTGAACTAAAATTCAACCTTGTTCTTAATGCTTCATGCAATTTTTGCCAAAACCTAGAGGTAAATTGAGAACCTCTATCTGAGACTATCTTCCTCGATACTCCGTGTCGACACACAATATGCTCCATATACAATTCTGCTAGCTTCGTGGTGGTATAGGTGGTCTTGACAGGAACAAAATGAGCTGATTTAGTCAATCGGTCCACAATTACCCAAATTGAATCATGACCGGACTGGGTATGCGGTAAACCAACTATAAAGTCCATACCGATTTTTCCCCACTTGCATTCCGGGATCTTCAATGGATGCAATAATCCAGCTGGCCTTTGATGTTTCACCTTAACTCGTTGGCACACATCACACAATGCTACATATTCAGCTATGTCCTTTTTCATGCAAGCCCACCAATAGCACGTCTTCAAGTCCTTGTACATCTTTGTACAACCGGGATGAATTGAGTATGGCGAGTCATGTGCCTCTTTTAATATGGTCTCCCGAATATGCTTCACATTAGGAACAACAATCTGTTTTCCCAGCCATAAGGTACCATGTTCGTCCTCATCAAATCTGAATTCTCTCCCCTCCTGGGTCCTTCCCTTGATTTCCAGAATTTCCTCATCCTTGGTTTGTCCTTCTCGAATTTATTGCTCCAAAGTCAGATTTAACTCCATCATTCCCATCTCATTCACAAATCTGAGATTCAACCGTTCAAACTCCTTACATACTCAGATGGCAGTTCTTGAACCGTGAGTTGGTGACTTACTCCTTTCCCACTCAAGGCATCGACCACTACATTAGCCTTTCCTGGAAGAGGGTTGATTTCCAAATCATAATCCTTGATGAGCTCCAACCATCTTCATTGCCTCAAATTCAGATATGTTTGTGTGAAGATATACTTAAGTATCTTGTGATCCGTATAAATTTCACACCTATCTCCAAGGATATAGTGTCTCCAAATCTTCAACGCATGTACCACCGCTGCAAGTTCCAAATCAAGCGTTGGGTAATTTTTCTCATGTTTCTTCAATTGTCTTGATGCATATGCAACTACTCGACCTTCTTGCATGAGCACACATCCAAGTCCTTGTCTTGATGCATCACAATATATGTCAAAACTTTTGCTTACATCCGGCAAAACTAAAACTGGGGCTGTTATTATCCTCTTCTTCAACTCCTCAAAACTTTCTTGGCAAGCTTGAGTCCATTGGAAAGCTTTCCCCTTCATTAGCAACCCCGTCATTGGTTTGACTATCTTGGAAAAATCCTTCATGAATCGACGGTAATACCCAGCCATCCCAAGAAAACTCCGGATCTCCTTGACATTTTGCGGCAGCTCCCATTTTAACACATCTCTCACCTTTCTTGGGTCAACCGATACTCCTCCTCACGAGATGATATGACCCAAAAAGTACACTTCCCTTAACCAAAACTGACACTTGATGAACTTGACGTACAATTGATGCTCCCTCAATTTCTGCAATGTAAGCCTCAGGTGTCTCTCATGTTCCTTCTCATCCTTCAAGTAGATCATAATGTCATCAATGAACACCACTACAAACTAATCCAAGTACTCCATGAAGACCTTATTCATAAGGTACATAAAGTACGCAAGCGCATTGGTCAATCCAAAGGACATCACGGTGTACTCATAAGATCCATATCGTGTCCTAAAAGTTTTCTTGGGTATGTCCAATGGCCTAATCTTCATTTGAAAGTATCCCGTCCTCAAATCTATCTTAGAGAAGACACAAGCACCATTCATCTGATCAAACAAGTTCTCTATACGGGGCAAGGTATACTTGTTTTTGATGGTCACCTCATTGAGAGCTCAGTAATCCACACACATCCTTTGGGACCCATCCTTCTTGTCCACGAAAAGTATGGGCGCTCCCCAAGGTGAAGAGCTTAGGCGAATGAAACCTTTCTCTAGTTGCTCTTGAATCTACTTCTTGAGCTCTGCTAATTCCATAGGAGGCATCCTATACAGCCTCTTAGCTATAGGTGCAGTTCCAGGTATTAAATCAGTAACAAACTCAATGTCTCGGTCGGGTGGCATACCTGACAACTCATCCGAAAAAACATCAAAAAATTCACACACCACCGGAATCTCCTCAATTGCGGCTCCGTCCATATGATTCAGCTCCAATTGCTTTGGTGCAATTTGAGATGCTTCAAGCTCTACGGTGATCCCTTCCTCATTGGTCAACTTCACCGTCTTTGTGGCACATTCAATTACTCCATCGTGATTCCTCAACCAATCCATACCAAGTATAATGTCAAATCCTTGAGAATCCAAGACAATGAGGTTGGCGAAGAAGTCTACCCCCCTTATTCTAAGGCTTACTTTTGGACATACTATATTTGTCCTCATCTCTCATCCAGGAGACTTAACCAATAGAGTAAACTTCATATGAGAGATAGGCAAACTATACTTGGCAACATATTTCGATGCAATGAATGAATGCGATGCTCCAGAGTCAAATAACATAGTTGCAGGGTTGGAGTTTGCGAGAAACATACCAATGACCACGTCATCCGCTTGTTGAGCATCCTATGTAGAGACATGGTTCATGTTGCCATGAGCAAAATTCTGCTGTCCACGGTTCCCCTGCGGCTGTCCTCCATTAGGTCTTGGGTTTTGCCTTCTCGCATTGCTTCCTTGACAAAGGCCTAACTTGGGACATTGATGTGCAAAGTGTTCAACTTCTCCACAAGTATAGCACTTCTTTACTCCCCCTAAATTATTTGGACAAGCTTGATTTTGAACATTTGCGCCAGGAAAATTGGTACGAGGTGCATAAAGCATTGAAGGCCTAGGTGCTTGCATGACAGGGTGCTGCTGCACAAATTGAGTTGGGCGCGGTGCATAACTAGGGTGCTGAGCAGGCGCAGAAGAGCTGAAGTAAGGAACATTGGGTGGTGCAAAGCGAGGGTGCACATTACTTCCCTGTTGCTGTCCTTGATATGGCGCCTTCCTCTTGTTGTCTTGTTCCATCTCTCGGACCTTGTTCTCCACAACAATTGCTTTGTCCACAAGCTTCTGGAATTTAGCATAATCACAATTGAGCAATTGCACTTGGATCTCATTGTTAAAGCCTCTCATAAACAAGTATTGCTTCCGGCTGTCCCAGCCAACATCCTCAGGCGCATACATTGAAAGTTGAGTGAATTTATTGAGATATCCACCCACGCTCGATCTTCCTTGCCTCAGGTTCTCAAATTCTTGCCTCTTCAAGATCATGACACCTTTCGACACATAATGAGAACGAAAGCTCTCCTTAAATTCGACCTATAAAATCCTCTCTTGGTTCCCATGAGCATTGCAATAAGCATCTCACCAATCCGCAGCTGCTCCAACTAGTTGATGAGAAGCAAATAGGACCTTCTCCTGGTCACTGCATTGAACGATAGCAAGCTTCTTCTCCATGGACTTGAGCCAATCATCAGCATCCATAGGGTCAGTGGCTTGAGCAAAGGTCGATAGCCTAGTCCTCATGAACTCTCCCAACCGGTTATGAGGAGGTGGGGGTGGCACTGGAGGCATGTGGGGCTGATTGTTGATGTTACCAGCCTGCAGCTGTCCCATAGTTTGTATCATGGTCTGCATGAGCTGGTTTTGCATAGCCAAAAAGGTGCTCAATGTTGATAGCTCCTTGAGCAGGTCCTTATCCATTATTGTTCTGAGGTGCTCCATGGTTGTTCTCCTCATCATTAGCATCCCTCTGATTGCGAGTCCTCACCATCTGAAGAAAAGCAATAGGTAAGAATTGGAAAACGTTCCCAACTATATGCATCAGGGGATATGAAACTAAACAACTAACTAGTCTAGGTGGACATGGCAATGCTAAAGCATCCCAAAATCCTCTATTAAGCACACAAGCAAACAATATATAGCAAACAACACACCAAGAAAAAACACAATGCTTCCTGAGTACTCCTATGTGTTCTAAAGTGTCCATTCTATCTAGGCTGCATCATATGGTCAACCTGTGGCTCTGATACCAATTCATGACACCCAGTTCCAAAATGAACCAAGTGAATGCATATGTGTGTCCATGACATTCAACACACATACACGAGTGCATTCACAAAAGGATATACAGAAAAATACCACAGAACAAGATTAATTTTCCACTTTTATTACAAAATTTATAATACCCTCGAATACAAGCTCTAATGAATATTAATGACAAGTTCAACTAATACAGCAGAGATAAACTAATTAAAGCAACTATGCAGCTAAGCAAAGGGTGTAGCGCAGCTCCAACACTCCATAGGCAAAGCTGACGGTAGACACGGCCTAGAACTCCGCATTATCATCATTAAACTCCCAATCCTGACCTGCAACTGTTGTTGAGGGAATTGCAAGGGTGAGTACATGTCATACTCAGCAAGTGTGAAAAGTATGACATGTAGTTGATTCAAATGACGAATATAACAAAGGCTAAGTGCTAAAAAGTACATTAAAATATTTGAAAAGCATTATATTATATTTATGTGAAGTAATCCCATCATAAACCATGATTAATATAGTACAAGTACATATTCCATATCCATCATCATTATACCAGATTTCACCATTACCATTTGACCATATCCATTGCCATAAACCATAATACCATCCCATAACCAATACCAAACCATCCCAATACCAAAACCTTCTAATCATGTAGGTCATCCAGGCACTCATAACTGGGAGCACGTGAAAGTCATCTAGGCATCCCTTGTGGGTTTTGGTTGATTTATGACAAACAAATGAGATCATAACCAAATTGTTGAGATGAGCGCAGGTTTTAATGAAACTATGAAGAAAGCGCAAAAAGAAAGGAGAATGAGGATCTATATGGAAAAGAGCTCAAGAGCTGAATATATTAGATTATTGTGTATGGAGTGTGTTGGAGAAACACACACCAAGAGCTCAAGCACAAGAAAACTCATTCACTACACAAATTTACACAGGACCGGACTAGTCTGATATACCCCGGACTAGTCCGATAATCCCTCTATTGTTCAAAATCGGACAAGTCCTCCCAGTGCGGACTTGTCTGCACAGTCTAGGTTTACACAGACCGGACTAGTCCGATATCACCACGGACTAGTCCGATATCTTTCTGACTAAAATTGGACTAGTCCTCCCCAGTGCGGACTAGTCCTCAACACTTCACAACTTTGCACGACATCGGACAAGTCCGATAATATCCGGACTAGTCCGATAACCTCTCTAACAAAAATCGGACAAGTCCTCCAAATGCGGACTTGTCCCCAATTCACTAAGGGGTTCACCGCAGCCAGACTTTTCTAGTAGTGGCCGGACTAGTCCGAACTTTTCTATAGCCTAAATCGGACTAGTCCGCCCACGGCCGGACAAGTCGGATATTCCTGAGAACTTAGGGTTTCCTGGGTGCCGCACACCAGACTAGTCCGGACTCCACCACGAACTAGTCCGGACTCTCGAAACCCTAACAGTAACTTTTGGAAACACCCTATAAATAGATGTGCACGACCCTACTTTCAACTCTCTCGACTCCCTGCGCCCTCACACCCTCCAAGAGCTTAGAAAACACATCGCTCCACGCAATCCAACGCAAGAAAGATCAAATACTTGAGGATTCACTTTGGATCAAAGGAGAGACACGATTCCACTTGTTTGAGCTCTTGGGTTAGATTCTCTAACGCACTCCTGTTGTTTCATTGTTGATCTTAAGAGTGTGTTCTTGGTGGTGTTTGATTTGTAATCTTGGGGAGCCCTCAACTTGTGAGAAGGCCCCTTGAACTTGGTGATTTACCCTTGTGATAGTGAAAGAGACTTGGCCTTCATGGCGATTCGACGAGGTTAGGGGTAGTGAAGACCTGATCCTTTCATGGGCTCCTCAACATGGACGTAGGTTGCCTTTGTGGGAACCGAACCACAGGATAAAATATTGTGTCAAACTTGTTCTTAAGTTTCTCATATCATATTCTAGTGTTTACTTGATCTTGTCCATCTGACGTAAAAACATTGAAATCAAAGTTAGTTTGTGTTACACTTGATTTCATTGACTCAATACTTTCAAGTTATACTATATTCTGCTGCGTATTGTGCTTGTATTGAAATCATTGATCTAACTTGATCAATCTAGTTCGCACGCACCGGACCAGTCAACACTCTACCGGACTAGTCCGATTTCCTAGTATTTGATCAAGTTGCTATGTGTTGCAGGTTCCGACTAAAAATCAAAAAGGCTTATTCACCCCCTCTAGGCCACATTCAATTGGTATCAGAGCAGGACTCTTCGCAAGAGACTAATCGCTCGAAGAGAACATGTCAGACATGAAGGATGTGTACAAGAGTCTCAACCAAGAGAAGGTTGAAAATGAAAAAGCTCAAAAATTGGAGAAGCTCCTCGACGCCATTCAGGACTTTGAGGATGATGATGAGGAGATGCTTGAACTCAAGGCGCTCCTAAGGAAGAAAGCCCTCTCCAAAGGGAAAGTGAAGATCGAGGACAAGAAGAAGGGGGGTAGTCACACCGACTACTCACGATATCCTTTCAACTACGATCATTTAAATTCTAACAATAGCCATTATTTGTCTATTCCTTTAGGAAAAGCGCCAGACTTTGATGGCAATGATTACTCAATGTGGAGGCAAAACATGAAAATGCACTTAATATCACTCAATTCCAGCTTGTGGCATATTGTGTGTACAGGAACAGATATCCCAAACGACGATGAAGAGTTACACCAAGCCAAGAGCAAGCGATTCATCGGAATGCTCAAGACGCAGCAGTCATCACCTCTTCACTAAGTCAGGACGAGTTCACCAAGGTGGATGGACTTGAGATTGCAAAGGAAATCTGGGACACATTGCAAACTGCACATGAAGGCGATCGTCGTGTGCGAGAGGCAAAGATTGAAATGATTGAAGGCGAATTGGGAATATTCGCCATGGAAGAAGATGAGTTGCCACAAGACATGTACCACCGGTTAAAGACTCTCATCAACAAGGTTCGAGCATACGGAAGTAAGAAGTGGAATGATCACGAGGTAGTGAAGCTCATCCTTAGAGCTTTCATGCCTCGCAATTTTACCCTATGCTCAATGATTAGAGAGAGTCCCGGGTACAAGAAAATGACCCTGGACGAATTGCTTGGAAATATCATCAATTTTGAAATGATGGAAAAGCAAGCATAACATGTCAAGGAGATTGCCGATCTCACCTCGTCAAAGAAAAACGGGGTCGCCTTGAAGTTCACTTGCAAGCCCATGTCAAAATAAGCTCGAGAAGCTCAACAAGTAGAGGACAGCGATGACGAGAGCAACAATATTGACGAAGAGGACATGATCCTCTTTATAAATAGATTCAAGAAAATGATGAAGAGAAAAAAAGGGGGCAAATCAAGTGAAGGAAAACACAAAGAAAAATCAAGACCGAAGCTGAGGCGGGCGTGCTATAACTGTGGTGAATATGACCACTTTATAGTTGATTGCCCGTATGAAGAAAACAAGAAGAAGACCAAGGAAACAAAGCCTCAACCCAAGAAATTTTTCAAGAAGAAGAAGCAAGCTGGACAAGCGCACCTAGGAAAGGAGTGGGACTCAAATGATGAATCCTCATTCGAAGAGGAAGAGGAAATGACTAGCATAGCCATCGAGAAGACAACTAAGAAGTCCACCCTCTTCCCAACTCTCGGCGCATGGAAGGGCAACAACACTTGCCTCATGGCGAAGGAAGGTAAACGAAAGGTAACAACAAAATCTACCTCTTCGTGTTCTTTTGATAGTGATAGTGACAACTATAGTGATGATGAGGATATTCTAGTTGGCTTAGACAAGAAAACTGCTGCCAAAATGAAATTCTTGATGGATAAGCTTGTTGATAGGGAGGGGCTAATTCATCGTCAAGAAGATATGATCATCCTCCAAAAGGAGGAGTATATCAAGATCAATGAGCTCCTTGAACTTGAAAGATAGCGAAGCAAATCACTTGAACTTGAGTTAGCTTCAAGAAAGGAAGCTTGTATGAAGTTAAGCGACTCAAATGCAATCATCAAGGACGAACTTGTTAACTTAACCAAAGTTAACAAGATCCTTGAAGTGCAAGTTGAGTCACTAAAACAAAGTGACCCTTCATCCTCTTCAAGATCGCCTTCTCAACCCCTTAAAACTGAAACTACTTCTACTTGTACGTGTGGTAAAATTGAAACTAGCTTGAAAGACAAGTCAACCTCTACCAAGGACAAGCATCCTTCCCAAAGTGGCATATTTGACATGGAGAAGGTCAAATATGCACGTAGTGCATACTTGGCCACAAGACCTCCTAATGTCAAATATGGCATTGGGTATTCCTATGGTGAAAACCAAAATGCTAGAAACCATAAGAATAACAAGGAGTGCATTGCCTTTGTGAGGGGAAGCTCCTGTCAAGCTAGAAAGACTAATGATATTAATAAGTCCAAAATAGTTAACACATATGAACACCGGACTAGTCCGGTCCTTGTCCAGACAAGTCCGGTTTCTCGGACTAGTTCTGTTCATGAACAACAACAACTATTGTTTAGAACTTTCGATGCATCATATGTTCTTATGAAAAGTTTTGGTAAAGTTTATGCTCATTATGTTGGGCCACGCCATGTGAACATCAAGTCTCACGTGTGGGTGCCCAAATCTCTTGTAACTAAGCTCAAAGGACCCAAGCAAGCTTGGGTACCTAAAACCAAGGCATGATTTGATTTTGCAGGCCTATTCCTCCGGTGGATCGAAATGGGTGCTAGACAGTGGATGCACCAACCATATGACCGGAGAAAGAATGATGTTCATTGAGTACAAATAAAATGAGGATCCAAGCAAGGGCATCTATTTTGGAGACAATAGTCAAGGAAGGGTGCTCGGTACCGGTAAAATTGCAATATCATCTCAACATACTCTTTCTCGCGTTTTACACGTCGATTCCTTAGATTATAACCTGCTGTCCATATCTCAATTATGTGACAAAGGTTATAATTGCTTGTTTACTAATGAGGGTGTGACCGTATCTAGAAGGAGTGATGACTCAGTTGCATTCAAGGGTGTGTTGAAGGGAAAGCTTTATCTTGTTGACTTCAACAAAGATAAAGCTGAACTTGACACATGCTTGATTGCAAAGACCAACATGGGTTGGCTGTAGCATAGACGGCTAGCACATGTTGGTATGAGGAATCTTCAAAAAACTCCTTAAGGGCAATCACATACGAGGTTTAAAGGATGTTGTTTTTGAGAAAGACAGGCCTTGTAGCGCGTGCAAAGCTGGGAAACAAGTAGGATCACCTCATCCCGCAAAGAACGTCATGACTACAATAAGACCGCTCGAGCTACTTCACATGGACCTATTCGGTCCAATTGCTTACATAAGCATCAGCGGTAACAAATATGGCTTAGTAATTATTGATGACTTTTCGCGCTTCACTTGGGTTTTCTTTTTGCATGATAAGACAGAAACTCAAGGAACCCTCAAGAAGTTTCTCAAGCGAGCCCAAAATGAGCTCATTGAAGATCAAGAACATATGAAGTGACAACGGCACGGAATTCAAGAACACCCAAGTTGAAGAGTACCTAGACAAAGAGGGCATCAAACATGAATTTTCAGCACCTTATTCCCCTCAACAAAACGGAGTTGCTGAAAGGAAGAACTGAACCCTCATAGAGATGGAGAGAACAATGCTCGATGAATACAAGACCTCAGATCTATTTTGGGCAGAAGTGGTTAACACCGCTTGCCACGCCATAAACCGACTCTATCTTCATCGACTACTCAAGAAGACATCATATGAACTACTCACCGGTAACAAGCCTAATATTTTGTATTTTCGAGTATTCAGTTCTAAGAGCTATATTTTGAACAAGAAGCCTAGGACTTCAAAGTTCGCTTCGAAGTCCGATGAAGGTTTCTTGCTTGGTTATGATTCGAACTCTTACGCCTATTGTGTCTTCAACAAGATCTCCGGACTTGTCGAAGTAGCACGTGACATAGTGTTCGATGAAATTAATGGCTCTCAAGAAGAGCAAGTTGATCCATGTGTGCTAGATAGAGAAGAAGCTCCATGTCAAGCATTGAGAAGAATGGCATTGGGCGATGTTCGACCGCAAGCGCCACCTCCAAATGCAAATGAAGAAAATGAACCACAAGAGGAGGTAAACGATCAAGGGGGAGCTTCCACACAAGATCAACATCAAGAAGACGAAGATGATCAACAAGTCAATGAGGGCAACCATCTAGGGGGAGAAGAAGATGACCATGAAGATTCAACATCTCAAGTGCCACATCCAAGAGTACACCAATGCGTCCAAAGAGATCATCCCGTCGACAACATAATCGAGGACATCCAAAAGGGAGTAACGACTAGATCTCACATAGCTAATTTTTGTGAACATTACTCCTTTGTATCCTTTTTGGATCCGCGCAGGGTTGAGGATGCATTGAAGGATCCAGATTGGGTGGTGGCGATACAAGAACTTAACAACTTCAAATGGAACAAAGTGTGGGAACTGGTCGAAAGACCCAAGTTCAACGTTGTCGGCACCAAATGGGTCTTCCGCAACAAACATGATGAACACGGGGTGGTGACAAGGAACAAGGCACAACTTGTGGCCAAAGGGTATTCACAAGTTGAAGGTTTAAATTTTGATGAAAACTTTGCTCCCGTAGCTAGGCTTGAATCTATTAGAGTATTACTTGCATATGCTACTCACCATGATTTCAAGCTCTATCAAATGGATGTGAAAAGCGCCTTCCTCAACGGACCAATCAAGGAGGAGGTGTATGTGGAGCAACCCCCCGGATCTGAAGATGAATAGTTCCCCGACCACGTCTTTAAATTGCGTAAGGCTCTCTACGGCCTCAAACAAGCTCCTATAGCTTGGTATGAGTGTCTTAAAGATTTCTTGATTGAAAATGGTTTTAAAATTGGTAAAGCTGATTATACATTATTCACGAAGTATTTTGTTAATGATCTCTTTGTTTGCCAAATTTATGTTGATGAAATCATTTTTGGTTCAACTAACAAATCTTTCTGTGAAGAATTTAGTAAGATTATGACATATAGGTTTGAAATGTCTATGATGGGAGAGCTGAAATACTTCTTGGGATTCCAAGTGAGGCAACAAAAGGAGGGAACGTTCATAAGCCAAACCAAGTATACTCAAGACATACTCAAGAAATTTGGAATGGACAAGGCGAAGCCTATAAAGACTCCAATGGTGATGAATGGCCACTTGGATCTCAATGAATATGGACCAAACGTTGATCAAAAGGTATATCGCTCCATGATTGGATCTCTACTTTATGTATGTGCATCTAGGCCAGACATTATGTTGAGTGTATGTTTGTGTGTAAGGTTTCAAGCAAACCCAAAAGAGTGTCATTTGACAACCGTAAAGAGAATATTGCAGTATTTAGTTCATACACCCAACCTAGTCCTTTGGTATCCTAAAGGTGCCAAGTTCAATCTCATTGGATACTCTGATGCAGATTATGTCGGCTGCAAAGTAGATAGAAAAAATACCTCTGGTACGTGCCAATTTCTAGGTAGATCCCTAGTTTCTTGGTCCTCCAAGAAACAAAACTCCATTGCCTTATCCACCGCCGAAACGGAGTATGTTTCAGCCGGTAGTTGTTGTACATAACTCCTTTGGATGCAACAAACTCTAAGGGATTACGATTACAATATGATCCGTATTCCACTTCTTTGTGATAATGAGAGTGCCATTAAGATTGCCCATAACCCCGTTGAGCACTCTAGGACCAAACATATAGACATCTGACACCACTTTTTGAGAGACCACTCAATGAAAGGAGACATAGCCATTTCCCATGTCAACACCGAAAAACAACTAGCCGATATATTCACCGAGCCACTTGATGAAAAACATTTTTTGCGAGCTCCGGAATGAACTAAACATCCTTGATGCTCGGAATGTGGCTTGAAAACTTGCATACCTATATGCCTTCTTCAAAATATGTTGATTGTGTTGCGAAAATCATCTCTCTCAATTTTCTCCAAAAAACTATTTCAACTACTTGATCTTGATGAATTATGGTCATTGCTTGATTGTTGTATGCTTACTGATCATATTCATCAAGATTGCTTGATTGTTTTGGCCTCTATTTTCTCTATAAGAACCTTTGAATATATACGAATGGGCTAAACTAATCTGTTCTGGTGACCACGGACTAGTCCGTGGTTATCCGGACTAGCACGCACTCCGCAGACTAGTCCGAAGGTCCGGTAATCCGGACTAGTCCGGTGGACCACAGACTAGTCCGATTTTTTGACTCCACAACCCTAGCCGCCGCCAAAATCTAATCTCCTCCATCCTCATAACTCACCCCACCCTCTCTCTCCTCGCTCGAGTGCTCCCAAGGTGATTTCCTTCGTTCTCCATCAAATCCCTCCGAGTTTGGGTGGAAATTGATCTCCATTGCATAGGGATTGAAGACCATGGACTTGTGCGCACCTTCAACCCCTCCATCTCCAAGAATCGAGGAATTTCGGTAAAATTTCCTCCCAAACCCTAGAAATCATGATTTCCTTTGTTATTGACCAAATAGCTTAGTTCCTTCCTGTTAATACATGCCTCCTTGCTGTATTACATTTACCTTGAACTAGTTTTACATTGGGAATCACCATTTGTCGTCTAGTTAGGGTTTCAGGTAATGAGCACCGGACTAGTTCGGTCCATGTACGGACAAGTCCGGTCCCCTTGACTAGTCCATACTTGTACACTGGACAAGTCCGATTTTCAACTGAACTCAACGCTAATTTCTCATTCCTCAATGCACTTCCTTGCCATCAATTCTCATCTATACATTGTGTAATCCCTTCTCTGGACAATGTCGAACTCCCATGATGAAGTCTCCGATTATGAGGCCGAGTTGGACCAAGACTCATTGCTTCGGTCCTCGACGGGCCAAGGGAAGAAGAGGCAAGAGCGTCCCTCCGAGCCTGCACCTTCCCCACCTCAGGTGCGATGCAAAGTGCTAGCCAAGAAGCCTGCGTCCAAAGTAAAGGATGCAGTTGGCTCTAGCTCGGCGGTCTCTCGCCAAGCTAAAGGGAAAGGGGTAGCCTCGGGCCCGATATGCCCTCTCAAGATGGCAGGTCCAAGGCAGGGGACCAAGGATCCCTCCGAGTAGAAGTTCAACGGCAAGGGAAGCGATACGACTTCCAAGCTCAGATTCGTTGATTGCTATGGCCGATCCAAGAAAGCTGCTGATGCCAAATTTTGGAGCAACTTTCATGCAGACTTCTATAGCTCCGTATATCATATCATGAAGACTCCAGTTGTCCGCAGCTACTGGATTGACTCGAATCACTTTGAGAGGAAGAGCTGTTCAACATTTGATGAGGTTATAAAGGCAGTGGAGAGGCATGGACTGAAGGACCTGTTTGCCTTCAGATATCACTGGAATGATGAGATTGTTGCTTAGTTCTATGCCACTTGTTTCTTTGCTAGTGATGAGGAGGAGAGGGTGACTTGGATGACTCATGGATCCAAGTACACCATAACATATGATGATTTTGCAAGACTCCTTCACGTAGAAGACACCGGCAACAATGAGCTGACTATCCACAACATCGGTGTATTGGGAAAGGATAAGATGGACTTCCTCTATGATACTAGCTTGAAGTACAACCCCCCCCCCCTCGACCAAGAACATGAAGCCCTTCTTCATGGTTCTTAATAGGGTGCTGAGGAAGACCATAGCACCAAAAGATGGGGATGCAGGAAGTGTCCAAGGATACTTGAGGACCTTGATGAAAGTAATAAGAAAGAACAAGAAGTTTGATATCTTGGACTATATCTGGAATGATATGGTCAACATCTCCTACACACCAAACAGATCATGTGGCTATCCCCCTACTTGATGTTCATGATTGAGAAGGTCATAGGAATTGAGTTCATGAAGGATGTGGAGCACACTCCTTTGAGGCCCCAGAAGCCTCCCCATGCCACTGTCCAAGCTACTCCATCCCTTGCATCTAGTGAAGAGGCTCCGAGGAGAGCTCGAGGAGATGAGAGGACTGCTCCCAACACTAGGGCCCCTCCCCAAAAATGGTCTCCTAGTGGAATCTTGAAGTACTTGGCAGCCATCTTTGGCTCATGCAAGAAGGCTGAGGTAAAGCTTCACAAGCTAAACAAGGCAATGAAGGCATATATGAGATATGTCAAAGAAAATGTCAAGAATATTTTCCAAAAGCTGGAGATCGAGCCTATTGGATCCCCATTCATCTCTGAAGACTCAGCCTTTGATTTCACTGAGCTCGGACCTTTGACTCCCTCCGAGCTTGCTTACTTTGGCATTGGGGGCACTTCGAGTGGATCCACGCCTCCTCCTCCTACCCATCTTGAAGATGAAGATGAAGATGAAGATGAGGAAAGGACCGACAGCGAGGAATGATCTACTAGATCCCTCCTCTCCTTATTTTTGGTGTTTTGATGCCAAAGGGGGGGAGATTGAGGGGTTGAGGGGGAGTCAATAGATCCTAGCTGTAGGTTGAGAGATGAGAGCTTCATTTGTGTATCTTTTTATGTCTGTCTTTTGGACTGTAAAACTTTAATTCTGTTATCTTTACCTTTAGTATTATGGTGTGATGAAATGACTATGTTTATGCTTATGTTATGACATAATCTGTGATTTTGCTTTGGATTTGACATATATGCTTGATATTGATATTTCCAGGTCAATAATTTCATTCTCATCACGATTATTGCTCACACTCACGTAGTTTTACACCCTACCATAAAGATTGCACATATGTTCTATGTTTTCATTTTTTAACTTGTACCAAACTCATATGTGCACACTTTATGAAAATTCTGTATTTTTATTATATTTTGTGAAATCTCAATTGGTTGTCATCAATCACCAAAAAGGGGGAGATTGAAAGTGCATCTAGGCATCCCTTGTGGGTTTTGGTTGATTTATGAGAAACAAATGAGATCCTAACAAAATTGTTGAGATGAGCGCAGGTTTTAATGAAACTATGAAGAAAGAGCAAAAAGAAAGGAGAATGAGGATCTATATGGAAAAGAGCTCAAGAGCTGAATAGATTAGATTATTGTGTATGGAGTGTGTTGGAGAAACACACCCCAAGAGCTCAAGCACAAGAAAACTCATTCACTCCACAAATTTACATAGGATCGGACTAGTTTGATATACCCCGTACTAGTTCGATAATCCCTCTGTTCAAAATCGGACAAGTCCTCCCAGTGCGGACTTGTCTGCACAGTCTTGGTTTACACAGACCAAACTAGTCTGATATCACAATGGACTATTCTGATATCTTTCTGACTAAAATCGGACTAGTCCTCCCCAATGCGGACTAGTCCTCAACACTTCACAACTTTGCACGACATTGGACAAGTCCGATAATATCCGGACTAGTCCGATAACCTCTTTGACTAAAATCGGACAAGTCCTCCAAATGCGGACTTGTCCCCAATTCACTAAGGGGTTCACCACAGCGGGACTAGACCGAACTTTTCCAGAGCCTAAATCGGACTAGTCCGCCCATGGCCGGACAAGTCCGATATTCCTGAGAACTTACGGTTTCCTGCGCGCCGCACACCGGACTAGTCCGGACTCCACCACGGACTAGTCCGGACTCTCGAAACCTAAAAATAACTTTTGGAAACACCCTATAAATAGATGTGCACGGCCCTACTTTCAACTCTCTCGACTCCCTGCGTCGTCACACCCTCCAAGAGCTTAGAAAACACATCTCTCCACCCAATCCAACACAAGAAAGATCAAATCCTTGAGGATTCACTTTGGACCAAAGGAGAGACACGATTCCACTCGTTTGAGCTCTTGGGTTTGATTCTCTAACACACTCGTGTTGTTTCATTGTTGATCTTAAGAGTGTTTTCTTGGTGGTGTTTGATTTGTAATCTTAGGGAGCCCTCAACTTGTGAGAAGGCCTCTTGAACTTGGTGATTTAGCCTTGTGATAGTGAAAGAGAATTGACCTTCGTGGCGATTCGACGAGGTTAGGGTTAGTGAGGACCTGGTCCTTTCGTGGGCTCCTCAACATGGACGTAGGTTGCCTTTGTGGGAACCGAACCACGGGATAAAATCTTGTGTCAAACTTGTTCTTAAGTTTTTCATATCATATTCTATGATTTACTTGATCTTGTCTATCTTACATTAAAACATTGAAATCAAAGTTAGTTTGTGTTACACTTAATTTCATTGACTCAATACTTTCAAGTTACACACTATACTCCACTGTGTACTGTGCTTGTATTGAAATCATTGATCTAACTTGATCAATCTAGTCCGCACGCACCGGACTAGTCCGCACTCTACCGGACTAATCTGATTTCTTGGTATTTCATCAGGTTGCTAAGTGTTGCAGGCTCTGACTAAAAATCAAAAAGGCCTATTTGCCCACCCACCCTCTAGGCCACATTCAACACGACTATCATGAGAGTTTTATTAGACACTCTGCAGAGGTTGTACCGCTTTACCCACATGTTTGTGATTTCATCACCCGTCTGCGACTGAAGAAACCTCCCTTATGCCAGTTACACTTCCTTTGGTGTATGGCCAATAGATCAAAAAATAGCCTTTACAAGAGGGATTACTAGCCTATTTAGACCCACTGAGGTTTCACTGGTGGTGATGCCTCCAACTGAGCACATCTTCAACCAAGGGCCCCCTCTTGAGCCATTCGGATCCTAGTGTAGTCCCACCAATCATCAACAAACCCAATCCGACTACCCCTTCCCCGAGCATCTGTATTGGTCCAAATAGCACTAGCAAAGCCCTAATTAATCAGCTACGCCGCACCCATACTTGGCCTCGTGGTGGCAATGTAGTCCTGGCTTATTCTCGCATGAACCGATCCTTAGATCTAAAGCAAGCAACCACCATATCATCCAACCCATCCACATACCAGGCTTGCTTCGATCACCCATTAACATATCATATTACTAGTTTATCTTAATTATAATCTTATTAATGCATAATTAAATTAAGTGGTATAGTTGTCTTCCCATCCCAATTAATTAGGCGAAGCAAAATGGTAAAAAGCCCTTCCCAACTCTCTACCATATATTCCAGGTGACAAGGGTGGTCATACAAATCTAGTAAATTTCCCACCGTAGGGTTTTCATCAAATTTACACAAGCATGCAGTTTGCAACCAAAACATTTATTTTAAAACGGGATCAATATGCTTCAAGGACACTTGACTTGCTCTTGGGATTGGTTCGAGTCAAAGCCTTCAAACTCTTCGTGCTAGAGATCCTTCGCGGCACTCTCTAGCGGAAATCCGTCTAATCCATACAATAATCATACAAAAAAGAAACACAATCAAAAAGTGCACAAATATTACTCAATATAACATGACATGCATGATTAATACAAATGCAAGGTGGAACTTGTTAATGAGTTGCTTTTAATGATCACTAACAAGTTATCATAGATCTTAACAAGTTTATACAGGTTTGGATTTGACTAGATCTAATTTTGGAATTAATTTAACACAATTTAACCAGGAAAATCGGACAAGTCCGCTAGGGACCGAACAAGTCCGCACTTCGCTATAACAGCAGATTAGGGTTTTCTAGATCGACGTGAATTTGGAGATTTGGGGTTGAATTCATGTAAGAAAAAGATAATAGAAGGTATACAAGGTATTTAGAACTCCAATGAATCAAGAAACTTGGAGGTAACACTTGGATCCTGAAGATCTAGGGTTGATGAAGAACTTGATAGTGGATTGTTGATGAAGGACGAAAATTTGATGGAGATCTTGATCCTCTTTCATTTCCTCCTCTTCTTCTTCTTGTTCTAGATCTCCTTCTCCCTCCTTCGTGGCGGCTAATCACGAGCTAGGGTTTGGGTGTGGTGGAAAAGTGGCAAATAGATGTCAAGTCAAGGGGTGGGGTTGTTTATACAGAGGTGGAGGCTAGGATTAGATGGATTTCGAGTTTGAGATGAGTAGAGGCCGGTTTAGAGTCCCACATGGGCTCTAAAAGATTTAGGCACGACGTCCCTAGGCCCACTTAACGTAAAATCCAAGAAACAAGTCGTGAAACAAAAGATCAATTCGGAGTCACAATTTATCGGACAAGTCCGAAAAGGACCAGACTAGTTCAAAGTTGTCCAAAGAAAAATCAGACAAGTTCGGACTGGACATCGGACAAGTCCAAACTTATCCAGAGGGGAAAAACAGACAAGTCTGGCCTAAAATCAGACTAGTCCGACTTTAGTCAGAGGAAAAAATGGACAAGTCCGCTGGAATACCGGACTAGTCCGGACAAGTCCAGGGACTTAGCAAAATTTCCAAGAAAATTGGAACACTGGACTAGTCCGCTTAGTACCGGACAAGTTTGAAGGTGTCCAGAGGCAAAAACAGACTACTCCGCAGAAAAACGGACAAGTCCGATCGAAGTCAGAGACAAATCGGACTAGTCCGCACAAAAAATGGACTAGTCTGCACTTCCCAGAATTCTTAAGTGCGGTTTTGTTCTAAATCAATTTTAAACTTATTCTTTTTTTGTGGATTAATGTCTAACATACTTAATGATTGATGCAGGGCATGATGCATTAAAATGAGGGTGTTACAAGAAGGAATTTCCCTATCTTTTCTCTTCCGCATCCAATCTCTAGGGCGAGATTCATTTTAAGGGGGGTAGGTTTGTAACACCCTCATTTTCATCCATCATGCATTGCATAAGTTCATATACATGTCTAAGATTAATCCACATAAAAAGAAATAGGTTTAAAATGAATTTAGAGTAAAACCGCACTTAAGAATTCTAAAAAGTGCCGACTAGTTCGATTTTGGTGCGGACTAGTCCAATTTCTCTCTGACTTCCATCGGACTTGTCCGTTTTTCTGCGGACTTGTCAGTTTTTCCCTCTGGACACTTTTGGACTTGTGTGGTCCTGTGTGCCCATGAGGGACTCTAAACCGGCCTCTACTCATTTCAAACTCGAAATCCATCTAACCCTAGCCCTCCACCTCTATATAAAAAACCCCACCCCTTGGCTTGACATCTATTTGCCACTTTTCCACCTCACCCAAACCCTAGCTCGTGAGTAGCCACCACCAAGGAGGGAGAACAAGATCTAGAGCAATAAAAATAAGAGGAGGAAACGAAAGAGGATCAAGGTCTCCATCAACATCGCATTCTCCATCGCCAATTCACCATCAAGTTCTTCATCAACCCTAGATCATCAAGATCCAAGTGTTGCCTCCAAGATCCTTGATTCATTGGAGTTCTAAACACCTGGTATAATTTTTATTCTCTTTTTATCATGTAAATTGAACCCCAAATCTCCAAATTCACATCGATCTAGAAAACACTAATCTGTTGTTCCTGCGCAGTGCGGACTAGTCTGGCCTCCTGCAAACTTGTCCGATTTTGCAGTCTATTTCCTGTTGTATTGAATCTAAATTGTTTCGAATCAGTTCCAAACCCGTGTAGACTTGTTAATAACCATTGTAATTGATTAATAAAAACTAAAAGCAACTTATTAACTTGTTTTACCTTGCATTTGCATCAATCATCCAAGTCATGTCATATTGAGTAATATATGTGTGCACTTTTTGATTGTGTTTCTTGTCTTGTATGTTTATTGTGCAGATTAGACGGATTTGAGCTAGAGAGTGCCACGGAGGATCTCCAGCACCAAGAGTTTGAAGGCTTTTACCCGAACCAATCCCAAGAGCAAGGTAAGTGTCCTTGAAGCATATTGATCCTATTTTTAAAATAAATGTTTTGTTTGGAAAATTGTATGCTTGTGTCAATTTGATGGGAATCCTATGATAGTATGTTTAATAGCGTTGCTTAACCACCCTTGTCACCTGGAATACGTGGTAGAGAGTCGGAATGGGCTTTTTACCCTTTTTGCTTCGCTTAATTAATTGGGATGGGAAGAAAACTATACCATTTAACTTAATTATGCATTTATGAGATTATGGTTAACATGAACTCATTAATACGATATGGTAATGGGTGATCTAAGCAAGCATGGTATGTGGATTGGGTTGGATGTTATGGTGGTTTTGCTTTCTTTAGATCTAAGGACCGTTTCGTGGAGCGACCATTCAGGATTTACAGTACCACCACGAGGCCAAGTATGAGTGTGGCGTAGCTGATTAATTAGGGCTTTACCAGTGCTATTTGGACCATTAAGGATGCTCGGGGAAGGGGTAGTCGGATTGGGTTTATTGATGATTGGTGGGACTACCCTGGGATCCGAATGGCTCAAGAGGGGGCCCTTGGTTGAAGATGTGCTCAGTTGGAGGCATCGCCACCGATGAAACCTCAGTGGGGTCTAAATAGGCTAGTACTAAAGGCTATTTTGTGATCTCTTGGCCACACACCTAAGGAAGTGTGAGACGGCATAATTGAGATTCTATAGTCATCGAAAGGTGATGAAATCACAAACACGTGGGTAAAGTGGTACAACCTCTACAGAGTGTTAAAAACTATAATGACAGTCGTGCTCCCAGTTATGAGCAACCTGGACCCTCACATGATTAGGGAAAAACTTGGTATTGGGATGGTTTTTGGGATGGTCATGGTTGGTAATATGGTTATGGTTGGTTATGGATTAAATTCTGATATTGATTATGGTTATTGGTAATGAGAAATCTGGAATATAGATGATGGTAATGAATATGGACTGGTATTATGATTGCATGGTTTATGATGGGTTATTTCACATATATACTATATATTGCTTTTCAAATGTTTTAATGTACTTTTCAGCACTTAGTCATTATTATATTCGTCATTTGAATCAGCTACATGTCATACATTCCACACTTGCTGAGTACGACATGTACTCACCCTTGCGATTCTCCCACCAACAGTTGCAGGCCAGGATTGGGAGTATAATGATAATAATGTAGAGTTATAGGCCGTGTTTGCCATAAACTTTGCCTGTGGAGTGTTGCAGCGGCGCTATACCCTTTGCTTATGCTGCTTAGTTTGCTCAGTTTAGTTCATTTCCGCTGCATTAGTTGAAACTTGTCATTAATATTCATTAGAGCTGTATTTGAAGTTATTATGAATTGTGTAATAAAAGTGGTTAATTAATCTTGTTCTTTGATAATTTTTTGTACATCGTTTGTGAATGCACTCGTGTATGTGTGTTGATCGTCCTGGGCACACATATGTGTTCGCCTGGTTCATTTTCGGAACAGGGTGTCAGACGGTGAGATGCGGGTGTCCAGGGATGGTGCCCACTGCTCAAGTTAAACATTGAAGACACGCACCCACCTCTGACGCCCAATGCAGAGCACGCCAATAGTCAGAGACCGCTACGGCCAATCGTGTCACAGTGAAGGCGCCACAGGCCTACTTCAAGTGGGTAGCTTGTGACAACAAGACAGGCTGACGGGACACCTTCTGCCGCTGTCAACAACGATACTTGGACTACTGACAAGAGAGGAGGCAAGACGACGAGACTTCACTGCCTCAGTCAGACAAGCCTTTGCGAGAAGCCTTAGATCTTTAGGATAAGATCGCTCTAGGACCACCTGTCAGGCCCCGCGACCCCACCTGTAAGGCATCCGACCTTGTCTATAAAAGGCCCGGACCGCCACCATTACAAGGATCCCCACATCAAACATCACACACACACACACACACACATACCAGCAATACTGCCCAACGTGGAGTAGGGTGTTACACTCCTCGCGGCCCGAACCACATAAAAACCATTGTGTCATACATCTATCCGCTAGAACACTTGATTGAGGACTAAGCCCCGCCAAACACAGAACCTCCGCGGGCTACTACTTAGCAGATCCGGGGGAAGTGTCGCTCTAGCACTTTGACATTTGGCGTGCCAGGTAGGGGCTTTTTCCCTCAAAAAAGTGATAGCGCTTTCACCAATCATGGTGTTCATCAAGCCTTCGAGTAGCGGCAAGATCGAGCCCGCAAGAGGTCAACCAACGTGTTGACAAAGGCGCGAAGATGGATTTCCATAGGCCAGAACGTGTCGTGGAAACTGTCCACCAGGCTGTGAACTTCGACCTCAACAGCGACCACGAGCGTCGCAAAGCACTCCACGTCATCTATGGAGGATCTTGGGAACCCACATCCAGGAATGCGGTCAAGACCCTGCGTCGGGCAATGGCTTCTATAGCCTCTACGCATGCCCCGCCGCCGCATCACAAATGGATGGAGATGCCGATCAGCTTCAACGCCTCCGACTGCCCCGAGAACATGGCGGGAGCCAGGCAGCTGCCCCTTCTCGTCGCCCCCACCATCACCAATGTAAAGTTCTACCACGTCCTGGTAGATGTGGAGCCGGCCTCAACCTCATCAGCCGTGTGGCCTTCAAAAAGCTGAAGATCCCCGTGTCTGAGCTCACCCCATCAAGACCATTCTTGGGTGTAGGACCGGCGAGTCTTATCCTGTACGGCTGCATCCACCTCTGGGTGACCCTCGGGACACCCGAGAAGGAGAAAATGAACTAGTCCGCCCCTCGTCGGACAAGTCTGATATTTCGGGGCACTTAGGATTTCCCACACGCCGCACACCGGACTAGTCCGGAGTCCACCACGAACTAGTCCGGACTTTGAAAACCCTAACGGTAACCCTTGGAAACCCTAGTATAAATAGAGGTGCACGGCCCAACAATGTACTCTCTCGACTCCCAGCACCGTCACACCCTCCAAGAGCCTAGAAAACACGTCTCTCCACACAATCCAACGAAAGAAAGATCAAATTTGTGTGTATCAACTCTAGATCAAAGGAGAGACACAAGTCTTCACGTTTGAGCTCTTGGGTTTGATTCTCTCGCACACTCCTATTGTTATTGTAGATCTTACGAGTGTGTTCTTGCTGGTATTCGATTTGTAATCTTGGGAAGCCCTCAACTTGTGAGAAGGCCCCTTGAACTTGGTGATTTACCCTTTGTGATTTGTGGAAGAGAATCGGCCTTCATGGCGATTCAACGAGGCTAGGGTTGGTGAAGACCCGGTCCTTTCGTGGGCTCCTCAACGTGGATGTAGGTTGCCTTTGTGGGAACCGAACCACGGGATAAAAACTTGTGTCCATCTTGTTCTTAGTTTTCCATATTACATTCTAGGGTTTACTTGATCTTTCATATATTACGTTAAAACCTTGAAACTAAGATTACATTGTGCTTTACAAAGTTTAATTGAAGCAATGTACTCTAGTTACATCTTAATTTCCGCTGCATAGAGTACTTAGATCAAGATCATCGATCAAACTTGATTGATTTAGTCCGCACGCACCGGACTAGTCCGCACTCTACCAGACTAGTCCGATTTCTCAGGATTTGATCAAGTTGCTGAGTGTTGCAGGTTCCGACTAAAAATCAAAAAGGACTATTCACCCCCCCTCTAGGCCGACATTCAATTGGTATCGGAGCAAGGCTCTTCAAGAGGAGACTAATCGCTCGAAGAGAAAATGTCGGACATGAAGGATGTGCACAAGAGCCTCAACCAAGAGAAAGTTGAAGATGAAAAGGCTAAAAAAATTGGAGAAGCTCCTCGACGCCATTCAGGATTTCGAGGATGATGATGAGGAGACACTTGAACTCAAGGCACTCCTAAGGAAGAAAGCCCTCTCCAAAGGGAAAATGAAGATCGAAGATGAGAAGAAGTAGAAGGGGAGTAGTCACACCGACTACTCCCTATATCCTTTCAACTACGATCGTCTAAATTCTAACAATAGCCACTATTTATCTATTCCTCTAGGAAAAGCCCCACACTTTGATGGCAATGATTACTCAACATGGAGGCAAAACATGAAAATGCATTTAATCTCACTTACTTAACCCTAGCTTGTGGCATATAGTGTGCACAGGTATAGATATCCCAGACGACGATGAAGAGCTCACACCAAGCCAAGAGCAAGCAATTCATCGGAATGCTCAAGCTGTAGCGGTCATCACATCATCACTAAGTCGGGACGAGTTCACCAAGGTGGATGGACTCAATATTGCAAAGGAAATATGGGACACATTGCAAACTGCACATGAAGGCGATCGCTATATGCGAGAGGCAAAGATCGAAATGATCGAAGGCAAATTGGGAAGATTCACCATAGAAGAAGATGAGTCGCCACAAGACATGTGTTGACGGCTGTTATATACCAATTTCATCCGTCAATTTAACTCAATTATGTGATGGATTGATCATTTCTTGCACACATCACCTCTCTATCTGACCCAATTCCACTTGGACTTGGAGAAATATGTGTATGCAGCATTTTATGCAGGAAATGAGGAAATGTAGAGGGACCAATCCTATAAAATATCATACTAGCCAATCAGGTGACGACATGTGGCATCCCATGGATCAAATGGCCCACAAACATAAATATCCGAGGAGATCCAACGGTGTATCACCCATATACATCAATGGAACCCACCTGGCAGCCACTTGGAGAAAGCACACGAGAAACGGTGCAATTACCAGGTCAGCCGAACTAGGGGGTCGACCGACTTGGTCTTTGCACCAAACTCGGTCAGCCTCCACGTGTTGGCTACTCTCGGCTCCCTGGAGTCAATGGTGACTGATTCGCGTGCTTTTGGTGTCAGGAACCGACCTCAACACTAGTATAAATAGGACCCCCTACCCCTCACTTCAACACACACCACTTGGGCATCATTCTATTATATACACTATCTTCCATAGTCCTTAGAGGAGTTAGGATGTAGAGAGGAGAGCCTCTAGTCCCAAGTCCAAATTGGGAAAGGAGTAGAAGGAGTCTCTCTTCCCAATTCCACATTGGGAAAGGTATGGCTTATGTATTCCTTCTTGTATTTGTGACTTTGTGCTCAATAAAGATATTATCTTTAGTCTTCTTTCATACGTATACTTGGACAAAGCCTTTCTTGTTTGATTGTGGAGTCCATGTATGTGGAAGTTATAGTGTTTATGATTTCACTCTCATGATCACATCTTATGGTCATAAACACTATAGACCCCCGCTATAGTCTATGTAGTTATGATATGATTATGTTAATATGAATGACTTATGCTATGCTTCAACATTTGTTCAACGATGTTTAGGTTAGTCATTGCCTTAGGATGGCTTGTGCCATGGCTCCTAAGATATTTGCTTAGTATGCTATCATGGTGCTAGGGTATTTAAGTAGCATTGGATGTCTCGTAGACCCACAGGTTGAAGAGGTAGGCAATAGGTGGTGACAGCCCTATCTGTCCTTTGTAATCCTCCATGTTCGGCTATGCCACATGCTCTTGGTGGGAGTCGCCCTAGTATTGCTAGGGGTAAGCCAGTGCCCGATGTGTTGAATAGCATTGCATAGGAATTCATCATTGCCATGACCATTAGTATCTACCTAAGGCTATGTATATGTATTAGGAGCATTGTAGGAGCAACTCTCTAACCCTCAATCCAATCTCCCTCTAGGACCCATTTTACCCTTTAGAATAGATTGCCTAGGTGTGTGTCACACTACCCCTATTATCAACTTACCCCTATCCGGATAATGGATTAGTATCCCATAGCTTGACCATAAGAGTAGTATATACTTTACTCCATTGCCTTCCTTTGGGATAAATATGATACCCTTGGAAATACTCATGGGTGAAATGCTACAACGGTATCTTCCGTGTGCTTGCGGATCTCATCTCTTTATCGGAGATGATATGTGGTGTTAAGAAATACCAACAAGCATTTCTGGTGCCGTTGCTGGGGATGATTTGTTAGTATATCTTAGGAGCCTTCAACAAGCATTTCTGGCGCCGTTGCCAGGGAAGGCAAAGGAAGTGAAGTATAGCTATCACTTGTGATTAAGATAAAGGTACTAATAGTTATGAGGCAGGATTACCCTTGTTTGTTTTCTCCTGTGTGAAAACATGGTACTGTTGGCCAACCCATTGTATGGGATGGCCAACGAGGATGCAAGTGCTAAACTACAAGATGATTCAAGGCGTACCTCAACAAATGTCCACTAGGCAACACCATTGCCTATTGCAGAAGAATTTAAGCTTTCAGTAGGAGCCAAAGTCATCCATACCCAAGCTTGGGGAAGGCTCCAAGAAGTTCTTCTTGGTTTGACTCCACCATGGGGTGGATAGCTGGCTCTTCATCCAACACCTGTTTCATGGGTTGGCTCCACCAATCCATGACCACATTCATGCTGGAGCTGAAGGAGTCCTATTCTCATTCATCATGGATGAGAAGAAGGTCTCCACTCAAGGGGTGGATTGAAGAATGCTCGAGTTCCCATAGCTTGTCATGCACACCACTTCACAAGGTGGATATGCTAGTTATGGAACTACACCTCCTATTGAAGTGTCATGAATATCCAAGTCATTGGAGATTTTTTTGGATAATCCAAGTCGTGGATATTCACATGATTTGTGAAAATCCATGTCATCATGGGACGCGTGGGAATTATTTCCCTAAGACCCATGAGGACCTTTTTCAAACAACAACTCCAATGGCTACCATTCACAAGGAGGTCAAGGGTGGAATTAACATCACCCTTGTATTCAAGGAGGCTATGGCTTTCCAAGGGATTTAAGTTCAACTAGTCTACCTTGAAGTATCTTGGCCAAGTAGAAATCAAGACAACATTCACATGAAGATCTTGGCCAAGGACAAGAACTTAAGGAGCATTCAAAGTCCAAGATTTCCCACATCACTTATTGGGATTCCCACACTTCGACCAAACCCATTCAACCTAGGGCAAGTGACATTGGATGAAGCGTTTCTTGTTTGATTGTTGAGTCCGCATGTCATCATGCCCAAGGAAGACTTTGACCCATGATCAAGGTATGGGTTGATTCAATAGAATATCAATATGGTCAGAGTGACACCCCTAAGAAGGACAAAGCCTTACCATGCTCATGAAGGAATACATTCAAGAGGTAGAACCCATCGCTACAACAACATGTCTATATCAATACAACGGGGAGTGGCTAGGGCCATGTGGCCCACATGACAGCCAAATGAGTTTGGCATGTCAAAATAAAAGAAATCATCCACATCTTCAACTTTGGTATTGGACAACAAATTATCGCGCTGAACAGAACAGAGGTAAATCCTACTCATCGGACTTCAAAAATTCAGTGAGTCCTTGCCAATAGGTTAATTGGTAGTTATCTCATATTTGTTTTCCAAATTGCATCAACCCTTGCATTTACATATTTGAAATTCCACACTTGCATGTTGGAAAGTAAAATTTCCAACCATTATAAAACTAAAAATTTGAATTAGGGGAGAAATTTAATTGGATATGAACTACGTGCATGACCACTTGAATTTATCTTCCTAGTTCAAACAAAAAAGATTTGCGACCCTCATTGCATTTACAAGTTATTTCAAGCTGGGCAAGAAAATTTGAAAATTGGTTTCAATTTGCTTTTGGCTAACATAACCCGTTTTTGAGTTGTTCTGTGTGTTACTGATTAAAGTGCAGCTAGGTCAAAATTGTGAAGAGGTGGTTTGGCAAGAAAGTGGAAGGTTTCATCAAGCTCAAGTCACCATTGGGAAGATTTGAGAACACTTCTCTCCTTCAAACTCATTTTGAGTTTGAGGAAGAGAAACGTTCAAGAGGATGACCCAATGGAGGAGCCAAAACCAAATCCATCGCCAAATCCAACCTCAACTTGGCATTTGACATCAACCATCAAGCCTACGCCAAACATCAAGGTTGTGAGTTTCTCACACAAAGACCTTCATCACCAACTGCTCTTCAAATGAGGTATGAGTTTAGAATTTTTCATTGTTTGGTTTCCCATAGAATTGAATGTATTTTCTTGCATTTGTGAGGAAGGTTGACACTTCCTCATCATTCAATTCTCAAACATCCTCACAAGAGTAAGTGTGGGTATTGACTTTTGGATCTCCAAAAGGAAATCCCACCTTACTTGGAAAAATCTCAAACAAGTACCTAGAATCCTTTAAGAATTGTTTTGTAAACTTAGTCATTTTTGTCAAGGTTTAGAAAACAAAACTTTTGGGCATGACTTAATTGGTGAATTGGCATATAGAAACTTGGGCATAGTGACAGCCATAATTTTTTAATTGAGCTTCATGCATAGATGGTGTCACTAGATTTCAAACACCTAGGAATAAGTGATATCCTTGCTCTGAAATTGAATTGCATTTTTAGGAGGGGCCACTAAATTACAAATTCCTAGTGAGGTTCAGGAGGATAAAATTGAGAATCTTGTTTGTCATGGTCTAAATGATAAAAATTGCTCTTGAAATATAAGATGGTTAGAAACTTTAAAAGGTGTAGGGATCCATATAGTGTATTTCTATCACATGCATTGCTATGAGTAGGAGCTTTAGAAAACATGCAACATGAATTATCCATAAAGCTCCACTCTTCTCAATGAATAACACATTAATCATGGATACACTTGACATTGGAACCAATGCATCTTTGATTTTGTTCTTTCCCGTATGTACAAATGAAAGTTCGGTTACCTAACCCGAACGTTCATTTGTACAAGTATCGGGAGCTAACCATCCCTCTCTATTTAAGAGAGGAAGTTTGCAGGAGTAATATTACTATGCAGGCATTCAAGAAGTTGATTGTTGGGATCCCTAGAGGATCCCATTTCAACATCTCTTGGCCAAGGAGTAAATGAGGATGGTTGTTACCTATCGGAAATTATGCCCGAAGGTCAATCATAACTATACGAGGCTAGAGAGTTGAAATGGGAACCCTCCATGAGCAACCAATGGGCTGCCATGAATGGGTGAGAGAATTATGCTCTCAACTATTCTAAACACTCATTCAAGCTCAAGGGATTTGCTACCATCATTGGGTGCAAGTTGTTCCTATGTGGCTAGAAGCCAAGGAATGACAAATCACACCCAACACATGGAGACCCTGATGTGCGGACGATCAACATCGGAAACACTCTATTCAACCACACTCATGGTGTCAATGGTAGGCAACACAACAATCAACACTCAACCCTCCATTGTCAAAGCCATGCTGCAACAAGGATAGGCCAACTCATGGCCTACCTCCGTTGTTAGGGTTTCAACACCTATCACGGACCTTGATCAAGAATAAGCTTGGGGGAGGACCCCCACTTGAGGTAACTTGTATCACACCCACTACATTTTTATTTCAAATAATCCATTGCATATTTATTTTCCATCCATCCATCATCCACCTTGCATTTAAAAAAAAATCTATAAAAATAGGTTAGATTTGCTTTCATCAAATAAAGATGTGCGGTAAGAATGATTTAGAATTCACATAGATGAAATGATGAATAGTTGCTCTGTTTTATTTTCCTAAGTCTCTAGTTTACAACTTGCTACTCTCCGAATATTGCTTTCATTGGTTTGAAATACTTTTGCCTTAATTTGGAAGTTGTGGGTAGCAAAAGCTTAATCTAACTCTAGGTTGTTGCAAGACTAGAATTGGTAATAGGGCTGCTAGTCCTAGTTTAAAACTTAGATTTCCAGAGAAATTCTAAAAAGATTTAAGTTTCCCTCATTTGATTGGAAATACCTACCAAAGCCATATAATATTCATACATAGACAAAACCTTATGCATATGCTATTTCACATTGAGCCTAGTCAAACTAGTATACACCTATGTGAGAAATCATTCAACTCTTTTTGAATTCAAGACTTCACTTGCACATGCTATACTTCTACACTAGAAGTAAGCAAAACATCCATCATATCCACCATACCACAACAAAAAGAGAAACTCCATGTTATTCATGTTCAGTACTATCTTCAAAATTCATTGCAAAGAAAGGGAGTAGAATACATGGCTACAAAAAAAAAGAGAAGAAAAAAAAGAGGGGCATGCTTACATCATAAGCATGAGAAAAAAAAGAGAGAGAAAAGTAGCCATGTTTCATCCCTGCAAAAAGAAAGAGAGATTATACCAAAAAGGAGTTATCTCAAGTATCCAAATCCACTTCCACCCCATCACACATGCACTAGTCTTGAATCAAAAAGTTTTGATTTGAATTCTCCTAAGGCTTACTCTTTTGACTTAGCAATATATGTGATGCAAATATGCCTACTTACTTTCCTTACCAAGCTCCACATACAAGCCATATTCAATGAGTAGGAATAGTAGAGGCACAATACTTTGGTGAGGAAATATTTCCACTATCCACAAAAGAGTGACTGCGAGAATCAAATTGAGGTACTTAATATCTAAATTGTATTCTCCGGGATTTAAGTGGAACTTTATTTCTAGGCTATGTTTGCTACATTTGCTATTCTACCTTTCAACTACTCATGAATATGAAAAAGCATAAGCCCCATGATAACTTAAGAAAGTTAGGGTATCATAGCCAATTTCTGCAATACTAGGTAGAGTATCTTGTTGTGAATTAGATACATTTGAAAATAAGATATTGTAGCAACTCATGATCATCAACCTAAAGTCTTGACTTTGCTCGGGACGAGAAAAAGGATAAGTTTCGGGGAGTTTGTTGACGGCTGTTATATACCAATTTCATCCGTCAATTTAACTCAATTATGTGAAGGATTGATCATTTCTTGCACACATAACCTCTCTATCTAACCCAATTCCACTTGGAATTGGAGAAATATGTGTATTCAACATTTTATGCAGGAAATGAGGAAATGTAGAGGGACCAATCCTATAAAATATCATCCGAGCCAATCAGGTGACGACACTTGGCATCCCATGGGTCAAATGGCCCACAAAAAGAAATATTCGAGGAGATCCAACAGTGTATCACCCATATACATCAATGGGACCCACCTGGCAGCCACCTGGAGAAAGCACACGAGAAACGGTGCAATGACAAGGTCGGTCAAACCAGGGGGTCGGCCGAACCAGGGGGTTGGCCGACCTGGTCTTTGCACCAAACTCGGTCAGCCTCCACGTGTTGGCTCCTCCCGGCTCCCTAAAGTCAATGGTGACTGATTCGCGCGCTTTTGGTGGTGGGAACCGACCTCAACACTAGTATAAATAGGAACCCCTACCCCTCACTTCAACACACACCACTTGGGCATCATTCTATTGTATACACTATCTTACATAGTCCTTAGAGGAGTTAGGATGTAGAGAGGAGAGCCTCTAGTCCCAAGTCCAAATTGGGAAAGGAGTAGAAGGAGTCTCTCTTCCCAATTCCACATTGGGAAAGGTATGGCTTATGTATTCCTTCTTGTATTTGTGACTTTGTGCTCAATAAAGATATTATCTTTATTCTTCTTTTATACGTATACTTGGACAAAGCGTTTCTTGTTTGATTGTGGAGTCCATGTATGTGGAAGGTATAGTGAAAGTGCATCTAGGACTCCCTTGTGGGTTTTGGATGATTTATGACAAGCAATTGGGATCCTAATTCTTTTGTTGAGATGAATGCAGGAAAATGATGAAAAATGAGCAAAATGCCAAAAAGAGGGAAATTAAGAAGGAGAAGGAATTTGAGCTCAAGAAGAAGAAATTAGTAGATTAGTATGTATGGAGTGTGTTAGGGAAACACACCCAAGAGCTCAATCTCACTTAATCACACACACACAATGCACAAAACCATACAGGACCGGACTAGTCCGATATCAATCGGACTAGTCCGATATCACATTCTGCACAAGATCGGACAAGTCCGGTCTCCACCGGACTAGTCCGATATCTTTCTGTTCCACTTCGGACTAGTCCTCCCCAGTGCGGACTAGTCCTCAACACAATGCACAAGTCACTAGATCGGACAAGTCCGGTCACCACCGGACTAGTCCGATTCCCTTTCTGATCCACTTCGGACAAGTCCGGTGACTACACGGACTAGTCCGATTTACACTCTGATCTAAATCGGACAAGTCCTCCAAGTGCGGACTTGTCGTTCTAAACACTTAGGGTTTCACAGGTCCGGACAAGTCCGATGTCAACCGGACAAGTCCGAAGATTTCCAGCAGCGAAATCGGACAAGTCCGTTTTTCAATCGGACTAGTCCGATATTCCTGGACACTTAGGGTTTGCTTCACACAGCACACCGGACTAGTCCGGTCTCCACCACGGACTAGTCCGATCTTTCTAAACCCTAACGGTAATTTCGAGAAACCCCATATAAATAGAGGTGCATGGCCCACTTTTAAACTCTCTCTCGAACCCTAGCGCCGTCACACCTCCCAAGAGACTCAAAAACCATCTCTCTCCACGAAGTTGAGTGCAAAATCGATCAATCCTTTGAAGATCACTTGTAGATCATTGGAGAGGCACTTTGCACACGATTGAGCTCTTGGTTTGAATCTCTAACACACTCTTGCATCTCAATTTGTATATTTCAAAGTGTGTCATTGGTGGTTTTGAAACTTGTAATCAAGGGAGCTCTCAACTTGTGAGATCGCCCCTTCAACTTGGTGATTTACCCCTGTGTGATTAGTGGAAGAGGATTGGCCTTCGTGGCGATCCGACGAGGGAAGGGTTGGTAAAGACCCGGTCCTTTTGTGGGCTCCTCAACGTGGACGTAGGCTGCCTTCGTGGTAACCGAACCACGGGATAAATCTTGTGTCTTGTTCGTTTGTGTTCATCATTCTAGTTGATCAACATTATCTAGGGTTTGATTCATTTTGTTGAATTGAAGTTAAATAGTGAACAAGAATCATACTTGCAATAAAACTTAACATACAACTATTGAACTGTCATTATAGTTTATATTTCCGCTGCAAACGACAACGAAACAATCAAATTGACCTAACTTGATCAACCTAGCCCGTGAAATCCGGACTAGTCCGCACTTTACCGGACTAGTCCGATATATCCGGATTTGACCTTTTTGTTGAAGTGCTACAGGAACCGAGAAATTCAAGAAGGCCTATTCACCCCCCCTCTAGGCCTACATTCATATAGTCTTTATTATTTCACTCTCATGATCACATCTGATGGTCATAAACACTATAGACCCCCGCTATAGTCTATGTAGTTATGATATGATTATGTTAATATGAATGACTTATGCTATGCTTCAACATTGGTTCAACGATGTTTAGGTTAGTCATTGCCTTAGGATGGCTTGTGCCATGGCTCCTAAGGTATTTGCTTAGTATGCTAGCATGGTGCTAGGGTATTTAAGTAGCGTTGGATGTCTCGTAGACCCACGAATTGAAGAGGTAGGCAGTAGGTGGTGACAGCCCTATCTGTCCTTTGTAATCCTCCACGTTCGGCTATGCCACAGGCTCTTGGCAGGAGTCGCCCTAGTATTGCTAGGGGTAAGCCCGTGCCCGATGTGTTGAATAGCATTGCATAGGAATTCATAATTGACATGACCATTAGTATCTACCTAAGGCTATGTATATGTATTAGGAGCATTGTAGGAGCAACTCTCTAACTCTCAATCCAATCTCCCTCTAGGACCCATTTTACCCTTTAGAATAGATTGCCTAGGTGTGTGTCACACTACCCCTATTATCAACTTACCCCTGTCCGGATAATGGATTAGTATCCCATAGCTTGACCATAAGAGTAGTATATACTTTACTCCATTGCCTTCCTTTGAGATAAATACGATACCCTTGGGAATACTCATGGGTGAAATGCTACAACAGTATCTTCCGTGCGCTTGCGGATCTCATCTCTTTACCAGAGATGATCTGTGGTGTTAAGAAATACCAACAAGCATTTCTGGCGCCGTTGTCGGGGATGATTTTTTAGTATATCTTAGGAGCCGTCAACAACATGTACAACCGGTTGAAGACTCTCATCAACAAGGTTCAAGCATATGGAAGTAAAAAGTGGAACGATCATGAGGTGGTGAAACTCATCCTTAGAGCTTTCATGCCTCGCCATGTCATTCTGTTCTCGATGATTAGTGAAAGCCCTGAGTACAAGAAAATGACTTCAGATGAATTGCTTGGAAAGATCATCAACTTCAAAATGATGGAGAAGCAAGCAAAACATGTTAAGGAGATTGCTGACCTCACCTCAGCAAAGAAGAAAGTGGTCGCCTTAAAATCCACTTGCAAGCCCTTGTCAAAATAAGCTCGAGAGGCTCAAGATGAAGATGACAACGATGATGAGAGCAGCGACATAGATGAGGAAGACATGATCCTCTTCATGAAGAAATTCAAGAGGATGATGAAGAGAAGACAAGGGGGTAAATCGAGTGAAGTAAAACACAAAGAAAAGTCAAGACCGAAGTTGAGGCGGTCTTGCTATAACTCTGGTGAATATGACCACTTTATAGTTTATTGCCCATATGAAGAAAAAAAGAAGAAGACCAAGGAAACAAAGCCTCAACCTAAGAAGCTCTTCAAGAAGAAAAAGCAAGTTGGGCAGGCGCACCTAGGAAAGCAGTGGGACTCAAATGATGAGTCCTCGTCCGACAAGGAAGAGGATATGGCTAGCATAGCCATCAAGAAGACAACGAAGAAATCAACTCTCTTCCCTTCTATTGGCGCCAGGAAGGACAACAACACCTGTCTCATGGAGAAGGAAGGTAAAAAAGGTAACATCTAAATCTTCCTCCTCACATTCTTACTCTAGTGATAGTGATGCCAATAGTGATAATGAAAATATTCTTGTTGGCCTTGATAAGAAAACTGCTGCAAGAATGAAATTCTTAATGGATAAACTTATTGATAAGGAGAAGCTTGTTGATCGACAAGAATATATGATCATCCTTCAAAAGGAGGAGTACCTTAAGATCAAAAAGCTCCTTGAACTTGAAAAGGAGCAAAGCAAGTCTCTTGAACTTGAGCTAGCTTCAAGAAAGGAAGCTTGCTTGAAGTTAAGCGACTCAAATTCTATCATCAAGGATGAACTTGCTAACTTAACCAAAGTTAACAAGATCCTTGAGGTACAAGTTGAGTCACTCAAGAAAAGTGAACCTTCATCCTCTTCAAGCTCTCCTTCTCAACCCCTTAAAACTGAACCTACTACTACTTGTGCATGTGCTAAAATTGATACTAGCTTGAAGGACAAGTCAACCTCGACCAAGGACAAGCATCCTTCCTGTAGTGGAATATTTGACAAGGAGAAGGTCAAGTATGCACGCAGTGCATACTAGGCCACAAGACCTCCTAATGTCAAATATGACATTGGGTATTCCTATGGTGAAAAGCAAAATGCTAGAAACCATAAGAATAACAAGGAGCGCATTGTCTTTGTGAAGGGAAACTCCCCTCAAGTTAGAAAACCTAACAATGTTGATAAGTTCAAAAACGTTAACACATATGAGCAACAATTATTATTTAGAACTTTTGATGCATCTTATGTTCTTATGAAAAACGCTTTTGGTAAAGTGCATGCCAAATATGTTGGGCCACACCATGGAAACACCAAGTCCCACGTGTGGGTGCCCAAATCTTTTGTGACTAGCCTCAAAGGACCCAAGCAAGCTTGGGTACCTAAAACCAAGACATAATTTGTTTTTTGCAGGCCTACTCCTCCAGTGGAGCAAAATGGGTGCTAGACAGTGGATGTACCAACCATATGACCGGAGAACGAAGAATGTTTGTAGAATTTGAAGAAAATGAGGATTCAAGCGACGACATCTATTTTGGAGACAATAGTCAAGGAAGGGTGCTCGGTACTGGTAAAATTTCAATATCATCTCAACACACGCTTTCTCATGTTTTGCATGTTGACTCCTTATATTATAACCTTCTGCCCATATCTCAATTATTTGACAAGGGTTATAATTGCTTGTTCACTAATGAGAGTGTGATTGTTTCTAGGAGTGATGACTCGGTTGCATTCAAGGGTGTGTTAAAGGGAAAACTTTATCTTGTTGACTTCAACAAAGATAAAGCTGAACTTGACACATAATTGATTGCAAAGACCAACATGGGCTGGCTGTGGCATAGACGGCTAGCACATGTTGGTATGAGGAATCTTCAAAAACTCCTCAAGCACGATCACATCCAAGGTTTGAAGGATGCTATTTTTGAGAAAGACGGGCCTTGTAGCGTGTGCCAAGCCGAGAAGCAAGTAGGAGCACCCCATCCTGTGAAGAACGTCATGACAACGACAAGACCGCTCGAGCTACTTCACATGGACCTATTCGGTCCAATCACTTATATAAGCATCGGCGGTAACAAATACGGCTTAGTAATTGTTGATGATTTTTCGCGCTTCACGTGGGTTTTCTTTTTGCATGATAAGACAGAAACTCAAGGAACCCTCAAAAAGTTTCTCAAGCATGCCCAAAATGAGTTCTCATTGAAGATCAAGAACATACGAAGCGACAATGGCATGGAGTTCAAAAACACTCAAGTTGAGGAGTACCTAGACGAAGAGGGCATCAAACATGAATTTTCAGCATCGTACTCACCTCAACAAAATGGAGTGGTCGAAAGGAAGAACCGAACCCTCATAGAGATGGCGAGAACAATGCTTGATGAGTACAAGACATCGGATCGGTTTTGGGGTGAAGCGGTCAACACCGCTTGTCACACCATAAACCGACTTTATCTTCATCGCTTACTCAAGAAGACATCATATGAGCTACTCACAGGTAACAAACCTAATATTTCCTATTTTCGTATCTTCGGTTCTAAATGCTATATCTTGAACAAGAAGCCTAGGACTCCAAAGTTTGTTTCGAAGTCCTATGAAGGTTTCTTGCTTGGCTACGATTCGAACTCTTACGCCTATCGTGTCTTCAACAAGGTCTCCAAACTTGTTGAAGTTGCACATGACATAGTGTTTGATAAAACTAATGGCTCTCAAGAAGAGCAAGTTGATCAATGTGTGCTAGATAGAGAAGAAGCTCCTTGTAAAGTGTTGAGACGAATGGCGTTGAGCGATGTTCGACCACAAGCGCCACCTCCAAATGAAAATGAAGAAGATGAACCACAAGTTGTGAGACCTATGTGTGCTGAATACATTGGCTTGTAGTGAATACACTTGCTTTGACGATAAAAGTTTTGAATATCACCAAAACACACACTTGCTTTGACGATAAAAGTTTTGAATATCACCAAAACACCTTTTTATTAAGGTTCGACTAGTTTTGGTTAGCTCCGGTGAGTTTTGTCTTTAGCTCCAACATGTCTTTGATAGCTCCGGCGTGCTTTTTCTAAGCTCCGAGTTGATTTTTCTAGCTCCAACTTTTGGGATGACTAGTTCCGACTAGTTTTGGTTATCTTTAGCAAGGTCCGGTGCTTGATCGCAATGTTCTGGCTTTTAATGTGAAATGTTTCGAACTTGTTTTACATTGTTGGAAAGATTGCTTAGTATTCTTTTTCTAAGTCTTTGGTGCGTTTTTGGTTGACATGGATGATATCGTGTTACTGTGGTTTTGCAACATGCTTATGTGAGGTTCTCACGTAAGGTGTTATGTTCAGAACTAACTTGAGTCAAGTCGAGGACTTGGGTCGTATGGATTGGTTGTTTATTCATGTGCAGGTGTTGCTTGAGTTCAAGACATGGCTGTTGATGGGATCCATTGGACTAGTCTCATGGAGGAGATGAGGTTCCAACAACCAAATTCAGGAGGAATTGTGGTTGAGCTGATCAGGAGGTTGCGCAACATGATTGAATCAAGAACAATGCATGTGAAGGTATTGTGGACGTCATTGGAAGATGTTTTCACGTGTGTAAGGAGTGCATGGAGATGGCTACATGGTTCCAAGATGTGATGAATAGATGTTGATGTAAAGAGTTGGTCGAAAAGGTCCAACCGACTAGGTTATGGACTCAGGCTGCGGCTGAGTTGGGTTTGACTCAAATATGGAAAGATTTGAGTTGGTTATGTTAGGATTTCGTGTGGGACACGAATTTGAGTTGTTTAGGAATGTGGGATACGTTCCTAAGGTGTTTGGAAGTCTTACAATTGCTTCTATCTACGTATAGAAGAATCCTAAGCAGATATGGAAAGTTACGATTCGTGAACAGAGTAGGATTAGGTTCCTGATTTGAGTTGAGTTGCCTTTCGAGCTGGTTATATAAGCAAGGGAGCCCAGAGCTCGTGGTGCACGACTTTGGGGCTGTTACTCTTGTGTTCTATTGAAAAAAATTCGTAGTTTTAAGGAACTTTTGTGCCTTGTTCGTCCAACTTGTTCCAGACAAGTTTTACTCATCGAGTTTCTAGACAGCACTACCTTTTGTTGGTGATTTTATCATAACTCGAGTTTTACAGATCCAATTGACGTGATTCTTTTTGGGTTGTCTTCACAACTTGATTATATATCATCTTTCAAAATTTCACGGTCATTGGATTTGTGGTCTATGATCTACACGAGTTTCTTTGCAGCATTCTAGAAACTGTTTTTCTCGAGTAGGTCAGATTGACCTTTGTTTGATCTTTCGATCATAACTTGAGTTTTCTCGACGGATTTGAGTAATTCTTGTTATTTTGTTTTCGTGACTTGATTATCTCTGATATCTATCACCTTTGTCATGGTGAAACATGTTTAGATTAGTCTCACACACGATTTCTTTAACAGATCGTTTTTCTGCCGAAGGTATCAGGGTTTAAATTGTTTCCGCTGTGTAAGATTTTTAAATCTACCATTCACCCCCCTCTGGTAGATTTTCACGTGATCTTCGATCCTATAATTGGTATCAGAGTCACGGTGCTCTAATCTTTGTGATTTGCACGTGTTTTTGACTAATCATCATGGAGAAGTACTCCGCCAAACCTTGTGTGTTTGCTGGTATTGATTTTCGGGTTTGGAAGGCACGCATGGAGGCTTTCATCCAGGCACAAGGCTTTGCAATATGGGAGAAGGTATACAAGCCTTACGAAGTGCCATCAAATGATCAAGTTACAGCTACAAATCTGAGAGATGTCGACAACAACAACAAGGCTCGGAACTTGATCATACAAGTATTAACTCAAAGCGACTTCGACCTTGTTGTGCACCTCCGATCTGCATACAATGTGTGGAAAGCACTTTGTGACTACCAAGAAGGATCCAACACGATAAAGGAGGTAAGACAGGACATGCTCAAGAAATAATACATGCGCTTTGAGATGCAACCCGATGCTGAAAATGCTAGGCAATTGCTAAGTGCATTAGATATGTCAATTTGGGCGATGAAAGCCACATCTATTCGTGAATCTACCGTCATGAGTACACTTACTTTAGATGTGCTATATTCTAAGCTAAAAACTCATGAAATTGACATAATATCATGTAAGAACCCCAACAAGTCTATTGCTTTTGTTTCTCAACGTGATATGCCTAGCTCCGGCCAATCTTCATCTTGTGGTACACTTGCTTTGTTGTCCTCTCTAACCCTTGAACAGATTGAGGAGTTTCCAGAGGAGGAGCTAGCACTCATCTCTACCCGGTTCTCAAAAGCATTGCAAAATGTGAGAACTAGAAGGAGAGGAAGCTCCGGACCTCAATGATGCTTTGAATGTGGTAAGACAAGACATTTTCGTACAGATTGTCTTAACCTTTCAGGTCCTACCTCCTGGGAAGAAAAACAATCAAGGATAAAGCACTTCTCAACAAACAATAAGAAGAAAAAGAAGGGCTTTACAGGTCGCCAACTGGTGAACAGTTTTATCTCAACACTCCAGGAACTTGGCTCAAGCGACGTGGACATTGGAAGTGATGAAGATGAATATGATTTGGCAAACTTGTGCTTTATGGCGGGCAAGTTAAGTTCAAGAATGGAGGAGGCAGAACACAACAGCGACAATGATGAGGTATGTCCTACCTGCGAAGAAATGTGTGATGCTATTTCTCGTGCCACTATTATTGTTAAGAAAAAGGACAAAAATCTTAGGGATAGTGCTGCTAAAATTGAATCACTAGAATCTAAAATCAACCGTTTAAAAACTTTGATTCCTAGTGATGATGCATGTCCCTCATGTGATTTAATATATGAACAATTGTCCTCATTAAGAAGTGCGCACACCTCCACACTTGATAAACTTGAGTTAGAAATTGAAAAGAACAAAGCTTGCTGCACTTAATGATAAAAACTTGAAAGATGCTAGCTGTTCTACAATTGATTTGCATTGTTCTACTTGTGATGATCTTGATAAGAAACTACAGGATGCTATGAATGAAATTTCTATATTGAACAATGCTTTACGTTCTCATGAAGTTAAATTTTGTTCCAATTGCAAACTAAAAGGAAAAACTTCATGTGAAAATTGCCTTGATCTGTCCAATAAACTTGATAACATGCATAAGACATTTGATCGGTTTTGTAATGGGAATAAGAACCTAAACTTGCTCCTGAATTCATCCAAGTCTTGCAATGATAAAATTGGTTTAGGTTTTGATTCTCATGCTCATGCTAAGGCACATTCACCTAAAATTGTGAAGTCATTAGGAAGTGGTTTGATTCAATCAGTTCCTAAACAAAAAGAAGTGGTTTTCAAATCTGCAGGAGTATTGTCTCATTCGGTTTCAAATAAAAATGTTGTTTGCTCATCTAGACATGAACACAAAGTTAAATTTCATTGTACCTACTGTGGTAGAGATGGTCATGTCATATATTTTTGTTATAGACTAGCTAAACAACAGAAAAGGGAAAGAATGGTTGCTAGATCTCATAACTTTCATGCAAAATTTGCTGCACATATTGAACCGAATGTACAACCTGCTGTTTTGAGTCAAAAACATTCAAAGTTTACCTCCGGACCCTCTGTTTTTGCCTTCGGAGCTACTGATTTTTGTGCTACACAAGTAACACCTTATAGGTCAGTAGTTAAGAATAAAAAATCTCAAACTTTGACTCATAAACCTGCTGTTTTGTCTCAGCTTTTGCGTGTTTTTCCTGCTGCACGTTGCAAACTCAATATTGGATTCCTAAATGCCTTTTGACTAACCCCAGTATTGAGTCATCGACGTATTGTGCTTCTATGTAGGTTGCACGTTTGAGGAAGGAGAACATTTGGATTGTGGATTCAGGTTGCTCATGCCACATGACCGGTAACAAAGATTGGTTCTCCTCCCTCTCTTTTGTGTCATGTGTAGAGAATGTTACTTTTGCCGATAATTCTTCAACTCCTATAATTGCTAAGGGTTCGGTTTGAGTAAATGATCACTACACTTTGAAGGATGTGGCACTTGTCAAAAATTTGAAATACAACTTGCTTTTTGTTTCACAATTGCTAGATGAAAATCTGGAAATTATTTTCAATAAAAACTGCTGCAAAGTTGTAAGTTCAAATAGTGAGCTTATTTTTAACATGTCTCGGTTTGGAAGAGTTTTTAAAGCTGATTTTGATATGTCTTCCTCTAAGCATATGTGTCTAGTTTCTAATGATTCAAAGGACTTATATTTTTGGCATCGTAGACTTACGTAGGCTTTGATCACCTAACGTGTGTTAGTGCTCTTGATCGCATATGTGGGTTGCCTAAGCTTAAAGGGGACAAAGAAATTGTGTGCTCTTCTTGTAGACATGATAAGATGGTTGTAGGTTCACATACTCCTCTCACAATGATCATGACAACTGAACCATGTCAACTTTTGCATCTTGACACCGTATGACCTTCACGTGTTCAATCCTTCAGAGGTAAATGGTATGTACTTGTGATTGTTGATGATTATTCTAGATACTCTTGGGTTTACTTTATGGCATCTAAGAATGAAGTTTTTAGTCACTTTAGAACTTTATTTCTTAGATTATCAATTGATTACCCGGGATCTTTAAAAGCAATTAGAAGTGATAATGGAACTGAATTTAAAAATCAATCTTTTGATCACTTTTGTGCTGAAAATAGAATAGATCATCAATTTTCTTCACCATATGTACCTCAACAAAATGGTGTTGTAGAAAGAAAGAACAGAACCTTAGTTGAGATGGCTAGGACTATGCTTGATGAATATAAAACTCCTAGGAAATTTTGGGCTGATGCGTTAGCAACCGCTTGTTATGTCTCAAATCGTTTTTTCTTGCGTGCTAAGCTAGGTAAAACACCATATGAGCTCCGGTTTGGACATAGGCCTAGTGTTACACACTTTCGGGTCTTTGGTTGCAAATTCTTTGTTAAGAAATATGGTAATCTTGATAAATTTGAACTTAGATCCATTGATGGCATGTTTCTTGGTTATCCATCTCATACTAGAGGCTATCGTGTGCTTTTACTTGACACTAACAAAATTGTGGAGACTTGTGAAGAGTATTTTGATGAAGCTAGCCCAGGTACTAGCTCAAACATTACAGTTCCAGATCCATAGCCGCAGGGGGGATCATTTTTGTTGAAGATGAGGAAGAATTGGAGCTGCTGCCCAAAAATTCAGTAGCTAAAGACTTTGGTTCAGCTCCGGATGTTAATTCTCAACCAGCACTGACAACCATCAATGCTGATTCAAATCATCCTCAACTCACAAGCTCATCGATTTGTGATGAACATGAAGAAGAAGAAGCTTGTGAGACATCTGTTCCCCTACGGTTTTACAAAGATCATCCCCCACAACAGATGATTGGAAGCTTGCACGAACGAGTCACACGGTCCAGGTTTTGCGATCCAAACTCTTATGTTCATTCTGCTTTTGTTGCTTCTTTTGAACCCAAAGATATATCACACGCACTCACTAATGAATCTTGGATTATTGCCATGCAAGAAGAGTTAGAAAATTTTGAAAGAAATAATGTTTGGAAACTTGTACCTCCACCTCAAGGTCACACTTTAATTGGAACTAAATGGGTATTTAAAAATAAAAAAAAGTGAGGATGGGGTTGTGGTTAGGAATAAGACTAGGTTGGTTGCTCAGGGTTTCACTCAAGTTGAAGGTCTAGATTTTGATGAAACTTTTGCTCCCATTGCTAGATTAGAAGCCATAAGAATTTTGTTAGCCTTTGCTGCATCTAAAGGTTTCAATCTATATCAAATGGATGTTAAAAGTGCTTTTCTAAATGGCTACATAGATGAGGAGGTTTATGTCAAGCAACCACCAGGTTTTGAAAATCCAGATTTTTCCTAATCATGTTTACAAACTGTCCAAAGCCTTGTACGGTCTCAAACAAGCCCCTAGAGCATGGTATGATAGGTTAAAAACATTCTTACTTGAAAAAAGGTTTACCATGGGCAAGATTGATAAAACTTTTTTTGTGCTTAAGCATGGCAATGACTCATTATTCATTCAAGTGTATGTGGATGATATTATCTTTGGTTGTGTTTCTCATGATCTTGTGTCCAAGTTTTCAGCAATGATGAGTTCCGAATTTGAAATGAGTATGATGGGTGAACTCACTTACTTTTTGGGGCTGCAAATCAAGCAAACAAAGGAGGGTACCTTTGTGCATCAAACAAAGTATACAAAAGATTTCCTAAGGCGCTTCAACATGGACAAAAGCAAGCCTCTTCAGACACCAATGGGAACAGCAACACCACTTGGACTTGATGAAGATGGTGAACTCGTGGATCAAAAAGAATATAGAAGCATGATCGGATCACTTTTGTACCTCACGACATCAAGACCGGACATACAATTCAGCATATGTCTTTGTGCACGGTTTCAAGCCTCCCCATGTGCTTTACATCGTCAAGCCGTCAAAAGGATTCTCAGGTACTTACATGGAACTCAAGAATTTGGAATTTTTCTTCCTTCTTCCTCAACCGTTACTTTGAAAGCTTTTTCGGATGCTGATTTTGGGGGTTGTAGGATTGATAGGAAAAGTACTTCCGGTGCTTGTCATTTTCTTGGTAATTCTCTTGTTGCTTGGTCCTCTAGAAAACAAAATTCAGTTGCACAATCCACAGCCGAATCTGAATATGTAGCTGCTGCTAGTGCTTGCTCACAAATTCTTTGGATTGTTCAAACACTTAAGGACTATGGGGTTGATCTAGATAGTGTTCCACTGTTCTGTGATAACACTAGTGCCATTTGCATTGCTAAAAACCCCGTGCAACATTCTTGAACTAAGAACATTGATATTAGGTATCACTTTCTCCGAGATAATGATGAAAAAGGAAACATTGTGCTCCACCATGTAGATACCGAACAACAATTGGCTGACATTTTTACAAAACCTTTGGATTTCACTCATTTTTGTTACATTCGTAGTGAAATAGGGGTTACGCATCCTCATGGCTTAAATTGAGGGAGAGTTTTGAAACTTAGGAAGTCTATGTGTGAATCTGAAATTAAAATAATATGAGCATAGTATTTCATACATATGTAACTTTGTGATTCCTTTTACATGCTGAAAGTTCTTACTACATTACTCGTGTTATACATTTTGTAGTTTTTGTCATGTCTAGTAATTGGAATAATTACTTACACTAAAACAGGTCATGGTCGAACTTTCTTGCTGTTTTGAACTTGTTACATGTTCACAAGTGCTTTTAATCATTAAGAATTAATCAAGTAATCAACTCACATGTTGAGTTTTTATGAACAAATATAAATTGAGAAAAGATCAAGAGAATATGCATGCATCGCACTTCTTCTTTTGAGATGGCTTATCATTGCACTTAGATATGAACTTGGAAGAAGTTTTGTATGACTAAAACCATGTCCTTAAGCTTCTGATTGTCAAATGACATAGACTTGGCTTGGTTGGTTAGAATAAGGCAGATGCGCATATAATCTCTTGCAAATATCATAAGATCTAAATTTATGATTTGAAAAATAATAAAATGTAGCAATTAGTGTCACGATTTCAGGATTTGAAATAGTTAAGTTTGTGATATCATGACTTACTTAAATTGAAAATTACATATGATCTCTAGCATGGCTTACACTACTTTATGTATCTCATTGATGTGATAGTGTAAGTTACTTGATAGTATGACTTGGATGAGCTTTGTTTATATGTATATGTTATAATATGCTCATAACAACTAAAGGGGGAGACATAATTTGTTTATATGCTCATGACTTGCTGAATACATTGTCAAAGGGGGAGAGATAAGCATGAAGAGAGAGAGAATATGTGCATAAGGAGAGATAATAAAGGGGGAGGGATAATATGGGAATTTTTGTTCTCATTTTACTTTTGATTTACAAAGGGGGAGAAATTGTCTTCAAAGCTTTTATGTTAATAAGCCAATGTTCGGATTTTAAATGGTGTTGCCAATGCATTCATCAAGGGGGAGATTGTGAGACCTATGTGTGCTGAATACATTGGCTTGTAGTGAATACACTTGCTTTGACGATAAAAGTTTTGAATATCACCAAAACACCTTTTTATTAAGGTCCGACTAGTTTTGGTTAGCTCCGGTGAGTTTTGTCTTTAGCTCCGACATGTCTTTGATAGCTCCAGCGTGTTTTTGCTAAGCTCCAAGTTGATTTTTCTAGCTCCAACTTTTGGGATGACTAGTTCCGACTAGTTTTGGTTAGCTTTAGCAAGGTCCGGTGCTTGATCGCAATGTTCTGGCTTTTAATGTGAAATGTTTCGAACTTGTTTTACATTGTTGGAAAGATTGCTTAGTATTCTTTTGCTAAGTCTTTGGTGCATTTTTGGTTGACATGGATGATATCGTGTTACTGTGGTTTTGCAACATGCTTATGTGAGGTTCTCATGTAAGGTGTTGTGTTCGGAACTAACTTGAGTCAAGTCGAGGACTTGGACTCGTATGGATTGGTTGTTTATTCATGTGCAGGTGTTGCTTGAGTTCAATACAGGGCTGGTGATGGGATCTATTGGACTAGTCTCAGGGAGGAGATGAGGTTCCAACAACCAAATTCAGGAGGAATTGTGGTTGAGCTGATCAGGAGGTTGCGCAGCATGATTGAATCAAGAATAATGCATGTGAAGGTATCGTGGACGTCATTGGAAGATTTTTGTACATGTGCAAGGAGTGCATGGACGTGGCTACATGGTTCCGAGACGTGATGAAGAGATGTGGACGTAAAGAGTTGGTCGGAAAGGTCCAACCGACTAGGTTATGGACTCAGGCTGTGGCTGAGTTGGGTTTGACTCAAATATGGAAAGATTTGAGTTGGTTATGTTAGGATTTCGTGTGGGACATGAATTTGAGTTTTTTAGGAATGTGGGATACATTCCTAAGGTGTTTGGAAGTCTTAAGATTGCTTCTATCTGCGTATAGAAGAATCCTAAGCAGTTATGGAAAGTTACGATTCGTGAATAGAGTAGGATTAGGTTCCTGATTTGAGTTGAGTTGGCTTTCGAGCTGGTTATATAAGCAAGGGAGCCTAGAGCTCGTGGTGCACGACTTTGGGGCTGTTCCTCTTGTGTTCTATTGAAAAAATTCGTAGTTTTAAGAAACTTTTGTGCCTTGTTCGTCCGACTTGTTCCAGACAAGTTTTACTCGTCGAGTTTCTGGACAGCACTACCTTTTGTCGGTGGTTTTATCATAACTCGGGTTTTACAGATCCAATTGACGTGATTCTTTTTGGGTTGTCTTCACAACTTGATTATCTATCATCTGTCAAAATTTCACGGTCATTGGATTTGCGGTCTATGATTTACACGAGTTTATTTGCAGCATTCCAGAAACTGTTTTTCTCGAGTAGGTCAGATTGACCTTTGTTTGATCTTTCGATCATAACTTGAGTTTTTCTCAACGGATTTGAGTAATTCTTGTTGTGTTGTCTTCGCGACTTGATTATCTCTTATATATATCACTTTTTTCACGGTGAAACACGTTTAGATTAGTCTCCCACATGATTTCTTTAACAGATCGTTTTTCTGCCGAAGGTGTTGGGGTTTAAATTGTTTCCGCTGTGTAAGATTTTTAAATCTACCATTCACCCCCCCCCCCTGGTAGCTTTTCACGTGCTCTTCGATCCTACACAAGTGGAGGTAATGGATCAAGGGGGAGCTTCTACACAAGATCAACCTCAGGAAGACGAAGATGACCAAAAAATCAATGAGGGCAACCATCTAGGGGGAGTAGAAGATGACCATGAAGACTCAAGATGGCAAGTGCCACACCCAAGAGTACACCAATGCATCCAAAGAGATCACCCCATCGACAACATAATCAGGGACATCCAAAAGGGAGTAACTACTAGATCTCAAATTGCTAATTTTTGTGAACATTACTCTTTTGTATCCTTTTTAGAACCGCACAGGATTGAGGATGCATTGAAAGATCTGGATTGGGTGGTTGCAATGCAAGAAGAACTCAACAACTTCAAATGGAACGGGGTGTGGGAACTAGTCGAAAGACCCAAGTTCAACGTCATTGGCACCAAATGGGTCTTCCGCAACAAGCAAGACGAACAAGGGGTGGTGACAAGGAACAAGGCATGACTTGTGGCCAAAGGGTATTCACAAGTTGAAGGTTTGGATTTCGACAAAACCTTTGCTCCCGTAGCTAGGCTTGAATCTATTAGAATAGTACTTGCATATTCTACTCACCATGATTTCAAGCTCTATCAAATGGATGTGAAAAGCGCCTTCCTCAACGGACCAATCAAGGAGGAGGTGTACGTGGAGCAACTCTCCGGATTCGAAGATCAAGAGTTCCCCGACCATGTGCTCAAACTGTGTAAGGCTCTCTATGGCCTCAAACAAGCTCCTAGAGCTTGGTATGAGTGCCTTAGAGATTTCTTGATTGAAAATGGTTTTAAAATTGGCAAAGCTGATTATACATTATTCACGAAGCATTTTGACAATGATCTCTTTGTTTTCCAAATTTATGTTGATGATATCATTTTTGATTAAACTAACAAATCTTTTTGTTTAGAATTTAGTAAGATTATGACAGATAGGTTTGAAATGTCTATGATGGGAGAGCTGAAATACTTCTTGGGGTTCCAAGTGAGGCAACAAAAGGAGGGGATGTCCATAAGCCAAACCAAGTATACTCAAGAAGTTTGGAATGGACAAGGCGAAGCCTATAAAGACTCCCATGGCAACAAATGGACACTTGGATCTCAATGAAGATGGACTAAGCTTGGATCAAAAGGTATATCGCTCCATGATTGGATCCCTACTTTACTTATGTGCATCTAGGACTGATATTATGTTGAGTGTGTGCTTGTGTGCAAGATTTCAAGCCAATCCTAAGGAGCGTCATTTGACAGTCGTAAAAAGAATCTTGCAGTATTTAGTTCATACACCCAACCTAGGCCTTTGGTATCCTTAATGTTTCAAATTCAATCTTATTGGATACTCCGATGGAGATTATGTCGGATGCAAAGTAGATAGAAAAAATACCTCTGGTACATGCCAATTTCTAGGTAGATCCCTAGTTTCTTGGTCCTCCAAGAAACAAAACTCCATTGCCTTATCCATGGCCGAAGCAGAGTATGTTGCAGCCGGGAGTTGTTGTGCACAACTCCTTTGGATGCGACAAACTCTAAGGGATTACGACTACAACATGAGTCGTATTCCACTTCTTTGTGATAATAAGAGTGCCATTAAAATTGCCTGTAATCCCGTTAAGCACTCTAGGACCAAACACATTGACATCCGGCATCACTTTTTGAGAGACCACTCAATGAAAGGAGCAATAGCCATTTCCCATGTTAACACCGGAAAACAACTAGCTGACATATTTACCAAGCCACTTGATGAAAAATGATTTTGCGAGCTCCGAAATGAACTAACTATCCTTGATGCTCGGAATGTGGCTTGAAAACTTGCATACTTGTATGGCTTCTTCAAAATATGTTGATTGTGTTGCGAAAATCATCTCTCTCAATTTTCTCCGAGAAACTATTTCAATTACTTGATCTTGGTGAATTATGATCATAGCTTGATTGTTGGATGTTTGCTGATCATATTCATCAAGATTATTTGATTGTTTTGGCCCCTATTTTCTCTATAAGAACCTTCGAATATATACTAATGGGCTAATTAAATCTGCTCTGGTGACCATGGACTAGTCTGTGGTTATCCGGACTAGTCCGCACACTGCAAACTAGTCTGCAGAGTGTGTGGTAGATCAGACTAGTCCGGTTGACCACGGACTAGTCCGAACAGATCTTGTGGCTATGCACCATTCTTGATGTTCATGATTGATAAAGTCACGGGGATCGAGTTCGTGAAGGATGTGGAGCACACTCCTTTGAGGCCCCAAAAGCCTCCCCAAGCCACTATCCAAGCTGCTCCATCTCGGTGTCCAGTGAAGAGGCTCCGAGGAGAGCTCGAGAAGATGCAAGGACTGCTCCCACCACTAGGGCCCCTCCTCAAAAAGGGTCCTCTAGTGGAATTTTGAAGTACTTGGCAGCCATCTTTGGCTCCTACAAGAAGGTTGAGGTGAAGCTCCATAAATTGAACAAGTCAAGGAAGGCAGACATGAGGTATGTCAAGGAAAATGTCCAGCATATCTGCCAGAAGCTGGAGATCGAGCCTATTGGATCCCTTGTTATCTCTGAAGATTCAGCCTCTGACTTCTCCGAGCTTCCACCACTCTCACCTTTTGAACTTGCCTACTTTGGCATTAGGGGCACTCCGAGTGGATCCGCTACTCCTCCTCCTCCTCCACAGCCTGAAGATGAAGATGAGGAGAGGACTGACAGTAAGGAATGAAGGCACTAGATCCCTCCTCTCCTTCTTTTTGGTGTCTTGATGCCAAAGGGGGAGAGATTGAGGGGGAGTCACTAAGTGTAGTTGTAGGTTGCGAGGAGAGCTCTATTCGTGTTCATTTTGGGTTGTAAAACTTTAATGCTCTCTTATGCTTTTGGACTTGTGATGTGGTACAATGACTATGACTATGATTATGTCTCTAAGTTATATTTGTGAAATATGTGATGATTTGCCATAATATGTGCTTACGCTCTGAAATTGACATATGTGCTTGATGATTGAGATAATTATGTAAATTGTTTCATTCTCATCACGGTTATTGTTTACACACACTTAGTTTTGCACCCCACCATAAAGAGTGCACACATGTCTTATGTTTTCATTACTTAACTTGTTCGAAACTCATATGTGCACACTTTATGAAAATTCTGCATTCTTAATCATATTTGTGAAATCTCAATTGGTTGTCATCAATCAGCAAAAAGGGGGAGATTGAAAGTGCATCTAGGCATCCCTTGTGGGTTTTTGTTGATTTATGACAAGCAAATGAGATCCTAACCAAATTGTTGAGATGAGCACAAGTTTTAAATGAAATTATTAAGGAAGCGCAAGAAAAAGAAGAATGAGGATATATATGGAAAAGAGGTCAAGAGCTGAATATATTAGATCATTGTGTATGGAGTGTGTTGGAAAAACACACCCCAAGGGCTCAAGCACAAGAAAACGCATTCACTGCACAAATTTACACAGGACTAGACTAGTCCAATATACCCTGAACTAGTGCGATAATCCCTCTATTCAAAATCGGACAAGTCCTCCCAGTGCGGACTTATTTGCACAGTCCAGGTTTACACAGACCAAACTAGTCCGATATCACCACGGACTAGTCCGATATCTTTCTGACAAAGATCGGACTAGTCCTCCCCAGTGCGGACTAGTCCTCAACACTTCACAGCTTTGCACGAAATCGGACAAGTCCGATAATATCCGGACTAGTCCTATAATTCCTCTGACTAAAATCGGACAAATCCTCCAAGTGCGGACTTGTCCCCAATTCACCTAGGGTTTCACCACCACCGGGCAAGTCCGATATGTGCTGGACTAGTCCGAACTTTTCCATAGACGAAAACGGACTAGTCCGCCCCTTGCCGGACAAGTCCAATATTTCGGGGCACTTAGCGTTTCCCACACGTTGCACACCGGACTAGTCCAGAGTCCACCACGGACTAGTCCGGACTTTGAAAACCCGAACGGTAACCATTGGAAACCCTAGTATAAATAGAGGTGCACAGCCCAACTATGTACTCTCTCGACTCCCAGCGCCGTCACACCCTCCAAGAGCCTAGAAAACACGTCTCTCCACACAATCCAATGAAATAAAGATCAAATTTGTGTGGATCAACTCTAGATCAAAGGAGAGACACAATTCTTCACGTTTGAGCTCTTGGGTTTGATTCTCTCGCACACTCCTGTTGTTTTATTGTAGATCTTACGAGTGTGTTCTTGGTGGTATTCGATTTGTAATCTTGGGGAGCCCTCAACTTGTGAGAAGGCCCCTTGAACTTGGTGATTTACCCTTTGTGATTAGTGGAAGAGAATCAACCTCCATGGTGATTCGACGAGGGTAGGGTTGGTGAAGACCTGGTTCTTTCGTGGGCTCCTCAATGTGGATGTAGGTTGCCTTTGTGGGAACCTGACCACGGGATAAAAACTTGTGTCAATCTTGTTCTTAGTTTTTCATATCACATTTTAGGGTTTACTTGATCTTGCATATCTTATGTTAAAACCTTGAAACTAAAGATTACCTTGTGCTTTACTAAGTTTAATTGAAGCAACGTACTCTAGTTATATCTTTAATTTCTGCTGCATAGAGTACTTAGATCAAGATCATCGATTAAACATGATCGATTTAGTCCGCACGCACCGGACTAGTCCGCACTCTACCGGACTAGTCCGATTTCTCGGGATTTGATCAAGTTGCTGAGTGTTGCAGGTTCCGACTAAAAATTAAAAAAGGCCTATTCACCCCCCCCTCTAGGCCCACATTCATCGGGAGATTCTCGAGCATGCCAAGGAAAGGAGTGATGCTGCTGACGAGCGTCACGACAACCTCAATGAATTAAATGAGGTTCTCCTAAAGCATCGAGCAGACCTTGATGCAAGGGAGGAGAAGCTCCTGGAACAACAGGAGGATGTTTTGAAAAGAGAGGAGGAGCTCGGTCAGAAGCTAACTCTGGCTGAGCAAAATTTGGCAGATTGCACTGGGAAGTTTGATCTGTGGAGTAAGGAGGAGGAGGAGGAGAAGTACTGGAAACTGGGGCGGGAGCTCTCAAAAAGAGATGTTGATATTGTCGCCAGAGAAGGGAAAGAAGGGGCAAGGAGAAGGACCTGGTCGAACGGCGGAACTGCATCCACCTCCGGGAGACGGAGTTAGCCGACTGCGAGAAGCAAGTCGCTGAGAGTATGCAGCAACATGCTAAAGTGGTCGATCGCCTTGCTTAGGAAGGTTCGGAGCTTGCATCCGCCCGGAGGTCACTGGAGGAGTTGCGGAGTTTGAGGGAGACCGAGTCCATACAGGTATGGGACTTCTTGGGGCGAGCCAATGACGCGTTGGTGCCACTAGGCTTCAGTCCAGTGCGTCCGGACAATCCAGAGATGGAGATGGACCGAGCGTTGGTGGCTCTCAACTCTGCTGGCGACGAACTCGACGCCTTGGGTGACGTCATCGTGGACCAGCTGGAGACAAAGGGGAAATCTTTGGCTAAGAATGTCGCAGAATATGTGCTGACGTGTTACAAAAGCCAAGATCTCCAATTCCTTCTAGATCTGGTGCTTGAAGGTCCCGTTGCTGAAGAGGAAGACGCCGCCAAGGCCAGCGTTCAAGAGGTTGCCCAGAAAGTTGCCTCATACTTCCGTAGGACCTAGGACCTTACTTCACTTGTAACTTCTCCAATTTCTTCTCCAATTTTGTAATCTCCGATCCTCAGATGAATGAAATACAAACTTTTTGAATGATTGAATTCCATTTTGTCTTCAATACATTGTCCTTCATCTTGTTTGCCCCTGGTAGATGTACACAATTTATTTGCAAACATGTACCAAAAGGATTTGACTATGTGTTGAAGACTTGGGCGCTTCGAACTTGTAGACTTTAGGTCCAAAGTTTTCATCCCTGACTTCTTCAGGGAGCTTTTATTTCATCGACAGTAGGCCCTCTGGAGTTCTCGGAGCTTGGTAGGTCCGACGACACCCATTGTCAACGTGTAGAACATCGACAGCGGGCCCCCTAGGGTTTCAGAGCCTTGTAGGTCCGACGACACCCACTGTCAACGTGTAAAACATCGACGGTGGGCCCCCTGGGGTTGTCGGAGCTTGGTAGGTCCGACGACACCCACTGTCAACACGTAGAACATCAACGGCAGGCCCTCTGGGGTTGTCAGAGCTTAATAGCTCCGGCATCATCCACCATCTTCACTTCGATCGTCTTGGGTTCTTGACATCAATGGCAGGTCCCCCTAGGGTTGTCGGAGCTTGTTAGCTTCGACAACGCCCACTATCGACGCATGAAACGTCAACGGCGGGCCCCCTTGGGGAATGTCAGAGCTTAGTAGCTTCGGCATTGTCCACCATCGGCATGAATTTTCCATATTTCATGCACACTAAAGTCAAGAAAAACAGTAAAATTCGTCTTCTCATCTATAACTTAGTTGCGTCTTACTATTCTTTTTTGAACTTTAGATCCGTAATAATTCCATATATAAACAAGTGCACTAATTAATAACTTTAGATTTGAATGTCTTTTGGATCCGCCTTACTGATGCCAGCTTGGCGTACTTAGGGTGCAGGACCAAACTAAGTCGATAGCTCACTCCGGACCTATGTTGGCTTGGCGTTCAGACGAATAGACTGTTCAACAATATTAAAATCCGGAGAAATCAACAATGCAACTTGCACTACATATGAATTACTTGGACTTAAAGCCAACAAGAATTGCACACCTTCATTATTGAGAAGAAGGAAAAGAAAGATAATTCAAAAGAATGAGCCTGTACAAAATAAATGCATGTGGAGTCTATTTTCATACAACAATGTCTTTATTATAGGTCCAGATTACACGAGAGATAAGGACACACTTAGGGTTCAAAACCAGGCTAAATGTGATATACCTCTTGTTCTAACCCAGGGCAGGTAGCTACAATTTTAGTGTTGGGACTGTATCAAGTGTTGCTTTAACTTACCGGACCCTCCGGGGGGGGGGGGGTCCAGATGTTCTACCGGAGGACCTACCTGACTCTGTATGTTGACTCTATAACATACATTGTATGTAATTACAAACTCACCTCCGTGAAACTAAGTATAGAACTTACGGAGGTGCTCGATGCTCCAAGGATTGGGAAGCGGGGTCCCATCCTCGGTTGCCAAGCGAACGCATCCGGAACGGGATACTTTGATTACTCGGAAGGGACCTTCCTAGCTGGGGGAAAGTTTGTTCATCCCTTCACAAATTAGTATTCTTCGTAGCACCAGATCGGCTTCCTCGAGCTGTCAGTTGCGCACGTGCCTCTGATGATAGCACCGGAGCGCTTGGCTATAACGTGCATTCTGAACCGCTGCTTGACACCTTCCCTCGTCGATGAGGTCAAGGTATTCACGCCGAAGCTAATCCTACATGGCTTCATCGAAGGTCCAGACCTGGAGTGACCCCAAGGTGATCTCCGGAGGAAGGACTGCTTCAACTCAGTACACCAAGAAGAGGGGTGTCTCTCCAGTTGACCGGTTAGGTGTAGTCCTGCTTGCCCACAATGAAGACGGAAGCTCTTCGATCCAGTTGGCTTCATGCTTTTTCAGACCCTCATATGTGTGTGTCTTGAGTCCTTTTAAGATTTTTGCATTTGCTCTCTCGGCTTGGCCATTGCTTACTGGGTGAGCTACTGATGCATAGCTGACTTGAATACCGAGGTCTTTGCAATACTCTTGAAATGCTGCACTTGTAAATTGGGTTCTGTTGTCAGTGATGACTTTGTTTGGAACTCCAAATCTGCAGAGTATGGACTTCAAGAACTTGATTGCTGATTGCTTATTGATAGTCACAACTGGGGTAGCTTCCGGCCACTTGGTGAACTTATCGATGGCGACATACAGAAACTTGTAACCTCCGATAGCTTTTGGGAAAGGTCCCAAAATGTCCATGCCCCACACAGCGAATGGCCATGTAGGAGGAATCATTTGCAGTGACTGAGCCTGTGTGTGAATTTGTTTTGCATGGAACTGACAAGCTTCACACTTTTTCACCAACTCCATTGCGTCCTTGAGAGCTGTAGGCCAGTAGAAGCCATGCCGAAAGGCTTTGCCGACCAACATGCGGGAAGACGCGTGGTTTCGGCACTCGCCTCCATGGATCTCCGCGAGGAGCTCGCGGCCTTCTTCCCTTGCAATGCACCACATTAGTTAGCACTTGGCACCATGCCGGTAGAGATCCCCTTCTACCAACATGTATCTTTTAGCCAACCTGACAATCCAGTTAGCGGATACACCGTCTTTAGGAAGGATGTTGTCCTTCAAGTAGCTCCGGATCTCTGAGATCCATGCATTGGAGCTAACTTGAGCTTCTGAGTCTTGCGTGCTGGGTTCCTCAGATCTTCCTGCAGCACCTACGACCCTTGGTGGCCGCCATGGTAACAGGGCCACTTAAGGCTTCGAGGTGCTGGTCTTGCCCCTTTCGCTCAGTTTGGCAGACTGAGCTAATGGTATTGACAACCTCCGGACAAATATTCTGTTGGGGGGCGGAGCTCTGGTTGAAGCCCTCGTCGAGAGTTGGTCAGCTTCAGCGTTATGGAGACGTTGAACATGGTGGAGATCCAGAACTTCGAAGTCCTTCTGGAGCCTCTGGACTTCAATAAGATATGCGGCTAGTTGGGGGTTGTTGCAGCAACATTCACCTTTGACTTGTTTTATGATGAACTGCGAATCACCCTTCATGAACAACTGCTTGACACCATAGGATAGTGCCACCTTGAGCCCTGTCGGATGCTGGTTCCGGCAATTATCCCGGTACTACTGTTAATAGCCCGTGGAGTTTCTTAGTTCGGTTAGGGTGCGCGGAGATTCTGAAAAAGATAGTGACTTGACACAAGGATTTACGTGGTTCGGGCCGCCTGAGTGTAATACCCTACTCCACGGGTGTGTTGTTGTTGTATTGAGTGTATGAGAGTCTAAGAGCACCAGTCAGAGAGACCAAAGACCCACGAGCGCGAGCCTCAGACCAGCCCCTCCCCGTGTATCGCCCGGCCAATCCTTTTATAGTACAAGGGCTAGCCGTTACATCGTTAGCCTGGCCCGACATGTGACCCTGGCGGTTACTGATGCCTAATACACAATTTAATGTAATTAATTCCCCTTAATAGCGTGGTAACATGCCTTAATAGTGGCGTTACTAGTATTAAGGGTCCTCTAATCGTGTGTCGTTAAGATAGTACTAATGACACATAATCAGGTCTTGAAGCCTTAAATGTCCCTTGAAGGTCCGAGCCATTGGAGGTCCACCAATCTGCCTGTTAAGGTTGAAGGTCTGACGGTTGGACGCGTGGCATCTTTGGAGCTTACAGTCTTGGACGAGTAGATCCGGTGCTGTGGTACAAGTGTCGATACCAGAGCTTCCCTGTGTCGGGGGTTAGGTCCGGGGGTGCCACACAGGTATCCAGTCTAGAGCATTCCCATGTAAGGATTGTAGCTTCGGTTTTATGATACACGTGGCGATATTGGGACTAACCATATAAGGGAGGCAGGTCCAGTTACGAGCAACACGTGGGGCCTTCGGAGGTATTCAACTCAGATAGGTGGAGTCCTTTGCACTCTTTGCAGTTCCAAGGAGTATTCGGTACGCAGGGTACCAACAGTGGCCCCCGGGCACACCTCTGGGAGAGACCCTTTGGATTAAGTCATTCTGCCGGTGGTGGGTCCATCTTTCGATTTCTGTGCCGTGCCTTCAAGGGTTTTTGATGTGCTGTTGAGGTGATAGTTCGCAGTTAAACCATCGCCGTGTGGCATCTTCTGGACGTGGCAGGTGAGATTTGCGCGTGCGGATCTCACGCAATTGAAGGTCGCCGGTTCCCAATACGAAAACCGTATCAGTTCCGCGCGCCCTGTCAGGCTGCTGCCCTTGGGTTTCCTGCCACTCATCATGAAAACTGTTTGCCTTGGGTAAGGACCTCAATCTCTTTGTCAGGGTGGCCCAGGTCCACACGTCATTGACGGTGTGGATTTTTGAAAAGTGCTTTTGACCTCATTGCGGTTTCCATCCAAGCGTCGCAGAGGCTTACATAAGAAGGAAAGTGCGCACGGGTTGAAGACTCTTTACGCCTTTGATCATTTTTGCGCTCAGAGCCTCTCAACCTCCGCCTAACTTTCCATCCTTTGCCCCACTTTGCCACGATGGAGTTGGGTCTCCGCAAGAGCCGTCTCACGAGTGATGATGATTTGAAGAAGGTCCAGACCTACATGGGGTGGTCCAGCGACTCCTTCAACCATCTGGTCTGCGTTGGCAAGCTCCCGTTCAAGAAGAAGCGCGGGGGCGACATGGTGTACTTCTCTGTGTACGCCATGGTGGGGCTGATCCCACCTTTCTCGACTTTCCTCTTGATGTTGTTAGACTTCTATGGTCTGAAGTTGTACCACCTTGGCCCCCATTCTATTCTTCTTGTGTCAACATTCGTCCACTTCTGCGAGATGTGGGTGGGTATTCCCTCCTGCGTCGAGCTTTTCCGTACCTTCTTCACCTTCCACACCACCGGCAAGAGTTCCGAGTATCTTGTCTTCTACTATTTTGTGAAGCGCAAGAAATGCACCTACAAATACATGAGGTCCTTTCCTTTCGGCAAGTGGGACGACTGGAAGAAGCATTGGATTATCATCACGGCAGAGGAGCACGAGAAGTTGGAGCTGCCTGAGGGTCTTCCCGATGTTGATACTAACACATGGAGTGTGGTTCCGGTGCTGTCAGAGGCCTTCAACCCTTCCTTGACCAGGTTCCACGAATGTGGGGAAGGAGGGGTGACCCCCCAGATGGTCTTCTGCAACTTCCTGGTCAACAGGTGGGCGTCGCTGAATAAGAGGGAGAAGCTTGCCTGGGCCCTCAACAACGTGATGGATGATGACCGGATTGAAACCGGTCTGAGGTTCAAATTGGACGGTGCTGCTTTGGAGCTTCATCTCAAGAAGTTCCAGCATGGCATTGACGTCGAGGGCGACGACTTAACTCCGCCGGCGGCTTTTCTCCCTCTGAACATGGAGGCAGAGTTTAGCAGGGAGCTCCGGAGGAGCATGCCGGTGCTTGACAACCTAGGTGAGGTAGAGAGGCGTCCGACCACTAGATGGTGATCCCCGGAGCTTCCGATGGTGGTCCCACTTCCGCCCCGAGCCAAACAACTGAAGTCATAGGCAAAGGCAAAGAGTTGGCTGAGCCCTCCAGCCAAAAGAGGAAGTTGAAGCACTCTGATGGGAGGTCCGTTAAACCTTCCCCTTCCACAACAGCTCCTTCTCCCTGGTGGAGGAGGTCTGCAACGGTGACACCAACTCCAGCATCGGCGTCTCCCCGGAGTGTCAGCTCCGACCTGGTGACTCTGGCGCCGGGGCCAGCTAAGGGCTCTAGGTACGAGGGTCCTTCCCCGTCGAAGGAGGCCCCAATCGAGATGTCACTGACGGTGGCAGCAAGCTCCGAAGAGCCTTCCGGAGTTACTACACCAGTTGAGATAGGGTCGGGCTCTAAGTGTCCGGCGAAGAGGTTCCGCGCTAGCTGGAGCGGAAGCCTTCCAAGGTAAATTTGCTTTTTTACCTCAGTTTGTTATTTTTGTTGTAACCATATTTTGAGTTTCTTTGTCCTTCATCCACAAGATATCCAAAAAAGGGGTTGAAGCTCTGGCTCCTGTGACAGCAGCTGATGTTGTGCAGGCGGAGGCTCCAGCTCCAAATCCAGCGCCGCCCCAGGTGGTGGCTGAGGTTGTCGCAGCTTCAGCGTCAACTGTCGTGGTTCTTGACCTCGACTCATCTCCCGAAGCTCCCGTGGTAGCACCGGACCACGGGAATGAAGATGTACCAGCGGCACCAGCTCTAGAGGTTGGAGCTCCGGTTTTGGATGCTGTGATGATGGACGCTCCGGCCTCAGAGCCGGAGGTAGCTGAAGTTCCAGCCTTCAGGCCAGATGTTACTGAAGCCCCGATGGCAGAGCCAACGGTTCATGAAGTTCCGATCCCTGAGCCGGTTGTCGTGGAGGTGCCGACACTCGAACCGGTGGAGGTCGAAGCGCTGGTGCCTGAACCGGCAGTGGAGGAAGCACTAGCGTCGGAGCCGGAGATGGCCTCAGCCCCGGAAGGGTCTTCACTGCCTGCTCCGGAGGTGGTAGTTCCGGAGGTACCCGCTCCTGAGCCAGGGTGCCAAGTCGCAGTGGCCGGTCCTCTGCCTGAGGGGCCAATTGGTGATGACCTGGCGGTGGGACCTTCGGGGCTGACTCCGGAGGTAGAAACTCCCATTGGAAGACCTACCTCGGCGACGACCGAGGCACTCCCGAAGAGCGGCCCTAGTGTTGTGGAAGCTCAGGGGACCGATCTTGTAGAGTGGGATCCAATTTTTGTTTTGGAGAACCCGCTGGAGTCAGCGGAGAGGACCCCGGCAGGTCCGGAGCCAATCCCCCTGTCGCTATCCATCAACAATGCTTGCTCCAGCCTTCGTCAGGTCCAGCTTGCATTTTATCACGACAGCAAGGCCCTCGAGAAGGAGCGCCAAACTCTTAGGAGGTGGTGCAACTGACTCCAATTCGAGACCAAGCTGGCGCAAACAAGGATGGCCGACGACAAGGAATAGGTCAAGAGGGAGAAGGCCCGAATGGAGTATTGGGGCTAGCTATTAGATGAGAGGGAAACCATGGTGCGATCCCTCAACAATCAGTCCTGGGCTATATACGAACAAGCCATGGCTACTGTAAGACCTATGTGTGCTGAATACATTGGCTTGTAGTGAATACACTTGGCTTTGATGATAAAAGTTTTAAATATCACCAAAACACCTTTTTATCAAGGTCCGACTCTAGCTCCGAGCTATAGCAAGGTCCGACGGTAGGTCCGACTTGTTTTGGGTAGCTCCGGCTATGTTAGATGCTAGGTTCGGCTTCTTGGTAAGGTCCGAATAGCTTTGGTTAGCTCCGGTGAGCTTTATCTTTAGCTCCGGCATGTCTTTGTTAGCTCCAGCATGTTTTTGATAGCTCCAGCATATACTTGATAGCTCCGACATGCTTTTGCTAAGCTCTGACGTACTTTGTCTAGCTCCGGTTTTGGGTTGACTAGTTTTGACTAGTTTTTCGTAAGCTCCGGCAGGTGCTTCATTGTACTAGTTTTGGTAAGCTCCGGCGCTAGGTTCTACTAGCTTTTGTTAGCTCTGGCTCAAGCTCCGGGTTGCTCTGGCAAGGTCCAGAACTTGACCGCAGTGCTTCTGCTTTTCATTTGCAATGTTTCGTACTTGCTTTACATTGTTGGAAATATTGCTTAGTATTCATTTGCTAAGTTTTTGGTGCATTTTGGATGATATTGTTGATATTGTTTCTACTGTGTTTTTGCAACATGCTTATGTGAGGTTCTCACGTAAGGTGTTGTGTTCGGAACTAACTTGAGTCAAGTCGAGGACTTGGGTTCATATGGATTGTTTGTTTGTTCATGTGCAGGTGTTGCTTGAGTTCAAGTCATGGCTGGTGACAGGATCCATTGGACTAGTCTCAGGAGGAGATGAGGTTCCAACAACCAAGTTCGGGAGGAACTGTGGTTGAGCGGGTCAGGAGGTCGCGCATGATGATTGAATCAAGGGCAGTCCATATGAAGGTCGAAGGAAGGTGTTCGCACATATGCATGAGGTGCATGACATGGCAATATGCTTCTAGAGACGGATTATGGAAGGAAGATCTGATCGGAAGGATCGGATCGTATCGGTTGAAGACTTAGGCTGCTAGCTAAGTCGGTTATGGCTCGGTATGGAAATATCGAGTTGGTTATGTTAGGATTTCGTGTGGGTCACGAATTTGAGTTGTTTAGGAATGTGGGATACGTTCCTAAGGTGTTTGGAAGTCTTAAGATTGCTTCTATCTGCGTATAGAAGAATCTTGAGCAGTTATGGAAAGTTACGATTCGTGATCTGAGTAGGATTGGAGTCCTAGTTGTATTGGGTTGGCCTAAGGGCTGGTTATATAAGCAAGGGAAGGCCAAAGCTCATGAGAGACGACTTTGGGGCTGTTCCTCTTGTGTTATATTGAATAAAATTCGTAGTTTGAAGGAACTTTTATGCCTTGTTCGTCCGACTTGTTCCAGACAAGTTTTACTCATCGAGTTTCTGGACAGCACTACCTTTTGTTGGTGGTTTTATCATAACTCGAGTTTTACAGATCCAATTGATGCGATTCTTTTTGGGTTGTCTTCACAACTTTATTATCTATCATCTGTAAAAATTTCACAGTCATTTGATTTGTGGTTTCTGAGCTACACGAGTTTCTTTGCAGCATTCCAGAAACTGTTTTTCCCGGGTAGGTCAGATTGACCATAGTCTGATCTTTCGATCATAACTTGAGTTTTTCTCGACGGATTTGAGTAATTCTTTTTGTTTTGTCTTCGTGACTTGATTCTCTCTGATATATATCACTTTTTTTCACGGTGAAACACGTTTAGATTAGTCTCATATGATTTCTTTAGGAGATCGTTTTTCTGCCGAAGGGGTTGGGGTTTAATTGTTTCCGCTGCGTAAGATTTTTAAATCTACCATTCACCCCCCTCTGGTAGCTTTTCACGTGCTCTTCGATCCTACAATTGGTATCAGAGCCACGGTGCTCTAATATTTGTGATTTGCACGTGTTTTTGACTAATCATCATGGAGAAGTACTCCGCCAAACCTTGTGTGTTTGCTGGTATTGATTTTTAGGTTTGGAAGGCACGCATGGAGGCTTTCATCCAGGCACAAGGCTTTGCAATATGGGAGAAGGTGTATAAGCCTTATGAAGTGCCACCCAATGATCAAGTCACGGCCACAAACCTACGGGACGTCGACAACAACAACAAAGCCCGTAACTTGATCATCCAAGGACTCACTCAAAGCGACTTTGATCGTGTCGCGCACCTTCGGTCAACATACGATGTTTGGAGAGCTCTCTGTGATTATCATGAAGGATCCAACACAATCAAGGAGGTAAAACAATATATTTTCAAAAAGGAATATATGCGTTTTGAGATGCAACCCGGTGAGTCTATCGATGACCTCTTTGCTCGTTTCAATAAAATTCTCAGCAACTTGCGTAGCGTGAATGTTAATTTTTCAGATGCTGAAAATGCTAGACAACTCCTTAGTGCATTAGACATGTCAATTTGGGAGATGAAAGTAACATCTATTCGTGAATCAACTGTCATGAGTTCTCTTACATTAGATGTACTTTATTCTAAACTAAAAACTCATGAAATTGACATCCTAGCACGTAAGAACCCAAACAAGTCTATTGCATTTGTCTCACAACGTGATATGTCTAGCTCCGGCCAATCATCATCTTGCAATACTCTTGCTTTGTTGTCCTCGCTAACCCTGGAACAGATCGAAGAATTTCCAGAAGAGGAGTTGGCACTCATCTCTACTAGATTCTCAAAAGCATTGCAAAATGTGAGAACTAGAAGGAGAGGAAGCTCCGGACCTCAACGCTGTTTTGAATGTGGTAAAATAGGACACTTTCGTACAGAATGCCCTAAACTTTCAGGTCCGACCACCCGGGATGAAAAACAAAGCAAGGTCCGGACCTCCTCTGGAAACTCCAACAAGAAGAAGAAGGGTACCATAGGACGCAAGATGATTAACAGCTTCATCACCGCACTTCAAGAACTTAGTTCAAGTGATGTAGACTTTGAAAGTGATGAAGATGATGACGATCTGGTCAACTTATGCTTCATGGCAGGCAAAACTAGATCAAGATCAAGTCAGGAGGATGCAGAACACAGCAGTGAAGACGATGAGGTATGTTCTACCTGCAATGAAATGTGTGATGCTATTTCTTGTGCAACTATTATTGTCAAGAAAAAGGACAAAAAGCTTAGGGATAATGCTGCTAAAATTGAATCACTAGAATCTGAAATTAACCGTTTAAAAACTTTGATTCCTAGTGATGATGCATGTCCCTCATGTGACTTAATCTATGAACAATTGTCCACATTAAGAAGTGCACACTCCTCCACTCTAGATAGACTTGATGAAGAAATTAAAAAGAACAAAGAGCTTGCTGCACTTAATGATAAAAACTTAAAAGATGCTTCTTGTTCTACAGATGATTTGCATTGTTCTGCATGTGAAAATTTTGATATAAAACTAAAAGATGCAATGAATGAAATTTCCATTCTGAACAATGCTTTATGATCTCATGAAGTTAAAAATTGTTCCAATTGCAAACTAAAAGGAAAAACTTCATGTGCAAACTGCCTAGACTTGTCTAAGAAACTTGATGACATGAATAGGACACTAGGTCGGTTTTGTAATGGGAATACGAATCTAAACTTGCTGCTGAATTCTTCCAAGTCTTGCAAAGATAAAACTGGTTTAGGTTTTGATTCTCTTGTTCATGCTAAGGCACATCCACCTAAAATTCTAAAGTCATTAAGAAGTGGTTTGATTCAAACAGTTCCTAAACAAAAAGAAGTGGTTTTCAAATCTGCAGGAGTGCTTTCTAATTTTGTTTCTAATGTTAGGTGATCATCTAGACATGAACACAAAGTTAAATTTCATTGTACCTTCTGTGGTAGAGATGGTCATGTCATAGATTTTTGTTATAGACTAGCTAAACAATAGAAAAAGGAAAGAAAAATTGCTAGATCTTATAACTTTCATGCAATTAGAAAAACACAACCTGCTTTAATGAGTCAGAAATTTGAAAAGGTAGCTTCTGGAACTTTTGGCAAGAAATCTACAAAGGCAGCTCCGGTAGTTCTGATAGCTCCGAGAGCTCCCGGATCTTCTGTTGTTCCCTCTGGAGCTTCAGTTTTTGCCTCTGGACCTTTTGCTTTTACCTTTGGAGCTACTGGTTTTCACTCTAAACAAGTAACAACTTCTAAATCAACTGTTAAGAACAGAAAACCTCAACCTTTGACTCATAAACCTGCTGTTTTGTCTCAGCTTTCGCTTTTTTTTACTGCTGCACGTCGTGTGACACAGTACTGGATACCTAAATGCCTTTTGACTAACCCCAGTATTGAGTCATCGACGTATTGTGCTTCTATGTAGGTTACAAGTTTGAGGAAGGAGAACATTTGGATTGTGGATTCAGGTTGCTCACGCCACATGACCGGTAACAAAGATTGTTTCTCCTCCCTCTCTTTTGTGTCACGTGTAGAGAATGTTACTTTTGCCGATAATTCTTCAACTCTTATAATTGCTAAGGGTTCGGTTAGAGTAAATGATCACTACACTTTGAAAAATGTGGCACTTGTCAAAAATTTGAAATACAACTTGCTTTCTGTTGCACAATTGCTAGATGAAAATCTAGAAATTATTTTCAATAAAAATTGCTGCAAAGTTGTAGATTCAAATAGTGAGCTTATTTTTAACATGTCTCGGTTCGGAAGAGTTTTTAAAGCTGATTTTGATATGTCTACCTCTAAGCATAGGTGTCTAGTTGCCAATGATTCAAAGGACTTATATTTTTGGCATCGTAGACTTGGTCACGTAGGCTTTGATCACCTAACGCGTGTTAGTGCTCTTGATCGCATACGTGGGATGCCTAAGCTTAAAAGGGACAAAGAAATTGTGTGCTCTTCTTGTAGACATGCTAAGATGGTTGCAGGTCCACATACTCCTCTCTCAATAATCATGACAACTGAACCATGTCAACTTTTGCACCTTGACACCGTAGGACCTTCACGTGTTCAATCCTTCGGAGGTAAATGGTATGCTCTTGTTATTGTTGATGATTATTCTATATATTCTTGGCTGTATTTTATGGCGTCTAAGAATGAAGTTTTTAGTCACTTTAGAACTTTATTTCTTAGATTATCAATTGATCACCCAGGATCATTAAAAGCAATTAGAAGTGATAATGGAACTGAATTTAAAAATCAATCTTTTGATCACTTTTGTGCTGAAAATAGAATAGATCATCAATTCTCTTCACCTTATGTACCTCAACAAACGGTGTTGTAGAAAGAAAGAACATAACCTTAGTTGAGATGGCTAGGACTATGCTTGATGAATATCAAACTCCTAGGAAATTTTGGGCAGATGCGTTAGCAACCGCTTGTTATGTCTCAAATCGTGTTTTCTTGCGTGCTAAGCTAGGTAAAACACCATATGAGCTCCGGTTTGGACATAGGCCTAGTGTTACACACTTTCGGGTCTTTGGTTGCAAATGCTTTGTTAAGAAACATGGTAATCTTGATAAATTTGAACCTAGATCCATTGATGGCATGTTTCTTGGTTATCCATCTCATACTAGAGGCTACCGTGTTCTTTTACTTGACACTAACAAAATTGTGGAGACTTGTGAAGTGTCTTTTGATGAAGCTAGCCCAGGTACTAGCTTCGGTGTTGCAGGACCAGATCCGTATCCTCAGGGGGAGGGTATTTTCGAAGATGAAGAAGAGCTGGTGATACTGCCTGGTAGTTCCGAAGCTAACACGTATCCAGCTTCGGACATTGAACAAGCTCCGGCTATCACCTCTGCTGGTCCTGATTGTCCACAAGTCACAAGCTCATCAATCTATGATGAACCTAATGAATAAGAAGCTTGTGAGACATCTGTTCCCCTACATTTTTACAAAGATCATCCCCCACATCAGATGATTGGAAGCTTGCACGAACGAGTCACACGGTCTAGGTTTTGCGATCCAAACTCTCATGCTCATTCTGCTTTTGTTGCTTCTTTTGAACCCAAAGATATATCACACGCACTCACTAATGAATCTTGGATTATTGCCATGCAAGAAGAGTTAGAAAATTTTGAAAGAAATAATGTTTGGAAACTTGTACCTCCACCTCAAGGTCACACTTTAATTGGAACTAAATGGGTATATAAAAATAAACAAAGTGAGGATGGGGTTGTGGTTAGGAATAAGTCTAGGTTGGTTGCTCAAGGTTTCACTCAAGTTGAAGGTCTAGATTTTGATGAAACTTTTGCTCCTGTCACTAGATTAGAAGCCATAAGAATTTTGTTAGCTTTTGCAGCATCTAAAGGTTTTAAGCTATATCAAATGGATGTTAAAAGTGCTTTTCTTAATGGCTACATAGATGAGGAGGTTTATGTCAAACAACCACCGGGTTTTGAAAATCCAGATTTTCCTAATCATGTTTACAAACTGTCCAAAGCCTTATACGGTCTCAAACAAGCCCCTAGAGCATGGTATGATAGGTTAAAACATTCTTACTTGAAAAGGGGTTTACCATGGGCAAAGTTGATAAAACTCTTTTTGTGCTTAAGCATGGCAATGACTCATTATTCGTTCAAGTGTATGTGGATGATATTATCTTTGGTTGTGCTTCTCATGATCTTGTGTCCAAGTTTCCAGCAATGATGAGTTCCGAATTTGAAATGAGTATGATGGGTGAACTCACTTACTTTTTGGGGCCGCAAATCAAGAAAACCAAGGAGGGTACCTTTGTGCATCAAACGAAGTATACCAAAGACCTCCTAAGGCGCTTCAACATGGACAAAAGCAAGCCTCTTCGGACACCAATGGGAACAGCAACAACACTTGAACTTGATGAAGATGGTGAATCCGTGGATCAAAAAGAATATAGAAGCATGATTGGATCACTTTTGTACCTCACGACATCAAGACCGGACATACAATTCAGCGTATGTCTTTGTGCACGGTTTCAAGCTTCCCCACGTGTTTCACATCGTCAATCCGTCAAAAGGATTCTCAGGTACTTACATGGAACTCAAGAATTTGGCATTTTTCTTCCTTCTTCCTCAACCGTTACTTTGAAAGCTTTTTCGGATGCTGATTTTGGGGGTTGTAGGATTGATAGGAAAAGTACTTCCGGTGCTTGTCATTTTCTTGGTAATTCTCTTGTTGCTTGGTCCTCTAGAAAACAAAATTCAGTTGCACAATCCACAGCTGAATCTGAATATATAGCTGCTGCTAGTGCTTGCTCACAAATTCTTTGGATTGTTCAAACACTTAAGGACTATGGGGTTGATCTAGATAGTGTTCCACTGTTCTGTGATAACACTAGTGCCATTTGCATTGCCAAAAACCCTGTGCAACATTCTAGAACTAAGCACATTGATATTAGGTATCACTTTCTCCGAGATAACGTTGAAAAAGGAAACATTGTGCTTCACCATGTAGATACCGAACATCAATTGGCTGACATTTTTACAAAACCTTTGGATTTCACTCGTTTTTGTTACATTCGTAGTGAAATAGGGGTTATGCATCCTCATGGCTTAAATTGAGGGGGAGTTTTTGAAACTTGGGAAGTCTATGTGTGAATCTGGAATTAAAATAATATGAGCATGGTATTTCATACATATATGACTTTGTGATTCCTTTTACATGCTGAAAGTTCTTACTACATTACTCGTGTTATACATTTTGTAGTTTTTGCCATGTCTAGTAATTGGAATAATTACTTACACTAAAACTGGTCATGGTCGAACTTTCTTGCTGTTTTGAACTTGTTACATGTTCACAAGTGCTTTTAATCATAAAGAATTAATCAAGTAATCAACTCACATGTTGAGTTTTTATGAACAAATATAAATTGAGAAAAGATCAAGAGAATATGCATGCATCGCACTTCTTCTTTTGAGATGGCTTGTCATTGCACTTAGATATGAACTTGGAAGAAGTTGTGTATGACTAAAACCATGTCCTTAAGCTTCTGATTGTCAAATGACATAGGCTTGGCTTGGTTGGTTAGAATAAGGCAGATGCGCATATAATCTCTTGCAAATATCATATGATCTAAATTTATGCTTTGAAAAATAATAAAATGCAGCAACTAGTGTCATGCTTTCAGGTTTTGAAATAGTTAAGTTTGTGAGATCATGACTTGCTTAAATTGAAAATTACATTTGATATCTAGAATGGCTTACACTACTTTATGTATTTCATTGATGTTATAATGTAAGGTACTTGATAGTATGACTTGGATGAGCCTTGTTTATATGTATATGTTATAATATGCTCATAACAACTAAAGTTGGAGAGAGAATATGACTTGCTGAATACATTGTCAAAGGGGGAGAGATAAGCATGAAGAGAAAGAGAATATGGGCATAAGGAGAGATAATAAAGGGGGAGAGTTTTTCATTTTCTTCTCTTTTTAATTTTGATTTACAAAGGGGGAGAAATTGTTTTCAAAACATTTATGTGAATAAGCCAATGTTCGGATTTGAAATGGTGTTGCCAATGCATTCATCAAGGGGGAGATTGTAAGACCTATGTGTGAATACATTGGCTTGTAGTGAATACACTTGGCTTTGATGATAAAAGTTTTAAATATCACCAAAACACCTTTTTATCAAGGTCTGACTCTAGCTCCGAGCTATAGCAAGGTCCGACGGTAGGTCCGGCTTGTTTTGGGTAGCTCCGGCTATGTTAGATGCTAGGTCCGGCTTCTTGGTAAGGTCCGACTAGCTTTGGTTAGCTCCGGTGAGCTTTATCTTTAGCTCCGGCATGTCTTTGTTAGCTCCGGCATGTTTTTGATAGCTCCGGCATATACTTGATAGCTCCGGCATGCTTTTACTAAGCTCCGACGTACTTTGTCTAGCTCCGGTTTTGGGTTGACTAGTTTTGACTAGTTTTTGGTAAGCTCCGGCAGGTGCTTCATTGTACTAGTTTTGGTAAGCTCCGGCGCTAGGTTCTACTAGCTTTTGTTAGCTCCGGCTCAAGCTCCGGGTTGCTCTGGCAAGGTCCGGAACTTGACCGCAGTGCTTCTGCTTTTCATTTGCAATGTTTCGTACTTGCTTTACATTGTTGGAAAGATTGCTTAGTATTCATTTGCTAAGTTTTTGGTGCGTTTTGGATGATATGGTTGATATCGTTTCTACTGTGTTTTTGCAACATGCTTATGTGAGGTTCTCACGTAAGGTGTTGTGTTCGGAACTAACTTGAGTCAAGTCAAGGACTTGGGCTCGTATGGATTGTTTGTTTGTTCATGTGCAGGTGTTGCTTGAGTTCAAGTCATGGCTGGTGACAGGATCCATTGGACTAGTCTCAGGAGGAGATGAGGTTCCAACAACCAAGTTCGGGAGGAACTGTGGTTGAGCGGGTCAGGAGGTCGCGCAGGATGATTGAATCAAGGGCAGTGCATATGAAGGTCGAAGGAAGGTGTTCACACGTATGCATGAGGTGCATGACGTGGCAATATTCTTCTAGAGACGGATTATGGAAGGAAGATCTGATCGGAAGGATCGGATCGTATCGGTTGAAGACTTAGGCTGCTAGCTGAGTCGGTTATGGCTCAGTATGGAAATATCGAGTTGGTTATGTTAGGATTTCGTGTGGGTCACGAATTTGAGTTGTTTAGGAATGTGGGATACGTTCCTAAGGTGTTTGGAAGTCTTAAGATTTCTTCTATCTGCGTATAGAAGAATCTTGAGCAGTTATGGAAAGTTACGATTCGTGATCTGAGTAGGATTGGAGTCCTAGTTGTATTGGGTTGGCCTAAGGGCTGGTTATATAAGCAAGGGAAGGCCAAAGCTCGTGAGAGACGACATTGGGGCTGTTCCTCTTGTGTTCTATTGAATAAAATTCGTAGTTTGAATGAACTTTTGTGCCTTGTTCGTCCGACTTGTTCCAGACAAGTTTTACTCGTCGAGTTTCTGGACAGCACTACCTTTCGTCGGTGGTTTTATCATAACTCGAGTTTTACAGATCCAATTGATGCGATTATTTTTGGGTTGTCTTCACAACTTGATTATCTATCATCTGTCAAAATTTCACAGTCATTGGATTTGTGGTTTCTGAGCTACACGAGTTTCTTTGCAGCATTCCAGAAACTGTTTTTCTCGGGTAGGTCAGATTGACCATAGTCTGATCTTTCGATCATAACTTGAGTTTTTCTCGACGGATTTGAGTAATTCTTTTTATTTTGTCTTCGTGACTTGATTCTCTCTGATATATATCACTTTTGTCATGGTGAAACACGTTTAGATTAGTCTCATACGATTTCTTTAGGAGATCGTTTTTCTGCCGAAGGGGTTGGGGTTTAATTGTTTCCGCTGCGTAAGATTTTTAAATCTACCATTCACCCCCCCCTCTGGTAGCTTTTCACGTGCTCTTCGATCCTACAATTGGTATCAGAGCCACGGTGCTCTAATATTTGTGATTTGCACGTGTTTTTGACTAATCATCATGGAGAAGTACTCCGCCAAACCTTGTGTGTTTGCTGGTATTGATTTTCAGGTTTGGAAGCACGCATGGAGGCTTTCATCCAGGCACAAGGCTTTGCAATATGGGAGAAGGTGTATAAGCCTTATGAAGTGCCACCCAATGATCAAGTCACGGCCACAAACCTACGGGACATCGACAACAACAACAAAGCCCGTAACTTGATCATCCAAGGACTCACTCAAAGCGACTTTGATCGTGTCGCGCACCTCCTGTCAGCATACGATGTTTGGAGAGCTCTCTGTGATTATCATGAAGGATCCAACACAATCAAGGAGGTAAAACAAGATATGTTCAAAAAGGAATATATGCGTTTTGAGATGCAACCCAGTGAGTCTATCGATGACCTCTTCGCTCGTTTCAATAAAATTATCAGCAACTTGCGTAGCGTGAATGTTAATTTTTCAGATGCTAAAAATGCTAGACAACTCCTTAGTGCATTAGACATGTCAATTTGGGATATGAAAGTAACATCTATTCGTGAATAAACTATCATGAGTTCTCTTACATTAGATGTACTTTATTCTAAACTAAAAACTCTTGAAATTGACATCCTAGCACGTAAGAACCCAAACAAGTCTATTGCATTTGTCTCACAACGTAATATGTCTAGCTCCGGCCAATCATCATCTTGCAATACTCTTGCTTTGTTGTCCTCGCTAACCCTGGAACAGATCGAAGAATTTCCTGAAGAGGAGTTGGCACTCATCTCTACTAGATTCTCAAAAGCATTGCAAAATGTGAGAACTAGAAGGAGAGGAAGCTCCGGACCTCAACGCTGTTTTGAATGTGGTAAAATAGGAGTTGGCTACTAATGAGGCGGCGAATGGTCACCAGGAGAACCTCAATTCCATCCACGAAGGCCTCGTCAAGCGCCGGGAGGGTCTTGACGAGCAAGAGAAAAAGCTCGAAAAGGAAGAGCAAAAACTCCTGGAGCTGAGGGATGACCTCGTGAAGACGGAGGAGGAGCTCGCCCAAAGGCTAGTTCTGAGTGACAAGAGCCTTGTAGAGTGCACCAGAAAGTTGGAGGAGCTCTGCAAGAGCGAGGAGGAGAAGGCATGGCAGCGAGGACAGGACCTTACCAAAAGGGAGGTCGAAGTCGCTGTCAGGGAGAAGAAGGTGCGAGGCCGGGAGGAAGACCTGGTTGACCGCCAGAACAAGATCCACGTTCGGGAGAAGGAGCTTGGTGACCTTGAAAAGCAAGTTGCTAAGAGTATTCAGCAGCACGGCAAGGAGGTCGAGCGCCTTGCCCGGGAGAGTTCAGAGCTTGAGGCGGTCCGGAGGTCTTTGGAGGAGATTCGGGGCTCAAGGGTTGCGGAGTCCCAACAAGTATGGGACTTCTTGGGCAAAGCCAATGTCGCGCTGAAGCCGTTGGGCTTTAGTCCCGTGCATTCGGACAATTCGGAGCCGGAGTTGGACCATGCGTTGGAGGCGCTGAGCTCGGTTGGCAACAAACTCGGCGCGATGGGCGATGCCATCGCGGATCAGTTGGAAACTGAAGGAAAATCCCTTACGCAGAACATCGCAGAATACATGCTGACGTGCTACACAAGTTGGGATCCTCATTTCCCACTAAACCCGGTGCTTGAAGGTCCCACCGACGGAGAGGGAGACGCCGCCAAGACCGGCGTGTCAGAGGTTGCCCAGAAGGCCGCCTCGTTCTTCCGTAGAATTTAGGACTTTCTCCTTTTAGCTCCCACTTGTATCTTCTCTTTTTTTCTCCAATTTTGTAATCTCTTGTCTTCAGATGAATGAAATCCAAAGAAATTTATGAATTTCATTTTTTGTCTTCAACCTTTGTCTTACTTGGACCCCTGGTAGATGTACACAATTTGATTGTGAACATGTACCAAAAGGGTGTAGCATTTTGTTGAAGACTTGAGTGCTTCGAACTTGTAGAGTATAGGTCCGAAGTTTTGTTGCATCAAAAGCAGGGGCCCCCTGGGGTTGTCGGAGCTTAGTAGCTCCGGCAGCGACCACTGTCAACACATAGAGCATCGACGGCTGGCCCTCTAGGGTGGTCAGAGCTTAGTAGCTCCAGCAGCGACCACCGTCAACACAAAGAGCGTCGACAGCAGACCCCATTGGGTTCTCCTTCTACCATCTTTTCTTCAACTCCTTTTATTCCTTTACATTGACGACTGGCTCCCTAGATTTGTCGGAACTTGATAGCTCCGGCGACGCCCACTATCAATGTTTAAAACATCGACGATGGGCCCCCTTGGGGGATGTCGAAGCTCTGATAGCTCCGTCATTGTCCACCATCATCGTGGGATTTTCATTTTTCCTGCACACTGAAGTCCAGAAAAACAGTAAAATCCATTTCTTATCTATAACTCATTTGTGACTTACTATTCCCATATGAAATTTTAGGTTGACAGCAATTCTATATACAATCAAGCGTGTTTGTTTCTTTTCTCCAAGTCCAATCGTTTTTTGGACTCACCTTACTTAGGCCTGTTGGAGTGTAGGTAGAGTGGCGTACTTAGGGTGCAGCACCAGGCTAAGTAGATAGCACACTCCGGACCTAGATTGGCTTGGCGTTCAGGCAAGTAGGCCATTTAGCAATGTTGAGACCCGAAAGAAATAACAATGCAACTTGAATTATATATGAATTGTTCGAGCTAAAGCTTCTTAGAAATTGCACAACTTTGTTATAGACAAGAAAGAAAAAAATAAAAAAGAATGAGCCTGTACAAAATAAATGCTCGTGGAGTCTGTTTTCACATATCGATGTCTTTCATTATAGGTCCGGGGTACAGGGGAGACAAGTACACTCTTAGGGTACGGAACCAAGCTAAGTGTGTTACATTTCTTGTTTGACCCAGGGTAGCTAGCTACACTTTTAGTTCTGAGACTGTGTCAAGTGTTGCTTGAACTTTGCGGACCTTCTGAAAAGGTCCGGCTGTCCTATCGGAGGAGCTACCCGTCTCTGTACAATGACGCTATAACATACATCATATGTAATTACAGAATCACCTCCGTGATATTAAGCATAAAACTTATGGAGGTGCTCAATGTTCCAAGGATTAGGGAGCGGTGTCCTATCCTTGGTTGCCAAGCGAACGCATCCGAGACGGGATACTTTGATCACTTGAAAGGGTCCTTCCTAGCTGGGGGAAAGTTTGTTTAACCCTTCTCGAGTTTGTATTCTCCGTAGCACTAGATCGCCTTCCTCGAGCTGTTGGCTATGCACATGCCTTTGGTGATAACGCTGGAGCGCTTGGCGGTATCGTGCATTTCAAACAGCTGCTCGGCACCTTCCCTCTTCAATGAGGTCAAGGTCTTCACGCTGGAGCTGGTGCTGCGTGGCTGCGTCGAAGGTCCGGACCCGGAGCGACTCCAAGCTGATTTCCAGAGGAAGGACTGTTTCAGCTCCATACACCAGGAAGAAGGGTGTCTCTCCAGTTGACCGGTTTTGAGTTGTCCTATTTGCCCACAAGGTGGGCTGAAGTTCCGCGATCCAGTTGGCTCCATGTTTTTTCAAGCGCTCATATATGCGCGTCTCGAGTCCCTTTAGGATTTCTGCATTTGCTCTCTCAGCTTGGCCATTGCTTGCCGGTGAGCCATGGAAGCGTAGCTGACTTGAATACCGAGGTCTTCGCAATATCCTTGTAATGCAAAACTTGTGAATTGGGTCCCGTTGTCAGTTATGATCTTGTTTGGGACTCCAAATCTGCATACTATGGACTGCAAGAACTTGATAGCTGATTGCTTGTTTATTGTCACAACTGGAGTTGCTTCCGGCCACTTGGTGAACTTGTCAATGGCGACATAAAGTTACTTGTAACCTCCAACGGCTTTTGGGAAAGGTCCAAAAATATCCATACCCCACATAGTGAATGGCCATGTCAGAGGTAACATTTGTAGAGGTTGAGCTGGTGTGTGAATTTGCTTCACATGAAACTGGCATGCTTCACATTTCTTCACTAGTTCGGTTGCATCCTGGAGTGCTGTAGGACAATAAAAACCATGCCAGAAGGCTTTATCGACCAACGTACGGGAAGACGCATGGTTCCCACACTTGCCTCCATGGATTTCTGCGAGGAGCTCGCAGCCTTCTTCCCTTGTAATGCACCGCATTAGGACGCCATTGGCACCACGCCGTTAGAGATCCCCTTCCACCAGTGTGTATCTTTTAGCCAATCTGACTATTCGGTCAGAAGATGCATTGTCTTCAGGAAGTATGTTGTCTTTCAAGTAGCTCCGGATCTCCAAGATCCATGCATCGGAGCTAACTTGAGATTTTGAGTCTTGTGTGCTGGGTTGCTCGGAGCTTCCTGCAGCACCTACGACCCTTGATGGACGCCATGGTAATAGGGCCATCGGGACCGCCAGCTTCGAGGTGCTGGTCTCGCCCCCTTCGCTCAGTTCGGCAGGTTGAGCTGTTGGTTTTGACAATCTCCGGCGAAGGTTCCGTCGGGAGCCGGAGCTCCAGTTGAAGCTTTCGTCGAGAGTTCGTCAGCTTCAGCGTTGTTGAGATGCTGGACATAGCAAAGATCCAGGACTTCGAAATCCTTCTGAAGCTTCTGGACTTCAAGAAGATATGCAGCTAGTTGGGGGTTGTTGCAGTAGCATTCACCTTTGACTTGTTTTATAATGAGCTACGAATCACTCTTTACCAACAGCTACTTGACACCATATGATAGTTCCACCTTGAGCCCACAGATTAGTGCTTCATACTCTGGCATGTTGTTGGTCGCCTTGAAGTCAAGGTGAACCATGTATTTGACCTTCTCCCCGGTCGGAGCAAGGAGAAGGATTCTAGCTCCGGCCCCCTGCTTCTACACGGAGCCGTCGAAGTAAAGAGTCTAGTTAGGCTCAGTGAAGACCGAAACCTTAGGTTCCGGCTTCTGCTCACTGGGGCCCCCAGGTTTTGATGGAGAGGGGGTCCATTCCGCCACAAAGTCTGCCAATGCTTGACTCTTGATCGTTTGTCTTGGGACGAATTCAAGATCGAACTCGGCCAATTTCGCTGCCCACTTTGTGATGTTCCGAGTAGAATTGGGGTTATGCAAGATTGCACGCAGTGGATAAGAGGTTACCACTGAAATCTTGTGAGCTTGGAAGTAGTGATGAAGCTTCCTAGAGGGGATAAGAACTGCGTAGAGAAGTTTATGCACCTCTAGGTACCGAGTCTTTGCATCGTGAAGTACTTCACTTATGATGTACACTGGGCGCTGAACTGTCTGGAACCTCCCGGAGGGGCCCGGAGCTTCCTCCTCATCAACCCGGACCCTCCCGGAGGGGTCCAGACCTTTCTCGGGGACCTTCTGGTTCTTGCTAGAGGAACCTAGAGATTCTTCTGAAGTGACCCGGACCCTCCTGGAAGGATCCAGATCTTTTTGTTCAGCAACAATAACTCCTTCATTTGAAGGAGGTTGATCCTCTGACTTCTCACCTTGAGGATCCGGGTCTGGGGCCTGGGACCTAGACTCTCCTTCAGGTAGCTCCGAACCTTCCCGGAGGGGTCTGGATTCCTGAACTGGAGATGGGTCTGGTCTTTCTGCAACCAGAACCATGCTGACAACTTTGTCAGTTGCTGAAATGTAAAGTAGAAGTGGCTCACCAGGATTCGGAGCTACCAATGTTGGTAGAGTGGTGAGGAGCTGCTTCAGCTCTTGGAATGTCTTTTCTGCTTCTTCAGACCGTTGAAATTGTCCCGACTTCCTCAATAGTTTGAAGAAGGGTAGCGCCTGTTCTGCCAGTCTTGAGATGAACCAGCTGAGGGCAGCTAGACACCCAGTCAGCTTCTGGACATCCTTGATGCGAGCTGGTGGTCGCATGTCTTCAATAGCTTTAATCTTCGCCGGATTCACCTCTATTCCTCGGTGGTTCACCAAGAATCCAAGAAGCATCCCGAAGCTAACCCCAAAGACACACTTGTCAGGGTTCAGCTTTGTGCGTGTAATTCACAACTTGTCGAAGACAGCTTGCAAGGTGTCAAGAAATGACTCCTTGTTCTTGATCTTGACAACGATGTCATCGACGTACACTTCCACTACATCTCTAATGGGCTCTCAAAAAGTTTTGTACATAGCTCGCACAAACGTTGAAGCAACATTTTTGAGACCGAATGGCATGGCAGTGTAATAGTACAATCCATCTACTGTGATGAAGGCGGTATGCACTTCATCTTCCCTAGACATTCTGATTTGATGATACCCAGAATATGCGTCTAGGAAACACAGTAATTCACACCCGGAGGTGGAATCCACTATCTGATCTATTCTAGGTAGTGGAAATGGATCCTTTGGGCATGCCTTATTCAGTGTTGTGTAGTCGATACACATCCGAAGCTTCCTGCCGGCCTTGGGTAGAACGACTGGGTTTGCCAGCCATTTTGGATAGAAGACTTCCAGGATGAATCCAGCTTCGAGCAGCTTCTTCACTTCTCGATGTATGAAGTTCTGTTGCTCTACTGATTGCTTCCGAGGCTTCTGATGCACAAGTCGAGCATCAGGATAAATCTTCAGATTGTGCTCAATCATCTCCCTAGGGATCCCAGGCATTTGTGACGGTTGTCAGGCAAACACGTCGACATTAGCCCAGAGGAAAGTGATGAGTGCGAGTTCCTATTTGTCGTTCAGACTTCCCGACATACGGATGGTCTGAGCAGCATCAGAACCAATTTGGACGACTTTGACGGGAATGTCGGTGTCGCCGCTTGGTTGCACACGAGGTGCGGAAGTTGAGCCTCGATGACGAATGCTCGGGGGCTTTGGAGCTTGCTCCTTTCCGGATTCTTCCTCCTGCACTGTAGCAAGCGCGTGGAGTTCTTCTAGAGCAGTAACTCCGGCTGTGCGATCTCCGCAGATCCGGAGAACACCTGAGGGTGTTGGCATCTTCAACACCAAGTAGCCATAATGAGCAGCAGCCATGAATTTGTATAAAGCTGGTCTACCCAAGATGGCGTTGAATGGCAAGTTGATCTGTGCCACGTCGAAGACCAACTTCTCAGTCCTGTAATTCTCCCGAGTTTTGAAGGTCACCGGGAGAGTAATGGCACCGAGTGGGTTATGGCCCCCGGACCTACTCCTGAGAAAGGTCGGGAGAGACGAAGGTCCGAAGATCGGAGCTGAAGCTTGACGAAGGCTTCAAAGCTTATGAGGTTCAGTCCCGAACCTCCATCCACCATTACGTGGTGGAGCTAGATGTTATTGATGGTCGGAGATACCATCAGCGGAAGTTGACCAGCTCTGATCATGTTTCGAGGGTAGTCTGAAGCTTCAAAGGTGATGGCAGTATCCATCCACTTCCAATGAGGCTCCGCCCTGGCGGTGGGAGCTACAGATGCCATGTCCCGCCACATTGTCTTGGGGACACGACAGGAAGTGATGTCCCACGAACCACCAAAGATGGTGTTCATAGTCTTCCAACGCTCGTTGTCAGAGACGTCGGAGTCATCATCAACGGAGGTGTAAACAGCTTTCAAGACCTTCTTGGGGTCCTGAAAGCCTAACTCCTCTTCAGCCGGAGCATCGTCAACTTTTGGTTTTCCTTCCCTTTGATGGAAAGGAGCTTCTTCCCGGCGCTTGTTGTAACGCTCGGCAAGGTTCCGGACCTCTCGGCAGTCTTCTAGGTTGTGCCTGTCCATCTTGTGTATGGGACACCACATCTTGGAGCTGTCATTGTCTTCAGACGATGGCCAAGGTCGTTTCTCAGGGTGTGGCCCCCGGCCACCCGGAGCTGCGGCAGCTGCAGCAGTAGGTGTGCCGGCCGATGGCTTTTTCTTGCCGTTGGACTTTTTCTTCTTCTTACCACTCCCGGAGGTAGTGGCTTCACCCTTGGAGGATTTTTTGTTGGCCTCCGGAGGTGGTTGGGAGTGCGTTTCACGTCCCTCCGCAGCCTTGGTGCACTTGTCTGCCAAGCTGAAGAGTTTCGTGACGCTGGTGACTTCCTTGGTCGCCAGCTTCTCCAGCATTTTCTTATCTCGAACGCCCTGCCTAAATACTACAATAACAAAAGCTCTTGAGATAGAAGGAATGGTATTTCGTACCTTGTAGAACCTCTGGATGAAGGATCGCAACGACTCTCCCCCTTTTTGCTTGATAGCAAAAAGATCCAGTTCCGTGCCTGGTCGGGTGTATGAGCTCCCGAAATTGCCGGTGAACTGTTGGCACAACTTCGCCCAACTGTTGATGGAGTCAGGCGGAAGGCTCATGAACCAAGACCTGGCGGTCCCAGTCAAAGCCACAGGGAAATAATTGGCCATCACAGCCTCATTTCCCCCAGCCGTAAGGATAGCGGTGGAGTAGATTTGAAGAAATTCGGCGGGGTTAACAGTCCCGTCAAATTTCTCCGGCAAGTGAAGTCGGAACTTCTGCGTCCATCTGACCATGCGTAGGTGCATGGCCAAGGCAGAACAACCTCCTCCCACTCCCTCAGGAACAGGGTTTTCACGAGCCTCTCGCCTCTCGCGAGCATGCTCAATGTGGACGCGGACGTCCTGTTGCCGGTAACGATGATCGAGCTCCGCCCGGAGGTCGTGAGTCGAAAGCCTTGTTACCGTGTGAGTACGTCACGCCCCAGAAGGCAGCGACGTCGCCTGTTGAGATGCAGCATGCCTCCTGTGCTGCGAAGCTTGCGGACTGAGTCTACCCAACAAGGTCTGTCACTCTAATGGGGCCCGCCCCGAGGGGGGGACCTTTATTCCTGATGCCATTGGCTGCTGCTGCAACCAGATGATCCACATCATCTCTCCACTGCTCCATCGCAGCCTGGGGTGCTCCTGGAGGCGGTGGACATTGGAGAAGAGCACGCGCATCAATAAGCACGTGTTCGGGGTTGTTGTTCGCTGATGCAGTGATTGACGCAGACACCCCATCTCGAGGTCTGGTTTGATTCACCAGAGCTGACGGTGGGGGCGGTGGCATGACTCCTGCTGGGGCCTACAGCACTTGCTGGTTGCTGCATGTTGGAGGGATTACCTCCAGCAGGTTGCTTGGCGTGGTTACCGTTGGATGATTCAGCAGCAGAATTCACCATCTTGGAATCTCAAGCGCTCCCCTACCTGGCGCGCAAAATGTCGGATGCTGGTTCCGACAATTCCCCCGGTACTGTTGTTAATAGCCCGTGGAGTTTCTTAGTTCGGTTAGGGTGCACGGAGATTCTGAACAAGATAGTGACTTGACACAACATGGTTCGGGTCGCCTGAGCGTAATACCCTACTCCACAGGTGTGTTGTTGTTGTATTGAGTGTATGAGAGTCTGAGAGCGTCAGTCAGAGAGACCAAAGACCCCCCGAGCGCGAGCCTCAGACCAGCCCCTCCCCGTGTATCGCCCGGCCAATCCTTTTATAGTACAAGGGTTGTCTGTTACATCGTTAGCCTGGCCCGACATGTGGCCCTGGCGGTTACTGATGCCTAATACACAGTTTAGTGTACTTAATTCTCCTTAATAGCGTGGTAACGCGCCTTAATGGTGGCATTACTAGTATTAAGGGTCCTCTAATCGTGTGTCATTAAGATAGTATTAACGACACATAATCAGGTCTTGAAGCCTTAAATGTCCCTTGAAGGTCCAAGCTGTTGGAGGTCCACCAATCTGCCTGTTGTGGTTGAAGGTCCGGCGGTTGGACGCGTGGTAGCTTCGGAGCTTACAGTCTTGGACAAGTAGATCCGGTGATGTGGTACACGTGTCGGTATGGGAGATTCCATCTCTCGGGGGTTAGGTCCGGGGGTACCACACAGGTATCCAGTCCAGAGCATTCCCATGTAGGGATTGTAGCTCCGGTTTTATGATACATGTGGCAGCATTGGGACTAACCATATGAGGGAGGCAGGTCTGGTTACGAGCAACACGTGAGGCCTTCGGAGGTCTTCAACTCAGATAGGTGGAGTTCCTTTGCACTCTTTGCAGTTCCAAGGAGTATCCGGTACATAGGGTACCAACAAGCCCGTAGATGAGAGCTTCATATTCTGCCATGTTGTTGGTCGCCTTGAAATCAAAGTGAACCATATATTTGACCTTCTCCCCGGTCGGAGCGAAGAGAAGTATTCCACCTTCGGCCCCCTGCTTCTGCACGGAGCCATCGAAGTAGATAGTCCAGTGAGGTTTGGTGAAGACCAGGACCTTGGGTTTTTGTTTCTGCTCACTGGGGCCCCCGGGATTTGATGGAGAAGGAGTCCACTCCGCCACGAAGTCAGCCAAAGCTTGACTCTTCATTGCTTGTCGCGGCACGAATTCAAGATCGAACTCGACCAGCTTTGCTGCCCACTTTGCGATGTTCCCAATAGAATTAGGGTTATGAATTATAGCACGCAGTGGACAAGAAGTTACTATTGATATCTTGTGGGCTTGGAAATAATGATGAAGCTTCCTTGAGGTAATAAGAACTGCGTAAAGCAACTTATGCACCTCAATGTATCTTGTTTTGGCATCATGGAGTACTTCACTTATGAAGTACACTGGGCGTAGGATGGTCCTGACCCTCTCGGAGGGGCCCGGAGCTTCCTCTCCATCAACCCGGACCCTCCCTGAGGGGTCCGACCCTTCTTGTTGAGCTTCTCAAACCCTCTCGGAGGGGCCCGAAAATTCTTCTTGTTCAACCCGGACCCTCCCTGAGGGGTCTGGATCTTCTTGAACAGCCGTGAGAACTCCCTCAGATGAGAGAGGTTGATCTTATAGCATTCCTTCTTGAAGACCCGTGCCTGGGGGATGGGACCCAAACTTGCCCTCAGGTAGCTCCAAACCCTCCTGGATGGGTCGGGGCTCCTGAACTGGATGTGGCTTCAGTCTTTCCGCGACCAGGACCATGCCGACAACTTATGTGGTTGCTGAAATGTAAAGCAGTAGAGGCTCACAAGGGTTTGGAGCTACCAAAATTGGTAATGTGGTGAGGAGCTGCTTGAGCTGTTGGAATGCCTTTTCTGCTTCTTCAGAACAATGGAATGGTTCGGACTTCCTCAAGAGCTTAAATAAGGGAAGTGCCCGCTCTGCCAGCCTTGAGATGAACCGGCTGAGCGGAGCTAGACATCCAGTTATCTTCTGGACGTCCTTGATGCGGGTTGGAGGCTGCATATCTTCTATTGCATTGATCTTCGTCGGGTTTGCCTTAATTCCTTGATGGGTTACCAAGAAACCAACGAGCTTCCCAGAGCTAACCCCGAAGACGCACTTGTCTGGGTTCAGCTTGTTGCGCGTAATGTGCACCTTATCGAAGACGGATTGCAAGTTGTCAAGGAGTGACTCCTTGTTCTTGATCTTCAAAACGATGTCATCGACATACACTTCCACCAAGTCCCTAATGAGTTCTTCAAAAGTTTTGTACATAGCTCGCACAAAGGTTGAAGCAGCATTTTTGAGACCAAAGAGCATGGCAGTATAACAATACAATCCATCTACTATTATGAAGGCAGTATGCTCTTCATCTTCCCTAGACATTTGGATTTGATGATATCCGGAGTATGCATCTAGGAAACACAATAGCTCACACCCAGAGGTGGAGTCCACTATCTAATCTATCCTAGGTAGTGGAAATGGATCTTTTGGACATGCTTTATTTATTGTGGTGTAGTCGATACACATCTGAAGCTTCCCGCCGGCCTTGGGTCTAATGACTGGGTTTGCCAGCCATTTTGGATGAAAAACTTCCCGGATGAAACCAGCTTCAAGCAACTTCTTGATCTCCTATCAGATGAAGTTTTGCCACTCGACTGATTGTTTCTGGGGCTTTTGGTATACAGGCTACGCATTAGGATAAATCTTCCGATTGTGCATAATCACCTCCCAAGGGATCCCAGGCATTTGTGACGGTTTCCAGGCAAACACATCAACATTCCCCAGGAGGAAAGTAATGAGCGTGAGTTCCTATTTGTTGTTCGTACCTCCCGATATACGGGTAGTCTGAGCAGCATCGAAACCAATTTGGACGACTTTGATAGGTATGTCATTTTCGCCACTTGGCTGCACACGTGGTGCAGAGGTTGAGCCTCGGTGACGAGTGCTCGGAGGTAGAGCAGCTTGCTCTTTACTAGATGCCTCCTCCTGCGCTATTGCAAGCGCATGGAGTTCTTCATGTGTGGTGATTCCTGCAGTACGGTATTCGTGGATGCGGAGAACGCCGGAGGGTGTTGGCATCATTAACACTAGGTAGCCATAGTGAGTCGCAGCCATGAACATGTACAAGGTAGGCCTACCTAGGATGGCGTTGAAGGGTAAGCTGATCTGTGCGATGTCAAAGACCAGCTTCTCGGTCCTGTATTTCTCCCGAGTTTCGAAGGTCACTGGGAGTGTGATGGATCCCAGAGGGCTAATGGCCCCCGGACCTACCCCAGAGAAAGGGCGTGAGGGATGAAGGTCCGAAGGTCGGAGATGAAGCCTGACGAAGGCTTCATAGCTCAGGAGGTTCAGCCCCACACCTCCGTCCACCAAAACATGGTAGAGTTGTACATTGTTGATGGTGGGAGATACCATCAGTGGCAATTGGCCAGCTCCAATTATGTTTCGGGGGCAGTCCGTAGCATCGAAGGTGATGGGAGTGTCCATTCATTTCCGATGAGGTTCTGCCCTGATAGTAGGAGCGGCAGCGGCCATGTCCCGCCGCACTATCTTGAGGACGCCACGAGAAGTGATGTCCCAAGAACCACCGTCGATGGTGTTCAAGGTCTTCCGATGCTCGTTGTTGGAGACGTCAGAATCGTCATCTACTGTGTTGTAGACAACCTTCAGGACCTTCTTGGGATCTTGAAAGCCTAGCTCTGCCTCAGCCAGAGCTTCGTTGACTTTCTTTTTTCCTTCCCGGTTACAGAAAGGAGCTTCCTCTCGACGCTTATTGTAGCGTTTGACAAGATTCTCGACCTCTCGGCACTCCCCCAGACTGTGCTTGTCCGTCTTGTGGATCGGACACCACATTTTGGAGCTGCTACCATCTTCTGACGAAGGTCGAGGTCGTTTTTCAGGGTGTGGCCCCCGACCACCCAGAGCTGCAGCAGCCGCAGCAGCAGGTGCGCCAGCCGGCAGCTTCTTCTTGCCATTAGACTTCTTATTCTTTTTACCACCACCGGAAGTAGTGGCTTCATCTTTAGAGGGCTTTTTGTCAACCTCTGGAGCTGGCTTTGAGTGCATTTCCGGCCCTCTGTGGCCCGGGCGCACTTGTCAGCTAGGCTGAACAACTCCGTGACGCTGGTGAGTTCTTTCGTCGCCAGCTTCTCCAACATCTTCTTGTCTCGGACACCCTGTCGGAATGCGATGATAACAGAAGTGTTCGAGATAGAAGGGATGGTATTGAGTACCAGAGAAAACCTTTGGATGAAGGATAGCAGCGATTCCCCATTGTTTGCTTCACAACAAACAGATCCAGTTTGGTGCCTGGTCCAGTGTAAGAGCTCCCGAAGTTGGTAGTGAACTGTTGGCATAGCTCCGCCCAACTGTTGATAGAGTCAGGTGGTGGACTCATGAACCAGGACCTAGCAGTCCCAGTCAAAGCCACAGGGAAATAGTTGGCCATCACGGCCTCATTGCCCCCTGTCGCAAGGATAGCGGTAGAGTAGATTTGGAAGAATTCAGCGGGGTTGACAGTCCTGTCGATTTTCTCCGGCAGATGAGGTCGGAACTTCTGAGGCCACCTAACCATGCGCAGATGCATAGCCAGGGTAGAACAACCTCCTCCTACTCCCATTGGAGCAGGGTTGTCCTGAGCTTCTCGCCTCTCATGAGCACGCTCGATGTGGACACGGCCATCCTGCTGTCGGTAATGGCGATCGTGTTCTGATCGCAGGTCATGCGTCAAAAGTCTTGACATGGTGTGGGTGCGACGCGCCCCGGAGGGCAGCGAAGTCACCTATTGGGACACAGCACGCCTCCTGTGCTGTGAAGCTTGCGGACCAAGTCTTCCTGACAAGATCCGATGTTGTGAAGGTGCCTGCCCCGAAGGAGCAGAGCCTTGGTTGATGATGCCATCGGCTGCAGCTGCAACCAGATGTTCAACATCAGCCCTCCACTACTCCATTGCACCCTGGGGTGCTCCTGGAGGTAGTGGATGTTGGAGTAGAGTACGTGCAGCAACAAGCGTGTGCTCACGATTGTTGTTTGTCGATGCCGTGATCGACGCGAGTACTCCATCCTGCTGTCCAGCATTATTTGCCAAAGCAGATGGTGGTGATGGTGGTGCAACGCCCGTCGGGACAACATCGCCTGCTGGTTGCTGCATGTTGGAAGGATTCCCTCCAGCAAGTTGCATAGCATTGTTGCTGTTGGATGATCATGCAGCGGAGTTCACCATCTTATGATCTCAGGCGCCCCCTATCTGGCGCGCCAAATGTCGAAGCGTACGAATGACACTTCCCCCGGTACTACTAAATTGTAGCCCGCGGAGGTTCTTGTATCAGTTAGGGCGCGTGGAGATCTTAGAAAAGATGATCACATAGTTGGTTTACGTGGTTCGTGCCGCCTGAGCGTAATACCCTACTCCACGGATGTGTGTAGTTGTATTGGAGATTCGCTGGTGCTTGCGTGTGTATGAGCTTGCCTTCTTCTGTATCGTGCAGCACATCCCTTTTATAGACCAAGGGATGGCTATTACATGAGTTGCTTGGCCCGACATGTGGCCCCTAATACACAATTAAGTGTGTTTAAACACCCTAATAGGTGATAACGTGCCTTAATGGTGGTGTTACCAGTATTAAGGGTCTTCTGATCATGCGCCATTAATATTGTATTAATGGCACATAATGAGGCCTTGTAACTATAGCAATCACTGTCCCTTGAATGTTCGTGCCATTGGAGATTCGCCAGTATTCCCACTTGTATCGTACGTCCAGAGGTTCAACACGTGGCAGATCCGAAGCTTCCCCTTGCGGGGAGGTAGGTCCGGAGCCGCTGCGACCATGGTGGCACTGAAGCTCCCCTCTTTTGGGGGTGAGGTCCGGGGTCACTGTACATGTGTCAAGCACGGAGCTCCCCTATGTAGGGAGTTTAGCTCTGGTCCTATATTACACGTGGTAGTGTCGGAGCTATCCATATGAAGGACGCGGGTCCAGTGCCATGTGACACGTGGGTCCTACGGTGGTCTTCAGCTTTGACAGGTGGAACTCCCTTGCACTTCTTGCGGTATCATGGGGTACCCGGTACGCAGGGTACCGACAGTGGCCCTAGGTCCCACCTCTGGGAGAAACCCTTTATGTTAAGTTATTCTACCAGAGGTGGGGCCATCCTCGATTCCCGTTGTCGGTACCTGCGTACTGGGTACCCTATGATACCGCAAGAAGTGTGAAATAGTTTTACTGAATGTGGCCTAGAGGGGGTGAATTGGCCTTTTGAATTTTGTCGGAACCTACAACACTTAGCAACCTGATCAAATCTCGAGATATCGGACAAGTGCGGTAGAGTGCGTACTAGTCCGATGTGTACCGACTAGGTTGATCAAATTTGATCGATTGTCTTGATCCTAGGATGTATGTAGCGGAAGTATACTTGTAATTGAAGTATCACACTACTATGAACTAGGATGTACCACAAGTTAATCTTATATTCAATGTTTCAACGTAAAGTGAACAAGATTGATTGAAACCCAAGATTGATATGAAGAGTAAGAACGATGTGCGCAAAGTAAGAACACAAGCACTTTATCCCGTGGTTCGGTTCCCACAGAGGCAACCTACATACACGTTGAGGAGTCCACAAAAGGACCGGGTCTTCTACAACCCTACCCTCGTCGGATCGTCACGGAGGCCAATCCTCTTCACTAACCACAAAGGGGAAATAACCAAATTCAAGGGGCCTTCTCACAAGTTGAGGGCTCCCCATGATTACAAGATGAACACCACCAAGAAGACACTCTTAAGATCACAATAAAAAACATAGGAGTGTGTTAGGGAATCAAACCAAGAGCTCAATGAGTGAAGAACCGTGTCTCTCCAATGATCCGAAGTGTATCCTCAAGGGATTGATCTTTCTTGCGTTGGAATTTGTGGAGAGAGGTGTTTTCTAGGCTCTTGGAAGGTGTGACAGCGCAGAGGTTCGAGAGAGCTTGAAAGATGAGTCGTGCACACCTATTTATATGGGGTTTCCAAAAGTTACTGATAGGGTTTCGAAAGATTAGACTAGTCCATGGTGGACACCGGACTAGTCCCGTGTGCCGCGTGTAGGAAACCCTAGGTGTCCCGAACTATCAGACTTGTCCGGCTAAGAGCGGACTTGTCCGATTTTGGTTCTAGAAATGTTCGGACTAGTCCAATGGATATCGGACTTGTCCAGATAAGTGAAACCCTAAGTGAATTTGAGGACAAGCCTGCACTTGGAGGACTTGTCCGACTTAGGTCATAGGGTTTTCGAACTAGTCCGTGATAATATCGGACTTGTCCGATTGACATCAGAAAGATATTGGACTAGTATGTTGTGTTATCGGACTTGTTCGATTTTGTGCAACTTGTGAAGTGTTTGGAGGACTAGTCCGCACTGGGGAGGACTAGTCTGATTCTAGTCAGAGAGATATCAAACTAGTCCATGGTGATATCGGACTAGTCCGGTCAGTGAAAAACTGGACTGTGAGGACAAGTCCGCATTGTGAGGACTTGTCCGATCTTGTGCAGAAAGATATCGGACTAGTCCGGGGTCAGCCGGACTAGTCCGGTCCTGTATAAATTTGTGCAATGTGTGAGATTATTTGTGCTTGAGCTCTTGGGGTGTGTTTCCTTAACACACTCCATACACAATGATCTACTACACTTGTTTCTTGAGCTCTTTTCCTCATTGCTCCTCATTCTCCTTTCTTTTTGGCACTTTGCTCATTTTCTCATTAGTACCCGTGCTCATCTCAACAATGTGGTTAGTATCTCATTTGCTTGTCATAAATCAAGCAAAACCCACAAGGGATTCCTAGATGCACTTTCAATCTCCCCCTTTTTGGTGATTGATGACAACCAATTGAGATTTCACAAAATATGATAAAAAGTTGAGATTTTCATAAAGTGTGCACATATGAGTTTGAAACACATTAAGAAATGAAAACATGATCCATATGTGCACTCTTTATGGTGGGATGCAGAACTAAGTGTATAGAGACAATAATCATGATGAGAATGACATAATTGACATCAACATGTTAACAACAAGTATATATGTCATTTTTAGAGCAAAATCACATATTTCATACATATCTTCATAAGTAGTTCAAAACATTGCATCACAGGACCAAAAGTGCCAAAAGAGCATATTAAAAGTCTTACAACCCACAAATAGACAAAAGACACAAAAAGAGAGCTCTCCTCGCATCCTACAGCTAAAGCCTAAGACTCCCAAGACTCCCCCTCAATCTCTCCCCCTTTGGCATCAATACACCAAAAAGAAGGAGAGGAGGGACCTAAGGTCTTCAAGCCTTGCTGTCGGTCCTCTCATCGTCTTCATCTTCATTCTCTGGTTGATGAGGAGGAGGAGGAGGAGGAATGGAACCACTCGAGTCCCCAATGCCAGAATAGGCAAGCTCGGAGGGAGTCAAGGGCCCGAACTCGGTAAAATCAGAATCAGAATCATCAGAAATGACTGGAGATTCAATGGGCTCGATCTCTAGCTTTTGGCAAATTTGCTTCACATTCTCTTTGACATATCTCTTGTCGGCCTTTCTCCTCTTGTTCAGCTTATGGGCTTTCACTTCAGCCTTTTTGCAAGAGGCAAAGATTGCTGACAGGTACTTCAAGATGCCACTTGGGGACCCTTTTTGAGGAGGGGCCCTAGTGGCGGGAGCAGCCCTAGAATCTCCACTGGCTCTCACTGGAGCCTCAGGACTGGAAGCTGGAGAGGGAGCAGCTCGAACACTTGCTTGTTGAGGCTTCTGGGGCCTCAATGGGGTGTTCTCCACATCCTTGACGAACTTTATTTCTGTGACCTTCTCAATCATAAACATGAGGTAGGGTGCATAGCCACAGAACCTGTTTGGAGTACAGGATATGTTAACCATGTCGTTCCAAATATAGTCAAAGACATCAAACTTTCTGTCTTTGCTAATGACCTTCATCAAGGTCCTGAGGTAGCCTTGCACACTTCCAGCATCCCCATCCTTCGGGGCAATGGTCTTCCTAAGGACCCTGTTCAACACCACAAAGAAGGGCTTCATTTTCTTGGTAGAAGGAGGATTGAAATTTGAGTGGGGTTCATAGAGAAACTTCATCCTGTCCTTCTCAATGACACCAATGTTGTGAATTATCAGGTTGTCATTGCTAGAGCTATCCAGATGTAGCATCCTTGCAAACTCATCGTAGGTAATGGTGTACTTGGATCCATGGGTCATCCAAGTCACCCTTTCTTTCTCATCACTGGCAAAGTGGCAAGTAGCATAGAACTGTGTGATGACCTCATCATTCCAAATGTTTCGGAAGGCAAATAGGTCCTTCAAACCATGCTTCTCGATTGCTTCGACCACCTCCACAAAAGGTGAGCAGCCCTTCTTCTCAAAATGCGCCCAATCTATCCATTGGCTGCGCACCACGGGGGTCTTCATTGGAAGATAGACAGACTTGTAAAAGTCTGCATGGAAGTTACTCCAAAACCTCCCATCAGCAGCTTGTCTGGGACGGATGTAACAATCCACATTTCGGAACTTTGCAGCCGTGTCGCTGCCCTTGCCATTGAATCTTTCCTCCACGGGATCTTGTGCCCCTTCCCTTGGAGCTGACATCTTTAGAGGGCCAATCGGGCCTGTTGCAATCCCTTTGCCCTTGCCCTTTGCTTGGTGAGCACTTGCTGACCTAGGGCCACCTCCAGCAGAAGCCTTGGAGGCAGGCTTCTTTGCGAGCACCTTCCTTCGAGCCTGGGGAGGAGAAGGAGCCAGCTCGGATGGGCGCTCTTGGCACTTCTTGCTTAGGCCCTTCGAGGACCGAAGCACGGCTTTGTGGTCCATCTCGGCCTCGAAATCAGATATTTCGTCGTTGGTGCTCGACATTGTCCTGAGAATAGATTTCACAAGGCATTGATGAGAATAGGTGACAAGGAATTGCATTGAGGAGTTAAGAAGTTAGGGTTGAGTTCAAAAAAATCGGACTTGTCCGGTGTACAGGCATGGACTAGTCCGGTTGACCGGACTTGTCCATGCATGGACCGTACTAGTCTAGTATTCAACCTCTAAAAACCTAACCGTGAGACAAATGGTGATTCCTAATGCACAACTAGCTTAGCATCAATGTAATACTTCAAGGAAGCATGTATATGGTGAAAGGAACTAAGCTAGTTGTTCAACATTGAAGGAAATAGCAATTTATAGGGTTTGGGATGAGATTTTAACAAAAGATCTTGATTCTCGAAGATGTAGGGGTTGAAGGAGCGGACAAGTCTTTGGTATTCAATCCCTGAGCAATGGAGGTCGTTTTCCACCAAAATTCGAGGAGTTTCAATGGAGGATGATGGAAATTGCCTTGGGGAGCTCGAGCATGGAGAGAGAAAGCTTGAGGCAAGTGTGGGGTGAGGAAGATTAGGGTTTGGCGGCGGCTAGGGTTATGGGCACGAAAAATTGGACTTGTCCAAAAATGATCGGACTAGTCCGAACTTTTCCAGAGCCTATATCGGACTAGTCCGTGGTAGGGCGGAGTAGTCCAGACCTACAGCCACTCAGTGGACTAGTCTGCATGGGCGGACTAGTCCGGGCAACCACGGACTAGTCCGTGGTCACCAGGGAAGAAATGCTTAGCCCATTCGTATATATTCGAAGGTACTTATTAGGAAAATAGGGAGGCAAAGCAAATCAAATAATCTTGATGAATATGATCAGTAAGCATACAATAATCAAGCAATGACCATAATTCACCAAGATCTAGTAATTGACATAGTTTTTCGGAAAAATTGAGAGGGATGATTTTCACAACACAATCAATGAATTTTGAAGATAGCATTCAGGTATACAAGATTTCAAGCCACGTTCAGAGCATCAAGGATATTTAGTTCATTTCGGAGATCACAAAAGCGTTTTTCATCAAGTGGCTTGGTGAATATATCGGCTAGTTGCTTTTTGGTATTGACATGTGAAATGGCTATATCTCCCTTCATTGAATGGTCTCTCAAAAAGTGATGTCAGATGTCTATGTGTTTGGTCCTAGAGTGCTCAATGGGATTATGGGCAATTTTAATGGCACTCTCATTATCACAAAGGAGTGGAATACGGTTCATATTGTAACCGTAATCCCTTAGAGTTTGTCGCATCCAAAGTAGTTGTGCACAACAACTCTCAGCTGCAAATACTCTGCTTCGGGCGTCAATAAGACAATGGAGTTTTGTTTCTTGGAGGACCAAGAAACTAGAGATCTACCTAGCAATTGTCATGTACCGGAGATACTTTTTCTATCTACTTTGCATCCGGCATAATCTGCATTGGAGTAACCAATGAGATTGAATTTGGAACCTTTGGGGTACCAAAGGCCTAGGTTGGGTGTATGAACTAAATACCGCAAGATTCTCTTAACGGCTGTCAAATGACACTCTTTTGGGTTGGCTTGAAACCTTGCACACATGCATACACTCAACATAATGTCTGGCCTAGATGCACATAAGTAGAGTAGAGATCCAATCATGGAGTGATATACCTTTTGATCGATGTTTGGTCCATCTTCATTGAGATCCAAGTGGCCATTCGTTGCCATGGGAGTCTTTATAGGCTTCGCCTTGTCCATTCCAAACTTATTGAGTATGTCTTGAGTGTACTTAGTTTGGCTTATGAACGTCCCTTCCTTTTGTTGCCTCACTTGGAATCCCAAGAAGTACTTTAGCTCTCCCATCATAGACATCCCAAACCTATCTGTCATAATCTTACTAAATTCCTCACAAAAAGATTTGTTAGTTGAACCAAAGATAATATCATCAACATAAATCTAACAGATAAGGAGATCATTGTCTAATTTCTTTGTAAACAATGTATAATCTGCTTTACTGATCTTAAAACCATTTTCAATTAAGAAATCTTTAAGACACTTATACCAAGCTCTAGGATCTTGTTTGAGGCCGTAGAGAGCCTTACGAAGTTTAAATACGTGGTTGGGGAACTCTTCATCTTCAAATCCAGGGGGTTGCTCCACATACACCTCCTCCTTGATTGGTCCGTTGAGGAAGGTGCTTTTCACATCCATTTGATAGAGCTTGAAATCATGGTGAGTAGCATATGCAAGTAATATTATAATAGACTCAAGTCTAGCTACGGGAGTTTAATGGCGATAATACAGAGTTCTAGGCCGTGACTACCGTCAGCTTTGCCTGTGGTGTTGTTTGGGGCTGCGCTATACCTATCGCTTATGCTGCCTAGCTGTTTAGTTTGCTTATTTAGTTTATTTCTGCTGCATTAGTTAAACTTGTCATTATTACTCATTAGAGCTTGTATTCGAGGATAATATGGTTTGTGTAATTAAATTTGGTTAATTAATCTTGTTCTGTGGTAATTTTCTGTATAGACTTTTGTGAATGCACTCGTGTATGTGTGTTGAACGTCCTGGGCACACATATGCGTTCACTTGGTTCATTTTCGGAACCGGGTGTCACAGATTGGTATCAGAGCGAGATTGACCATAGCACGTAGCCTAGATAGAATGGACACTTTAGAGCATATAGGAGCACTCAGGAATCGATGTGTTTTTGGTTGGTGTGTTTTTTGCTATATATTGTTTGCATGTGTGCTTAATAGAGGATTTGGGGATGCTTTATCATTGCCATATCCACGTAGGCTAGTTATTTGTCTAGTTTCATATCCCTTGATGCATATAGTTGGGGACGTTTTCTAATTCTTACCTATTGCTTTTCTCCAGATGGTGAGGACTCACAACCAGAGGGATGCTAATGATGAGGAGGAGAACCATGGATCACCTCAGAACAACAATGGACAAGGACCTGCTCATGGAGCTATCAACATTGAGCAGCTATTGGCTATGCAAAACCAGCTCATGCAGACCATGATACAAACTATGGGACAGCTGCAGGCTGGCAATAACAACAATGAGCCCCACATGCCTCAACCGCCAACCCCACCTCCTCATAACCGGTTGGGAGAGTTTATGAGGACTAGGCCGCCGACCTTTACTCAAGCCGCTGACCCTATAGATGCGGATGATTGGCTCTAGTTCGTGGAGAAGAAGCTTGCTATAGTCTAATGTAGTGACCGGGAGAAAGTGCTTTTCGCTTCTCATCAACTAGTTGGAGCAGCTGCGGATTGGTGGGAGTCTTTATGCAATGCTCATGAGAACCAAGAGTGAATTACTTGGGCCGAATTCAAGGAGAGCTTCCGTTCTCATTATGTGCTGGAAGGTGTTATGATTCTGAAGAGGCAAGAATTTGAGAACTTGAGGCAAGGAAGATTGAGCGTGGGTGAATATCTCAACAAATTCACTCAACTCTCAAGGTACGCCCCTGAGGATGTTAGTCGGGACAGCCGGAAGCAATATCTGTTCATGAGAGGCCTAAACAATGAAATTCAAGTGCAATTGCTCAATTATGATTATGCCAACTTCCAGAAGCTTGTGGACAAAGCAATTGTGGTGGAGAACAAGGTCCGTGAGATGGAGAAAGATAACAAGAGGAAAGCACCATATCAAGGATAGCCGCAAGGAAGTAATGTGCGCCCTCGCTTTGCGCCGCCCAATGTGCTTATTTCAGCTCTTCTATTCCTGCTCAACGCCCTGGATTTGCACTGCGCCCAGCTCAATTTGTGCAGCGGCGCCCTGTTATGCAAGCACCTAGGTCTCCAATGTCTTTTGCACCTCGTGCCAACTATCCTGGTGCCAATGCTCAAAACCAAGCTCGTCCCAATAATTCTGGTGGAGTTAAGAAGTGCTATACTTGTGGAGAAGCTGGACACTTTGTGCATCAATGTCCTAAGTCAGGCCTTGGTCAAGGAAGCAATGTGCCGAAGCAAAACCCAAGACCCAATGGAGGACAGCGCAAGGGAACCGCAGACAGCAGAATTTTGTTCGTGGCAACGTGAACCATGTCTCTACGGAGGATGCTCAACAAGCGGATGACGTGGTCATTGGTATGTTTCTCGCAAACTCCAACCCCGCGACTATGTTATTTGATTCTGGAGCATCGCATTCATTCATTGCATCAAAGTATGTTGCCAAGTATAGTTTTCCTATCTCTCATATGAAGTTTATTCCATTGGTTAAGTCTCCTAGAGGAGAGATGAGGACAAATATAGTATGTCCAAAAATAAGCCTTAGAATAAGGGGGGTAGACTTCTCTGCCAACCTCATTGTTTTGGATTCTCAAGGATTGGACATTATACTTGGTATGGACTGGTTGAGGAAGCACAATGGAGTTATTGAGTGTGCCACGAAGACGGTGAAGTTGACCAATGAGGAAGGGATCACCGTAGAGTTTGAAGCATCTCAAACTGCAGCGAAGCAATTGGAGCTGAATCATATGGACGGTGCCGCAATTGAGGAGATTCCGGTGGTGTGTGAATTTTTGGACATTTTTCCGGATGAGTTGCCAGGTATGCCACCTGATTGAGACATTGAGTTTGTTATTGATTTAATACCTGGAACTGCACTTATAGCTAAGAGGCCCTATAGGATGCCTCATATGGAATTAGCGGAGCTCAAGAAGCAAATTCAAGAGCAACTAGAGAAAGGTTTTATTCGCCCTAGCTCTTCACCTTGGGGAAAGCCCGTTCTAATTGTGGACAAGAACGATGGATCCCAAAGGATGTGCGTAGATTACCGAGCTCTCAATGAGGTAACAATCAAGAACAAGTACACCTTGCCACGCATAGAAGACTTGTTTGATCAGATGAAGGGTGCTTGTGTTTTCTCTAAGATTGATTTGAGGTCGGGATACTTTTAATGAAGATTAGACCATCGGACATACCCAACACAGCTTTTAGGACACGGTATGAATCTTATGAGTAGATTGTGATGTCTTTTGGATTGACAAATGCGCCTGCCTACTTTATGTACCTCATGAATAAGGTCTTCATGGAGTACTTGGATAAGTTTGTTGTGGTTTTCATTGATGACATTATGATCTACTCGAAGGATGAGAAGGAACATGAGGAACACTTGAGGCTTACATTGCAGAAATTGAGGAAGCATCAATTGTATGCCAAGTTCAACAAGTGTCAGTTTTGGTTGAAAGAGGTGTCATTTTTGGGTCATATCATCTCAGGAGGAGGAGTATCAGTTGACCCTGGAAAAGTGAGAGACGTGTTGAAATGGGAACCACCGCAAAATGTAAAGGAAATAAGGAGTTTCCTTGGGATGGTTGGATATTACCGTTGATTCATCTAGGACTTTTCCAAGATAGCCAAGCCAATGACGGAATTGCTAATGAAGGGAAAAGCTTTCCATTGGACTCAAGCTTGTCAAGAAAGTTTTGAGGAGTTGAAGAAGAGGTTGACAACAGCCCCAATTTTGGTACTGCCAAATGTAAGCAAGAGTTTTCATATTTATTGCGACGCATCGAGGCAAGGACTTGGATGTGTATTGATGTAAGAGGGACAAATGGTCGCCTATGCGTCAAGACAATTGAAGAAACATGAGCAGAATTACCCCACACATGATTTGGAACTTGCAGCCGTAGTACACGCATTGAAGATTTGGAGACACTATATTCTTGGACATAGGTGTGAAATTTATACGGATCATAAGAGTCTTAAGTATATTTTCACACAAACATATCTGAATTTGGGGCAACAAAGATGGTTGGAGCTCATTAAAGATTATGATTTGGGGATCAACTATCATCCGAGAAAAGCCAACGTAGTGGTCGATGCTTTGAGTAGAAAAGGAGTAAGTCATCAACTCACAGTTCGAGAGTTACCATCCGAGTTATGTAAGGAGTTTGAACGGTTGAACCTTGGATTTGTAAATAAGATGGAGATGATGGAGTTAAATCCGACTTTGGAGCAAGAAATTCGGGAAGCTCAAACAAAGGATGAGGAGATTCAAGAAATCAAGGAAAGGACCCAAGAGGGGAGAGAATTCAAATTTGATGAGGATGAACATGGTACCTTATGGCTTGGAGAAAGGATTGTCGTGCCCAATGTAAAGCATATTCGAGAGACAATACTAAAGGAGGCACATGACTCGCCATACTCGATTCACCCCGGTTGTACGAAGATGTACAAAGACTTGAAGACTTGCTATTGGTGGGATAGCATGAAGAAGGACATAGCTGAATACGTAGTATTGTGTGATGTGTGCCAACGAGTCAAGGCGTAACATCAAAGGCCAGCTGGACTATTACAACCATTAAAGATTCCGGAATGGAACTGGGAAGAAATCGGTATGGACTTCATAGTTGGTTTACCATGTACTTAGTCTGGTTATGACTCAATTTGGGTAATTGTGGATCGGTTAACTAAGTTAGCCCACTTTATTCCCGTCAAGACCACCTATAATGGAGAGAAATTGGCGGAACTGTATATGGGAAGAATAGTATGTTTGCATGGAGTTCCGAAGAAGATAGTCTCGGATAGAGGTTCACAATTCACTTCCAGGTTTTGGCAAAAACTGCATGAATCTTTGGGAACAAGGTTGAATTTTAGTTCAGCATATCACCCTCAAATGGATGGACAAACTGAGAGGACCAATTAGATTTTGGAGGACATGTTAAGAACTTGTGCTTTAAAGCATGGGAAAAGTTGGGACAAAAGCTTGCCATACGCAGAATTTTCATACAACAATAGTTACCAAGCAAGCTTGAAAATGTCACCATATGAAGCGCTTTATAGAAGGAAGTGTAGGACACCTTTATTCTGGAATGAGGCAGGAGGAACTCAAGTATTTGGTCCGGATGTGTTGCAAGAAGCCGAAAAGCAAATCCAAATAATTCATGAGAACTTGAAGGCTGCCCAATGAAGACAAAAAGGCTATACGGACAATAGGAGAAGGAAATTAGCCTTTGAAGTGGGAGATTTTGTTTACCTCAAGGTGTCACCAATGAGAGGTCATAAGAGGTTTAACATAAGAGGCAAGCTAGCACCTCACTACATTGGACCATTCAAGATTTTGGATAAAAGGGGAGATGTAGCGTATAAGTTGGAGATGCCAACTCACATTTCAGATGTACATGATGTGTTTCATGTTTGCCAGCTCAAGAAGTGCTTGAGAGTACCGGACGAACAAGTGCCAATGGAAGGATTGGGATTAGATGCAGATTTGACTTATACCAAGCAACCGGTCAAAATTTTGGAAACCAAGGAGAGAGTCAAAAGGAACAAGGTTATTCGATGGTGTAAAGTTCAATGGAAGCACCACACAGAAAAAGAAGCAACGTGGGAATTGGAGGATGATCTCAAGAAGGAATTTCCCTATCTCTTCTCTTCCGCGTCGAATCTCGAGGGCGAGATTCATTTTAAGGGGGGTAGGTTTGTAACACCCTCATTTTCATGCATCATGCCCTACATACATTCATATACATGTTTAACATTAACCCACATCAAGAGGAACGAGTTTAAAATTAATTTGGAACAAAACCGCACTTAAAATGCTAAAAAGTGTGAACTAGTCCGATTTTGGTAAGGACTAGTCCGATTTCTCTCTGACTAAAAATGGACTTGTCCGTTTTTGCTACGGACTAGTCCAATTTTGCCTCTGGACACTTTCGGACTTGTCCGATTTTTTGCAGACTAGTCCAATATTCCAAGAATCCTTGAAAACTTTCTAAGTCCCTGGACTTGTCTGGACTAGTCCGGTGTTCTAGCGGACTTGTCCGTTTTCCTCTCTGACTAATGCCGGACTTGTCCAATTTTTGGCTAGACTTGTCCGATTTCTTTCTAACTAACTTCGGACTAGTCCGATCCTTTTCGGACTTGACCGATATTTCGCGACTCCGAGTTGATCTTTTGTTTTACGACTTGTTTCTTGGGTTTCATGTTAAGTGGGCCTAGGGACGTCGTGCCTAACTGTTTTAGAGCCCATGTGGGACTCTAAACTTGCCTCTACTCCTCTCAAACTCGAAATTCATCTAACCCTAACCTCCACCTCTATATAAACAACCTCACCCCTTGGCTTGGCATCTATTTGCCAGTTTTCCACCCCACCCAAACCCTAGTTCGTGGAGAGCCACCATCAAGGAGGGAGAAGGAGATCCCAAGCAAGAAGAATAAGAGTAGGAAATGAAAGAGGATCAAGATCTCCATCAAGTTTCGTTCTTCATCACCAATTCATCTTCAAGTTCATCACCAACCCTAGATCATCAAGATCCAAGTGTTGCCTCCAAGTTTCTTGATTCATTGGAGTCCTAAACACCTGGTATACTTTCTATTCTCTTTTTCTTACGTGAATCCAACCCCGTTTTCCCAAATTTACGTCGATCTAGAAAACCCTAGTTCACTAGTTCTGCGAAGTGCGGACTAGTCCGGCCTTCTGCAGACTAGTCCAATTTTGCTGACTAAATTGTGTTGAATTGATTCTAAAAGTAGATCTAATCAAATCCAAACCTGTATAAACTTGTTAAAATCTATTGGAACTACTTACTGATCACTTAAAAGCAATCTATTAACAAGTTCTACCTTGCATTTGCATTAATCATGCATGTCATGTCATATTGAGTAATATTTGTGCACTCTTTGATTGTGTTTCTTGTCTTGTATGTTTATTGTGCGGATTAGACGGATTTGCGCTAGAGAGTGCCGCGGAGGATCTCCAGCACCAAGAGTTTGAAGGCTTTGACTCTAATCAACCGCAAGAGCAAGGCAAGTGTCCTTGAAGCATATTGATCCTGTTTTGAAATAAATGTTTTGTTTGCAAAGTTGCATGCTTGTGTCAATTTGAGGGGAATCCTATGATAGGAAGTTTACTAGCTTTGTTTAACCACCCTTGTCACCTGAAATATATGGTAGAGAGTCGGGATGGGATTTTTACTTTTCGCTTCGCTTAATTAATTGGGATGGGAAAACAATACTACACACTTAATTATGCATTTATGAGGCTATGATTAACATGAATTGGTTAATATGATATGGTAATGGGTGATCTAAGCAAGCCTGGTATGTGGATGGGTTGGATGTTATGGTGGTTTTGCTTGCTTTAGATCTAAGGACCGGTTCGTGGAGCGACCATCCAGGATTTACAGTGCCACCATGAAGCCAAGTATGGGTGCGCTGTAACTGATTAATTAGGGCTTTGCCAGTGCTATTTGGACCATAAAGGATGCTCGGGGAAGGGGTAGTCGGATTGGATTTGTTGATGATTAGTGGGACTACCCTGGGATCCGAATGGCTCAAGAGGGGGCCCTTGGTTGAAGATGTGCTCAGTTGGATACATCGCCACTGGTGAAACCTCAGCGGGGTCTAAATAGGCTAGTAAATCCCTTTGTAAAATCTATTTTGTGATCTCTTGGCCACACACCTACAGAAGTGTGAGACAGCATAATTGAGATTCTATAGCCATCAAAAGGTGATGAAATCACAAACACGTGGGTAAGGCGGTACAACCTCTGCAGAGTGTGTCTAAAACTATCATGATAGACGTGCTCCCGGTTATGAGCAACCTGGACCCTCACATGATTAGAGGAAAGTTGGTATTCGGGATGGTTATGGTTGGTATTATGGTTATGGATGATTATGAATTGAATTCTGGTATTGAATATGGATATTGGTATATGATGATGGATATGGAATATAGACTGGTATTAGGATAACTACATGGCTTATGATGGGCTTATTTCATATACATGTAATGTATTGTTTTTCAAGTGTTTTAATGTACTTTTCAGCACTCAACCATTATTATATTCGTCATTTGAATCAGCCACATGTCATACTTTCCACACTTGCTGAGTACGACATGTACTCACTCTTGCAATCCCCCCCAACAGTTGCAGGTCAAGATTGGGAGTTTAATGGCGATAATGCGGAGTTCTAGGCCGTGACTACCGTCAGCTTTGCCTGTGGTATTGTTTGAGCTGCGCTATACCGTATCGCTTATGTTGCCTAGCTGTTAGTTTGCTTATTTAGTTTATTTCCGCTGCATTAGTTAAACTTGTCATTAATACTCATTAGAGCTTGTATTCGAGGATAATATGGTTTGTGTAATTAAATTTGGTTAATTAATCTTGTTATGTGGTAATTTTCTGTATACTCTTTTGTGAATGCACTCGTGTATGTGTGTTGAACGTCCTGGGCACACATATGTGTTCACTTGGTTCATTTTCGGAACCGGGTGTCACAAACATACCCTTGAATGCAATGGAACCATCACTCCTTCTAGAGACGGTCACACCCTCATTAGTGAACAAGAAATTATAACCTTTGTCACATAATTGAGATATGGACAGCAGGTTATAATCTAAGGAATCAACATGTAACACATGAGAAAGAGTATGTTGAGATGATATGGCAATTTTACCGGTACCGAGCACCTTTCCTTGACTATTGTCTCCAAAATAGATGCCCTCGCTTGGATCCTCATTTTCTTCATACTCCATGAACATCCTTATTTCTCCGGTATTATGGTTGGTGCAACCACTGTCTAGCACCCATTTAGATCCACCGGAGGAATAGGCCTACAACAACAAATCAAGCCTTGGTTTTAGGTACCCAAGCTTGCTTGGGTCCTTTTAGGTTAGTCACAAGGGATTTGGGCACCCACACATGAGATTTGGTGTTCCCATGGCATGGCCCAACATAACGAGCATAAATCTTACCAAAATTACTTCTCATTAAAACATAAGATGCATCAAAGGTTCTAAATAGAAACTGTTGTTGTTTATAAACAAAACTAGTCCGGAAGATCGGACTTGTCCGTAGGACCGGACTTGTCTGTGTCCCCACCGGACTAGACCAGTGATCATATGTGTTGGATTTGTTAACTTTGTACTTTCCAGTTTGAGAGGATCTTCCCTTTACAAAGGCAATGCTTTCCTTGTTATGCTTATGTCTTCTAGCATTTTGCTTTCCACCATAGGAATACCCAATGCCATATTTGACATTAGGAGGTCTTGTGGCCAAGTATGCACTACGTGCATATTTGACCTTCTCCTTGTCAAATATGCCACTTTGGGCAGGATGCTTATCCTTGGTAGAGATTGACTTGTCTTTCAAGCTGGTGTCAACTTTACCACGTGAAAAAGTAATGACAGCTTCAGTTTTAAGTGGTTCAAAAGGTGAGCTTGAAGAGGATGAAGGGTCACTATGCTTGAGTGACTTAACTTGTACCTCAAGGATCTTGTTAACCTTGATTAGGTTAGCAAGTTTGTCCTTGATTGTAGCATTTGAGTCGCTTAACTCCAAGCAAGCTTCCTTGCTATAAGTTTACTCAAGCTCTAGTGACTTGCTTCGCTCCTTTTCAAGTTCTAGAAGCTTGTCAAGTTCAACATGTTCCTCCTTTTGGGAGATAATCATGTCTTCTTGACGATTTATCAACTTATCCTTATCAACAAGTTGATCAAGTAGAAATTTCATTTTTGCAGCTGTTTTCTTATCTAAACTGATGAGCATGTCTTCATTATCACTAGCAATTTCACTATCACTATAATAGGAATGCAAAGAAGAGGGTTTGGTTACCTTTCGTTTACCTTCCTTTGCCATGAGGCAAGTGTCGTTCCTCTTCCATGCGCCGAGAGTAGGGAAGAGAGTGGACTTCTTGGATGTCTTCTCGATGGCTATGCTAGCCATCTCTTCTTCTTATTCGGAAGAGGACTCATCATTTGAGTCCCACTCTTTCCCTAGATGCGCTTGTTCAGCTTGCTTCTTCTTCTTGAAGAATTTCTTGGGTTGAGGCTTTGTTTCCTTGGTCTTCTTCTTCTTCTCTTCATATGGGCAATCAACTATAAAGTGGTCATACTCACCACAGTTATAGCATGCCCGCCTCAACTTCGGTCTTGATTTTTCCTTGTACTTCCATTCACTTGATTTAATCCCTTCTATTTTCTTCATCATTCTTTTGAATTTCTTCATGAATAGTATCATGTCATCTTCATCCAAGTCGCAGCTCTCATCATCACCATCTTCTTCTAGTTGAGCTTCTCGAGCTTCTTTAGACAAGGGCTTGAGAGTGGACTTCAAAGCGACCTCTTTCTTCTTTGCCGAGGTGAGATCGGCGATCTCCTTAACATGCTTGGCCTGCTTTTCCATCATCTCGAAATTGATGATCTTCCCAAGCAACTCATCCGGGATCATTTTCTTGTACCCGGGGCTTTCTCGTATCATTGAGCATAAGGAGACATTGTGAGGCATGAAAGCTCTAAGAATGAGCTTCACCACCACGTGGTCGTTCCACTTCTTGCTTCTGTATGCTCGTACCTTGTTGATGAGTGTCTTTAGTCGGTTGTACATATATTGTGGCGACTCATCTTCTTCGATGGAGAATCTTCCCAACTCACCTTCAATCATTTCTATCTTCGCTTCTCACACATGACGATCGCCTTCATGTGCGGTTTGCAACGTATCCCATATCTCATTTGCGATCTCGAGTACATCCACCTTTGTGAACTCGTCCCGACTAAGTGATGAGGTGATGACTGCAGCAGCTTGAGCATTTCGATGGATTGCTTGCTCTTGGCTGGGTGTGAGCTCCTCATCATCGTCGGGGATATCTATTCCTGTACATACAATATGCCACAAACTTGGATTGTGAGAAATCAAGTGCATTTTCATGTTCTGCCTCCACATTGAGTAGTCATTTCCATCAAAATGTGGGGCTTTTCCAAGTGGAATAGATAAGTAGTGATTATTGCTAGAGTTAAGATGATCGTAGTCGAAAGGATATTAGGAGTAGTCGGTGTGACTACTCCCCTTCTTCTTCTTCTCATCTTCGATCTTGAATTTTCCCTTGGAGAGGGTTTTCTTCCTTGGGAGCGCCTTTAGTTCCGGTGTCTCCTCATCGTCATCCTCGAAGTCTTGAATGGCCTCAAGGAGCCTCTCCAATTTTTGGTTCTTTTCTTCTTCAACCTTCTCTTGGTAGTCTCCTTTTGAAGAAACCGGCTCTGATACCAATTGAATGTGGCCTAGAGGGGGGTGAATAGGCCTTTTTGAATTTTGTTGGAACCTGCAACACTTAACAACCTGATCAAATATCGAGATATCGGACTAGTCCGGTAGAGTGCAGACTAGTCTGGTGTGTACCGACTAGGTTGATCAAATTTGATCGATTATCTTGATCCTAGGATGTATGCAGTGGAAGTATACTTGTAATTGAAGTGTCACACTACTATGAACTAGGATGTACCACAAGTTAATCTTATATTCAATGTTTCAACATAAAGTGAACAAGATTGATTTAAACCCTAGATTGATATGAAGAGAAAGAACGATGTGCGCAAAGTAAGAACACGGGCACATCCTGTGGTTCGGTTCCCACATAGGCAACCTACATCCACGTTGAGGAGTCCACAAAAGGACCAGGTCTTCTCCAACCCTACCCTTGTCGGATCGCCACGGAGGCCAATCCTCTCACTAATCACAAAGGGGAAATAACCAAATTCAAGGGCCTTCTCACAAGTTGAGGGCTCCCCAAGATTACAAGATGAACACCACCAAGAACACAATCTTAAGATCACAATAAAAACCACAGGAGTGTGTTAGGGAATCAAACCAAGAGCTCAATGAGTGAAGAACCGTGTCTCTCCAATGATCCAAAGTGTATCCTCAAGGGATTGATCTTTCTTGCGTTGGAATTCGCTGAGAGAGATGTTTTCTTGGCTCTTGGAAGGTGTGATGGCGTAGAGGTTCGAGAGAGTTTGAAAGATGGGCCGTACACACCTATTTATATGGGGTTTCCAAAAGTTATCGTTATGGTTTAGAAAGATCGGACTAGTCCATGGTGGACACCGGACTAGTCCGGTGTGCTGCGTGTAGGAAACCCTAGGTGTGCCGACCTATCGGACTTGTCCGGATAAGAGCGGACTTGTCCGATTTTGGTTTTGTAAATCTTCGAACTAGTCCGATGGATATCAGACTTGTTCGGATAAGTGAAACCCTAAGTGAATTTGGGGACAAGCCCGCACTAGAGGACTTGTCCGATTTAGGTCAGAGGGTTTTCGGACTAGTCCGCGATAATATCGAACTTTTCTGATTGATATCAGAAAGATATCAGACTAGTCCATTGTGTTATCGGACTTGTCCGATTTTGTGCAACTTGTGAAGTGTTTGGAGGACTAGTCCGCACTAGGGAGGACTAGTCCGATTCTTGTCAGAGAGATATCGGACTAGTCCGTGGTGATATCGGACTATTCTGGTCAGTGAAAAACTGGACTGTGAGGACAAGTCCGCATTGTGAGGACTTGTATGATCTTGTGCAGAAAGATATCGGACTAGTCCGGGGTCAGTCGGACTAGTCTGGTCCTGTATAAATTTGTGCAATGTGTGAGATTATTTGTGCTTGAGCTCTTGGGGTGTGTTTCCTTAACACACTCCATACACAATGATCTACTACACTTATTTCTTGAGCTCTTTTCCGCATTTCTCCTCATTCTCCTTTCGTTTTGGCACTTTGCTCATTTTCTCATTAGTCCCTGTGCTCATCTCAACAATGTGGTTAGGATCTTATTTGCTTGTCATAAATCAACCAAAACCCACAAGGGATTCCTAGATGCACTTTCATTTACCTGTCAAAATTGAAGGCCTCCTCAGGCCCCACATGTCATATTACACCGGACCCGAGTCCCTCATATGGGTAGATCCGGAGATTGACGCGTGTAATATAAACCCGAAGCTAACCTCTCATCACAGGGAAGCTCCGCGATCAACACGTGTATAATGACCCCGGACCTAACCCCCTGCAGAGGGAAGCTCTGGTGTTGACACATGTACAGCGGTTTTGGAACCACCTCTCCGCAAATAGAAGCACCGAAGCTACCACGTGTGGAGCCTCTGGATCTTCATCAACGAATACATTGGCGGATCTCCTTCAGCATGGACATTCAAAGGGACAGTCAAAGCGGTAGTTACAAGACTTGATTACGTGTCGTTAATGTTGTATTAACAACACACCATCAGAGCACTATTGATATAGGTAATGCAACCATTAAGGCATGTTATCATACTATTAACCATGCTTAATACCCGTAGACAGTGTATTAGGCTATTTAATACGCCAGGGCCACATGTTTGGCCAGGCTTATGATGTAAGGGTCAGTCCTTGGACTATAAAAGGACTGAGTCGCACGATACAAAGGACAACTCCAAGCTGAGCCAGAGACTACACTTTCTAGCGATTCATAATACAACACACACACACTCTGTGGAGTAGAGTATTATGCTCAGGCGGCCCGAACCACGTAAATCTCCTGTGTCACTATCTTGCTCTTGATCTCTGTGTGCCCCAACAGAAACAAGAACCTTCGTGGGCTACGTTTGGTAATACCAGGGGAAGTGTCGTTGCTACACTTCGACATTTGGCGTGCCAGGAAGGGGGGTCTTCCCGAGATCTCAAGATGGTGAATTCTGCAGCAGGATCCTCTAACGGCAATCGAGTTGAACCACCTGCTGGAGGCAATTCCTCCAACGCTCGCCAGCCAGCAGGTGCCATTGTTACAGCAGGCGTTATGGCGGCACAACCGCTGTCTGTTCTGGCAAACAATGATGGGCGACAAGATGGGGCATCTGCATTGATCAATGCATCAACAAACAATAACCCTGAGCATGCACTCATTGCTGCGTGAGCTCTTCTACAACATCCACCACCTCCAGGGGCACCTCAGGGAGCTATGGAACAGTGGAGAGCTGATGTAGACCATCTGGTTGCAGCTGCAGCTGCCGGCATCAGCAATCAAGGTTCTCCCCCTTCTGGGGGAGCACCATCATAACGATGGACCTTGTTGGTCCAACATGGTCCGCAAGTCTCGTAGCAGAGGAGACGTGCTGCATCCCAGCAGGTGACTTCGTTGCCTCCCAGGGCACGACACACCCACACTATTACCAGGATTCCGACCCATGACCTGCGGTCGGAACTAGAGCGCTGTTACCAGCAACAGGACAGCCGCGTCCATATTGAGCGTGCTCGCGAGAGGCGGGAGGCTCAAGACAACCCTGCTCTATAGGGAGTAGGAGGAGGCTATTTTGCCCTGGCCATGCATTTATGCATGGTCAGATGGCCACAGAATTTCTAGCCTCACTTGCCACAAAAACTCAACGGGACTGTCAACCCCGCCGAATTCCTTCAAATCTACTCCACTGTCATACTAGCAGCGGGGGGTGATGAGGCTGTGAAGGCCAATTACTTCTCGATAGCCTTAACTGGGACTGCAAGGTCCTAGTTCATAATCCTTCCACACGACTCCATTAATAGTTGGGCAGAGCTATGCCAGCAATTCACTGCCAACTTCAGGAGTTCTTACACCCGGCCTGGCACTGAATTGGATCAGTTTTCTGTAAAGCAAACATCGGGGGAATCGCTGCGATCCTTCATCCAATGGTTTTCTCAAGTACGGAATACTATTCCTTCGATCTCGAGCTCTTCTGTCATCGTTGCATTCAGACAGGGTGTTCGAGATAATAATATTCTGGAGAAGTTGGTCATCAAAGAAGTCACCAGCGTCACGGAACTCTTCAGCCTAGCAGACAAATGTGCTAGAGCTGCGGAGGGTCGTGAAATGCACTCCAAGCCAGCTCCGGGGGCCAACAAGAAGTCCTCCAAAACTGAAGCCACTACCTCCGGCAGTGGCAAAAAGAAAAAGAAGCCCAACGGCTAGAAGAAGTCATCGGTCGGTGTACCAGCCGCTGCAGCTTCAGGTGGTCGGGGGCCATGCCCCGAGAAACGACCTCGTCCTTCATCAGAAGACGGCAACAGTTCCAAAGTATGGTGTCCGATCCACAAGACGGACAGGTACAGCCTGGAAGAATGCCGGGAGGTCCAGAATCTTGCCGAGCGCTATAACAAGCGCCGGGAAGAATCTCCTTTCCGTCAGCAGGAAGGAAAACAAAAATACAATGAAGCTCGGGCTGAGGAGGAGCTAGGTTTCCAGGACCCCGAAAAGGTCTTGAAAGCCGTCTACAACACCGTTGACGACGATTCTGACGTCTTTGACAATGAACGTCAGAAAACCATGAACACCATTTTTGGTGGTTCTTGGGATATTACTTCTCGCCGCATCCCCAAGACAATGCGGTGAGATATGACCGCTGCAGCTCCCACCACTAGGGCGGAGCCTCATCGGAAGTGGATAGACACTCCCATCATTTTCGATGCTTCGGACTGCCCCCAAAACATGATCGGGGTTGGCCAACTCCCGTGGATGGTGTCACCCACCATTAACAACATTCAACTCCACCATGTAATGGTGGACGGAGGTTCAGGGCTGAACCTCATAAGCTTCGAAGCTTTTGTTAAGCTTCGGGTCTGGCCTTTGAACCTTCGATCATCCTGACCTTTCTCTGGGGTAGGTCCGGGGACCATTACTCCTCTCGGTTCCATCACACTCTTAGTGACCTTCAGGACTCGGGAGAACTACAGAACTGAGAAATTGGTCTTCGACATCGCGCAGATCAGTCTGCCGTTCAATGCCATTCTGGGTAGGCCAGCCTTGTACAAATTCATGGCAGCCGCTCATTATGGTTACTTAGTGTTGAAGATGCCAACACCCACGAGCGTTCTCCAGATCCGCGAAGATCGCACTGCAGGAGTTTCTGCTTTTGAAGAACTCTATGCGCTTACCACAGTGCAAGAGGAAGCATCCGGTAAGGAGCTAGCTCTGAACCCTCCGAGCATTCGTCATAAAGGCTCTACCTCCGCACCTCGTGTGCAACCAAGCGGCGACACCGACGTTCCCATCAAAGTCGTCCAAATTGGTTCCGATGCTGCTCAGACTACCCGTATATCGGGAGGTGTGAACAACAAATAGGAACTCGCGCTCATCACTTTCCTCTGTTCTAATGTTGACGTGTTTGCCTGGCAACCGTCACAAATGTCTGGGATCCCTAGGGAGGTTATTGAGCACAATCTAAAGATTTAACCTAACGCACGCCCTGTACACCAGAAGCCCTGGAAGCAATCAATCAAGCGACAAAACTTCATCCGACAGGAAATCAAGAAGTTGCTCGAAGTTGGATTCATTCGGGAAGTCTTCCATCCAAAATGGTTGGCAAACCAGTTGTTGTACCCGAGGCCAGCGGGAACCTTCGGATGTGTATCGACTACACCACCTTAAATAAGGCATGTCGAAAGGATCCATTTCCACTACCTAGAATAGATCAGATAGTTGACTCCACCTCCGGGTGTGAGTTATTGTGTTTCTTAGATGCATATTCTAGATGTCATCAAATCCAAATGCCTAAGGAAGATGAAGAGCATACTGCCTTCATAACAGTAGCTGGATTGTACTGTTATACTGCCATGCCATTTGATCTTAAAAATGTTGCTTCAACATTTGTGCGAGCTATGTACAAAACATTTAGAGAGATAATTAGAGACTTGGTGGAGGTGTACGTCGATGACATCATCATGAAGACAAAAAACAAGTAGTCACTCCTTGACAATTTACAAGCTGTCTTCGACAAGATGTGCACCACGTGCACCATGCTGAACCTGGACAAGTGTGTTCTCGGGGTTAGCTCCGGAAAGCTTCTAGATTTCTTGGTGACTCACCGAGGAATTGAGGCAAATCCGGCGAAGATCAAGGCCATAGAAGATATGTGGCCCCCAGCCCGCATTAAGGATGTCCAGAAGTTAACTGGATGTCTAGCTGCGCTCAGCCGGTTTATCTCAAGACTAGCACAACGGGCGCTACCCTTCTTCAAACTCCTGAGCAAGTCCAGACCATTTCATTGGTCTGAAGAAGCAGAAAAGGCGTTTCAAGAGATAAAACAACTCACCATACTACTGATATTGGTAGCTCCGAATCCTGGTGAGCCTTTACTGTTTTACATTTTGGCAACCATCGGAGTCGTCAGTATGGTCCTGGTTGCGGAAAGACCACAGCCACATCCAGTCCAGGAGCCCAGACCCCTCCGGGAGGGTCCGGAATCACCTGAAGGCGTGTGTGGGTCCCATCCCCCAGACATGGAACCTCAAGACGAAATTCTAGGAGATCAACCTCATTCACTTGAGGGGGTTCACCTGGCCGACCAAGACAATCTGGACCCTTCTAACAAGGTCCGGTTCGAACAATAAGCACAGCATGAAGGTCTGGACCCCTCCAGGAGGGTCCGGGTTAATGGAGAAGAAGCTTTGGGTCCTTTCAAAAGGGTCTAGACCATCCAATGCTATGTGTACTTCATCAGCGAAGTGCTCCACGATGACAAGACGTTATACATTGAGGTGCATAAGCTGCTTTACGCAGTTCTTATTGCCTCAAGAAAGCTTCGACACTACTTCCAAGCCCACAAAATATTAGTGGTAACTTTTTTTCCACTGCGTGCTATTTTGCATAATCTAACTCTACTGGGAACATTGCAAAGTGGGCAACGGAGCTGGCCGAGTTTGATCTATACTTCGTGTCACTACAAGCAATTAAAAGTCAAGCTTTGGCTGACTTCATGGCGGAATGGACTCCCTCTCCATCAAACCATGGGGGCCACAGTGAGCAGAAATCAGAACCCAAGGTTTCGGTATTCACCAAGCCTCACTGGACTCTCTACTTTGATGCCTCCATGCAGAAGCAGGGGGCTGGAGCTGGAATCCTTCTCCTTGCTCCGACTGTGGAGATGGTCAAGTACATGGTTCACCTTGATTTCAAGGATACCAACAACATGGCAGAGTATGAAGCTCTCATCTACGGACTCAAGGTGGCATTATCTTATGGTGTCAAACAGCTGTTGGTGAAGGGAGATTCACAACTTATCATCAAACAAGTTAAAGGTGAATGCTCCTGTAACAATCCTCAACTAGCTGCTTATCTCCTTGAAGTCCAGAGGCTTCAGTAGAACTTCAAAGTCCTGGATATTCACCATGTTCAGCATCTTCGCAACGCTGAAGCCAACGAACTCTCGACGAAAGCCTCAACTGGAGCTCTGGCTCCTGACAGAATCTTCATCCGGAGGTTGTCAAAACCAATAGCTCAGCGTGCCGAACTGAGCGAAGGGGGCGAGACCAGCACCACGAAGCTGGTAGTTCCGGTGGCCCTGTTACCATGGCATCCACCAAGGGTCGTAGGTGCTGTCGGAAGCTCCGAGCAACCCAGCACGCAAGACTCAGAAGCTCAAGTAAGCTCCGATGCATGGATCTCGGAGATCCGAAGCTACTTGAAAGACAATATCCTTCCTGAAGACAGTGTATCCGCTGACCGGATTGTTGGATTGGCTAAAAGATACACGTTGGTAGAAGGGGATCTCTACCGGCGCGGTGCCAATGCAATCCTAATGTGGTGCATTGCAAGGGAAGAAGATCGTGAGCTCCTCACAGAAATCCATGGAGGCGAGTGTGGGAACCATGCTTCTTCTCGCACGTTGGTCGGTAAAGCCTTCTGGCGTGGCTTTTACTGGCCTACGGCACTCCAGGATGCGGTTGAGCTAATGAAAAAATGTGAAGCGTGCCAGTTCCATGCAAAACAGATTCACACACCGGCTCAATCACTACAAATGATACAGCCTACATGGCCATTCACTGTGTTGGGCATGGACATCTTGGGACCTTTCCCAAAAGCCGTCGGAGGTTACAGGTTCCTGTACGTCGCCATTGACAAGTTCACCAAGTGACCGGAAGAAACTCCAGTTGTAACAATAAAAAAGCAATCAGCAATCAAGTTCTTGAAGTCCATTATATGCAGATTTGGAGTTCCAAACAAAGTTATAACTGACAACAGAACCCAATTCACAAGTGCTGCATTTCAAGAATATTGTGAAGACCTCGGCATTCAACTCAGCTACGCCTCAGTAGCTCACCCAACAAGTAATGGCCAAGCCGAGAGAGCAAATGCAAAAATCTTAAAAGGACTCAAGATGCGCACATATGAGCGCCTGAAATAGCACGGAGCCAACTTGATTGAGGAGCTTACATCCACATTGTGGGCGAACAGCACAACTCCAAACCGATCAACCGGGGAAACTCCATTCTTCCTGGTGTACGGAGCTGAAGTAGTCCTTCCTTCGGAGATCACCTTGGGGACACTCCAGGTCTAGACCTTCGATGAAGCCACGTAGGACTAGCTCCAGCGTGAAGACCTTGACCTCGTCGATGATGGAAGGTGCCAAGCAGTTGTTCGGAATGCACATTATCGCCAAGCGCTCTGGCGCTATCATCAAAGGCATGTGCACAACCGAACAACACGAGGAAGGCGATCTGGTGCTTCAAAAGATACTAACTCGTGAAGGAATGAATATACTTTCCCCCAGCTGGGAAGGTCCTTTCCAAGTGATATAAGTATCCCGACCCGGGTGCGTTCACTTGGCAACTGAGGATAGGATTCCACTTCCTAATCCTTAGAACATCGAGCACCTTCGTAATTTTTATTCCTAAAATCAAGGAGGTGAGTCTGTAATTACACATGTCGTATGTTATAGAGTCGCCAAACATACATGGGTAGGTCCTCCGGTAGAACATCCAGACCCCTCCGGGAAGGTTCGGGAAGTTCAAGTACACTTCATACACTCACAACACTAAAAGTGTAACTACCTACCCTGGGTCAGAACAAGATGTATAGCGCACTTAGCTTGTTCCCGCACCCTAAGTGTGTCCTTGTCTCCCCTGTAATCTGGACCTATAAAGAAAGATATTGTTGTGTAAAAATAGACTTCACGTGCATTTATTTTTGAACATGGCTTGATCTATCAAATTATTGTTTTTAACCTTCTTGTATATAATGAAGTTGTGCAATTATTTTTTTAGTTTTTACCCAAGTTATTCATATGTGTTGCAAGTTATATTGTTGATCTCTTTGGGTCTTAACATGCTGTATAGTCTACTTGCTTGAACGCCAAGCCAACATAGGTCCGGAGTATGCTATCGACTTAGCCTGGTCCTGCACCCTAAGTACGCCACTCCACCTACACTCCGGCAGGCCTCAGTAGGGTGAGTACTAAAAAAGCATATGGGTTCCGAAGGGTTACCTCAATATACTTGTTATCATATCGAGTTATTCGGAATAAAAACTCAAATAAGAACAATAAGTCACAAATGATTTATAGACAAGAGGAAAAATTTTACTTTTTCCTTGTATTTAATGTGCAGGAAATTTATAGTGATGGTAGACGGCGTCGGAGCTGCTAAGCTCGGACAACCCCTGGGGGGCCTACCTTCAACTATTTGTGCGGCGACATTAGGAGCTACCAAGCTCCAATAAATCCTAGGGAACCCATCGTCAACATTTTATATGTTGATAGTGGGTACTGTCGGAGCTACCATGCTCCGCCAAACCCAGGGGGCCTGCCGTCGACGCATCAGAAATGAAGACTTCAGACCTAAAATATAAAAGTGTGAAGCGTTCAAGTCATCAATATACAGTCAAATCCTTTGGTACATGTACACACTTCAATTGTAAACATATACCAGGGGGCCAACAAGACAGAGCACACTACATTGAAAACAAAAATAAAGTGAAGTTCATGGCAAAATGGATTTCATTTATTTTGAAGCACTGGATTACAAAATTGGGATTACAGCAGAAGGCAGAAGGGAAAAGCCCTAGCTACTGGAGGGTCTAAGACCTGCGGAAGAATGAAGCAACTTTTTTGCAAACCTCTTGGACGCTGGCCTTGGCGGCGTCTTCCTCTTCAGCAATGGGACCTTCAAGCACCTGGTCCAGGGAGAATTAGGGGTCTCGGCATACATAGCACGTCAGCACATATTTCGCGATGTTCGTAGCCAAAGACTTCCCCTCTGTCTCGAGCTGGTCCGCAATAACGTCGCCCGTTGCATTGAGTTTGCCTCCAGCACCAATGAGAGCCACCAGCGCTCGGTCCAAGTCCAGCTCCGGGTTGTCCGGACGCATGGGACTGAAGCCTAGTGGTGTCACCGCATTGTTGGCCCACCCCAAGAAGTCCCACACTTGAATGGACTCCGTCTCCTTCAAGCTTCGCAACTCCTCCAGCGAATTTCGGGCGGCCGCAAGCTCCGAACCTTCTCGAGCGAGGCGCTTGACCAATTTAGCATGTTCCTGCATATTCTCAGCAACTTGCTTCTCACTATCGATCAGGTCCTTCTCCCGGAGGTGGATGCGGCTCCGCCTTTCCGCCAAGTCCTTTTCCCTGCCTCTTCACCTTCCCTTCCCTGGTGGCAACATCAGCTTCTCTTTTCGAGAGCTCCTGCCCTAGTTTCCAGTACTTCTCCTTCTCCTCTTTGCTCCATAGATCCAGCTTCTTGTTGCGATCTACCAAATTCTGTTCACCTAGAGTCAACTTTTGGGTGACCTCCGCCTCTATTTTCACAACATCCTCCTGCTGCTCCAGGAGCTTTTCTTCCCTCGCCTCAGGGTCCGCTCAGTGCCAGGAGAACCTCGTTCAATTCATTGATGTTTTCGTGATGCTCATCGGTAGCATCACGCCTCTCCTTGGATTGCTCAAGGATCTCTTTAGAGTTAGCATCGAGCGCCCGGATGGCGACTTCCTTCTCCCCCAGCAGCCAGTCCCAGTATTCTAACCGGGCCTTCTCCCTCTTGATCCACTCCTTCTGGTCAGTCAGCCTCGTCTGGGCAAGCCTGGTCTCGACGTGGAGTCTGTTGTGCCAACGCCTCAAGGTGTTGCGCTCCTCCTCCAAGGCTTTGCTCTCATGATCAAAGGCGAGATGGACTTGTTGTAGGCTGGAGCAAGCGTTGTCTATGGACAACGCCAGAGGGATAGGCTCCAGGCCTGCTAGGACCAACTTCGCAAGCTCCAGAGGATTCTCCATCACAACAATTGGGTTCCACTCTACAAGGGTGGTCCCCTGAGCTCCTGCAGCACTAGGGCTGCTCTCCGGAAGCCCTTCCGCAGCACCAGAAGAAGAACCCACTGGGGGAACTCCCACCTCCGGAGTAGAAGTAGAAGGCGCTGCTTCCGGGTCTTCGGTCGCCGGCTCCGAGGGCGGAGGACCTGTTGCCACCTCTTCATGCAGATCTGGCTCTAGTTCAGTTACCTCCAGGGCAATTGCAGGGGCTTGATCCACGGCCTCTACCGCCGCTAGCTTAGACACCGGCATGTCAGCTCCTTCTGGTTTAGTGATCGGAGCTTCAGGCATCTCTGGCTCAGCCACCGGACCTTGAACAACTTCTGGCATAAGGGTCGAAGCTTCAATGGTTTCTAACTCAGTGGCCGAGACTTCGATTGCCTCTGGCTCAGTGGCCAGGGCTTCTACGACCTCCAGCTCAAAGGCTGGAGCTTCAAACATCTCTGGCTCTGGTACCGGAACATCAGTCTCTGGCACCGATGCCATAGGTACATCTTCAACTTCTCCCTCGTGGTACAACGCTACCACGGGAGCTTTAGGCGAGGACTCCGAATCCAACTCCACGACAGCTGGCGCCGGAGCTGTCGCGACTTTTTCCACCACTTGAGGAGGAGGCTCGGTGCTTGAAGCCGGATCTTCGGCATGCACATCCCCGGTCATTGCGACAGGCACCGAAGTTCCTGACCCCTTCTTAGACACCCTAGAAATAAAGGGAGGAGAAGATTAAAGACACATAAAAACAAAACTAGCATTTTAAGGTGAGCAATCAATGCTTACCTAGGGATGCTACCACCCGAGTCGCCTCGAAACCTCTTCTTCTGAGGTCCGGAACTGGAGCCCACCAAGTCTGGTGAGACAAAAACTTTGGACCGCAGCTAAGAACTACTTGCGGCAGCTGGTGTCCTCTTAGCCGGAGCTTCTTTTGGCCGGGAAGAACTCCCGGGCTTAGAGCTCTTAGTCGACACTAAGGCAGGGGTTGACTGCCCGGAGCTGGTGCCTCTTGAAGATGCCTACGTCAGAGAAGGTGCAGTCACAGAGGACCGCCTCCGCTGGGGAGAAGGAGCCGTCGTAGAGGGAGCAACCCTGACGGACCTCCCATCAGCATGCTTTAGCTTCCTCTTCTGGCTGGACGGTTCGGCTGGCTCCTTGCCCTTGCCCTTGCCTATGTCTTCAACCCTCCGGCTCGAGGCGGAGGCAGGACCTCCTTTGGAAGCTCTGGTGATTACCACCCTGGAGGTCGGATGCCTTTCCACCTCACCAAGGTCGTCAAGCGCCGGCATCTTCCTCCGGAGCTCTCTGTTGAACTGCGCCTCCATGTTCAGAGGGAGGAAAGCTGCCGGCGGAACTAAGTCGTCGCCATCGACGTTTATCCCATGCTGGAATTTCTTGAGATGAAGCTTCAAAGCTTCGTCATCCAAGTTGGATTTTAGATCAGTTTCAATCTGGTCGTCATCCATCACGCTGTTGAGGGCCCACATGAGTTTCTCCCTCTTCCTCAGCGGAGACCATCTGTTGACCAGGAAGTTGCTGAAGACAATCTGAGGGGTCACTCCACCCTCCACGCATTCGCGGATCCTGGTCAAGATAGGGTTGAAGGCATTTGATAGCACTGGAACTACACTCCAAGTGTCGGTGTCAACGTTGGGGAGTCCCTCGGGCAGCTCCAACCTCTCATGCTCCTACACTGCAATGATGACCCAGTCCTTCTTCCAGCCATCCCATTTGCCAAAAGGAAATGACTTCAAGTATTTGAAGGGGCAGTTCCCGCGCTTCATCAAATAGTAGAAGCAAAGAAGCTTAGTCCCCTTGCCGGTGGTTTGGATGGTGAAGAAGGTACGAAACATCTCGATGCAGGGAGGAACACCCACCCACATCTCGCAAAAGTAGACAAAAGTCGCCACTAGAAGAAGAGAATGGGGGCCAAGATAATATAGCTGAAGACCGTAAAAGTCCAGCAGCATTAAAAGAAAAGTTGAGAAAGGTGGGATCAATCCCACCATGGTGTACGCAGAGAAGTACACCATGTTTCCATTATGCTCCTTCTTGAACGGGAGCTCGTCGGCGCGGATCAGGTGGCTGAAGGAGTCACTGGACCACCCCATATAGGTCCGAACCTTCATCGAATTGTCCTTGCTCTTGAGGCGGCTCTTGAGAAGACCCAACTCAATCCCGGCAAAGTGGAGCGAAGGAAGAGAAAGCTAGGTGAAGTTTGGGAGGCTCTGAGTGCAAGTCTGATCAAAAGCGTAAAGAGTCCCCAAACCGCGCACACTTTCCTTCTTAAGTAAGCCTCCGCGATGCTTGGATGGAAACCGCAACAAGAGTGGGGTCACATTTCAAAATTTTACCCCGTCCATGAAGAATGGGTCCGGGGCCACCCCAACGAAGAGATCGAGGTTATTACCCCAGGCGAATCGTTGTCATGATGGGCGGCGAGAGATCCAAAGGCGGCACCCTGACAAGGCGCTCGTAACTGATACGGTTTTTGTATGGGGAACTGGCGACCTTCAATTACGTGAGATCCGCACTCAAATATCTCATTTGCGCATTCATAACAAGCCACACGGCAATGGTTTAACCTCGGACCATCGCCCCAATGGCACATTACGAGACTTTTTGAAGTCTAAGCGCGGGAATCAAGGATGGCCCCACCTTTGGTAGAATAACTTAACCCAAAGGATTTCTCCCAAAGGTGGGCCCAGGGACCACTATTTGTACCCTGCGTATCGGGTACCCTATGATACCGAATGAAGTGCAAAAGAGTTTTACCCATCAAAATTGAAGGCATCCTCAGGCCCCACATGTCATATTACAACGGACCCGCGTCCCTCATATGGGTAGCTCTAGAGATTTACGCGTGTAATATAAATCTGGAGCTAACCTCTCAACACAAGGAAGATCCGCGATCAACACGTGTATAATGACCTCGGACCTAACCCCCAGCAGAGGGAAGCTCTAGTGTTGACACGTGTAAAGCAGTTCCGGAGCTACCTCTCCGCAAAGAGAAGCACCTAAGCTGCCACGTGTGGAGCCTCCGGATCTTCATCAACGAATACATTAGCGGATCTCCTTCAGCTTGAACATTCAAGGGACAATCAAAGCAGCAGTTACAAGACTTTATTACGTGTCTATAATGTTGTATTAATAACACACGATAAGAGCACTGTTAATAGAGGTAACGCATCCATTAAGGCACGTTATCACACTATTAACCATGCTTAATACCCATAGACAGTGTATTAGGCTATTTAATATGCCAAGGCCACATGTCGGGCCAGGCTAATGATGTAATGGTTAGTCCTTGGACTATAAAAGGACTCAGCCACACAATACAAAGGACAACTCCAAGCTGAGCCAGAGACTATGCTTTCTAGCGATTCATAATACAACACACACACACTCCGTGGAGTAGGGTATTATGCTCAGGCGACCCGAACCACGTAAATCTCCTATGTCACCATCTTGCTCTTGATCTCTGTGTGCCCCAACCGATACAAGAACCTTCGTGGGATACATTTGGTAGTACGGGGGGAAGTGTCATTGCTACACTTCGACACCCGCGCTGCAACTTCAAAGGTTTTCGGATATACCATTGAGGCGATGGTCCGAGGTTGAACCCTCGCCATGTGGCTTGTTTTGAATGTGGCAGATGAGATCTTTTAGTGCGGATCTCACGCAATTGAAGGTTGTCGGTTCCCAATACGAAAACTATTTTGGTTCTGAGTGCCTTGTCAGGCAGCCGCCCTCGGGCTTCCCGCCGCCCATCATGACAACGGTTCGCCTGGGGTAATATCCTTGGCTCCTCCGTCGAAGTGGCCTTTGGCCCATTCGTCATTCACGGGGTAGATTCTTTGTAATGTGATCTTGCTCTCATTGTGATTTCCATCGAGGCTTACTTAAGAAGGAAAGTCTGCACGGTTTGAGGACTCTTTATGCTTTCGATCAAACTTGCGCTCAGAGCCTCCCAACCTTTGCCTAGCTTTCTCTTCTTTCGCTCCACTTTGCCACAATGGAGTTAGGTCTTCCAGAAAGCCGCATCCAGAACAAAGATAATCTGATGAAGGTCCGGACCTTCATGGGGTGGTCCAGCGATGTAACACTTTCATCCAACCATGCATTGCATACATTCATATATGTGTCTAACATTAATCCACATAAAAAGGAATAAGTTAAAAATGAATTAGAAACAAAGCTGCACTTAAGAATTGTGGAAAGTGCGAACTAGTCCGATTTTGATGCGGACTTGTCTGATTTCTTTCTGACCTCGTTCGGACTTGTCCGTTTTTCTGCGGACTAGTCTGTTTTTGCCTCTGGACACTTTCGGACTTGTCCGGTCCTGTGCGGACTACTCTGGTGTTCCAAAACCCTTGGAAAATTTGCTAAGTCCCTGGACTTGTCCGGACTACTCCGGTACTCCAGCGGACTTGTCTGTTTTCCTCTCTGAATAAAGTCAGACTTGTCCGATTTTAGGCCAGACTTGTCTGTTCCCCCCCCCCCCCGGATAAGTTTGGACTTGTCCGATGTCCAGTCCGGACTTGTTTGATTTTTCTTTGGACAGCTTCGGACTAGTCTGGCCCTTTTTGGACTTGTCCGATAAATCGCGATTCCGAGTTGATCTTTTGTTTCACGACTTGCTCCTTGGGTTTTACGTTAAGTGGGCCTAGGGACGTCGTGCCTAACCCTTTTTAGAGCCCATGAGGGACTCTAAACCGACCTCTACTCACCCCCAAACTTGAAATCCATCTAACCCTGGCCTCCACCTCTATATAAACAACCCCACCCCTTGGCTTGACATCTCTTTGCCACTTTTCAACTGCACCCAAACCCTAGTTCGTGGAGAGCCGCCAACAAGGAGGGAGAAGGAGACCTAGAGCAAGAAGAAGAAGAGGAAACAAAAGAGGATCGAGATCTCCATCAAGTTTCGCTCTATATCACCAATTCACCATCCAGTTCTTCATCAACCATAGATCGTTCCAGATCCAAGTGTTGCCTCCAAGATCCTTGATTCTTTGGAGTCCTATACACCTGGTATACCTTCTATTCTCTTTTCCTTACGTGAATTCAACCCCAAATCTCCAAACTCACATCAATCTAGAAAACCCTAATTTGTTGTTCTTGCGCAGTGCGGACTTGTCCGGTCCCTAGCGGACTAATCCGATTTTCCTGATTAAATTGTGTTGACTTAATTCTAAGTTTGATCTAATCAACTCCAAACCTGTATAAACTTGTAAATAACTATTAGAACTAGTTAGTGATGATTAAAAGCAACTCATTATCAAGTTCCACCTTGCATTTGCATCAATCATGCATGTCAGGTCATATTGAGCAATATTTGTGCACTCTCTGATTGTTTTCTTGTCTTGTATGTTATTGTGAGGATTAGACGGATTTGCGCTAGAGAGTGCCGCGGAGGATCTACAGCACCGAGAGTTTGAAGGCTTTGGCCCGAACCAATCCCAAGAGCAAGGCAAGAGTCCTTGAAGCATGTTGATCCTATTTTTAAAGTAAATGTTTTGTTTTCAAAACGGCATGCTTGTGTCAATTTGATGGGAATCCTATGATAGGAAGTTCACTAGTTTTGTTTAACCACCCTTGTGACCTGGAATTTATGGTAGAGAGTCGGGAAGGGCTTTTAACCTTTTGCTACGCTTAATTAATTGGGATGGGAAAAAAACTATACCATTAATTATGCATTTATGAGATTATGGTTAATATGAACTGGTTAATATGATGTGGTAATGGGTGATCTAAGCAAGCCTGGTATGTGGATGGGTTGATGATATGGTGGTTTGCTTGCTTTAGATCTAAGGATCGGTTCATGCGAGAATATGTCAGGACTACAGTGCCACAACGAGGCCAAGTATGGGTGCGGCGTAGCTGATTAATTAGGGCTTTGCCAGTGCTATTTGGACCGTTAAGGATGCTTGGGGAAGGGGTAGTCGGTTTGGGTTTGTTGATGATTGGTGGGACTACCCTGGGATCCAAATGGCTTAAGAGGGGGGCCTTGGTTGAAGATATGCTCTGTAGGAGACATCGCTACCGGTGAAACCTCAGTGGGGTCTAATTAGGCTAGTAATCCCTTTGTAAAGGCTATTTTGTGATCTTTTGGCCACACATCGATGGAAGTGTGAGACGGATTAATAGAGGTTCTAGTCATTGCAAGGTGATGAAATCACAAACAAGTGGGTAAAGCGGTACAAACTCTGCAGAGTATTAAAACTATCATGATAGTTGTGCTCCCAGTTATGAGCATCTGGATGACCTACATGATTAGAGGGAACTTGGTATTGGGATGGTTTTCGTGATAGTTTGGTAATGGTTATGGTTGATAATATGGTTATGGCTGGTTATGGATTTAATGCTGGTATTGGATATGATTAATGGTAATGGTGAAATCTGGTATAATGGTTCATGGATATGGAATATGGACTTGTACTATGATATTACATATGGCTAATGATGGAATTACTTCACATAAATGTAATATATTGCTTTTCAAATGTTTTAATGTACTTTTCAGCACTCAGCCATTTTTATATTCGTCATTTGAATCAGCTACATTTCATACTTTCTACACTTACTGAGTACGACATGTACTCACCCTTGCAATCTCCCACCAACAGTTGCAGGTCAGGATTGGGAGTATAACGATGATAATGCAGAGTTCTAGTTTGTGTCTACCGTCAGCTTTGCCTGTGGAGTGTTGGAGTTGTGCTATCCCTTTTGCTTAGCTGCTTAGTTGCTCAGTTTAGTCTATTTCCGCTGCATTAGTTGAAACTTGTCATTAATATTCATTAGAGCTTGTATTCGAGGATAATGTGAATTGTGTAATAAAAGTGGTTAATTAATCTTGTTCTGTGGTAATTTTCTGTATACTCTTTTGTGAATGCACTCGTGTATGTGTGTTGAATGTCTTGGGCACACATATGTGTTCGCTTGGTTCATTTTCGGAACCGAGTGTCACAAGCGACTCCTTCAACCACTTGATTCGAGTTGGCAAGCTCCCCTTCAAGAAGGAGCGCCGTGGCGAGATGGTGTACTTCTCAGCGTAAGCCATGGTGGGACTGATCCCACCTTTTTCAAGTTTCATCTTGATGTTGCTAGACTTCTACGGCCTCCAACTACATCATCTCGGCCTCCACTCCCTCCTGCTGGTGGTGACTTTTGTCCACTTCTGCGAGATGTGGGTGGGCGTGCCTCCTTGCATCGAGCTATTCAGAACCTTCTTCACAACCCATACCACCGGCAAGGGGATAGAGCTGCTCGGCTTCAACTACTTCGTTAAGTGCAAGAACTGCCCCTTCAAGTATTTGAAGTCATTCTCCTCCAGCAAATGGGATGACTGGAAGAAAGATTGGGTCGTCATCCACTACAGGAAACCTGATGATTGCAAATAAGCTATTTGCGACGGATTTCCTTATTTGCGACGGTTTCTAGCCGTCACAAATAAGTCGTCGCAAATAAGCTTATTTGCGACGGCCACCGTCGCAAATAAGCTTAATTGCGACGGCTAGCAGCGGCTGTCGCAAGTTATTGCCGCGGGCCGGTGGGCCCCGCCACAGTATTTGCAACGGCCGAGCCGTCGCAATTAAAGCTTATTTGCGACAGCCAGGCTGTCGCAATTAAGTGCCTCTATTTGTGACGGCGAGGCCGTCGCAAATAAGTTCAATGGGCAGGGCCCACGTGTCCTCCTCCAGGACCCACGCTGTTATTTGCGACGGCCAGGCCGTCACAATTAACACTTATTTGCGACGGCCCGGCCATCGCAAATAGCAGTGGCTTAATTGCGACGGCCTGTAACCTTATTTGCGACGGTACTATATAAAAATCCATCGCAAATAAGGTTTTTTATTTTTTTAAAAAATACAGAAAATACTACCCGGCTCGATGGCCAGAACCACAGAACAGATACAATATATCTTACACTATATAACACACAAACATCATCACAATCACAAACTAATAAGTTTCGATACACCTCACATCGTCATCAACAAAGCAAACAAGGGCTCACTCGCCCATTTGACCTCCGTAGCCACCTCCGAAGTCGAAGTCATCGTCGCGCCTCATTCCAGGCGGCGGTAGCGACAGCGACGGCGTTTGTGCAGCCGTCGCGGATCCTTGCAATTAATGAAACTTAGAGTTAGAATATAAATGCATCAACATCTCTCTCCCTCCCTCTCCCTCTATCTTCATCTAGATCCCCCTCTCTTCCTCTCTCTTTTCATTTCTCTCTTTGTCTCTCACTCTATCTCTCTATTGCTATCATTTTCCCTCTATCTTCCTCCCTCTATCTCCATCTACATCTCCCTCCCTCTATCTTCCCCTCCCTCTATCTCCGTCTACATCTCCTCTCTCTCTTCATTCCTCTCCTACTCTATCTAACTATCTTTCACTCTTTCTTCTGTCTCTCTTTCTTCTATCTCTCTCTTTCTTCTATCTCTCTTTCTTCTATCTAACTATCTCCCTCTTTCTTCTATCTCAATCTTTTTACACTAGAGAAGAAGGATTACATAGAAAAATACCTGACCCACAGAAGAAGGATCGCCTGGAAGGACCGGTGGTATTACTGGTAGTTGGATCCCCAGACCTTGCGCCCGAGCCATGGCCTGTCATTGCAAACATTAAATGTTACCTATTAGTAAGTCATTTACGCTAAATTAATGCGAACTTTAGTTTTTATTTTGTTACCTCCATTGCTTCCCGCATCTGCGCCATCCAGGCTGCCTGGGTTTGGATCGTGGCCTCCATCGCGATCCTTTGGCGTTCCGCCTCCCTCCTTTCCTCCCCATGTCGCCTTTGGTTTTCTTCTACAGTTTCTCGGAGGGACTGCATCTCAATGTCCCTCTGTGATACGCGGCGACCTGCCGTGCCCACCGACGAAGCTTGCGTGGAGCTGCCTCTCGCAGGTCTCCCCGCCCTCGAGTCGACAACTCCGTCGAATATGGCGAGCCTTTAAAAAAGAGATTCAGTAATATGAAATTGGAATATATTGAATACTTTGAATTGAAAACGATAAAATGACTTGTAAACTCACCTTCTGTGTGTTTTTCCACCACCGCTTGCATACGCGGCTTGAGGATCGATTGGTTGACGTTCCCAATCAAAATCCTCGTCGTGTATCTTCCTAGCCTCCTCCCCGTACTTAGCCTGTAAAACAAGAAAACCGTGTAAGTTCAACAATCTATATAGTTATATTTAATATGAATGATTTCTAAACTTACCAACCGCTCGGCTGCAGCCTAACTGCACCCCGTCGGCTGAGAAGGGTCCTGTGACCTCTCTTCCAGACCTCAGCAGGGGTGGGCGGCACCCCCATCTCGCGCACATGTCAATATGTGTTAGTATGAACAATATATTATGAATATATAAACATAAGTTACACACACTTACCATGCGTTTAGCTAAACGCAAGTGGTTATCTTGCCCGTGCCTGCTCTTCCCCTCGACCCCTCTGCAGTCTCGAGCCTTCTTGGACTTAGCTTTAAACTCATCGCTAGCCCAGTGGCGACAAAGGGCCCGAAATGCATCGGTCCGACCCTGCAACCAGCTCACATGGCCCTGCACATAGTTGGAAGTCATTAAAAATACCATCGAGGAAATTATTTAAAAAAAATACTTACTACACTCCACGTACCTGCGCGTACTCCTCCTCTGTCAGGTGCATCTCGCTCGCTTGCCGGAAGTGTAGCACGGGCTGCTGGTTCGCCTTCAAGTGCTCATTAACAAGTTGAACGCGGGTGTTCGACAAAGCTTGTCGAAGCGCCTTGGCAGCGTTGTGATGAAACACTCGCCTCGCATCCTCAAACTGGCGAGAGTCGTTCGGGTCCTCTAAAGTATATCTTGCATGCGATAAAGAATATATTGAAGAGATGTTCACTAAAAGAGTTTAAGAGTTGAAACTTAGAAACTTTTTTAACATACTTACCATAAAATCGGCCCATACGGCCTCCTGAAGGTTGTTGTGCTCCTGGTGATGGATGCGTGCGTAGTCCTCCCACGAAAGAGCAGGCACCCCGTCGATGACCCCGGGATAGTGCAAACGCACTATGGACCCGAGAACACCATTCACCGGTCTGTGGTGTCTCTCACCGGTGAAAGACGTGTCGTCCCAAACACTGCAAGATATTTATTCATTCATTACTTAAGTAATCAAAGAAACTAAAATTGAACACTATAATTTTTATTACCTGTCTCCGACTGGACGAATCACGATCCTCTGTGAAGGGACCGCAGGAGGACTAACAAAGTGAGTCCTCCTCGTCCTCCGCGTCTGCTGAGGCGCCAGGTCAGGTGACCTAGACGGCTCCTCACTAGCCGAGTCAAAGGCCTCAGGAACAGAAGCATCGCTCGCCGAGGGCTGGCTGGCCGAGGGCTGGCTCGCCGAGGGCTGGCTTGCCGAGGGCTGGCAAACCGAAGGCGCCGCAGCCTCTGAGTCAGCCGGTGAGGACTACAACATTCAAATGATTCATAAGTAAATTTAATGTGAAATTGAATTTAAAGAATTTGTCAAAAACGAGTGACATTTACCTGTGACGAAGCTCTAGAGCTTGTCTGAACGTGCCCCAGCAGCTGAGAGCGTCTGCTTCCAGTCGACGAGGCACCAACAAAAGCGTCCTCAGGTCTAGAGGGGTAGAACCCCCTCGTCGGCAGCACCTTCTTACCCTTCTTTGACGCCATCCTGTTGTAATTAGATAATTAGTAAATATGCAAATAAAATATACAAAATTCATGTTACTATCTTCAGGAAAACATTACTTGTAGTCACTTTCAAAATTGATCAACATCATTGTCATGTGCCTGTGCCCTACTCCTTAAACCAGCCCAACGATCTTCCATCGTGGCCTGTTATAATTTTCGTTTTCGCGTATCATCTGCCTCTACATCTTCAGCGTCTTCAACATCTCCAACTAATTGATCGAGTCCTGCACCAAGCTCGACGATAAAAGTGTCTGGCAACTCTTCTTCTTGGTACACTTCTTCAACGTATTCACTATCATGGTTACCATCATCCCGAGGAGTATATAGTTGCTCACGAGGATTCACCTTATATACCACCCACCAAGCACTGAGCTTCGTGCATGGATAAGGTAGATAATACACTTGTTCAACTTGATGCGCAAGAATAAATGTATCGTAACCTCGTAGTCGATCCTTATGTTTCACTTCCACCATTCCAAAATGGTTTTCTCGAGTTCCATGAGTACGATCAAACCAGTCACAGTCAAAGAAGACAACTCGAAGGGTCTTATTTCCGGTAAAAGTAAATTCAAGGATTTTGTTAATGATCCCATAATAATCGGTTAAATTCCCTTGAGTGTCCATTGCTCTCGTCACAACACCGGAATTTGATGTTGCCGCGAGAGGACGATGAGCTTCAAAATGAGTTGTACAGAATCGGAAGCCATTTACGTCATATCGACCATAGCTTCTAACATTCACCAATCCATAAGATAGCTGCCGCAAATCTTCATGGACATTGTGAGTCCGACACTGTCATAAATGATCGTGAGTTAAAATAATACTTCTTTAATAATAGTAATTTATAATACATAGAAGATGATAGAATATTACATATTCTCGAAACCAGGATAGAAAACTTTGCCCCCCATTTATTCCTTCCTTTCGCATCGCTTCTACTTGTTTGGTCGTAGGTTGATGCCTATGTGGCCAATATTGTCTGTGGAACTCGTTGAAAATGAAAAAACATCTTTTAGAGTACATGTGTAGCAAAATATGTCGATTAGCATAAACGTAGGAGAAACACTTACTCCAAGTATTCCTGCATGCCTTCTATATTTGCGTACATGTAGAGTAAAGCAACAGTCCTTTCATGTTTGAATAGCACGTAGGTCATGTAGCTACCAACGGTGGTGCCTCTCGTTTGAAAAATGGAAAGGTCGCTTAGAGGGGGTGTTTCGTCCACATTGTACCGCATCGATGAAGTATTGATATTGTTTTCTTCCGCAAAGTAGACACTTGAAAAATATCCTACTTCCTTAAGAGCATATGCTTCAGAGATGCACCCTTCCACCCTTGCCCTGTTTCCAACCATTGGTTTCAGATATCGTAGCGCTCTTTCAATGTGATACATCCACCTATATTGCACAGGACCGCCAACTTTAGCTTCGAATGGAAGATGGATAAGCAGATGTTGCATTGGATTGAAGAAACCAGGTGGAAAAAAATTTTCCATCTTACATAAAAGTATGGGTATATCCTTCTCTAACTTATTCATCATCCAGATCTAGATTTCTTTAGCACAAAGTTGTCTATAGAAATAGCTTAGCTCGGCTAAACCCTTCCACACCGCATCATCTAGATAGCCTCGGAACATAACAGGTAGGAGTCTTTCCATTATAATGTGATAATCATGACTCTTCAACCTAGTGAGGTTTCCTCTGTTAACATTTACAGCTCGTTTCAGGCTAGCTGCGTAACCATCTGGGAATTTCAAAGTTTTCATCCATTTCATAACTTATTTCTTTTCTTTCAATCGAAGACAGAAAGAAGCACGTGGCTTTCCACCACTTTCAGAGATTTCAAGAGTTGGACGGTGACAAATGTCTGCTAAATCTAGTCTAGCTTTATAATTGTCTTTTGTTTTGCCAGGCATATCCATGCAAGTGCTTATGATACTTTCGCTCATATTACGCTCCTGATGCATGACATCAATGTTGTGTATTAGAATCAACGACTTCACATATGGTAGCTCCCAAAGTCCACATATGTGAGTCCAATTGTGTTCCTCTCCATAACCTACGAAATATCCAGGATGACCTTCATCAGGCACCAGTTTGTCCAACATATCAGAAATTTCTGACCCGTTGAGATGCTTCGGTGGTCCTTTAGTGACAACAGTGTTCTTTCGAAAGACATGCCTCTGCTACCTAAATATATGATTCGAGGGCAGCCAACGTCTGTGACAATCGAAGTAAGATAGTTTGCCTCCATGAGTTAGTCGAAAGCAATCCGTGTTTGAAGCACATATCGGACACGTTAGACGACCGTGAGTGCTCCATCCGGAAAACATGTCGTATGCCGGCAAATCATGGACGGACCACAAATAAGCAGCTCGAAGGTTGAATTTTTGCTTCTTATAACTGTCGTACGCTTCGACTCCTGTCCACAAGACTTTCAATTTTTCGATCAGCTGTTTTAACATCATGTTGAGACGTGACCCGGGATGATCAGATCCAGGTACAATGAGGCTGAGAAACATGAACTCGTTCTTCGTACAAAAAGCAGGTGGCAGGTTGTACGGAATGACAAAGACAGGCCAACATGAGTATGGCATGGCGTTCGTACTGAACGGTGAGAATTCGTCTGTTGCTAATCCGATGCGAACATTCCTCGCATCACGAGAAAAGTCTAGATCGAAACGATCTAGCGCCTTTCATGCATCACCGTCGAACGGATGCGTCAAGAATTCTTTGTTCTCACGTTTACCTTCTTTGTGCCATCTCATGTGTCTTGTGGTTCTTTTTGAATGAAACATCCGCTTCAACCGAGGTGTCACAGGCAAGTAACGAAGCTGCTTATGTGCGACATCTATCATCACATTATCACCATCGTCATTAACAACTTCGACATACCTCGATTTACCACATTTCAAGCACATCTTCTCATTGGCGTGCTCTTTCCAGAATAGCATGCAGTTGTCTGGGCACACATCGATTTTCTCATACTTCATACCGAGACCAGATATCTTAATCTTTGACTGATACATATCTGGTGGCGCTTTGAGAGGTTGTGGAAGGATATCGCAGATCAATTTTATGAGATCATTGTAGCAGTTGATGGAAAAAAGTACTTGGACTTAATTGCCATAAATCTGGTCAAGAAAGCAAGTACGGTCACAGCTGTGTGTTCATGCAACGGCTCTTGTGATTTCTTCAGCTCCTCGAAGAACTTCTCTGCCTCATTTGTAATAGGATCCTCCGCTTCCAGAGCTTCTAGCATCTCATCCATCCTATCAACCTCCGTTATATCATCATCCTCATCCACTTCGGCTATGACTCAAGAATTAGTCTCGCCGTGAAAGGTCCACACTTCATAATGTGGAGTGAAACCGTTTCGACATAAGTAAAACGAAAGCTCCAATCTTCTCAAAAACTTGGTGTTCTGGCATTTTGTACATGGGCACCGCACCATATCTTCTGTTGACAATAAAAATGCTCGATCCAAAAATTGATCTAACTTGATAAACCACTCATCGGAGTGACCAACAGTTCTGCTCTTCTAGCCATTATACATCCAATTGCAGTCTTCACCCATGTTTGGCTCTACAGTTTAACGCGAAAGAAATTGTTGTTAATGTATTGTTGTGTTATGTCACGGCCCTACAACCTAGGCAGATAGATAATAAACCCACCCAAGAGTGACCGAGGGGAGCGTCCTCATGACGAGATGCGTGAACCGGATTCGAACGAAATTTTGGCACCATAACCCCGTTGTTCTCCACTGCACGCCCAAAAATGGTGCAGCAGAGAACAACAGGGTTACGCCACTAAAATCTCATCAAAATCCGGACCCGCGTCTCGTCACAAGCCACGCCCCCTCAGTCACTCCGAGGCTATCCAAAAAGGGACAATTCCGAACCTGCACGTCTCACATGCCAATGGCATGTGAGACGTGCCGATCCAAAACGGGTAATACATTGCTATAGGTTACGTTGCTCATTTTCATTTTCAGATCATTTAAGAGAGGGGAAAGAACTAGAGAAAGAGTGAGAGGAAAGTTGGTCTTAGATGACAATTCCACATCCATTTCCACCGTCCACGCAATCGCGAGTCATTGACGTCCTTACCAACCCGTTTGCTTCTGTGTCGACTTGACGCATACGGTACCACTACAATGGTATACACGGCACGATCACACTTATTGCGTGTCATGCCCTTCCGGGTTGGTCCGAGCCGGCCCAAAACCCCTTTATTTATATATATTAAGTAGTCACTCAAAAAGATTATATGAATGCACTAAATTCCAAACATACACTAAACAGAATAGAAAAAATTATTAATTCTAAACACTAACGCAATCAAAAGAACAAGAGAAAAATTATTAATTCTAGTAACCTGCATAATAAACATATTTACCAAAGCATGACAATTAGGATCAAATTAGGATCTAATTCTCTGACTCAACCCGGCCAGGATCTGGACTAAACACAAACCCAATCCATTTTTTCTGTATCAATCAACCCGGCCCAACCCAACCTGTAAAATTAACATACAAAACTAAACAACCCAACCCACACCTACTTTAGAGCCCAACCCAAACCGATCTGTTTTCAATAACCACGGTTTGGAACTGGTTCCAACCCACAAGCTCGGCCCAGTAGCCAGACGAGGAGGTTTGTCCTCCTCCATCACCCCTCCCCTGAGACGCCATGCGCCATGTCCGGCAAGGTGACCTGCCCAGTAGATGCATTCCCCTTCGCCCCCCCCCCCCCACCCTCCCCGTGGTCTCTTTTTAGACTGATGGAGATGTCAGCTATGTATGGACAAACTAGCAAACAAGTATCAGACTTTCAGTTCAAGTTCAATCAACAATATCCATGTCAATGGATATGCAAATTTAGAATCACGTAAAATCATGCAGAAAGTTACTTTAAATTAAGTAGACTATTCGGGTCTGGTCTTGTTGATGAAATGTTACTCTAAATTTATGAGGAAAAGTTACTCTAAACTAAGCAGATTCTCTCAAACTAACTCAAAAGCAAACATGTCATATGGCACCAAAGAAGGAATCCAAGAATCCACACATACCAACAGGGGCGGGCCAGCAGCAGCGGCGCAGGGGCGGCGGGGGCGGGCCGGCAGCGGCGACGCAGGGGCGGCGAGGCCGGGCGGCGGCTGAGGCGCGGAAACGCGCCTGGAACCGGGGGCGGGCCGGAGGCGGGGCCGGGGCGCGGCGGGCCGACAGCGGAGCCGGGGGTGCGGCGGTGGGCCGGCAGCGGGGGCGCGGCAGGCGGCGGGGGCGTGGCAGGCGGCGGTCGAAAGCGGTGGAGTGAAGTGAATGAAGAGTCGGGACCGGAGGGTCCCGATATTAGCCCTAATTTGCGACGGCGGAATTAATTGCGATGGCCTCAACTTACGGCCGTCGCAATTAAAGTCTATTTGTGATGGCCATCAGACTGGCCATCGCAAATAAGGTTTTATTTGCGACGGCTCCATTATTTTCAAAGGTCCTAGGGTTGGCTGTCGCAAATAAACTCTTATTTGCGACGGCCAGTCCGATGGTCGTCGCAAATAAGACCTTATTCGCGATGGCCATGTTGTTTGCGACGGCCACAGGCGGGCTGTCGCAATTTAAGCTATTTGCGACGACTGGCCGTAGCAAATAAATACGACCGTCGCAAATGATCGCGTTTACTGTAGTGATTGCAGTGGAGGAACATGATAGGCTGGAGCTGCCCCAAGGACTCCCCAACGTTGACACTGATGCCTGAAACATAGTTTCGAAGCTATCGGATGCATTCAAGCCTGTCCTGACCAGAATCCAAGAATGTGTGGAGGGTAGAGTGACTCCCCAGATGGTCTTTAGGAATATCTTGGTGAACAGGTGGGCTCCGATAAAGAGAAGGGAGAAGCTCATCTGGGCCTTCAATAGTGTGATGGATGACGATCGGATTGAAATCGGTTTAAAATCCGACTTGGATGACTAAGCTTTGTGGCTCCATCTCAAGAAATTTTACCACGGGTCCATCGTCCATGACGCCTTGGCTCCGTCGGCTACTTTCCTGCCTCTGAACATGACTCCAGAGTTAAGTAGGGAGCTCCAGAGGAAGATGCCGACGTTGGATGACCTCGGTGAAATGGAGAAGCACAGGACCTCCAGGATTGTAATTCTAGGAGCTTCCGAGGGGCTAGTCACCCCTACTTCGAGCCAGAGGGTTGATGACGTCGGCAAGGGCAAGGGAATGGATCCAGTCGAATCCTCCAGCCGCAAGAGGAAGTTGAGGCATGTTGATGGGAGCTCCATTGGGTCTCCTCCAACTCCAACAGCCCCTTCTCCTCGGCGGAGGAGACCTTCGGTGACCACACATGCTTCAGTGCCAGTGCCCCCAAGGGACTCAAGCTCTGGCAGGTCAACTCCGGCTCTTGTGCTAGTTGTGAGCTCTGGGTCCGGAGGCCCTTCCCAGCCAAGGAGTGTTCTAGCTGAGAAGACTCTAGCTGCTGCAGATGGCCTCCGACCAAGGTCCAAAGTTGTTGTCTCTCCAAATTTGGTGAGCTCCGACTTCGGGCCCCAAAAGAAGAGATTCCGCGGCGACTGGGACGCTAGCATCCCCAGGTAAGAATTACCATCATACCTTAAAATGCTAATCTTGTTTTTATTATATTTTTAATCTTCTTAACCTTTTGATCCTAGGGTGACAAGAAAAAAGTCCAAAGCTTCGGCATCCGCTACAACGACTAGAGCTGTGCATGCTGAAGCTATGGCTTCAACCATTGAGCCTCCCCAGGTGGCAACAGAAGACACGGAAGCTCCAGCGCCAACTATCGTGGACTTAGATCCAGAAGAGACGCCAGACGCCGCCGTGGTAGAGCCGGACCACGGGGTAGAAGTAGTTTAAGTTGCACCACCAGCAACAGCATTATAGACTGAAGCTCTGATGCAAGATCCGGGGGTATTTGATGCCCCGACACTTGAGCCGGAGGTACTCGAAGCTCTGGCGCCCTTGCCAGAAGTGGCTGAAGACCCGACGATTGAGCTGGAGGTGCCCAAAGCTCCGACCTCTGTGCCGGTGATAGTTGAAGTTCCTGCTGCTGAGCCGGAAATGCTTGAAGCTCTGGCAGCTGAGCTGGAGGTGATTGATGTACTGGCACCTGAGTCGACGGTGGAAGTGGCTTCGAATGAACCTCCGACAACCGCCCTGGAGGTAATAGCTCCGGAGGTGTCCATGCCCGAACCTGAACACCATGAAGAAGCAGCGTCAGGTTCTCCACCCGCGGAGCCAGCAGTTGAAAACCCTGCAGCAGGACCTTCGGTGTCAGCCCCAGAGGTAGAAGTTCCCCCAGTGGGTTCTTCCTCAGCAGCTGCCGAAGAGCTCCCAGAAGGTGGCCCTAGTGCCGTAGAAGCTCAGGGAACCACGCTTGTGGTGTGGGACCCTATTTTTGTTCTTGAAGCCCCTATAGACCCAGTAGAGATGACTTCGGCAGGTCCGAAGCCTATTCCTTTGGCGTTGTCTATTGACAATGCCTGCTCAAGCCTCCGATTGATCCAGCTCGCCTTCGACCATGATAGTAAGGTCCTCGAAGAAGAGTGCCACACCTTAAGGCGCTGGCGCAACAGACTTCACTTCGAGACCAAGCTGGCACAGACAAGGCTTGCAGACCAAAAGGAGTGGGTCGAGAAGGAAAAGGCCTGGCTGGAATATTGGGGCAAGTTGGTGGAGGAGAAGGAAGTCTCCATCAGGGCCCTTAATGCTAATTCTCGAGAGATTCTCGAGCATGCCAAGGAAAGGAGTGATGCTGCTAACGAGCGTCACGACAACCTCAATGAATTAAATGAGGTTTTCCTGAAGCATCGAGCAGACCTTGATGCAAGGGAGGAGAAGCTCCTGGAACAACAGGAGGATGTTTTGAAAAGAGAGGAGGAGCTCGGTCAGAAGCTGACTCTAGCTAAGCAAAATTTGGCAGATCGCACTAAGAAGTTTGATCTATGGAGTAAGGAGGAGAGGAGAAGTACTAGAAACTGGGGCAGGAGCTCTAAAAAAGAGAAGCTGATATTGCCGCCGGAGAAGGGAAAGTAAGGGGCAGGAAGAAGGACCTGGCCGAACGGCAGAACCGCATCCATTTCCGGGAGACAGAGTTAGCCGACTGCGAGAAGCAAGTTGCTGAGAGTATGCAGCAACATGCTAAAGTAGTCGAGCGCCTCACTCGGGAAGGTTTGGAGCTTGCGGCCGCCCGGAGGTCACTGGAGGAGTTGTGGAGTTTGAGGGAGACCGAGTCCATACAGGTATGGGACTTCTTGGGCAAGCCAATGACGCGTTGATGCCTCTAGGCTTTAGTCCAGTGCACCTGGACAATCCAGAGATGGAGATGGAGTGAGTGTTGGTGGCTCTCAACTCTACTGGCGGCAAACTCGACGCGATGGGTGATGTCATTGTGGACCAGCTGGAGACAGAGGGGAAATCTTTGGCTAAGAACGTCACAGAATATGTGCTGACATGTTACAAAAGCCAAGATCCCCAATTCCCTTTGGATACGGTGCTCGAAGGTCCCGTTGCTGAAGACGAGGACGCCGCAAAGGCCAGCGTTCAAGAGGTTGCCCAGAAAGTCGCCTCATACTTCCGTAGGACCTAGGACCTTACTTCGCTTGTAACTTCTCCAATTTCTTCTCCAATTTTGTAATCTCCAATCCTCAGATGAATGAAATACAAACTTTTTGAATGATCGAATTCCATTTTGTCTTCAATACATTGTCCATCATCTTGTTTGCCCCCTGGTTGATGTACACAATTTATTTGCGAACATGTACTAAAAGGATTTGACTATGTGTTGAAGACTTGGGCACTTCGACTTTGAAGACTTTAGGTCCGAAGTTTTTATCTCTGACTTCTTCAGGGAGCTTTTATTTCGTTGACGGTAGGCCTCCTGGGGTTGTTGGAGCTTGGTAGGTCCGACGACACCCACTGTCAGCGCGTAGAACGTCGACTGTGGCCCCCTAGGGTTTTGGACCTTGGTAGGTCTAACGACACCCACTGTCAACGCGTAGAATTTCAATGGCGGGCCCCTTGGGGTTGTCGAAGCTAGGTATGTCCGACGACCCCCACTGTCAACATGTAGAACATCGATGGCGGGCCCCCTGGGGTTGTCGGGGCTTAATAGCTCCGGCATCATCCACCATCTTCAATTCGATCGTCTTGGGTTTTTGACATCAACGGCGGGCCCCCTAGGTTTGTCGAAGCTTGTTAGCTTCGATGGCACCCACTATCAACGCATGAAACGTCAATGGAGGGCCCCCTTGGGGAATGTCAGAGCTTAGTAGCCCCGGCGTTGTCCACCATCGGCATGAATTTTCCATCTTTCATGCACACTAAAGTCAAGAAAAATAGTAAAATTTGTCTTCTCATCTATAACTTAGTTGTGTCTTACTATTCTTTTTTTGAACTTTTAGATCTGTAATAATTCCATATATAAACAAGTGCACTGAATTAATTTCTTCAGATTCAAATGTCTTCTGGATCCGCCTTATTGATGCCTGTCGGAATATCAGTAGAGTTGCGTACTTAGGGTGCAAGACCAAACTAAGTCGATAGCTCACTCCGGACTTATGTTGGCTTGGCGTTCAGGCGAATAGACCGTTCAACAATATTAAAATCCAAAGAAATCAACAATGTAACTTGCACTACATATGAATTACTTGGACTTAAAGCAAACATGAATTGCACATCTTCATTGTAGAGAAGAAGGAAAAGAAAGATAATTCAAAAGAATGAGCCTGTACAAAATAAATGCATGTGGAGCCTGTTTTCATACAACAATGTCTTTTATTATAGGTTCGGATTACAGGGGAGACAAGGACACACTTAGGGTTCCGAACCAGGTGTTGACGACTCCTAAGATATACTAACAAATCATCCCCGACAACGGCGCCAGAAATGCTTGTTGGTATTTCTTATGCACCATTGACTAAACATATCCAACTGATGTGTTAGATATGCTTGTTAATGGTTCTATTGGATCATAGAGTTAATTCCGCAAGCGCACGAAAATATCAATGTAGCATTTCCCCTTAAGAGTATTACCAAGGGTGTCATTTATTTGATCCCAAAGGAAGGCAGGGAAGAGATATAACGATCATCAAGTGGAAAGGGTAGAAAGTTCTAGGTAAGAATCTAGTAAGGATGGATAAAATAATAGTGGAGGTAGTGTGACACACACAAAAGCTTTCAAGTCTAAGGGGGATAAGAGGATCCTAGAGGTTAGTTAAGGTTGAGAGTTATGGAGGTACTCCTACTATGCTCTATTGTACATATACATAGCCTAATCTAATTATCCCTAAGCTAGGTCAATAGTGAATACTTATGCTATGTGATTCAACACATCAAGCACGGGCTTACCCCTAGCAATACTAGGGCGACTCTCGCCAAGAGCCTGTGGCATAGCCGAATGTGGAGGATTACAAAGGACAGATAGGGTTGTCACCACCAACTGCCTACCTCTTCAATCTGTGGGTCTACGAGACATCCAATGCTACTTAGCTATCCTAGCACCATGGTAGCATATTAAGTAATTACCTTAAGAGCCTAGGCACAAGCCCTCCTAAGGCAATGAATTGAATCATCATTGGACCAATGTCGATACACAGCATAATTATCCATACTAACCTAGTTATGTTATAATTAACTAGACTATAGTGGGGGTCTATAGGTTCTATGATAATGAGATATGTTCATGATGAAACAGTCATAGAAGCTATACCTTCCACATACATGGACTCCACAATCAAACAAGAAATGCTTTGCCCAAGTATATGTATAAGTAGAGACTAAAGATACTATCTTTATTATGCATAAAGTCACAAATACAAGAAAGAATACATGAGCCATACCTTTCCCAATGTAGGATTGGGAAGAGAAACTCCTTACTCCTTTCCCAATTTGGACTTGGGACTAGAGACTCTCCTCTTTACAACCTAACTCCTCTAAGACTATGAATGATAGTATATACAATAGAGATGAAGCTCAAGTGGTGTGTGTTGAAGTGAGGGTTAGGGGGTCCTATTTATACTAGTGTTGAGGTTGGTTCCCGCCACCAAAAGCGCGCGAATCAGTCACCATTGACTCCTTCAAGCCAGGAGGAGCCAACACGCGTCGTTTGACCGCGTTTGGTGCCAGGAACGGGTCGGCCGAACCCCAGGTTCGGTCGACCTGGTCAGCACTCCAAACATGGAGTGTTTCCTCAAGGTGGCTGTCAGGTGGGCCCCCTTATGTATCTGGGTGATACACTGTTGGATCTCCTCGTATACTTCTGTTTGTGGGCCATTTGATCCATGGGATGCCACGTGTTGCCGCCTGATTGGCTGGGGTGATATTTTATAGGATTGGTCCCTCTACATTTCCTCATTTCTTGCATAAAATGTTGCATACACATATTTCTCCAAGTCCAAGTGGAATTGGGTTAGATAGAAAGGTGATGTGTGCAAGAAATGACAAATCCTTCACATAATTGAGTTAAATTGACGAATGAAATTGGTATATAACAATCATCAACACCAGGCTAAATGTGATATACCTCATGTTCTAACCTAGGGCAGGTAGCTACACTTTTAGTGCTAGGACTGTATCAAGTGTTGCTTGAACTTACCGGATCCTCCCGCGGGGGGGGGGGGGGGGGGGGGGGGGGTTCTAACCGAGGACCTACCCGACTCTGTATGTTGACTCTATAACATACATTGTATGTAATTATAGACTCACCTCCGTGAAACTAAGTATAGAACTTATGGAGGTGCTCGATGTTCCAAGGATTCAGAAGCGGAGTCACATCCTTGGTTGCCAAGCGAGCGCATCCAAGATGGGATACTTTGATTACTCGGAAGGGACCTTCCCAGCTAGGGAGAGTTTGTTCATCCCTTCATGAGTTAGTATTCTCCACAGCACCAGATCGCCTTCCTCGAGCTGCTGATTGCGCACGTGCCTCTGATGATAGCGCCGGAGCGCTTGGCGATAACGTGCATTATGAACCGCTGCTTGACACCTGGCCTCGTCGATGAGGTCAAGGTCCTCACGCGCGGAGCTGGTCCTACGTGGCTTCATCGAAGGTCCGGACCCGGAGTGACCCCAAGGTGATCTCCGGAGGAAGGACTGCTTCAGCTCCGTACACCAAGAAGAGGGGTGTCTCTCACATTGACCGGTTAGGTGTAGTCCTGCTTGCCCAAAATGCGGATGAAAGCTCTTCAATCCAGTTGGCTCCATGCTTTTGTAGGCGCTCATATGTGCGCGTCTTGAGTCCTTTTAAGATTTTTGCATTTGCTCTCTCGGCTTGGCCATTGCTTGCTGGGTGAGCTACTGATGCATAGTTGACTTGAATGCCGATGTCTTCGCAATACTCTTGAAACGCTGCACTTGTAAATTTGGTTCCGTTGTTAGTGATGACTTTGTTTGGAACTCCAAATCTGCAGATTATGGACTTCAAGAACTTGATTGTTGATTGCTTGTTGATAGTCGCAACTGGGGTAGCTTCCGGCCACTTGGTGAACTTATCGATGGCGACATACATTAACCTGTAACCTCTGACAGCTTTTGGGAAAGGTCCCAAAATGTCCATGCCCCACACAGCGAATGGCCATGTAGGAGGAATCATTTGCAGTGATTGAGCCGGTGTGTGAATTTGTTTTGCGTGGAACTGACAAGCTTCACACTTTTTCACCAACTCCACTGCGTCCTGGAGAGCTGTAGCCCAGTAGAAGCCGTGCCGAAAGGCTTTGCCGACCAACGTGCGGGAAGAGGCATGGTTCCCACACTCGCCTCCATGGATCTCCGCGAGGAGCTTGTGGCCTTCTTCCCTTGCAATACACCGCATTAGGACGCTGTTGGCACCGTGCCGGTAGAGATCCCCTTCTACCAACATGTATATTTTAGCCAATCTGATGATCCAGTCAGCGGATACACTGTCTTCAGGAAGGATGTTGTCCTTCAAGTAGCTCCGGATCTCCGAGATCCCTGCATCGGAGCTAACTTGAGCTTTTGAGTCTTGCGTGCTAGGTTGCTCGGAGCTTCCTGCAGGACCTACGACCCTTGGTGGCCGCTATGGTAACAGGGCCACTGGGACCGCCAGCTTCGAGGTGTTGGTCTCGCCCCCTTCGCTCAGTTCAGCAGACTGAGCTATTGGTCTTGACAACCTCTGGACAAAGATTCCGTCGGGGGCCTGAGCTCCGGTTGAAGCCTTCATCGAGAGTTCGTCGACTTCAGCGTTATGGAGACGCTAAACATGGTGGAGATCTAGGACTTCGTAGTCCTTCTGGATCCTCTGGACTTCAAGAAGATATGCGGCTAGTTGGGGGTTATTGCAGCAACATTCACCAATGACTTGTTTTATGATGAGTTGCGAATCACCCTTCACCAACAACTGCTTGACACCATAGGATAGTGCCACCTTGAGCCCGTAGATGAGAGCTTCATATTCTGACATGTTGTTGGTCACCTTGAAGTCAAGGTGAACCATATATTTGACCTTTTCCCCGGTCAGAGCAAGGAGAAGTATTCCAGCTCTAGCCCCCTGCTTCTACACGGAGCTATCGAAGTAGAGAGTCCAGTGAGGCTCGGTGAAGACCAAGACCTTGCGTTCCAGTTTCTGCTCACTGGGGCCCCTAGGATTTGATGGAGAAGGAGTCCACTCTGCCATAAAGTTAGCCAAAGCTTGACTCTTGATTGCTTGTCATGGCACGAATTCAAGATCGAACTCGGCCAGCTCCGCTGCCCACTTTGCGATGTTCCCAGTAGAATTAGGGTTATGAAGTATAGCACGCAGTGGATAAGAAGTTACTACTGATATCTTGTGGGCTTGGAAATAATGACGAAGCTTCCTTGAGGCAATAAGAACTACGTAAAGCAGCTGATGCACCTCAATGTATCTGGTCTTGGCATCATGGAGTACTTCACTTATGAAGTACACTGGGCGCTAGACGGTCCTGACCCTCTCAGAGGGGCCCGGAGCTTCCTCTCCGTCGACTCGGACCCTCCCTGAGGGGTCCGACCCTTCTTGTTGAGCTTCTCGAAGCCTCCCGAGGGGGCTTGGAACTTCTTCTTGTTCAACCCGGACCCTCCCTGAGGGGTCTGGATCTTCTTGAACATCCGTGAGAACTCCCTCAGATGAGAAAGGTTGATCTTATAGCATTCCTTCTTGAAGATCCGTGCCTAGGGGTTGGGGCCCAGACTTGCCTTCAGGTAGATCCAGACCCTCCTGGAGGGGTCTGGGCTCCTGAACTAAATGTGGCTCCGGTCTTTCGACGACCAGGACCATGCTGACAACTTCTGTGGTTCCTGAAATGTAAAACAGTAGAGGCTCACTAGGGTTTGGAGCTACCAAAATTGGTAATGTGGTGAGAAGCTGCTTGAGCTCTTGGAATGCCTTTTCTGCTTCTTCAGGCCAATGGAATGGTCCGGACTTCCTCAAGAGCTTGAAGAAGGGAAGTGTCTGCTCTGTCAGCCTTGAGATGAACCGGTTGAGCGCAGCTAGACATCCAGTTAACTTCTAGACGTCCTTGATGCGGGTTGGAGGCCACATATCTTCTATTGTGTTGATCTTCGCCGGGTTCGCCTCAATTCCTCGGTGGGTTACCAAGAAACCAAGGAGCTTCCCGGAGCTAACCCCGAAGACACACTTGTCTGGGTTCAGCTTGTTACGCGTAATGTGCAGCTTGTCGAAGACGGCTTGCAAGTTGTCAAGCAGTGACTCCTTGTTCTTGATCTTCACAACGATGTCATCGACAAACACTTCCACCAAGTCCCTAATGAATTCTCCAAAAATTTTGTACATACTCGCACAAAGGTTGAAGCGGCATTTTTGAGACCAAAGGGCATGGCAGTATAACAATACAATCTATCTACTGTTATGAAGGCAGTATGCTCTTCATCTTCCTTAGACATTTGGATTTGATGATATTTGGAGTATGCATCTAGGAAATACAATAGCTCACACCCGGAGGTGGTGTCCACTATCTGATCTATCCTAGGTAGTGGAAATGGATATTTTGGGCATGCCTTATTTAGTGTGGTGTAGTTGATACACATCCGAAGCTTCCCGCCGGCCTTGGGTACAACGATTGGGTTTGCCAGCCATTTTGGATGAAAAACTTCCCGGATGAAACCAGCTTCAAGCAACTTCTTGATCTCCTATCGGATGAAGTTTTGCCACTCGACTGATTGTTTTTGGGGCTTCTAGTGTACAGGCTGTGTGTCAGGATAAATCTTCAGATTGTGCATAATCATCTCCCTAGGGATCTTAGGAATTTTTTACGGTTGCCAGGAAAACACATCAACATTCGCCAGGAGGAAAGTGATGAGCACAAGCTCCTATTTGTTGTTCAGACCTCCTGATATACGGGTAGTCTGAGCAGCATCGGAACCAATTTGGACGACTTTGATAGGTATGTCGTTGTCGCCGCTTGGCTGCACACGTGGTGCAGAGGTTGAGCCTCGGTGATGAGTGCTCGGAAGTTGAGCAGCTTGCTCTTTACCGGATGCCTCCTCCTGCGCTGTTGCAAGCGCATGGAGTTCTTCCAGTGTGGTGATTCCTACAGTACGGTCTCCGCGGATGCGGAGAATGCTGGAGGATGCTGGCATCTTTAACACCAGGTAGCCATAGTGAGCCGCAGCCATGAACCTGTACAAGGTAGGCGTAACACCCGGTTCTAAAAAACAAACCAAGTGCAGTGTATGTGTGCCCAGGATGTTGCTTCACACATACACGTTAACATCACAAACGGCAACAGAAATAACCATGTCACAAATAGTAAATATACCTTGATTCTATTGCAGTGGAAAATAATCTAGCGTAGGCGACTCCAACTCCACAGGCAATCGACGGCGGTACGCATGCCTAGTACTCCATAATATCCTCATGATACTCCCAAACATCTCCTGAAACTATTGGTCGGGGAATTGCAAGGGTGAGTACGTGTTGTACTCAGCAAGTGTGGACATGTAGCTAAACAAATGACTGGAATAAAATGGCTAATTGCGGAAAAGTACATTTCATAAACATGTAAAAGCAGCCTATCATGTCTATGTGAGTTTATTTCCCTTCGTAACCCAAGTAATTATCATATCATTAATCCAACATTCCCAATTACCGTCCATTTAATATCGGCCAATAGTTAATTTAGTACCATGTGTCATCCATAAACCGACTGTACTCAAGTGAGAAGCCAAACCATACCAACCATCCCCAAATTCCAAGTCCAATTCTAATCATGTAGGTCATCCAGGTGCTCGTGACTGGGAGCACGGCTATCATGATAGTTTTTAACAGTCCGTAGAGGTTGTACCACTTTACCCACATGTTCATGATATCATCACTTTTCGGTGACTAAGAACCTCTATTATGCCTTATCACACTTCCATAGGTGTGCGGCCAAGAGATCACAAAAATAGACTTTCAATATGGACTACTAGTATGTACGATCCCACTAAGGTTTCACCGGCAGGCCTAAATATCCATTCTCCCACCCACGGGCCCCCTCGTGTGCCATGCGGATCCCAGGGTAGCCCTCCACGACTCCCATTCCCTGCGTCATCCAATGGTCCATACAATACTAGCAGCCCTCCTAATTATTCAGCTATGTTGCACCCATACTTGGCCTTGCGGTGGCACTATTGTCCTGGCATATTCTCGCATGAACTGGTCCTTAGATCTAACGCAAGCAAAACCACCGTATCATCCAACCCATTCCACAAAACCTTGCTTCCTTAGATCACCTAAGTTCCATGTTGTTAATTTTAATCATCATCTTATTACGATACCAAATTCTCATAATTAAAGTCACCAAGCATGTTAGTTAAGTTACCCATAACCCGTGTAGAGATGCGGTTGAAAAAGAAAAATACCCATACCCGACTCATCATGTATATCCCGGCGACAAGGAGTGGCATACAACGCTAGTAAACTCCTATGTATGGGTTTCCCATCATATTGACACAAGCATGCAAGTTTGCAAACAAAATGTTTAACAAAACAGAATCAATATGATCAAGGACACTTGCCTTGCTCCGACGGGTGGGGTTGCTCAAACGCTTCGAAGTCCTGGTTTTGGAAAACCTCGTATGCGGCCTCTTGAGCACGTCCCTCTACTCGTGATCACACATACAAGAAAATACATACAAATCAACATGATGCACACATATTAACCAACATGCAATGACATGCATGCATGCAAAGTTTAATAATTAATTAACTATGGTTGTTTATTGATTAGATGCAACTAGTTTATACGTGCTCATACGAGTTTATGGGGGTTTTAGCGGGGATTAATGTTGCTGAAAATAAATAGACGATGCAACTAAAATCGAATTCCGGTCATTAGATCTAATACGTTCACCAAAACTCGCATCAGAAAATGTGTCCTACCGTAGATGTGACGGCTTCGAAGATCGCGGGACGAAGGCATAGCGTACACGAAGTAGATGGCACAACAGTCCTCCGGCGGCACGACGACGGCGACACGACGATCTCCAACGGATGACGGCACCCTCCTCTTTTTCTTCTTCTTCTCCTTTTTTTCTCTTCTCTCCTTCTCCCTGGCGGCGTAGCTCCATTCTTTTTGCTCTACGGTGCTAGGGTTTCGGTGGCGGCAGAATCGCTTCTAAGAGAAAATTTACGAGTCTATGGTTCTATTTATAGGCGGGGAGGCACCGATCCAGAGACCGGCTGCGGCACTCCACCCGCAACCGACTCGGTGCTGGGCCCCAACGCGTGCACGGTCGCTTGGCCGCAGGCGGCTCGGTTCAGTCAGACTCGGAGCGGAGCACAGCGCGCGCGTGGAACGCGGCTGGCTCGGCACTGGTGCGGGGCGCGCTGGCGAGCGGACCGGGTCGGTCCCGCTCGGCCTCGTGGCCTGGCTCGGTTCCACCCGGGGCACTGTTTGCCCAGAACATTCCGGGGTGAAGCAAAGCTTCCCCCAGAAACTTCCGGAAGTTTCCGTAATAACCTTTTTTTTTAGGTTTCACATATTTTTTTCATATATGTATTCTTATTATTTTTATATTTGTTCCCTAATGCATGTTTTATATTATTATTTCCTTTTTCTTCTTTTATTATTTTTTATTTCTTATTATTTACATATATATTTATTTATTTTAAAATTTATAATTTTATCTTATAATTTTCTTTCTTTATTATTTGTTATTTCTTTTTTTTATTATTTCTTTGTTAGTTTCTTTCTTTATATTCTATTTTATTCTGTTATTCTTATTAACTATTATTTCTTCTTCCATATTAACTTTTTCCTTTTCTTTTATTTCTTTTATTCCATATTCCTTATGCACATTTAATTATTTTGAATGTATTTATTTTGGTAAATAAATTTTTATATCTAAGAATGAATGCAAATGCAAGATGAGATGCATACATTTTGTATTTTTTATAAATAATTTTCTTTCTAGTATTTAAATTTCAACTTCTTATTCGAATTTTTAATTTGTCAGAACCCAAAAATCGGGGTGTTGCAATTCTACCCCCCTTAACATGAATCTCGCCCTCGAGATTCTGATGGATCGGAGAAGAGATTTTGAAATAAAACTGGAGTTCTTATTTAAATTTGAATTAGCCAAATTTTTGAAATTAGGGATGTTACAATCTACCCCCTTTAACAGGAATCTCGCCCTCGAGATTCAGAGAGATTAGAAAATAGATAAGGAAAAACTATATCTTGATATCGTCTTCATACTCTCATGTAGCTTCCTCCAGAGTAGTGATTCCTCTAATTGTGTACGTCTTCCATTGAAGTAGAGGTTGAGCGAGAAAATAGAGATAGCAGGAATCCCAACTTATATGCATGCATCAAGGTATATGATCCTAAATAATGCATTAATGGATGAGGACGTGGATATATATAAGTCTTCCACAATGCACATCCAAGCACATAAACATACAAGGAAGCAATCAAACAATCATTCTACCAAATCCAAGCAAGCGCACTAACGAACTAAATGTATATTACAACTTATTCAAGGGTAGACTTAAATCCTAATCTCAAGACCCAACATTATTGTAACTACGGGACTGTGAAGTGTCCTATTCTGGAGAACGGCTTGAAATGAGTCCATACGAAGCTCCTCCACATGAAGTGCATTTCGAAAGTCTTCTCCATGAGGTGTGTTCCTTTCAGTACTTCTTCGAATGCTCCTACTCCTTTCGGATCCTTAGAAGTGCTAGGGTGGTCATCTATAATTTTTCGCAAAAGAAGTGTTGGATATGAATGGAGAAGAAAGAAATAAGTCAAAATAAGGAGAATGTGAAACTTTGAAAGAATGGTTTTCACAAATAAATCATATATCCTTAACAGTGAATCATGAGAGATGAGAGTAAAAATATTTTAAAAATTGCAGCAGTGAAAGGAGAGAGAAAAGAGATTGTGCGACGGCAAAAAGAAGCAGAAAATTATTTTGGAGCAGCAGCAACGCATGTGTAAATAAGAAAATATTGAGAGGAGAGTGTGTTAAAATACAGCAGCAAGGATGAAGGGAAACAAAGGGTGTGCAACAGTAAGATGAGGATGAATAAGGAAGAAAACGCAACGGCAAGCATTTTAAAACATGGTTGAAATTGCATTGACAACGCAGTAAATAGGACTTTACGGCGGCTGAATTGACAAAATAAAATACAACAGCAAGCAATTTTTGAAAATAGCCTTTTAGAAAATAGGTTCTATGTGTTTTGTAGGGTACATTCTACCTAAGCTTGTGTCCTATGGTCGACACGGTTTTGATACCAATTTGTGACACCCGGTTTTGAAAAACGAACCAAGTGTAGTGTATGTCTGCCCAGGATGTTGCTTCACACATACACGTTAACATCACAAACAGTAAACAGAAATAACCATGTCACAAATAGTAAATATACCTTGATTCTATTGCAGCGGAAAAAATCTAGCATAGGCGACTCCAACTCCACAGGCAATCGACAGCTGTACGCATGCCTAGTACTCCATAATATCCTCAGGATACTCCCAAACATCTTCTGAAACTGTTGGTGGGGGAATTGCAAGGGTGAGTACATGTCGTACTCAGCAAGTGTGAAAATAGATGACATGTAGCTAAACAAATGACTGGAATAAAATGACTAATTGCAGAAAGTACATTTCATAAACATGTAAAAGCAACCTATCATGTCTATGTGAGTTTATTTTCCTTCGTAACCCAAGTAATTATCATATCATTAATCCAACATTCCCGATTACCGTCCATTTAATACCAGCCAACAGTTAATTTAATACCATGTGCCAATTCAATATTCATCCATAAACCGACTGTACTCAAGTGACAAGCCAAACCATACCAACCATCCCCAAATTCCAAGTCCAATTATAATCATGTAGGTCATCTAGGTGCTCGTGACCAGGAGCACGGCTATCATGATAGTTTTTAACACTGCAGAGATTGTACCACTTTACCCACATGTTTGTGATTTCATCACCTTTCGGTGACTAAGAACCACTATTATGCCTTATCACACTTCCATAGGTGTGCGTCTAAGAGATCACAAAATAGCCTTTCAAAAGGGACTACTAGTATGTATGGGCCCACTAAAGTTTCACCGGCAGGCTTGAATCTCGTTTCTCTTACTCACGGGCCTCCTCGTGTGCCATGCGGATCCCAGGGTAGCCCTCCTCGACTCTCGTTCCCCGCACCATCCAATAGTCCATACAATACTAGCAGCGCTCCTAATTATTCAGTTACGCCGCATCCATACTTGGCCTTGTGGTGGCATTGTTTTCCTGGCATATTCTCGCATGAACCGGTCCTTAGATCTAAGGCAAGCAAAATCACTGTATCATCCAACCCATTCCACAAAACCGTGCCTGCTTAGATCACCTAAGTTTCATGTTGCTAATTTAATCATCATCTTATTATGATACCAAATTCTCATAATAATGTCACCAAGCATGTTAATTAAGTTACCCATAATCCGTGTAGAGATGCGGTGCAAAAAGAAAAATACCCATACCCAACTCATCATGTATATCCCGGCGACAAGGAGTGGCATACAACGCTAGTAAACTCCTATGGGTTTTCCATCATATTGACATGAGCATGCAAGTTCGCAAACAAAACATTTAACAAAACGGGATCAATATGATCAAGGTCACTTGCCTTGCTCCAACGGGTGGAGTTGCTCAAACGCTTCGAAGTCTTGGTTTTGGGAATCCTCGTATACGGCCTCTTGAGCACGTCCCTCTACTCGTGATCACACATACAAGAAAATACATACAAATCAACATGATGCACACATATTAACCTACATGCAATGATATGCATGCATGCAAAGTTTAATAATTAATTAACGATGGTTGTTTATTAATTAGACGCAACTAGTTCATACATGTTCATACGAGTTTATGGGGGTTTTAGTGGGGATTAATGTTGCCGAAAATAAATAGACGGTACAACTAAAATTGAATTCCGGTCATTAGATCTAATACGTTCGCCAAAACTCGCATCGGAAAACGTGTCCTACCGTAGATGTGACGGCTTCGGAGATCGCAGGAAGAAGGCGTAGCGTACACGAAGTAGATGGCACAGCGGTCCTCCGGCGGCACGACGACGGCGACACGACGATCTCCGGTGGACGACGGCACCCTCCTCTTTTTCTTCTTCTCCTTTTTTTCTCTTCTCTCCTTCTCCCTGGCGGCGCAACTCTATTCTTTTTGCTCTACGGTGCTAGGGTTTCGGTGGCGGTAGAATCGCTTCTGAGAAAAAATTTACGAGTTTACGATTCTATTTATAGGCGGCGAGGCATCGATCCAGAGACCGGTTGCGGCACTCCACCCGCAACCGACTCGGTGTTGGGCCCCAACGCAAGCACGGCCGCTTGGCCGCGGGCGGCTCGGTCCAGTGGGACTCGGAGCGGGGCGCAGCGCACACGTGGAACGCGCTTGGCTCGGCGCGGGTGCGGGGCGCGCTGGCGAGCGGACTGGGTCGGTCCCGCTCAGCCTCATGGCCTGGCTCGGTTGCACCCGGGCACTGTTTGCCCGGAACACCGGAAACTTTCGGAAGTTTCCGGAATAACCCTTTTTTTTAGGTTTCACATATTTTTTTCATATATGTATTCTTATTATTTTTATATTTGTTCCCTAATGCATGTTTTATATTATTATTTTCTTTTTCTTCTTTTATTATTTTTTATTTCTTATTATTTATTATTTACATATATATTTATTTATTTTCAAATTTATATTTATATCTTATATTTTTCTTTCTTTATTATTTGTTATTTTGTTATTTCTTTTTTATTATTTTTCTTTGTTAGTTTCTTTCTTTATATTCTATTTTATTCTATTATTCTTATTAACTAATATCTCTTCTTCCATATTAACTTTTTCCTTTTCTTTTATTTCTTTTATTCCATATTCCTTATGCCCATTTAATTATTTTGAATGTATTTATTTTGGTAAATAAATTTTTATATCTAAGAATGAATGCAAATGCAAGATGAGATGCATACATTTTATATTTTTTATATAAATAATTTTCTTTCTAGTATTTAGATTTCAACTTCTTATTTGAATTTTTAATTTGTCAAAACCCGAAAATCGGGGGTGTTACACGGTGGCCCGTGCCTGGACTTGATGCACGGTAGGAGCAGCGGGCTGATGGTAGCCTAGGTCTTTGAACTGAGCTGCAGCGTTCATCTAGGAGCAGCAAAAAAAAGAACAAATAATCCGGCACAGAATCGAGCAGTCAAGTCCAGACTTTTCCTGAAAGCGGACCGGACTTTTCCTGAAAGCGGAGGGAGATATTGCCACGCACCAGGAGCTGAAGACCAGCAACGAGAGCGAGGCACAGTGCGGCGTGAGACCCGACGGGATGCTGCGCGTGGCGGCGTAATCGACGAAGCCAGATTTCTGCCGACGGAGCAGGACAAACATATCTATTCGTGTGTGGCGGCGCAAACAGGGAATAAAACCCTATTTTTTCGTTAATCTCGTGTCTGGCTCTGGTATCACTTGTTAGCAAATAATGCGTAAACAAGATCGAACACAAGACACAAATTTTACGTATAAAATTCTTGCGGAAAAAAAAACATGGGCGCCATCCGGCGATCTTCACTATATGATAAGAGTTTACAGTGGGGATTACAATGAGAGTCTCTTTTCTCTTGCTCTCCCTCAACAGCCTACAAGATGTATTTATAGAAATGACTAACAAAGGAAATAAATTCCTCGAAATAAATATAACCCGTAACATGGGAGGACTCCACCTCTCACATCCTCTAGGCGTCTCCAGCGAGGTCAGAATTTGAATCATATTCTAACAAGTTTAGAGCTGCCTGCAAATTTTGATGCCTTTATATCTTTAAAATATTTTGATAGCCACCATGGTATACTGTGTTTGCAGGCTCGACCAGTCCGAGTAGGGCGGCGTAGCGGCGTGCACCGAAGCCAACACTGGGAGCACTCGAGCAGACAGACGACCGACTGATTTTATAAAAAGGTAATTTTTCAATTCCTTAAGCATTTGTAATCAGTTTAATACATTTGTAATCCAATCAACATAGTTTAATACATTTGTAATCCAATCAACTATCTTCTAAATTAGACTGTTAGTTAAATGCTCGGCGCAATATATGGGCTAACCAGTACTTTGAGGAGCCCCCTTCGAACTAGACGAAGCGAGCAGCAGCCAAGCGGAGCCAGAGCGGGTGGTGAGCGTCGGGTGAGGAACAAGCCGGCACGGTGCGGTGAGCTTCGGACACAGGGCGGCGAGCGCCGAGCGGCAGGCGCGGGAAGGTGTGCGTCAGACGGTGCATAGAGGTGAAGATTCAGCTTCCCCTACAATTTTCGTGATCTGCTACTGTATAAGAGAGAATATTTATATGGTATGTGAGTCTTCCACCATCTTAATTGTGGTCTCTCATGATGAATCAGATGAACACACAATCACACATGCATGTTAGCATGTTATCATAACAAATGTTATTTACACCAGATATGTTACCTTTTGAATAGGGAATATATTTTAATACTTCAATTTGTGCATCGACCACATCATATAATTATCCATTGTTACAAATATGATCTAGTAAAAAGACTGACAGAGATTAACCCTGAAAGAATACATAATACGTAATTTTTGAAACTCGATTCTATTACTAAAACTCCATCTATTTTTTATATAAGGCCCATCAATATGGTCTATTTTTTGAAAGCTTATATCATCAATATAGTCTCAAACACATGATAGTCCAAATTTATCTCCAACAGAATAGTTAAAAGGGAACCTATCTCTTAAATAAAGTTTATAAACCTGATTTTTCTGTCTCCAACAGTGTATCCACATTGGAAGCCCAATTTTACTCCTGTGTTCACTGTGGCCCAAATATAGTCACTCTGCGGACTGAACATTTCTCTCTTCGTAAGAAGGCCCGAGGGAGAAAAAAGAACCTCTGGGTGCTCGGGGTCCGACGGCGGTGGACCTCGGGGTGCGGCGCGGCGGACCTCGGGGTGCGGCGACGGAGGTTGCCATGGCACGTCCGAGACAAGGTACGAGGTTCCTGTTTTTTCCCTCAATTTTGGACGCCCTCAATTTTCCCCCCGTCGCGTCGTCGGCCTCGTGGAGGTCGCACAGCGCTGTGTGTGTTCGTCGACGAGCTGCAGCTGCCGCGATTTCCCAGTCGATTCCAAACCCAATCCCCATGGATGTGTGTCGTCGTCCCCAGATCCGTAGGTTCCATATCCGGTGCCATCCTCCTACCCGGCGGCCGGCGCTTGCCGCTGCTCCCCAGATCCTGCCGCGCAAGCCTCCCAGAGTCGGCCACGGCAGCGCCCCACACAGCCGCAGGCAAACCCTGGTCAGCCATGAGTAAGGAAGACGTCCTCGATGCAGGTGAGTCATGTTGCTTTTCCTATGGACGCGCAAGCCTCGGCAGACCCGCCCGCTGACCACTGCCCCGCTGCCAGCACCGCACACAGCCGCAGGTCATCTTCTTGTTGCCACTCTTTTTTTTCTTCCTTTGTGCAACTAATTCCAGTTGATGGATGTGCCTTTGATGGCCTGGGTGCCTTGAGAATTGAGCACGGTCAGGACCTGTTGATGGCCTGGGTGACTCTGATGTGAGAGTGAAGAGAAAAGAAGTTACTGCATCCCGATGTTTCATCGGCATTGGCCATAGTCTCACTTGCTTGCTTGGTGAAAATTTTAAAAAGATCATTCATGCCTTCCCGAATTGCTCTCTGTGTGAATAAATTGCAGTAGTAATGTTAGTACTTGTCCACTAATGTTAGTAATGGACTGCTAATGTTAGTACTTGAGCTCGAAATCGTTATGTCCACTGATTGAACAACCATAGTGAGTATTAGTTTTACATTGTGATAATTTCAACTCAGTGATAGTTTCAGAATATGATTTCCTCTTGCTGGTATTTATTGTGCGTCATTTGTTTTCTAGGACGGATATTAACCTGCCCCCAATAGATGATTTTTTTGAAGAACAAAATGATCAGTGCTATGGACAGGCTGAGTGGAGCTCTCAATTTGCAAATTCCATTGAAGAAATAGGCTAAAATACTGCATTTCAAGTAACTTCCTGTACTATTGATTTACTGATTGTGCAAGTATTTTACTACCTGCTTGTTAGAATTATTATTACATGTGCAGTCTGCAAATGGAAGTGAAGCAAGGACAACACAAGCTCATATTGAGGTCCTACCATACAGTACTGGTGCGGCGAAGAAGAAAGCAAGGCAGAAGAACATGGCCCGCAAAGGGAGTTCCTTCACACAAGATGGAGATAAGATAATATGCTCTGCTTTCCTTAATGTCAGCAAGGATCCAATTACTAGGGTAAACCAAAGTAGTGGGGGTACTACAAAAGATTTCATGAATATTTTTGTAAGCACAAACAGGATGGGGGCACAAGAAGCCAGCTAGTCATCCAACATAGGTGGCAGCTAATTCAAAAAGGAGTTAACAAATTTTGTACGTACAAGTCAGCGGTGGATAGGACGCACGAAAGTGGCAAGTGAGAACATGACAGGGTTAGTTTCATGGTCTTACAATTTTTTCCATACTGCATACTTTCTTCCATGTTCTGAAATAATTTGTTCATTCTAATTCAAATTGAGGATGCTATCAAGTTATATGAGAAGAATTAGCCCTTCTCGTATCTGCACTGTTTGAAGTTGTTGTGCAAGGAGCTCAAGTGGAATGATCGTATGCTTGAACTTGATCTTTCGGGGCCTACAATGAAAGTTGTACCAATATCCTAAGGCACAACTGAGAATGACAAAGATGGAATCTCAAGGCCCGAAGGTCGTGACAGTGCAAACCCTTCTTGAATGTACTTTGTTAATCTGGATAATCATGCTGTTGTCAATTCTGGTCTTGTTGGAATGGACTATGTTGTCAATTCTGGTTTTTGAAATTTTATTCTGGACAATTGTCCTATTGTCTATTTTTTAAAATATTCAATTCCAGCAGTTGTACAAGCAATATCTATGTTTCTGATCAGGTATTTCTCATGATGAGCTCAGTAACATGGACCTTTGGAGCTTTAATGATATCCCTCTTTCTGCTGGCCTCTACAGATGCTCTCAATCCTAGCAGTTGGCATATGTACATGGGACAAAGGGTAAGCTTGATCAGCAGATTGGTAGACTAGCAACATAGACATGCGATGGGCTTGGAAGGTCTGATGATACTATTCTTATCTTTTGAATTTGAAGTATTTTTTTGTTGATTGAGGTTGTTAACAATGATGGATAGCTGAAGGTGGTGATTCAGAGGTTGGTTTTATTTAAGTTTGGAGATAAATCACATACATTATTCAGATTCCAGTAGGTTAACGAGTGACGTTCCTCGCTTGAGTTTCCTAGTTCAATCCAGGTAGAGTCGCACCCTGGTAGCATAAGTTGATCAACCAAAATTTCTCTATTTTATTAATTGACCCTTCTAAAATAAAAGACATGTTTGTTGTGCTAGAATTCCTTCGCAGGTTTTCGATTTGTCATAGTTGTAATCCTGGCGGATTCGCCTATCTCCTTGTCATGTGTATAGTCGTCACTTGGTTGTGGCTCCTGTCGATGCTACTACTTGAGATTGCAACAAGTCCTTTACCTTTGAGCAACACCTAGATTTATGTACACGTCTCATGGATAATAAAGTAAAGAAGTATGTTAAGTACTATGAGCTGATCGGTTGCACCTAAAAGCTTAAGCTGATGTGAAAGGATAGGCAATTTACTTATACACTCCAACACTCCCCCTCACGTGAGGCTCCCTTGGGCCTCTAACGTAGTAAATAGGAGTGGACTTGCATCTGCCAAGATTCGAACTCAAGACCTCTAGTTCTGATACCATGTTAAGTTACTATGCGCTGATCGCTTACACTCAAAAGCTTAAGCTGATATGGAAGAGTAGGCAATTCAAATACACTCCAACAAAGTCGATAATCAAATCGACAGTCAAAACATGACCAACTTTTAACAGAAACAGAGAGCATTCAAAGGTTCTTTTCAACTTTCAGAAAAGAACACAACAATACCATGTTGAAGCTAAAGAAGTGGTCAGAAAAGCAAGATTCTGCAGATGATGGATCAGAGACATGAACCCAACCAAACCAAAACACAGTATATAGAAATTGCGTCACAGTATATAGAAATTTCATCACAGTATAAAGATACATATATCACAATATGCAGAAATTGTATCACAATATGGAGAAACTGTATATGGACATCATTATAGCCGACACATTAATAGTGAGAAAATGGGCTAGCTGCAGACACATATAGAGCCCACATGTGCTCTATAAGATCATTTTAAGTGACAGTGCAATAGTTTTGTCTTGAATTATTGAATATGACTCAACAGACTCTTCAATGCCGGGTACGAACCATAGTGTAACTTCTGGCTTTTCAGCATCTGGCCATTCAGAGGGATGCATGTTGGAAAGTTGAACTCCACGTTCATCCTTCACAATCATGTTGTGGAGTATGACACACGCCTGCACAATGGACTTGAGGTCAGTATGGTTCCATAATCTAGCAGGTCTATGCAAAATCTTCCACTTTGCCTGAAGCACTCCAACAGCTCTCTCAACATCCTTTCGGCGGGCATCCTGTTGTGTTGCATACACCCTTTGCTTGTTGCTAATCGGCACACTAATGCTCTTAACCAAAGTGGTCGAATCAGGATAAATCCCATCGGAAAGATAGTATCCAAGGCTGTACGGATTTCCATTAACAATGAACTCAACTGATGGCGTCTTTCCATTAGCTAAATCATCAAAAACAAGTGAGCATTGCAGCATGTTGATGTCCTTATGAGATCTTGGAAGCCCAAGAAAGGCATGCCAAATCCATAAATCTAGAGTTGCTACCACCTCAAGTATAAGTGTCGGTCTGTTCTTGTGACCTTTGTACACCCCAGCCCAACCTGTTGGACACTTCTCCCACTCCCAGTACATGCAATCTGTTGAAGTGTAGCAACGACACTTCCCCTGGTACTACTAAAGTGTAGCCCGCAGAGGTTCTTATTTCGGTTGGGGCACGCAGAGATCAGGATCAAAATGGCGACACCGGAGATTTACGTGGTTCGGGTCGCCTGAGCGTAATACCCTACTCCACGGGATGTGTGTGTGTGTGTGTGTTGTATTATGAATCGCCAGAAAGTGTATTCTCTGGCTCAGCTTGGAGTTGTCCCCCTCATATCATGCAGCTCAGTCCTTTTATAGTCCAAGGACTGACCGTTACATCGTTAGCCTGGCCCGACATGTGGCTCTGGCGTATTAAATAGCCTAATACACCGTCTATGGGTATTAAGCATGGTTAATAGTGTGATAACGTGCCTTAATGGCTGCGTTACCTCTATTACCAGTGCTCTGATCGTGTGTTGTTAATACAGCATTAACGACACGTAATCAAGTCTTGTAACTGCCGCTTTAACTGTCCCTTGAATGTCCATGCTGAAGGAGATCCACCAATGTATTTGCTGATGAAGATCCGAAGGCTCCACACGTGGCAGCTTCAGAGCTTCCCTTTGCGGGGAGGTAGCTTCGGCACCGCTGTACACATGTCAACACCGGAGCTTCCCTCTGTTGGGGGTTAGGTCTAGGGTCATTATATACATGTTGATCGCGGAGCTTCCCTGTGTTGAGAGTTTAGCTCTGGATTTACATTACACGTGTCAATTTCTAGAGCTACCCATATGAGAGATACGGGTCCGGTGTAATATGGCATGTGGGGCCTGAGGAGGCCTTCAATTTTGACAGGTAGAACTCTTTTGCACTTCTTGCGGTATCATAGGGTACCCGGTACACAGGGTCCCGAAAGTGGCCCTCGGGCCCACCTTTGGGAGAAACCCTTTTGGTTAAGTTATTCTAGCAAAGGTGGGGCCATCCTTGATTCCCGGGCTTCGACGTCAAAAGTCTCGTAATGTGCCGTTGGGGTGATGGTCCGGGGTTAAACCATTGCCGTGTGGCTTGTTATGAATGCGACATATGAGATCTTTGAGTGCAGATCTCACGCAATTGAAGGTCGCCGGTTCCCAATACAAAAATTGTATCAGTTCCGAGTGCCTTGTCATGGTGCCACATTTGGGTCTCCCGCCGCCCATCATGACAACGGTTTGCCTCGGGTAATAACCTCGATCTCTTTGTCGGGGTAGCCTTGGACACATTTGTTATGGACGGGGTAGATTTTTTGAAATGTGATCCCAATTTTGTTGCGGTTTCCATCCAAGCGTCGCGGAGGCTTACTTAAGAAGGAAAGTGTGCGCGGTTTGAGGACTTTTTTACACTTTCAATCAAACTTGCGCTAAGAGCCTCCCAAACTTCACCTAGCTTTCTCTTCCTTTGCTCCACTTTCCTGCGATGGAGTTGGGTTTTCCCAAGAGCCGCCTCAAGAGCAACGACGATTTGATGAAGGTAAGAACCTATATGGGGTGGTCCAGTGACTCCTTCAGCCACTTGATCCGCGCCGGCGAGCTCCTGTTCAAGAAGGAGCGTAATGACGACATGGTGTACTTCTCTGCATATGCCATGGTGGGATAGATCCCACCTTTCTCAACTTTTCTTTTAATGCTACTGGACTTTTATGGTCTCCAGCTGTATCATCTTGGCCCCCATTCTCTTCTCCTAGTGGTGACCTTTGTCCACTTTTGCGAGATGTGGGTGGGTATTCCCCCCTGCATCAAGCTGTTTCGTACCTTCTTCACCGTCCACACCACCGGCAATGAAACTGAGCTTTTTGGCTTCTACTATTTCATGAAGCGCAAGAACTGCCCCTTCAAATACTTGAAGTCATTTCCTTCCGGTAAATGGGATGACTGGAAGAAGGACTGGGTCATCATTGCAGTGGAGGAGCACGAGAGGTTGGAGCTGCCCCAAGAACTCCCCAATGTTGACACCGACGCTTGGAGTGTAGTTTCGGTACTTTCGGATGCCTTCAACCCCGTCCTGACCAGGATCCACGAATGCGTGGAGGGTGGAGTGACCCCACAAATTGTCTTATGTAACTTCCTGGTCAACAGGTGGGCTCCACTAAAGAAGAGAGAGAAGCTCGCTTGGGCCCTCAATAGCGTGATGGATGACAACCGGATTGAAACTGGTCTGAAATCCAACTTGGATGACGAAGCTTTTAAGCTTCATCACAAGAAATTCCAGCATGGGATTAACATTGACGGCAACAACTTGGTTTCGCCGGCAGCTTTCCTTCCTCTGAACATGGAGGCGCAGTTCAGCAGAGAGCTCCGGAGGAAGATGTCGGTGCTTGATGACCATGGTGAGGTGGAAATGTGTCCGACCTCCAGGGTGGTAATCCCCGGAGCCTCCGAAGGGGGGTTCGCCTCTGCCCCGAGCCGGAGGGTTGAAGAAATAGGCAAGGGCAAGGGCAAGGAGCCAGCTGAACCCTCCAGCCAAAAGAGGAAGCTGAAGCATGATGATGGGAGGTCCGTCAGGGCTGCTCCCTCTACGACGGCTCCTTCTCTCCGGCGGAGGCGGTCTTCTGTGATTGCACCTTCTCCGACGTAGGCGTCTTCAAGAGGCGCCAGCTCCAGGCAGTAAACCCCGGCTTCAGTGCCGGCTAAAAGCTCCAGGCCTGGAGTTCTTCCCGACCAAGAGAAGCTCCGGCCGAGAGGACACCAGCTACCACAAGTAGTCCTCAGCTGCGGTCCGAAGTTGTTGTCTCACCAGACTTGGTAGGCTCTTGTTCCAGACCTTAGAAGAAGAAGTTTCAAGGCGACTGGGGTGGTAGCATCCCTAGGTAAGCATTGATTGCTCACCTTAAAATGCTAGTTTTGTTTTTGATGTGTCTTTAATCTTCTCTTCCCTTTATTTCTAGGGTGTCGAAGAAGGGGCCAGGAACTTCGGCGTCTGTCATAGCGACCGGGGCTGTGCATGCCGAAGCTCCGGCTTCAAGCATCGAGCCTCCTCCTCAAGTGGTGGCAGAAGTCACAAAAGCTCTGGCGCTAGCTGTCGTGGATTTGGTTCGGAGTCCTCGCCTGAAGCTCCTGTGGTAGCACCGGACCATGAGGGAGAAGCTGAAGATCTACCTCTAGCATCGGTGCCGGAGGCTAATGCTCCAGTACCGGAGCCAGAGATGTCAGAAGCTCCATCCTTTGAGCCGGAGGTCGTGGAAGCTCTGGCCGCTGAGCCAGAGGCAATCGAAGTCCTGGTCACTGAGCCAGAAATCATTGAAGCTTCGGCCCTTGTGCCAGAGGTTGTTGAAGGTCCGACGGCTGAGCCGGAGGTGCCTGAAGCTCCGGTCGCTGAACCGGAAGGAGCTGACGTGCCGGCGTCTGAGCCAACGGTGATAGAGGCCCCAAATGAAGCCCTTGACATTGCCTCGGAGGTAGCTGAACCAGAGCCGAAGCTGCATGAAGAGGTGGCGACAGGTCCTCCGCCCTCGGAGCCGGTGACCGAAGACCCGGAAGGAGCGCCTTCAACTTCTACTTTGGAGGTGGTAGTTCCCCCAATGGTTTCTTCCTCTACTCTTGCGGAAGGGCTTCCGGAGAGCGGCCCTAGTGCTGCAGGAGCTCAGAGGACCACCCTTGTAGAGTGGGACCCAATTTTTGTGATGGAGAATCCTCTGGAGCCTGCGGAGTTGGTCCCAGTAGGCCCGGAGCCTATCCCTCTGGCGTTGTCAATAAACAACGCTTGCTCTAGCCTACGACAAGTCCAGCTCGCCTTTGATCACGAGAGCAAAGCCCTAGAGGAGGAGTGCAACACCTTGAGGCATTGGCGCAATAGACTCCACTTCGAGACCAGGCTTGCCCAGACTAGGTTGGCTAACCAGAAGGAGTGGATTAAGAGGGAAAAGGTCCGGTTAGAATACTGGGACAAGCTGCTAGAGGAGAAGGATGCCGCAATCTGGGCGCTCGACGCTAATTCTAGGGAGATCCTTGAGCAAGCCAAGGAGAGGTGTGATGCTGCTGATGAGCGTCACGAAAACCTCAATGAATTGAACGAGGTTCTCCTGAAGCGTCGGACGGATCTTGAGGCGAGGGAAGAAAAGCTCCTGGAGCAGCAGAAGGATGTTGTGAAAAGGGAGGCGGAGGTCACCCAGAAATTGACTCTGGGTGAATAGAATTTGGTAGATCGCAACAAGAAGCTGGATCTATGGAGCAAAGAGGAGAAGGAGAAGTATTGGAAACCCAGGCAGGAGCTCTCAAAAAGAGAAGCTGACATTGCCACCAGGGAAGGGATGGTGAAAGGCAGGGAAAAGAACTTAGCGGAAAGGCGGAACCTCATCCACCTCTGGGAGACAAAGCTAACCGATCGTGAGAAGCAAGTTGCTGAGAGTATGCAGCAGCATGCTAAATTGGTCGAGCACCTCGCTCGAGAAGGTTCAGAGCTTGCAGCCGCCCGGAAGTCGCTGGAGGAGCTACGGAGCTTGAAGGAGATAGAGTCCATTCAAGAGTGGGACTTCTTGGGGCGGGCCAACGATGCGCTGAGACCACTAGGCTTCAGTCCTGTACATCCGGACAACCCGGAGCTAGACTTGGACCGAGCGCTGGTGGCCCTCAATGGTGTTGGTGGCAAACTCGATGCGATGGGTGACGTTATTGCGGACCAGCTCAAGACAGGGGGGAGTCTTTGGCTACGAACGTCGCGGAATATGTGCTGGCATGCTATGTAAGCCGAGGCCCCCAATTCTCCCCGGACCCAGTGCTTGAAGGTCCCATTGCTGAAGAGGAAGACGCCGCCAAGGCCAGCGTCCAAGAGGTTGCCAAGAAAGTCGCTTCATTCTTCCGCAGGTCTTAGACCCTCCAGTAGCTAGGACTTTTTCCTTCTACCTTCTGCTGTAATCCCAATTTTGTAATCCAGTGCTTCAAATTAATGAAATCCATTTTGCTGTCATGAACTTTATTTTATTTTTGTCTTCAATATAATGTGCTCTGTCTTGTTGGCCCCCTGGTATATGTGTACAATTGAAGTGCGTACATGTACCAAAGTATTTGTTAGTATATTGATGACTTGAACAATTTGCACTTTTAGATTTTAGGTCTGAAGTCTTCATTTATGATGCATCATCGGCAGGCCCCCTGGGATTAGCGGAGCTTGGTAGCTCCGACGGTACCCACTATCAACATATAAAACGTTGACGATGGGCCCCCAGGGTTTATCGGAGCTTGGTAGGTCCTGATGTCACCGCACGAATAGTTGAAGGTAGGTCCCCCAGGGGTTGTCAGTGCGTAGTGGTTCCGACATCGACCACCATTGCTTTGAATTTCTGTTTTTCCTACACGTTAAATACAATAAAAAGTAAAATTTGTCATTTTGTCTATAAATCGTTTTTGGCTTATTGTTCTTACTTGAGTTTTTATTCCGAAGTAACTCAATATGGTAACAAGTATATTGATATAACCCTTATGGACCCATATACCTTTTTAGTACTCACCCTACTGAGGCCTGCTGTAGTGTAGGTAGAGTGGCGTACTTAGGGTGCAGGACCAGGCTAAGTCTATAGCACACTCCAGACCTATGTTGGCTTGGCGTTCAGGCAAGTAGACTATACAACATTTTAAGACCCAGAGAGATCAACAATATAACTTGTAACGCATATGAATAACTTGGGTAAAAACTCAAGAAGAATTGCACAACTTCATTATAGACAAGAAGGTTAAAAATAATAAATTGATAGATCGAGCCTTGTACAAAAATAAATGCACGTGGAGTCTGTTTTCACACAACAATGTCTTTCATTATAGGTCCAGATTATAGGGGAGACAAGGACACACTTAGGGTGCGGGACCAAGCAAAGTGCGCCATACATCTTTTACTAACCCAGGGTAGGTAGTTACACTTTTTAGTGCGGTGACTGTATGAAGTGTACTTGAACTTCCCGGACCCTCCCGGAGGACCTACTCCTGTATGTTTAATGACTCTATAACATACATCATGTGTGATTACAGACTCACCTCTGTGATTCTAAGCATAAAACTTATAGAGGTGCTCGATGTTCCAAGGATTAGGAAGCAGAGTCCCATCCTCAGTTGCCAATCAAACGCATCTGGGCCAGGATACTTTGATCACTCGGAATGGACCTTCGGGGAAGTTTATTCATTCCTTCACGAGTTAGTATCTTCCAAAGCACCAGATCGCCTTCCTCGAGTTATCAGTTGCGCACATGCCTTTGATGATAGCGCCGGAGCGCTTGGCGATAATGTGCATTCCGAACAGCTGCTTGGCACCTTCCCTCATCGACGAGGTCAAGGTCTTCACGCTGGAGCTGATCCTGCGCAGCTTCGTCGAAGGTTCGGACACGGAGGGACCCCAAGGTGATTTCCGAAGGAAGGACTGCTTCACCTCCGTACACCAGGAAGAAATGTGTTTCTCCAGTTGATCGGTTAGGTGTTGTCCTGTTCGCCCACAATGTGGATGGAATCTCTTCAATCCAGTTGGCTCCATGCTTTTTCAGACGCTCATATGTGCGCGTCTTGAGTCCTTTTAAAAGTTCTGCATTTGCTCTCTTGGCTTGGTCATTGCTTGCTGGGTGAGCTACTGAGACATAGCTAAGTTGAATGTCAAGGTCTTCGCAATATTCTTGGAATGCAACACTTGTGAATTGAGTTCCATTGTCAGTTATGACTTTGTTTGTGTCGAAGTGTTTTTGGGACACTTCCCCCAGACCTGCTAAGGAGCAGCCCGCAAAGGTTCTTTTTTGGATGGGCGAATTTCTTGGAATGCCAAGCTAGATGGACACGAAGGATTTTTACGTGGTTCGGGTTGTCGGGAGGCATAATACCCTACATCCACGGGGGTTGTGTTGTATTGTATAAGAGAGGTGTGTCCGAGATCTCTCTAGTTCGTGGCTGCTCGATCCTTTTATAGGTCAAGGTCCGACAGCGCACATTCTGATCGGGGCCCGACAAGTGGTCCCAGGTTAATTAGTCATGAGAGTACATTAACAGGCCTTGATGGCACATTAATGGGTCTTGATGGTGCATTAACATGTCTTAATAACATGTTAATGGGTCTTGATGCCGTCTTGGAGTCGTGGTCTTGATAACGCATTAATGATGTGTTGATGGCGTGTTAATGCGGTCTTGAGTGCACACGTCGCCTTCCGGAATCGCGGGATGCGCGTGGCAGCTCCGGACCTCTCCTCAGCGGGGAGGCTAGGTCCGGAATCCTAGAGACGCGTGGCAGCACCAGACCTCTCCTCAGCAGAGAGGCTAGGTCCGATGTTGTCGGGACGCGTGGCAGCACCGGACCTCTCCTCAGCAGGGAGGCTAGGTCGGGTGTCGTTAGGACGCGTGGTAGCACCGGACCTCTCCTCAGCGGGGAGGCTAGGTCCAGAGCTGCAAGTTGTCGAAGTCGTCTTGTCTTCCTTGTATGCGGGGCTATCCGGTCTGCAGGGTATCGACAGTGGCCCCCCGAGCCCACCTCGGGAGAGGTGACAATCCCGGAGGTGGGACCACCATCATTAACGCTAAGAACGTCAACGGCGGGCCCCCTGAGAGGTGTCGGTGTCGGAGCTTGAGGTCTGATGGCGGAGCTTGGCGAAAGTGTGGGAGTGTCCACAATTGATGCTAAGAATGTTGACAGTGGGCCCCCTTGGAAGGTGCTGGTGCTGGAGGTTGAGGTCCGACGGCAGAGCCCGAAGAAGGGTGAAGTCATGCACAAGAGTGACAGCAGAAAGAGTAATAGTGCTCATTGGTTACAATCTTTCTACCCTCAATTTTGTTGTGGCTTACGGTCCTTAGATGGGCTACGGGGCCTGAGTAATTCGGTGCAATAGTATTCGGGTATTGGTTGTTGTCTCATCCAGGAACGTGTGTTGTCCAGACCCACCTTACTGTGACGCAACACCAGCGTAGGTAGAGTGGCGTACTTAGGGTGCTGGACCAGACTAAGTCTTTAGCCAACTCCGGACCTGTCATTGGTGTTGGTATTCAGGCGAGTAGGCCATTCAGCAGACACAAGATCCCAAATGAGAAAACTACCAGAAATATCCAAACACATCACAGGTACTACAGGTTGTCCGTCTGCAGCAGGATAGCACAACTCCCATTGTGGGCAAACTGAAAGATGTAACAAAAAAGGAAACAATATGCATAATATTTAAACATAATTATGTGAACATAGTGACAGTATCTGGATTTTGATTATTGCTTTGTTCAGGAGCATGTGTCTTTCAGTCTTCGGTACTGAATCGCGGTGCTGGGGAGAAAAAGTGTGCTGGCTTAGGGTCACAGGGCACGACTTTGGGTGCATGACCAGGCTAAGCAGTCTGAACACTCTTGACCTCTCGCTTACATTAGTCTTTCACGAGAAGTCTAGCCCCAGTACTCAGCCGCAGCGTTTGAAAGGTAGAGTGTGCATACTTAGGGTGCAGGACCAGGCTAAGCAGGTAGCACACTTCGGACCCCCAGTATTCAGTCGCAAGAAAGGTAGAGTGCGCATACTTAGGGTGCAGGACCAGGCTAAGCAGGCAGCGCACTCCGGACCCTCTATTGGCATTAGCCTTTCGTGGGAGTGACCGTTTAGCGACATGGGACTCCAAAGAAGAAAATAACCAAGGACACTGGATACGTCACAATTACCTGGTGGCATAATTGTTGTCGTGGTCGCAGAGGTAGTCACCGTATGGTGGAAGATGTAGCCATGAGGCAAGGTGTACATGCTTAGGGTCACAGGGTGTTGAGAGTGCAAGACCAGGCTAAGAAGGATGCACCTTTGGACCTCCCACTGGAACACGGAGCGTGTGTCCGCCGGGTCAGCCCGCTGTGGAGCGGGAAGTGGCGTTATCTTCCATGCTCCCTTCATGGCACAAGGGTCGAGAAGAGTCGGTCATGGATTGAAGATTCACCATCGAGGTGAGGCTCATTGATCCAAAAAAGTGCCCCCCTTCCTGGCGCGCCACAATGTCGAAGTGTTTTTGTGACACTTCCCCCGGACCTGCTAAGGAGTAGCCCGCGAAGGTTCTTTTTTGGAGGGGCGAATTTCTTGGAATGACAAGCTAGATGAACACGAAGGATTTTTACGTGGTTCGGGTTGCAGGGAGGCATAATACCCTACATCCACGGGGGTTGTGTTGTATTGTATGAGCGAGGTGTATCTGAGATCTCTCTAGTTTGTGGCTACTCAGTCCTTTTATAGGTCAAGGTCCGACAACGTACATTATGACCGGGGCCCGACAGGTGGTCCCGGGTTAATTAGTCATGGGAGTACATTAACAGGCCTTGATGGCACGTTAATGGGTCTTGATGCCATCTTGAAGTCGCAGTCTTGATAACACATTAATGATGTGTTGATGGCGCGTTAATGCGGTCTTGAGTGCACATGTCGCCTTCCGGAATCACAGGATGCACATGGCAGCTCCGGACCTCTCCTCAGCGGGGAGGCTAGGTCCGAAATCCTGGAGATGCGTGGCAGCATCGGACCTCTCCTCAGCGGAGAGGCTAGGTTCGGTCTCGTCGGGACGCGTGGCAGCACCGGACCTCTCCTCAGCGGGGAAGCTAGGTCCGGTGTCGTTGGGACACGTGGTAGCACCGGACCTCTCCTCAGCGGGGAGGCTAGGTCCGGAGCTGCAAGTCGTCGGAGTCGTCTTGTCTTCCTTGTATGCGGGGGTACTCGGTCTGCAGGGTATCGGCAGTTTGGAACTCCAAATCTGCATATAATGGACTTCAAGAACTTGATTGCTTATTGCTTGTTGATTGTCGCAACTAGAGTTGCTTCCGGGCACTTGGTGAATTTATCGATGGCGACATACAGGAACCTGTAACCTCCGACAGCTTTTGGGAAAGGTCCCAAGATGTCCATGCCCCACACTGCAAATGGCCATGTAGGAGGTATCATTTGTAGTGACTGAGGCAGTGTGTGAATCTGTTTTGGCTTCACATTTTTTTCACTAGCTCAACCGCATCCTAGAGTGTTGTAGGCCAGTAAAATCCATGCCGGAAGGCTTTACCGACCAGCGTGCGAGGAGAAGCATGGTTCTCGCACTCGCCTCCATGGATTTCCGCGTGGAGCTCGCGGCCTTCTTCCCTTGCAATGCACCACATTAGGATTCCATTGGCACCGCGCCGGTAGAGATTTCCTTCTACCAACGTGTATCTTTTAGCCAATCTAACAATCCTGTCAGCGGATACACTGTCTTCAGGAAGGATATTGTCTTTCAAGTAGCTCCGGATCTCCGAGATCCATGCATCGGAGCTTACTTGAGCTTCTAAGTCTTGCGTGTTGGGTTGCTCGGAGCTTCCGACAGCACCTACGACCCTTGGTGGACGCCATGGTAACACGGCCACAGGGACTGCCAGCTTCGTGGTGCTGGTCTCGCCCTCTTTGCTCAATTCGGCAAGCTGAACTGTTGGTTTTGACAACCTCCGAACGAAGATTCCGTCAGGAGTCGGAGCTCCCGTTGAGGCTTTCATCGAGAGTTCGTCAGCTTCAGCGTTGTGAATACGCTGAACATGGTGGAGATCCAGGACTTCGAAGTCCTTCTGAAGCCTCTGGACTTCAAGGAGATAATCAGCTAGTTGAGGATTGTTACAGGAGCATTCACCTTTGACTTGTAAGATGATAAGTTGTGAATCTCCCTTCACCAACAGCTGTTTGACACCATAAGATAGTGCCACCTTGAGTCCATAGATGAGAGCTTCATACTCCGCCATGTTGTTGGTCGCCTTGAAATCAAGGTGAACCATGTACTTGACCTTCTCCTCAGTCGGAGCTAGGAGAAGGATTCCAGCTCTGGCCCCCTGCTTTTGCATGGAGCTGTCGAAGTAGAGAGTCCAGTGAGGCTCGGTGAATACCGGAACCTTGGGTTCTGGTTTCTGCTCACTGTGGCCCCCAGGGTTTGATGGAGAGGGAGTCCATTCCGCCACAAAGACAGCCAAGGCTTGACTTTTGATTGCTTGTCGTGACACGAATTCTAGATCGAACTCGGCCAGCTCTGCTGCCCACTTTGCAATGTTCCCAGTAGAGTTAGGGTTATGCAAAATAGCACATAGTGGAAAAGAAGTTACCACTGTTATTTTGTGGGCTTGGAAGTAGTGACAAAGCTTCTTTGAGGCAATAAGAACTGCGTAAAGCAGCTTATGCACCTCAATGTATCTTGTCTTGGCTTCGTGGAGCACTTCGCTAATGAAGTATACTTGGCGTTGGACAGTCCGGACCCTTTCGAAAGGACCCGGAGCTACTTCTCCATCGACCTGGAACCTCTCGGAGGGGTCTGATCCATCATGCTGTGCTTTTTGGACCCTATCGGATGGGTCCAAAACTTCTTCTTGTTCGACCCGGACCTTGCTAGAAGGGTCCAGATCGTCTTGGTCAGCCAGGTGAACCCCCTTAGGTGCATGAGGTTGATCTCTTAGTACTTCGTCTTGAGGTTCCGTGTCTAAGGGCTGAGACCCAGACACGCCTTCATTTAACTCCGAACCCCCCCGGAGGGGTCTGAGTTCTTGGACTGGATGTGGATCCAGTCTTTCTGCAACAAGGACCATACTGACAACTTCGGTGGTTGCCGAAATGTAAAGCAGTAAAGGCTCACCAGGATTCGGAGCTACTAATATCGATAGTGTGGTGAAGAGTTGTTTCAGCTCTTGAAATGCCTTTTCTGCTTCTTCATACCAATGAAATAGTCCGGAATTCCTCAAGAGTTTGAAGAAGGGTAGCGCCCGTTCTGCCAGTCTTGAGATAAACCGGTTGAGCGCATCTAGACATTCAGTTAACTTCTGGACATCCTTGATGCGGGTTGGCGGCCGCATATCTTCTATGGCCTTGATCTTCGCTGGATTTGCTTCAATTCCTTGGTGAGTCACCAAGAAACCTAGAAGCTTCCCGGAGCTAACTCCAAAGACACATTTGTCCGCGTTCAGCTTGGTGCGCGTGGTGCGCAGCTTATTGAAGACAGCTTGTAAATTGTCAAGGAGTGACTCCTTGTTTTTGAGCTTCACTACGATGTCATCGACGTACACCTACACCAAGTCTCTAATTAGCTCTCCAAATTTTTTGTACATAGCTCGCACAAATGTTGAAGCAACATTTTAAGACCAAATGGCATGGCTGTGTAACAGTACAATCCATCTACTGTTATGAAGGCAGTATGCTCTTCATCTTCCTTAGACATTTGGATTTGATGATATCCAGAATATGCATCTAAAAAACACAATAGCTCACACCCAGAGGTGGAGTCCACTATCTGATCTATTCTAGGTAGTGGAAATGGATCCTTTGGACATGACTTATTTAAGGTGGTGCAATCGATACACATCCAAAGCTTCCCGCCGGCCTTGGGTACAACAACTGGGTTTGCCAGCCATTTTGGATGGAAGACTTCCTGGATGAATCCAGCTTTGAGTAACTTCTTGATTTCCTGTCGAATGAAGTTTTGCCGCTCGATTGATTGCTTCCGGGGCTTCTGGTGTACAGGCCGTGCGTCAGGGTAAATCTTCAGATTGTGCTCAATCACCTCCCTAGGGATCCCAGGCATGTGTGACGGTTGCCAGGCAAACACGTCGACATTATCCTGGAGGAAAGTGATGAGCGCGATTTCCTATCTGTTGTCCAGACCTTCCGATGTACGGGTAGTCTAAGTAGCATCAGAACCAATTTGGACGACTTTGACGGTAACGTCGGTGCCGCCACTTGGTTGCACACGAGGTGCGGAGGTAGAGCCTTTATGGTGAATGCTCGGAGGGTTCGGAGTTGGCTCCTTACCGGATGCTTCCTTTTGCGCCATGGTAAGCGCATAGAGTTCTTCTAAAGCAGTAACTCCTACTGTGCAATCTCCACGGATCTGGAGAACGCCCGCAAGTGTTGGCATCTTCAACACTAAGTAACCATAATGAGTGGCGGCCATGAACTTGTACAAGGCTGGCCTGCCTAGAATGGCATTGAACAGCAGATTGATCTGCGCGATGTCAAAGACCAACTTCTCAGTTCTGTAGTTCTCCCTAGTCCCAAAGGTCACTGAGAGTGTGATGGAACCGAGAGGAGTAATGGTCCCCGGACCTACCCCACAGAAAGGTTGGGATGGGCGAAGGTTCGAAGGTTGGAGCTAAAGCTTAATGAAAGCTTCGAAGCTTATGAGGTTCAGCCATGAACCTCCGTCCATCATTACATGGTGGAGTTGGATATTGTTAATGGTGGGTGACACCATCAACGGGAGTTGGCCGGCTCTGATCATGTTTCGGGGGTAGTCCGAAGCATAAAAAACGATGGGAGTTTCCATCCACTTCCGATGAGGCTCCGCCCTAGCGGTGGGAGCTGCAGCGGCCATATCTTGTCGCATTGTCTTGAGGATGCGGCGAGAAGTAATATCCCAAGAACCACCGAAAATAGTGTTCATGGTTTTCCGATGTTCGTTGTCAGAGACGTCGAAATCGTCGTCAACGGTGTTGTAGACGACTTTCATGACCTTTTTGGGGTCCTGGAAACCTAACTCCTCAGCCAGAGCTTCATCGAATTTTTGTTTTCCTTCCCGCTGACGGAAAGGAGCTTCTTCCCGGCGCTTGTTATAGCGCTCGACAAGATTCTGTACCTCACAACATTCTCCTAGGCTATGTCTGTCTGTCTTGTGGATCGTACACCATGCTTTGGAAGTGTTGTCGTCTTCTGACGAAGGACGAGGTCATTTTTCGGGGCGTGGCCCCCGCCCACCCGGAGCTGCAGCGGTTGGTGCGCCGGTCGACGACTTCTTCTTGTCGTTGGGCTTCTTCTTCTTTTTGCCACTACCGAAGGTAGTGGCTTCAATTTTGGAGGACTTCTTGTTGGCCTCCGAAGTTGTCTTGGAGTGCATTTCACGGCCCTCCGCAGCTCTAACACATTTGTCTGCTAGGATAAAGAGTTTCGTGACGCTGGTGACTTCTTTGATGGCAAGCTTCTCCAATATATTTTTATCTCGAACACCCTGTCTAAATGCAATGATAACAGAAGAGCTCGAGATTGAAGGAATAGTATTCCGTACCTGAGAAAACCGTTGGATGAAGGATCGCAACGATTCCCCTGTTGTTTGCTTTACAGCAAACAGATCCAATTCAGTGCCAGGCCGGGTGTAAGAACTCCCGAAGTTGGCAGTGAATTGTTGGCATAGATCCGCCCAACTATTAATGGAGTCAGGTGGAAGACTTATGAACCAGGACTTTGCAGTCCCAGCTAAAGCCACAGGGAAATAGTTGGCCATCACAGCCTCATCACCCCCTGCTGCTAGTATAGCAGTGGAGTAGATTTGTATGAACTCGGCGGGGTTGACAGTCCTGTCGAATTTTTCTTGCAAGTGAGGCTGGAACTTCTATGGCCATCTGACCATGCGTAAATGCATGGCCAGGGCAGAATAGCCTCCTCCTACTCCCTGTGGAGCAGGGTTGTCTCGAGCCTCTCGCCTCTCGCGAGCACGCTCGATATGGATGCGGTCGTCCTACTGCCAGTAACGGCGATCTAGTTCTGACCGTAGGTCATGAGCTAAAATCCTGGTAATGGTGTGGGTGCGTCGTGCTCCGGGAGGCAACGAAGTCACCTGCTGAGATGCAACACGTCTCCTCTGCTACGAGACTTGCAGACCAAGTCGGCCTGACAAGGTCCGTCGTTGTGATGGTGCTCGCCCCGAAGGGGGAGGACCTTGATTGCTGATGCCAGCAGCTGCAGCTGCAACCAAATGATCAACATTGCTCTCCACTGTTCCATAGCACCCTGAGGTGCACCTGGAGGTGGTGGATGTTGTAGAAGAGCTCGCGCAACAATGAGTGTGTGCTTAGGGTTGTTGTTAGTCGATGCAGTGATCGACGCAGATGCCCCATCTTGTCGTCCAGCATTGTTTGACGGAACAGATGGTGGTTGTGGTGCCATAGTGCCTGCTGGAACAATGGCACCTGCCGGCTGCTGCATGTTGGAAGGATTGCCTCCAGCAGGTTGTTTAGCACGATTGCCGTTGGAAGATCCTGCGGCGGAATTCACCATCTTGAGATCTCGGGAAGCCCCCTACCTGGCGCGCCAAATGTCGAAGTGTAGCAACGACATTTCCCCCGGTACTACTAAAGTGTAGCCCACAAAGGTTCTTATTTTGGTTGAGGCACGCAGAGATCAGAATCAAGATGGCGATACCAGAGATTTACGTGGTCCGGGTCGCCTGAGCTTAATACCCTACTCCATGGGATGTGTGTGTGTTGTATTATGAATCGCTAGAAAGCGTAGTCTCTGACTCAGCTTGGAGTTGTCCCCCTCATATCATGCGGCTTAGTCCCTTATAGTCCAAGGACTGACCGTTACATCGTTAGCCTGGCCCGACATGTGACTCTGGTGTATTAAATAGCCTAATACATTGTCTATGGGTATTAAACATGGTTAATAGTGTGATAATGTGCCTTAATGGCTGCGTTACCTCTATTAACAGTGCTCTGATCGTGTGCCGTTAATACAACATTAACGACACATAATCAAGTCTTGTAACTGCCGTTTTAACTGTCCCTTGAATGTTCGTGTTGAAGGAGATCCGCCAATGTATTTGCTGATGAAGATCCGGAGGCTCCACACGTGGCAGCTTTGGAGCTTCCGTTTGCGGGGAGGTAGCTCCGGCACCGCTGTACACGTGTCAACACCGGAGCTTCCCTCTGCTGGGGGTTAGGTCTGGGGTCATTATACACGTGTTAATCGCAGAGCTTCCCTGTGTTGAGAGTTTAGCTCCGGATTTACATTACACGCGTCAATTTTTGGAGCTACCCGTATGAGAGATACAGGTCTGGTGTAATATGACATGTGGGGCCTGAGGAGACCTTCAATTTTGATAGGTAGAACTCTTTTGCACTTCTTGCGGTATCATAAGGTACCCGGTACGCAGGGTATCGACACAATCGATGCTACCTATCATTCCAATAAAACCTCGAGCCTCGTTCACAGATAAGATATGTTGCAATTTGGACTATGTAGGTGGTCGAAGAAACTCTCCTCCAAACTATGAGATCACTGTGCTAACAAACTCTTTAATAGTTCGAATAATAGTACTTTCACCTATACGTTGTCCATCGTCAAGAAAAACTGTTGGCTCTCCATACGCTAGCATCTTAAATGTCACAGTGCACTTTTGTTTAGGAGAAAAGCCCAATGACCCTGCTACATTCCTCTTTTATTTGAAGAAATCATTTGCGATCGTGACACTATCAACAACTTTCAAGAACAATGATCACTGCATTCGGAACTTGAAAATTCAATTAAGCAACAAGATATGTAAGAGTTCAAAACAAACAACATACCGTATTATGCAACATTTCAGATTTGAGTTCATGAGGTACCTTCGACAGAAATGTTCTGTGTCGTACAGTGTCCTAGGAACGATGTAATCATTGTTCAAGAGAATGTCAGCACCAAGACAGTCACGGTCGTAGGTCTTGTACCGCAATCTCGCATGCTTCCAATTCTTCATCATTTTGCAACTTAGCTACTGCAGTGCCGCACCAATTCATTTGATAGAATCGAAATGCCATGTCTCAATCAATCTGTACAAATAATACACAAAGCAATTAATTGACAGGCTTAAAAAACCTCTCATGATACACTGCAAATCAGTAGGTAATTTCGAAGCTAATATGGAAACTAGCATGACTGACCACTCACTAGCAGCAACCTGTACAAATAATACACAAAGCAATTAATTGACAGGCTTCAAAAACCTCTCATGGTACACTGCAAATCAGTAGGTAGAATGTCAAGAAGATAATATTCACATGGCTGACCCATTCTTATTCCAATACTCCGAATCAGATGCCTGGAGGAAGGAGCTGACGAGTTTTTCTAATACTCTGCCATGGTCCTGGACCTTTGTATTTTTTTTGCTGAGAAACAAGTGAGGCGAGAGGACCCTGGACTCGACTGGAGGTAGCCATGCGCAGTGACTCGAGAGTTGCTTCTCCTTCCTCCTCCAGCTAACAGTGACTATAATCCTCCTCGGCACCAATAACTGCCGCCGAAGCGGTCAACCAGAATGGCCTCCACCTGCTCAACGCAAGTGCGCGCTCACCATCCCCTCAGCCGCCTCGCTGACTGGAACCTCCACGACGTCGTGCCCTGCAAATGGACGTGCATCTCCTGCGACCGCCGACATGCCCAGCGCCCGAGATGACCCCTACGCCCGACGATGCCGCAAAATCGACCGCGATGTGCCCTCGAAGCCGCGCCGACGCACAATACGCCTCACAACAGCGCTGGATCGATTGGAGAAGACGTTAGAAGAGAAGACCAACCTTTCCGTTGCCACCGTAGCGCGACCGCTGCCGCCGAGTGAACGTCGTCGAATTTCAGTGTTGTACCCTAAAATAACTTAACCGTTGGAGACAACTAATATTGGGCCATCAATTCTACAAAACTACAAAACCTAAACAGCCCAATAAATAGTCCATTTTGGATTTTACTGTTGGAGCCATAGGTGAGTTTTCTTCATCTTCTTCTTGCGTAAGTGATAAAAAACGAATCCAATATGTTCTCTTGAAGACAACTCACAAAGAGATTCTGTGTTATTTCAATGTGGTCTCAAGCACACGATAACCCTAATTTATTTGATTTATTTCCTCTTCTTTTTGCAGAAGTGAACCGAGACAAATCTAATATGTTTCTATGAAGGTAACTGACAAGGAGATGTTCTGTTTTATTTGGCCTCTCAAAACAAGTTGCATTTGTTTTAAAGAGAAAAAAAAAGGATCCATGCTCTCTAATTTCACCTGGCTCTGAACTTTAAATTTTCATTATGAGCCTGACGAAATAATTTCCTTTTGGAAGAATGCGATTACTGATGGACGTTTTAGGTTTACTAGTGATTTAGATCACCAGTAATCCTATTGGTTAGAAAATACATTTCAATCCAAGAGTAGCCTGACAAGGGGAATTGCAAGTGTACGGTGTTCCCAACCGGATAGCTCAGCTTTCATCGGAATCGGGAAAAAATTCTTCTAGTGGTCGCGGGTTGGCCTCCATGCCACAGCTCGTCCCAAATCCGATGACACTGACTACCGAGCGAGGTCTCTCACCTATCAGTCTATCACGAGCGAGCTCGTTGTCGCTGCGATCCTCCGAGAGCGACAATTTCTTGGTGGGCGTGCAGGGAGAGCGCGACGTGGACCAGTCGGCGGGAGGAAAAGAGTAGGCGCGGTCGGCGTCGAAGGCAAAAACGCCTACTCCTCTGCTTCCTTGCTCGGTCACTCCCACCTAGACGACACACCCCGCCCGCCGCTGTCCTGCCTCGCCGCCCCCAGCACCACCGGGCACCGCTAGCAGGCACCACCATGACGCCCGTCCGCTTCTCGCCGCCGCCGGCGTCCGCTCTCCGCTCCGCGGCCGCCGGCCCGGCACGCCGTCTCGCGGCCGCCCTCGCAGCGAGCAACCGCGTCGTGGTGCGTTCTCTCCCCCTCATCGCACCGGAGAAAGATGCGATCCATGTCCGCTTGCTGTTTCGGTCGCTCTGACTGCCTGGTGGTTGGGTTTCTTGGCTGCTTGCAGCTGGGGTGCGGGCTGCTGACGCTGGACTACCTCGCCACTGTGGACGCGTACCCGCGGCCCGACGACAAGATCCGCACCGGGGGGTTGCAGGTGCGCGACCTTCGGCCTTGATCGAGGAGTTTCGGGCGGGTCACTTGTCGTCCTTTGACGAGCTCAAATCCGTGGAATTCGGAGTGACCCGTCCAAATCCTTGTGCTTTCCTGGTTATGCCATTGCAGATATCCGGAGGTGGGAACGCCGGGAACGCGTTGACATGCGCGGGTCGTCTCGGCCTGAACACGAGGCTCATCTCAAAGGTAGCTAACTGCTTAGCCTACTATTAATCTGTTCATCTTCAACCCAGCGTTGTCAGTCCTACTATGCTTTTGTGATCTAGCTGTAAGCTTTAGCATCGTAAAATCTGTGTTGGTCACATGACGATTTCGAATCATGATTGACTGGTATGCATTTCACCCAGTCCATGTGTTCATTTTCAGGTGGGTAACGATGAATTCGGAGCAACTGTTCTTCAAGAGCTTAAGGAAGCTGGAATTGACATATCTCATGTTATAGTAAGGCTTAACTTTGACGTCTTTTTTTTTACCCGGGGACAACCTCACCTCCATTTCTTATAGAAAATAGAGATTAGTAAATTTCTTACAACCCCGGAGGAGCAGTTTGCGCTCTCCAACTGCTACTAAGTCTAGCAAGCTCTCCAACTGCTACTAAGTCTAGCAACCTCAGAATAGCCAACCACACCACAGAAACCATCACTAGCACTATCGGGGCCTAGTGAGCAAAAAGCACCCTTTCCGAGGGGAAGAACTAGTTTTAGTATGCAGTACATCAGCAGGAAGTAAAACAGCACTATGACCAACAATCAGAATCCCTACGGTCTGCTAACTCAGTTCCATCATCACCCTTCTATTCATCAGCATCAGCAGCTCCATCTTCAGTCTTCTTCTTCTTACTCTTCCTCCCCCAGCTGCCAACTTGTTCCTTCATCACCGCAATGGCCGATTTCATCAGAAGATCGATTCCAGCTTTCACCATCACCCTCAAGTCCTCTTTGAGCAAGCCTGTCCAGAATTTCATGAAAGCACATGGATGACAAATTATTTCACAAGGGTGATTGATTATTTTGTGCTCAAAGCATGCATTATTCCTCGCTTTCCAAATCGCCCAACAAACTGCCGCTAGCCCAAACATATAAAAATCTTGCCCACCAGGTAAAGCCTAAGACATCCACACCCAGAACTGAATAAAAGATGAAGGTTTATTTGCACAACCAAAACTTTGAGCAATTACAGAGCAAATCACAGCAGCTACTGAACATTCAAAAAACAAATGATTCACAATTTTTTTTTCTTCACAAAAATAACATTTATCACTTCCAGTCCAATTTTTGGCCAGGAGATTGTCTTTGGTCAATATTGCATCATTGAACACTAACCACATAAAAGTTTTAATCTTCGGTGGGATTTTAGTTTTCCAAAGTTTCTTGAATTTAGGTCCAGACTCCCTACGTGTCAGCCTAGCATACATAGACTTAACAGAAAAACTGGTTGTATTAGTCCACCTCAATTTTACCTCATCCCTCCTATCACAAAGGATGACCTCATTCAATCTACCTGCAAGATCATACCACATTTCATGCAAAAAATTTGGTAAATGAATCTTAAATTCTATCACCCAACCTAGAGCATAACACTCATGCACAAATATATCGTGGTTTGTAAGTAGCAGATATAGAGCTGGGTATTCAGATTTAAGAGTTTTGTCAGCAAGCCATATATCACTCCACAATCTTATATTCTTCCCATTTCCTACTACAAATTTCCTCCATTTCAGATAAAATTTCTTGACCTTTAATAGCTCTTTCCAAACAGGGGAATCAGAATTTTTTATTTTAATAGCCCCAATAGGTTTCTCATCTATGTGCTTAGCCGTAGCTATGTCCTGTCAAAACCCCTCCTCTGATTCATATTTTCACCACCACTTACATAGCAAACAAATGTTCATCAGTCTTAATCCTCTGATTCATATTTTCACCACCACTTGTTGAGCTTCTAGCTTGATGTGTCGAATTATCTTGTGAGTTCAAATTGTTTCTTATTTTCTTCTATGTCTCATTGTTTTAATGCTGTACTTGCAGATTTCAGCTGACGGGAACACAACATTCAGTTATGTCATTGTCGATAAGCAAACGTAAGCATACTTCTTTCTTCTTATTGCAAGCACGAATAGTACTTTAACTTCATGTCTTCGTGTAGGCATATAGATAAGTGAAGCTTGTAAGTATAAGCATGTAGGTTACATGAATGAATTCGTTGATCATCTTGTCAACTCTGCATATAGGCGCATACAATATCTGAGGTCACTCAAATTAAGTATGTTCATGGGATGTCTCAAACAGTATATTAGGCTTATTTATATCTACCCTTCATTATCATGTCTAACATGAAACCCATTGTTTTCATCAGTCTTGTTGTTCTTTATGAGTTTTGTATGTTTGTCATAGGTTCTTCAAAATGTTACTTCTGTTGTTGTCAGAAATTGCATGTCTATATCGGACTCCATGTGTCCTTTTATTCACTTGTTTTTGGTTCTGAATCAATTGATGGCTACAGCTAATGATTTTATTTTAATATATTGTATTTGGACATTCTAATCCCACACTAATGGCGTCAGCTTATATCATAATAAAAAAGTTACTCTAGCATGGATATATTATTGAACAACGCTTTGCACCTGCAGGAAAACTCGTACATGTATAATCACATCTGGCCCTTCAATGGTTCCTAGCGACTTATCGATGCAAAGTTTGTCAGATGCGTTGCAAGATGTAAACTTGCTATTTCTAGATGGATATTCACACGAGATGGCAGTTGTTGTTGCTAGGCAGGTAAATTGTTTAAAGTATTGCAACATGAATCTTCAGAAATCCTGGACTCCCAGTATACACAGACTGGTTTGTTTAACTGTCAGGTGCTTGCTGCTTAATTGTATCATCTATTCATCTGACCTTCTCAACCTAAAATAGATGCTTCTAAGTTCTAACAACTCCAAACTGATGAGATCGTCAAGCCTAAACTACTAAATGTTGTTTAAGCAAACAATTTTAGCTATCTACTTAAAATATACATTTGAAACTATATTAATGCAACCTATGCATAATTCTGCAAGATAATATATTATCTCTGTACTTAGCTGTTGCCATCCCTGACTCCTTCAGGCGCACAGGTGTACGCTTGTAGCATTGATAGGTTCACCTACGTGACATAGACTTTGTAATTCGCTTGGATGATATAATAACACTACCATGACCTGTCAAAAAAACTTCAAATTATATTTTAATTTGTTTCTTGATACAAACTAGAAATGTACAGGCTGACCAGGTGAAGATTCCCATATTGGTTGATGCAGAGCCAGAAAGAACAAAGGCAGAATTGGAAGGCATGCTCAGCTTAGCAAGCTACATTGTCTGTTCGGCGAAATTTTTTGAGGTACTATTATGAGGCCATAGATCTCGATACATTTCATACATCAATGTTCTTTGTTCAAATTGTAGCATGTTTTGGCGGACTTGCATTGTTTTTTGCCCACATACTAATCACACTGATTTTCGTATTTGTAGAAGTGGACATCAATCCCATCCATACCCTCTGCACTACTAGAAATCCTTCTGCAATACCCTCGTGCAAAATTTGTAATTATAACTCTTGGAGAAAATGGTTGTATGATGCTTGAGAGGAGCCAGCAAGGTAGTTATTTTTTATATTTTCAGCATAAATTTAAGAAACCTTTGGGACTACACGTTCAACTTATTTACTTGCTGTGTTCAAAACAGGTGATGATTCTGGAAAAGCCACAGCAGATATAGAGAATGTCGCTAAATCCTTAAAGTTGGAAGTTCATAAAGATGTCATCCTACCAACCTGTGTATCATCTAAGGTATAAGAATGCTTCATTTTTATAGTTCGTTGAATCATCCAAAGTGAGATGATGCTTCAATTTTATAGGTTTTTTAGTCATCCGAAGTGATATATATTTCCCCCATCTTTCTCTAAACTGGGTTTCCTTTTTTTAATCGTTTTATCACATCTTAGTTCATGAGACTTTCTGGAAGAGGGCTTGGAACACTATTTGGAAGATTGCTAATAGGAACAGCAGAGAATATTCCAGCTTCAGAGCTTGTTGATACCACTGGTTGTGGGGATGCATTTATAGGAGCAGTACTTCACGGTGAGAAACAGTATTTTTTTTTATGATGTCTATTTTCTTCATCAATTCTTATCTTAATGAACAGAAATTTCAGAATCTTTTATCACAAAAATAGATTGAACAGAAATTTGCTTAAACAAGTGACCAGTTACTATGTTTTCTTTGTTGGGTTTGGGATCAAGAGTATCTTTCTTATCCGCATATTCATTCAACAACGCGCTATATGCCAATATGTTATATGTGACCTTTATGTTTCTCGTGTTGCTTCATCCAACTAGGAGTATCCACTGAGATGCCTTCTGAAAAGATGCTACCTTTTGCTTGTCAAGTGGTAAGCACAGTTACCCTTCTGCTCTGAGAATGCACTGAAGATGATTTGCTGAGCTTGCAGTTCATGGTGCAGGCGGCCATCAAGTGCCGGGCGATGGGCGCACGGGCTGGGCTACCATGGCAGTCTGATCCACGCCTGGCTAAGTTTCTGTGTTAGACATTGTGCATTGCGCCGCCTGTCAGTTATTATGTATAGTCCATCCCATTATAAGTTTATTTTTATGTTTGATTGACTGTGTTTATTTTCTGTATTTTATTAATAATTTCTATGAATTTTGTTGATTTTAACAACATACAAATTATATATTATGATTAATACTTTTCATGGTGAATTTAGAAATATAAATTTCATGTTATTAAAGCTGATCGAATTTATAACAATCATTAGTTATATACAAGAATTAGCAGCCAATCAATATCTTAGAAATAAACTTCGAATGAGATGAAGAGAGTACGGTCTGTTTGGTTTATAACTTTCGTCTATCTTACCAAAACTTGGTAACACCAAAAGGTGGATAACGTCAATTCATTAATAAATGAATGTTTGGATTGCGACCTTATCAATGTTTATTTAATCATGTATATGACATGTGGAGTTCACATGTTATTAATTTTTATTTTTATGAAATATATCCATGTGTGATATTTTTTTGTAGATTTAATTTAGTGCAAACAAAATTTCAATTGGAATTACGGTTTTTAAAATAATTTGATTCAAAGTTTCTAACTAGTGCTGGAATGCGTGTAACTCAGGCAAGGAAGGCAAAACGTTGGCGGCCGTTTTGGCCGCGTTTTGTATTGGCGTTATCAAAATTTTAAAGACATGTCAATATTTGAAATAGAACAAAACTAACGTAAAATCTTGTGAGAACGCCAAAATTTAGTAAGGCTTTCGTGGGCAACAAACCAAACAAACCCTAGATATAAAAGAAAGAATACTGTTACCTTATGTAGAAGTCCAAGGGTTCAAAGATGGTGAGCATCAATTACATGACTTTAACTGGTGATGTGGTATAATGTGCTAGACAATCAGCACAAGGAATTGACATGTCCTTATTTTTTTTAAAAAAAATGGATCTTGAAATTATGTACTATCCAGAATACTTTTTGGTTGGACAGAATAAGCCCGGGGCGAAGTCTGAATTTGGAGCGTTTTGAAATCTGAACAGTTGAGCGTGTGAGGGACAATGGATGAGGATTGCAAAGATCATAGCAGCCTTTGATTTTCTGAACACGTGAGGTCAAACAAATGGGTCACAAAATGTAGAGCCCATTCTGACGCCGCACGTCGTCGTCGACCGGCCGGCCGCCGGTCCACGCCTCTGAACGGACCCCACAGGCAACGACGCAGAAGGAAACAAGTCATCCCGGCGGCGCCCGCCTGCCGCCAACATGTCGATAATGCGCTGCACGACGGCGGCAAAGCGCTCGCTAAAGGTTTCCATGTGCGGAGATGCAGCACCACGGCGCTGCTTGGAGAGGCCAAAGCAGCTTGCAACTTCTCTACCCTCTTATAAACTACTAAACCAAATTGAAATGACTCCCAGCAAACTGCATTTACCTCCGCGATGTCCATGGCTTCGAGCTCGAGCTCCGGCTCAGAGGCGACGGGCGTGAACGTCGATCGATGAGCACGCCGGCGTCAGTGCAATCACCGTCGAGAGGAGCCCGGCAGAGGCCCGGCTGTCGGAGCTCGGCGTCAGGTCCTGGCCCAAGTGAGTGCACCACGAACGTTCAGTCCTCTTCTGCTGCTGCCAGTTAATTTCATCACCAGCTGTTCTTTGTAAGCTACAGGTGGGGTGGCCCTCGCGGGAGGTACGCGCTTAGCTACGGCGCGCGGCAGACGTGCTACATCGTGCGCGGTAAAGTGACGGCCACCGTGGAGGGCTCGCTGGAGCGCGCCGTGGAGTTTGGCACCGGCGACCTCGTCGTCTTCCGCAGAGGGACGTGCTGCACGTGGCACGTCGCGGCCGCGGTTGACATGCACTACGCCTTCGATCCGCCGTAAAAGGCAGGCTTGCTCCACGTGTTCACGACTCGTGTGTTTTTCGAGAACGTGTCTTACGTTCACAGAGAATAAACTGGACTCAGATGTGTGAAGCTGTAAAGTGGGCAGAAGAACGGTAACTTTTGGGGATGCCTCTCTCTTCCAATCCGAGAGTTGTGGCTGGTATTTTCGTCAAAAAAATAAGAGTTGTGGCTGGTACGACAGCACTTCCTGTGACATGGCGAGTGACTTGGACCCATTCACAGCACAAGACCTCTTCGGGAGTCCTCTGCTTCTAGTGCTTCCCCAACGCGTGCAGTAAAGTCAGGCAATCCTCGTACGACAATTGATGCAGCTCCTTCGCCAGAGCCTCAGACTCTCCGGCCCGAACGACTTCGCCATTCCGCTCGCTGACTGGAACGCACCCGGCTCTCTGCTGGAGGCACAGGAGCGCCTGTTGGCGGCGTACATGGAGTCGAAGTCCTCTGCCGAGGTGGCTGCCAGGGGCGCGGTTGCTATCAGACGTGCGGCGCGCCGGGGAAGGCGGACTTGGTGGCCTCGTCCGGCGACGTCGGCGCGCACGGCCACGGCGCTCGGCAGCTCGGCGGCCAGGGCATCGGCCTCCCTTTGATTTTGGACCGATGGCCTGGCTTAAGTAGTTACAGTATCCAGTGAACCGGAAATATTTAAGAAGAAAAAATACAGTTCAAATCATGTCACGCATCACGGTGTTATTCTGTCATAATTGCAACATCCACAGCTGCAAGGCTTCATTTTTTGTGGACCGGGAGCGGCGCCGTCACACGTAGCCGCCGTTAGCCCGGATGACCTGGCCGTTGACCCACTCAGCGGCGTCGGTGCAGAGGAACCCGACCACCGGCGCGATGTCGCCGGGCTCCCCGAGTCTCTCCATCGGGTTGGTCTCGACGCACCGCCTCACCGTCTCCTCGCTCTTCCCGGCAAAGAACATGTCGGTGGCGACGGGCCCCGGCGCAACGCAGTTGGCCGTGATTTGGGTGCCCTTGAGCTCCTTCGCCATGGTCCGCACCAGCGCCTCCACCGCCGCCTTGGACGCCGTGTACGCCGCGTACCCGGTCGGGTGGCCGCCCACCACGGACGACGTCACCGCAACGATCCGGCCCCCGCCGCCGCGCGGCAGCCGGTTGGCCGCCTCGCGGAGGCACAGGAACACGCCGCGCAGGTTGACGCCCATGACGCGGTCGAAGGAGGCGGTCGCGGTGCCCGCCACTGTCGGGTACGTGTCGTCGAGCACGCCGGCGTTGGCCACGAGAATGTGCGGCGGCGAGGCGCCCCCGAACGCGCGGGCGGCCGCGTCGAAGAGCGTCCGCACGCCGGCCTCGTCCGCCACGTCGGCCCGTACGGCCACGGCGCGCGGGAGCTCCGCGGCCAGCGCCTCCGCCTCGGCGGCGCGGGACGCGTAACCCAGCACGAGGCTGGCGCCCAGAGCGGACAGGTGCGCCGCGATGGCGCGCCCAATGCCCCGCGACGCGCCGGTCACGATGGCCACGCGCCCCACCAGCGGCTGCGCCGACGATGCCACGGCGGCGATGTCAGCGTCTGCCATTCTCTCCCTTCTGCGTTTCTCGCGCCTCGCGCATGCGCGCCCCCAGTGTTTATCATCTACTGGTGGGCGGTGGGCGGCGCTTTGCGGTCGGTTCCCGCCGTGTGTGGCGCGCGCGCCTTCGACGTGGATGGCCGGCTGCACGTGGACGGCAACGTCGGCAAGGAAGATCCTGCCAACTTGCCCAGCGTGCGAGAATTCCCGTGACCGTCCGATCCACGCTGGTACAGTGTTTCAGCCTTCGGTGCGCTGTTCCGTTGCGTCTGGGACCTGCACTGGCGAGGGGGATACAGCAGCCTTCCATGGAAAATCTCATAATTGTTGAATGGCGCAATATATAGAGGTGTAAAAGAGTTTAGATGGTAAGTAATATTATCTGCCAAAAATACATGGTAGACAATATGATAGGCAATATCAACTGCCAAAAGTAGTGGAGGCGCAACCCCAGAATTAAGGGCACATGGTCCATTCCTATTCTAATACAGATGATTTTCTATCTTTAACACACTCTCTCAATCTGAACGGTATGCAATTAAGTTCAGATTGTTACAAATCTTTTCAAAACGTTGGACCAACTAATGGTTTTGTCATAATGTCAGCCACTTGATATTTGCAAGATATGATCTGCACATCTAATAGTTGAGATGCGACCAGCTCTCGAACGAAGTAATAGTCAACTTCTACATGTTTGGTGCAATGATTAAAATGTAGATTCGCCGTCGGGTAAGTAGCCCCAATGTTATCACACCAAAGAGTTAGCGGTCTGGATTGCTGTACACCAATTTCTCGGAGCAATGCTTGCACCTAAATTAGTTTTGCGGTAGTATTAACGACCTCCTTATATTGAACCTACGTACTAGAGCGTGAGACAGTTGGGTGTTTTCGAGAACTCTAGGAAATGAGATTGCCGCCAAAGAAAATGGTGTAGCCGCCAGTACTACGACGATCGTCCGAGTTACTAGCCCAATTCGCATCAGAAGAATCACTTAGTACCGAAGAACCAAACTTAGTGATGGAGAGCCCTAGATCAGAGGTGGAGTGAAGATACCGCAAGATGCGTTTTACTGCCTTTCAATGAGAGGTAGTTGGTGCCGACATATACTGGCAAACTCTGTTTAGTGAGAAGGATATGTCAGTGCGTGTGAAGGATAGATATTGTAGTGCACCAACCACACTGCGATAACGTGTTACATCATCTAGTGAGAGAGGTGTACCATTGTGGAGAAAGAGTTTATCAGTAGGTAACATCGGGGCATTGACACCTTTAGAGCTCTCCATGTTGGTGTGCAACAGAAGATCCTTGATATATTTTCATTGTGTAAGGATTAGTCCAATAGATATATGATAGACTTCAATGCCTAGAAAATAATTGAGGCGGCCAGATCCTTCACGCAAACTCAACTTGAAGTTGTTGAAGAAGGCGATCAGTAGTCGAAGATGAGGAGCTCACGATGATAATGTCATCAACATAGATAAGTATATACATTTGAATGCCGCCTTGAGTGAATCTAAATAGAGAGACATCCGCCTTGGATGCTTGAAAACCCAACCGAATCAGGATGCCACTCAATTGAGGTCAAACGCCACGTGTTGGATCCTCCTGGCTTGAAGAGGTCATGGGTGATTGATTCACGCGCTTTTGGTGGCGGGAACCGACCCTTCTCCAAGCTATAAATAGGTCCCCTCACCCCTCACTTCAACACACACCACTTGAGTATCATTATATTGTATACACTAGTTCTCTTAGTCCTTAGTAGAGTTAGGCTATAGAGAGGAGAGCTTCTAGTCCCAAGTCCAAGTTAGGAAAGGTATGACTCATGTATCTTTTCTTATATTTGTGACTTTATGCATAATAAAGATATTATCTTTAGTCTTCTTTTATTCATATACTTGGATGAAGCGTTTCTTGTTGGATCGTGGATTCCATGTATGTGGTAGGAGTAGTCTTTATGATTATGCCATATCACTCTTAATCTATCATCATAAACACTATCAACCCCACTATAGTCCAATTAGTTATGATATGATCATGTTAATATGAATAACTTATGCTATGTCTCAACATTGGTTCAACGATGTTTAGGTTAGTCATTGCCTTAAGATGTCATGATTCTTAAGGTATTTACTTAGTATGCTAGCATGGTGCTAGGATAGTTAAGTAGCGTTGGATGTCTCGTAGATCCACGGATTGAAGAGGTAGGCAGTAGGTGGTGACAGTCCTATTTGTCCTTTGTAATCCTCCACGTTCGGCTATGCCACATGCTCTTGGCGGGAGTCGTCCTAGTATTGCTAGGAGTAAACCCGTGCCCGATATGTTGAACAACTTAGCATAAGTATTCACCACTGACATGCTAATTAGTATCTAACTTAGGCTATATATATGTATACTAGAAGCATTGTAGGAGCAACTCCCCAACTCTTAGTCTAATCTCCATAGGACCCATCTACCCTTTAGAATATATTGCTTAGGTGTGTGTTACACTACCCATATATTATCAACTTACCCCTGTCTTGATAATCAATTAGTATCCTATAGCTTGATCATAAGAGTAGTTTTACTTTACTCCATTGTAGTCCTTTGAGATAAATATGATACCCCTGGGAATACTCTTAGGTGAAATGCTACACGATAATTTTCGTGCGCTTGCGGACCTCATCTATTTCGAGAGATGATCTGTGATGTAAGAAACGTCAACAAGCATTTCTGGCGCCGTTGCCGGGGAAGGCAAAGGAAGTGAAGAATAGCCATCACTTGTGATCAAGCTATAGGTACTAATAGTTATTAGACAGGATTACCCTTGTTTGTTTTCTCCTTTTGTGGTGAAAACAGGGTAGTGTTGGCTAACCCATTCTGTGGGATGGTCAACAAGGACGCTAGTGCTCAACTGCAAGATGATTCAAGGCGTACCTCAACAGATGTCCACTATGCAACACCATTGCGAAGAATTTCAGCTTCTAGTAGGAAGCAAAGACATCCATCCCCAAGCTTGGGGGAGGCTCCAAGAGTTCTTCTTGGTTTGCCTCCACCATGGTATGGATAGTTGGCTCCTCATCCAACATTCATATCATGGGTTGGTCCATCAATCCATGACCACCTTTGTGCTAGAGCTGAAGGAGTCCTATTCTCCTCCATCATGGATGAGAATATGGTCTCTACTCAAGGGGTGGATTGAAGAGTGCTCTAGTTCCTTTAGCTTGGCATACACACCACTTAACAAGGTGGACATGCTAGCTATGGAACTACACCTCCCATTGAAATATCATGATAGATCAAGTCAATAGACAAGTGTTTAAAATTATCCAAGCCATGGATATTCACATGATTTGTGAAAATCCATGTCAAACATGGGCCACTTGGGGAATCATTTCCGTAATACCCATAAGGATTCTTCCTTTCAAACACAACTCCAATGGCTATCATCTACAAGGAGGTCAAGGGTGGAATCAACATCACCCTTGTAATCAAGGAGGTTATGAGGATTTCAAGGGATTTAAGTTCAACTAGCCTACCTTGAAGTATCTTGTCCACGACAAGCAAGAAATCAAGACAACATTTACATGAAGCTCTTGGCCAAGGACAACAAACTTAAAGAACATTCAAGATCTAATATATCCCACAATCACTTGTTGGGATTCCTACCCTTCGACCAAGCCCATGCAACCTAGGGCAAGTAACATTGTGGATGAAGCGTTTCTTGTTTGATTTTGGAGTCAACATGTCATCATTCCCAAAGAAGCTTTTGATCCATGATCAAATTATGGGTTGACCTTAAGGAATATCAAGATGGTCGAAGTGACGCTCCAAAAGAAGGACAAGCCTCACCATGCTCATAAGAGAAGATCTTTAAGAGAGAGAAGTCGTCACTACATCAACAAGTCTTCATCAAGATGACGGAGAGGCTAGGGCCACCATGTGGCCCACATGTCCAACTAACATGCCAATAGAGATTTGACATGTCAATCAAGAGAAGTTGTCCACATCTTCAACTCCGGGATTGAACAACAAATCATCGCACCAAACAGGACGAAGGTAAGTCCCACTCATCGGACATCAAAAATTCGGTGAGTCCTTGCCAATAGGTTAATTGGTAGTTATCTCATATTTGTTTTCCTAATTGCATATTTGATTTCCCAAATCTTTGCATTTGCATTTAGCATGTTTGAATTTCCACACTTGCATGTTGCAAAGTAAAATTTCCAACCATAATAAAACTAGAATTTTGAATTAGGCAAAAAATTTATTTGGATATGAACCTTGGGTGTAGCCACTTGAATTCATCTTCCTAATTCAAACCAAAAATATTTTCCTTAAATATTAATTGCATTTGCAAGTTGTTTCAAGTTGGGCAAAACAATCTCACAAAGGGTACAACATGCTTTTTAGCTAACATAACCCGTTTTCGAGTTGTTTTGTTTGTTCTTGATTTTAGTACAGCTAGGACAAAATTCGTAAAGAGATTGGAAGACCCTATCAAACGCATATACCTCCATCGATCTCATTTTGAGTTTATGATGGAGGAATGCTCGAGATGGTGGTCTAATGGAGGAACAAGATGACGCTCACTCAACTCCAATCTCAACTTGACATGAGACATTGAACGTCAAGGCTACACCAAATTCATGGTCGTGAGTGTCTCACACAACGACCTTCAACCAAGATTGCTCTTTAAATTGTGGTACAAGTTTAAAATTTTCAGTCGTTTGAATTACATTAGGATTGAATGATTTTTGCTTATATTGGTAAAGAAGGTTTACACCTTATCATCATTAAGTTCTTATGCATCCTCACGAGAGTAAGTGTTGGCATTACTCTTTTTGATTCTTCAAAAAGAAATGTCATCTTACTTAGGAATAAATTTAAACAAGTACCTAGAATTTCATAAACATTGCTAAAATTGACTTAGATATTTTCTGCCTAAGTAATGCTTATGGAATGACTTAATGGTTGAATTGGTATGTAGCAACCTAGGAATAGTGATGTTCATAATTTTGATTTGAAATTAATTCATGCATGGACCACTAAATTTCAAATTCCTAGGCAAGAAATAAAAAATGTTCAGGAGGATAAAAATTGAGAATCTTGTTTGCCATGATCCAAATGATAAATATTTGCTCTTGTAAAAAGCTATGATGGTTAGAAATTTACAAGATGAAGGGATCCATATAGTGTATTTATATCACTTGCATTTCTATGTGTAGGATCTTTAAAACATGTGCAAATTGATTTATCCATAAAGCCCCACTCCTATTAATGATTCATACGTTGTTCATGGATACACTAGAAATTGGACCCAATGCATCTTTGGTCTTGTTCTTCCCCGTGCTTACAAATGAAGATTCGATTGCGTAACCCAAAAAGTCATTTGTACAAGTATCGGGAGCTAACCATCCCTCTCTACCATAAAGAAGAAGTTTGCAGGAGTAAAATAACTATGCAGACATTCAAAGATCCGATTGTTGGAAACCTAAGAGGATTCTATTTCAATATCTCTTGGCCAAGGAGTAAATTAGGATGGTCCCTACCTATCGGAAATTAAGCCCGAAGGTCAACCATAACTATACGAGGCTGGAGATTTGACATGGAAACCCTCTGTGAGCAACCAATGGCTGCTACGAATATGTGAGGGCATTATGCTCTCAACTATTCTAAGCACTCATTCAAGATCAAGGGAATTGCCACCATCATTGGGTGTAAGTTATTCCTTTGTGGCTAAAAGGTATGATGTACTTTAACCAAGGAATGACAGGATCACATCCAATGTATATTGGGTGCAAGTTGTTCCTATGTGGCCAGAAGGTATTTTATACCTTACCCAAGGAACAACGTATCACACTCAACCCATGTTGAGTGCACGTCATCACTTTGTGGTTATAAGAAGGTTGTACCTTGGCCAAGGAATAACAGATCGTACTCAACACATGTTGGGTACATTTCACTCCTTTGTGGCTAAAGGATATCATTACCTTAGCCAATGAGTGACGAATCACACTCAATTCATGAGAGGTACAAGTTATTCCTATATGGCAAGAAGGTATGATACACCTTAGCCAAAGAATGATGAAACACACTCAACGCATGTTGATTGCACGTCATTCCTTTATAGACAAGGGTTATCATTATCGTAGCCAAGGAATAAAAAATGTATATCTAACCTATGGAAACCTTAAAGTGTGTAGGAGCGACATCGACAACACTCTTCTCGACCACACTCGTGGAATCTATGGAAGACAACCCAACATCGACACTCAACCCCTCCAATGTCAAAGCCATGCTGCAACAAGGTTAGGCCTCATGGCCTACATCCGTCGTTAGGGTTTCAACCCCTAGCGTGGACCTTGAACAAGAACAAGCTTGGGGGAGGACCCCCACTTGAGGTGACGTGTATCACACCCCTTGCATATTTATTTTCCATTCACCTATCATCCACTTTGCATATAATGAAAACTTAAAAATAAGTAGATTAGATTTGCTTTCAAAATAAAATAAAAGATGTGCGGTAAGAATGGTTTGGAATTCACAAAGATGAAATGATGAATAATTGCCCTGTTATAATTTTCCTAAGTCCCTAGTTTACAACTTACTACTCTTCAACATATTGCCCTCATTGGCAAAAATTGATTTGGCCTTGATTTGAAAATTGTTGGTAGCAAAAGCTTAATCCATTCTAAGTTGTTATGAGATATGATACAGTGATAGGGCTGCTATTCCTAGTTTGAAAGTAAACTTAGATTTTTGGAGAAATTCTAAAAAGATTTAAGTTACTCTCATTTGATTGAAAATACCTACCAAAGACATATGATGCATTACATTGATAGACCTTATGCATATGCTATTTGTCTTCACATTGAGCTTTGTCAAACTAGTATAGACCTATGTGAGATTTCATTCATTACTTTTTGAATTCAAGACTTCACTTGCACATGCTATACTTCTACACTAGAAGTAAGCAAATTTCCACCATACCACCATTCCACAATAAAAAGAGAAACTCCATATCATTCATGCTTAGTACTCTCTTCAAAAATTTATTGCATAAAAAGGGAGTAGAAGACATGGCTACAAGAAAAAGGAAAAAGAAAAAAAATAGAGAGAAAATGTGCTTACATCAAAAGCATGAGAGAAAAAAAAAGAGAGAAAAGTAGCCATATTTCATCCCTGCAAAATAAGAGAGTCTACTCAAAAAGGAATCATATCAAATATCCACATCCACCTCCATTCCATCACACATGCACAAGTCTTGAATCAAAATTGTTTTGAATTGATTTCTCCTAAGGCTTGCTCTTTTGACTTAGAAATATTATGTGTTGCAAATATGCCTACTATATTCCTTACTAAACTCTACATACAAGCCTTATGTAGAGGTAGGATGAATTTAGGCAAAATGCCTTGGTGAGGATACATTTCCACTATACATAAATGAGAGACCGAGAGAATAAAATCGATATACTTAAAATCTAAACTGAACTCTCCAGAATTTGAGTGGAACTTGCTTTCTAGGGTATGTGTGCTCCATTTGCTGTTCTATCTTTCAACCACCCATGAATAGGAGATGTCATAAGCCCCATAATAACTTAATATGGGTGAAGTACCATGCCAATTTTTGCAATACCAGGTAGAGTATTTTGTTCTGCACATGGTACTTTTGAAAAGTAGAACATTGTAGCAACTCCTGATCATCAACCTAAAGTCTTGACTTTGCTCAGGACGAGCAAAGGATAAGCTTGGGGGACAACTGTTATATACCAATTTCACCCGTCAATATAACTCAATTATGTGAAGGAAATATCATTTCTTGCACACATAACCTTTCTATTTAACCTATTTCCACTTGTACTTGGAGAAATTGGTGCATGCAGGTATTTTACACAGGATTGAAGTGAAACAAGGGGATGGATCCTATAAAATATCATTCCAGCCAATCAAGTATCGGCACGTGGCACCACATGGATCAAATGGCCCACAAACAAAAGTATCCGAGGCCATCCAACGGTGTAGCACCCATATCATGGAATGAGACCCACGTGTCAGTCACTTGGAGGAAGAACTGGCTGTTTGGAGCCAGAACCAGGTTGGTCGACCCCCCTAGTTGACCGACTAGGTCCTGGCACCAAACGCGGTCAAACACCACATGTTGGCTCCTCCCGGCTTGAAGAGGTCATTGGTGATTGATTCGCGTGCTTTTGGTGACGAGAACTGACCCTTCTCCATGCTATAAGTAGGACCCCTCACCCCTCACTTCAATACACACCACTTGAGCATCATTCTATTGTATACACTAGTTCTCTTAGTCCATAGTAGAGTTAGGCTATAAAGAGGAGATCCTCTAGTCCCAAGTCCAAATTGGGAAAGGTATGGCGCATGTATCTTTTCTTATATTTGTGACTTTATGTATAATAATTATATTATCTTTAATCTTCTTTTATTCATATACTTGGATGAAGCGTTTCTTGTTTGATTGTGGATTCCATGTATGTGGTAGGAGTAGTCTTTATGATTATGACATATCACTCTTAACCTATCATCATAAACACTACCAACCCCACTATAGTCTAATTAGTGATGATATGATCATGTTAATATGAATAACCTATGCTATATCTCAAAATTGGTTCAACGATGTTTAGGTTAGTCATTGCCTTAAGATGTCATGATTATTAAGGTATTTACTTAGTATGCTAGCATGGTGCTAGGATAGTTAAGTAGCGTTGGATGTCTTGTAGACCCACAGATTGAAGAGGTAGGCAGTAGGTGGTGACAACACTATCTGTCCTTTGTAATCCTCCACGTTCAGCTATGCCACAGGCTCTTGGCAGGAGTCGTCCTAGTATTGCTAGGGGTAAACCCGTGCCTTACCACTGGGAGGCAAGGTGTGCAGGCTTAGGGTATGGAACTAGGCTAAGCAGGTTGCACACCCTGAACCTCTAGCTCCGCGTTAGCCTTTCAGGGGTGAGAACCATTCGGCGACATGGACCCCGAGCAAGAAAACGACCATTGGACTCCAAACACATTGCATGTACCTCATGTGGGCTCGCCTTTAGCTGGATAGCATAACTCCAACTAGGACGAGATAGGGAAAGTGTGACCGTGCATACAACAGGCAATATGCGAAAACGAGCATAACTTCATGAACATAAAATTAATGCATAATTAAATGAACATGGTAATATAGTGTGACAATATTCAGGTTATGGTTATTGCATTATTCAGGAGTATGGGTCATTCGACCCCTAGTACTTAGCTGCAGTGCTGAGGGGGACAAAGTGTACACGCTTAGGATGCAGGACCAGACTAAGCACGCTGCACACTCTGGACCCCCTGCTGGTGTTAGCAGAAGTATGAGATGATCGGCCTCGAGTACTCAGCCGCTGCACTGGGGAGGCAAAGTGTACACACTTAGGGTGCAGGACCAGGCTGTACACTCTGGACCTCCCGCTGACATTAGCCTTTTAGGGGAGGGGCCGTTCAACACCAAGAGGCCCCGAGCAAGAAAATAACCAAAAGACCCCAGATTCCTCAACCCCGCCTTGTTCAGGGTGTATGCCGTCTGGCCCCCAATGTTCAGCTGTAGCGCTGGGGAAGTAGAGTGCACATTCTTAGGGTATGAAACCATGCTAAGCAGGCTGCGCACCCTGGACCTCCCGCTTGGCGTACACCATTTGGCACCACAGGACCGCAAACAAGAGGGTGGTCAAAAAACCGCGGATACTCCATAGGTACCTTAAGTAGACCTGCACGCTGCCCGCACTAGCAGCAGACGATGTCGTTGTTGCCGTTGTGACCGGAAACCGCTTGACGTCCTGCCCATGGGACCACTTAGAGGCCCCTGGTAGGTGTGGCCAACTTGTTGTGCACGCCTACCGCTTAGTCGCAAGATGTCGACGGCGGGCCCCTGGCGGAGCGCGGGAGCTTGGGTAGTTGACGCCGGCGCGCCCCCTGGGAGCGCCAGACTTTGAATTGAGATGCGTGGTCATTGTCGAAGAAGTCTCTGGCGGCGATGACGCCAAGGTAGCCGCCGAACCGAGGCGGCGCCCACCCACAACGTGCGGAACATCGATGGCAGGCCCCCCCTGGGAGGTGCTGGAGCTGGATGCTCCAGCGACACCCACCCTTAATGTGCGGGATGTTGACGGCGGGCCCCCTGGGAGGTTGCGGAGCAGTATGCTCCGGTGGCGCCCACTCTAAATGTGTGAGATGTTGACGGCAGACCCCTGGGTGGTGCTAGAGCAGAATGCTTTGGTGGCGCCCACTGTCAACGTGCGAAACGTCGACGATTGGCCCCGTAGGAGGTGTCGGAGCTTGATGATGCGGCGGCGCCCACCCTCAATGTGCGGAACGTTGATGACGGGCGCCCTGGGAGGTGCTGGAGCTAGATTCTCCGATGATGCCCACCCTCAATGTGCGGAATGTCGACGGCAGGCCCCCTAGGGGGTGCTGCAGCTGGGTGCTCCGGTAAGCGCCAGCCTGGCCAGCTGCAACTGTGTGCTGGCGTGACGGACCAGACCGCGCTCTGTAGCGAGATCTGGTCACGACACCATCCGCCGTGTGGAGACGGCGTCTGGGATCATCCATAGGCCTGATGTTTACCATTGCGGTGAAGGCACAACTTCTTAAGAGGAAAAATCCCCCTACCTAGCGTGCCAAATGTCAAAGTGTTTCTACGACACTTCCCCCGGACCTGCTTTGAGAGCAGCCCACATATTTTCTTGATCGGTGGGGGCTTAGTCCTCAGGCAAGGCTACGCGTATGAGAGATGGGTGAGATGGTGGTTTACGTGGTTCGGACCGCCGGAGCATAATACCCTACTCCGCGGTGAGTGTTGTATTGCTTGAGAGTCAAAGTTGTGAATCTGAGAGTTCAAGTGCACATATGTGTCTAAAATGGCATGTCCTTTGTAGTGGTGGCAGCCCCATCCTTCTATAGTCAAGGCCGGACACCTTACAAGTGGGGTGCAAGATCTGACAGGTGGCCTCGAGGTGATCTTATCCTGCACAAGATCTAAGTCTTCTTGCGTACGCTACCTCTGACTGCGGCTTGAAGACCCACTGTCTTGCTGTGTCAGACGCCACTGGCTATGTGTAGTGGTTGATGATGAAAGGAAACATCCCATTCGTCTTGCCGCCATAAGCTACCTAGCATGGGGTAGCCCTGCAGCGCCTTCACTACGATGTGACTGGACGCAGCGGTACCTAACAGGGACATGCGCCACACCTGTGTACTTGGGGAAGGCGCATGCCTTCAATGCGCGACTGGACAGGACACACCGCCCTTTACTCTTCGAGACCCACGATCCTTTGCAGATCTATTGATAGCTGGTACTTCATAGATGAAAATCCACAAGCGCACGGACAAACCGCTGTAGCACTTCCCCTGAAAGAGTATTCCCAAGGGTATCGAATCCAAGAAACATGTGTGCTAATCTTCTAACTGGTTCACCCAAGGACACAAAGCTTGGTGGTAGGCAAGGGGTAGAGTGGATTTCCTAGAGAAGGGTTTATAATTCAAAGCAAGTCGGTCAATAGCAGCTTGTATTGGGCACGAGCTTACCCTGGTCTGCCAGGTGACTCCCGCTAAGAGCCTACGTCGTAGTCGAATGTGGGGGATTACAATGGTCAAATAGGGCTGTCACCACCTGCCACCTACCTCTACAACCCGTGGACTACGAGATAACCAAAGGTAACATCAAGCCTAAACACCACGCCTAAGCTGACGATTACTTCCCTAACCTCTCGCGCAAAGACTAGGGCCTCTAAATGAATAGAGCAATGAACGAACAAGCAAGTAAGGAATTAACTTGCTTGAATTAAATAAATGAAATCAATTGGAAATCATGTACCTTAACTGCGATGGCAAGAACTGTCAAGTTACAAAGGTGGAGAGGGTTCGACAAGCCCGAACCCTATCCTGAAGTGGAAGAAGACCGACAAGCCAGAGCCTCCTCCTACTCCTCTTTCTCACTCTCTCCCTATTTTCTAAGCACTTGGGGAGCACTACGCCTTTGGAGTGGAGTACTAGACTCAAGCTTTTGGTGTGTGGAGTGAGGAAACCCCCTACCCCCTATTTTTACCCTCCAAAGGTCGGTTTGGTGCCAGAAAAAGCGAGGGACTCAGTCGCCATCGTGATCTCCAAGCCACGAGGAGCCAACATGTGGCGGTTGACCGAATTTGGCGTGTTTACCTAGTCGGCCGACCTAACACTTCGGCCGACTTGCAAACGGCTCCAATCGCGCCGAAACTTCTCTGTAACACTGTTATGTGGGCCCCCATCATGGGTATTGGTGATTCCCCTCATTTTTAGTGGTTTTCTCCTCCGAGTGGGCCCCAAAATCCTCGTGCTTGCGCCTGATTGGTCAGAGGGTGTGTTTCTTGGATTGGTCCTTGTGAATACCTCTAATTATGGGCACAATTCACCTGCATACACAATTGCACCAACACATGTGGAGATAGTTAGTAAATAATGCCTACCACTATGTTGGTTGTCCAATCCATAGCTTTTATGAAAGTTGTTGACGGTCGTATTTGGCAATTAAGGACCATCAACAAACCCCCCACACTTAGTCCTTTACTCGTCCTCGAGTGAAGGCAAGAAGAACTAAGTGATATCATAATTCAGCTACAAGTAGGAAATATGTATACAAAACATTTCAACACATATCTTTGTTCAAGAACCTTTGATATGTGGCTACCACATCATCTTGGGCGTTTGAGAGATGGAACATCTTGAATGTAGTTCACCTGGATTCCAACTATTGAAATAAACTTGAAAATTGCTATATTTTCTCAAGTCAAAAAGATATTGCCATGCTCCTCAGAAGAATGCTCTCGTCTCTCAATGTGTTTAGCCCTCACCCTGGCATGAGTTGCCACTTCTTTTCCTACAACCAAATAAACTTTTTGTGGAGCTTGGTAAGGATAGAAAGTGTCTCACTTGCAATTCATATTTTACTAAGTCAAAAACGAGATCCTCATGAGAAGACCATGCAACAAACACCATTGACTAAAGAAATTCTAGTGCACTTATTATGATGAAGAATGGTGATGATGACTCCCAATTGATTACTATTTTTTTCCTTTGTGCAAGGATGAAGCATGGCTACTTATGGCTCTCTCTTTTCTTTTCTTGTTTTTCCTCTTTTTTTTTGAATTCTCTCTTCTTCTTTTTCTTTAGAGAGCTCTCATAGCCATGCCTTCTACTCCTTTTTGTGAACTTTTTTTTCAGAGAGGATTTTGAAGAATTTGCATGGAGTATCTTTTGATGGTGGATGTGTGGAAATCATGGAATATGATGGAGTGCACAAGAAATTCCTAATCAAAGACTTTGTGCAAGTCACTCAAAAGGGTCAAGAGTTTGACAAAGTTCAATGAAAATGCAAAGTGGCATATGCATGTGGGTTTCAATATCTCTATCATATGGCCTTGGTGGGTATTTAAATTCTAATGAGAGAGGATGGCAAAAATCTGATGACTTTAAAAATTGCAATACCAAAATTCAATTCCAGCATGGAGAGTTTCCAAGTTTCACTCATTTACCATATCACACCAATCAAATTCTTAGGTTACATGTTTTCCTAAATTGATATGTGGTTCAAGAATATGGTAATGAAATTGAAATGATAAGTAGACATATTCCATTCCCTAGCAAAATATGATATATGAAATCGCACAATTTTAATTTCCAATGAGTTGACTGTTAATGATATTATCATGCATAATCAATTTCAACTTAAAAATTGGGTATAGAGGGATAAGAGGTGAGAGAGCGCAAACCATCGCCTTAATGAAGAAGGGTGGGCCAAGCAATCATGGCTTGGTCAAATCTTCTTGTGGTCCTTCATGTGATGCCCTTAATTGTTCTTTCAGGATGGTCTGGGCATGTTGCACTTTGGGAGGCCTGTGGGACCTCCCCCATACTTGTTCTTGTACCTGTCTTTATTTGATACGAAAACATGGAGAAGTGAAAGACTCTACCGGCCGTACCAACACCGGTGAGTCGCAGTTTATTTGGCAAAGGCACTTTGTATAATAGAATCAAAATAAGTGCCTAAGTCCTAAGTAGGAAAGTATTTATGATGTTCTACATTTTACTTCTCTCCTACTTGGCCAAATGGGGATAGTGGGATGATTGGAAAGGAGTGGTGATGTGACACCCGGTTCCGAAAATTAACCAAGTGAATGCATATGTGTGCCCAGGACGTTCAACACACATACACGAGTGCAATCAAAAACTAGTATACAGAAAATTACCACAAGACAAGATTAATTAAGCTCTTTATTTACACAAACCATATTATCCTCGAATACAAGCACTAAAGAAATTTAATGACAAGTTTGGACTAATGCAGCAGAAATAAACTAACTAAGCAAATAGGGTATAGCGCGGCTCCAACACTCCATAGGCAAAGCTGATAGTACTCCGCATTATCATCAATATACTCCCAACCCTGACTTGCAACTATTGGTGGGGGAATAGTAAGGGTGAGCACATGTCGTACTCAGCAAGTGTGGAAAGTATGACATGTGGCTGATTCAAATGACGACAATAATAATGGCTAAGTACTGAAAATTACATTAAACCATTTGAAAAGCAATATATTGTACTTAGGTGAAGTAAAACCCATTATAAACCATGTAGTTATCATAATACCAGTCCATATTTCATACCATTATCCATATTCTAGATTGCTCATTACCAATAACCATAATCAATATCAGAATTTAATTCATAACCATCCATAACCATATCATTAACCATAACCATTATAAACCATAACCATAACCAACCATCCATCCATCCCAAATCCCAATTTCCCTCTAATCATGGAAGTTGTCCAGGTGCTCATAACCGGGAGCACGGATATCATGATAGTTTTATTAGACTCTGCAGAGTTTGTACCACTTTACCCACGTGTTTGTGATTTCATCACCCGTCGGCCACTGAAGAAAACCTCCATTATGCCAAAACACTACCATAGGTGTATGGCCAAGAGACCACAAAATAGCCTTTACAAAGGTATTACTAGCCTATTTAGACCCCACTGAGGTTTCACCGGTGGCAATGTCTCCTATAGAGCACATCTTCAACCAAGGGCCCCCTCTTGAGCCATTCGGATCCCAGGGTAGTCCCACCAATCATCAACAAACCCAATCCGACTACCCCTTCCCTGAGCATCCTTAATGGTCCAAATAGCACTGGCAAAGCCCTAATTAATCAGCTACGTCACACCCATACTTGGCCTCGTGGTGGTACTGTAGTCCTGGCTTATTCTTGCATGAACCGGTCCTTAGATCTAAAGCAAGCAAACCACCATAACATCCAACCCATCCACATACCAGGCTTTCTTAGATATCCCATTACCATATCATATTATCCAGTTCATGTTAATCATCATCTCAATAATGCATAATTAAATTAAGTGATATAGTTGTCTTCCCATCCCAATTAATTGAGCGAAGCAAAAGGGTAAAAAGCCCATCCCGACTCTCTATCATAAATAGCAGGTGACAAGGGTGGTCGAAAAAATCTAGTAAACTTCCTACCATAGGATTTCCCATCAAATTGACACAAGCATGCAGTTTGCAAACAAAACATTTATTTTAGAAATAGGATCAAAATGATCAAGGATGCCTTGTTCTTGGGATTGGTACGGGACAAAGCCTTCAAACTCTTGATGCTGGAGATCCTCCGCAACACTCTCTAGTGCAAAGCCGTTTAATCCGCATAACAACATACAAGACAAGAATTACAATAAATAGATGCACATATATTACTCAATATGACATGATATGCATGATTAATGTAATTGTGAAGCAAAACTAGTTAATGAGTTTCTTTTAATGTTTATTAATCAATTACAATGGTTATTAACACGTCTACACAGGGTTGGGGTTGATTCGATCTAACTTGGAATTAATTCAACAGGAAATAGATCGCAAAAATCGGACAAGTACGCACTACGCCGGACTAGTCCGCACTGCGCAGGAACAACAAATTAGGGTTTTCTAGATCGACGTGAATTTAGGGATTTTGGGTTGAATTCACATAAGGAAAAGGAAGTAGAAGGTGTACCAGGTGTTTAGAACTCCAATGAATCAAGGATCTTGGAGGCAACACTTGGATCTTGATGATCTAGGGTTAATGAATAACTTGATGGTGGATTGTTGATGAAGAACGCGAAGTTGATAGAGATCTTGATCCTGTTTCGTTTCATCATCTTCTTCTTCTTGTTCTAGATCTCTTTCTCCCTCCTTTGGTGGCGGCTATTCACGACCCATGGTTTGGGTGTGGTGGAAAAGTGGCAAATAGATGTCAAGCCAAGGGGTGGGGTTGTCTATATAGAGGTGGAGGCTAGGGTTAGATGAATTTCGAGTTTGAGATGAGTATAGGTTGGTTTGGAGTCCCACATGGGCTCTAAAAGAGTTAGGCACGGCGTCTCTAGGCCCACTTAACATGAAACCCAAGAAACAAGTCATGAAACAAAAGATCAACTCAGAGTCGCGATTTATCGGACTAGTCCGAAGTTGGACAGAGAGATATCGGACAAGTCCGGACTGGATATCGAACAAGTCTGAACATATCCAGAGGGAAAAAACAGACAAATCTGGCAAAAAATCGGACAAGTCCAACTTTATTCAGAGGGAAAAACGGACAAGTCCGTTGGAACACCGGAAAAGTCCAGGGACATAGCAAAATTTCTAAGGAATTGGAACACCGAATTAGTCCGCACAGGACTGGACAATTCCGAAAGTGTCCAAAGGGAAAATAAGACTAGTCCGCAGAAAAATGGACAAGTTCATTTGAAGTCCGAGAGAAATCGGACTAGTCCGCACCAAAATCGGACTAGTCGGCACTTTCCAACATTCTTAAGTGCGAGTTTGTTTGTAATTCATTTTAAACTTGTTCCTTTTTATGTTGCTCAATGTTAAACATATATTAGAATGTATGCAATGCATGATGCATGAAAATGAGGATGTTACAAACCTACCCCCCTTAAAATGAATCTCGTCCTCGAGATTCGACGCGGAAGAGAAAAGATAGGGAAAATCCTTCTTTATATTGTCCTCCAACTCCCAAGTTGCCTCTGATTCAGTATGATGCTTCCATTGAAACTTGCACCATCGAATAACCTTGTTCCTTGTGACCCTCTCCTTGGTTTCCAAGATTTTGATCGGTTGCTCGACATAAGTCAAATCTTCCTCTAGTTCCAATTCTTCCATTGGCACTTGTTCTTGTGGTACCCTCAAGCACTTCTTGAGCTGGGAAACATGAAGGACATCATGGACATCTGAAAGATGAGTTGACATCTCTAGTTTATAGACTACTTCTCCTCGTTTGTCCAAAACCTTGAATGGCCCAATGTATCGAGGTGCTAGCTTGCCTCTTATGTTAAACCTCTTATGACATCTCATTGGTGACACCTTGAGGTAAACAAAATCTCCTATTTCAAAGGCTAGTTTCCTTCTCCTATTATCCGCATAGTCCTTTTGCCTTGATTGAGCAGCCCTCAAGTTTTCGCGAATGGTCTGAACTTGCTTTTCAGCTTCTAGCAAAACATCCGGACCAAATACTTGATTCTCCTCTGTCTCACTCCAGAACAAGGGCGTCCTACACCTCCTTCCATATAGTGCTTCATAGGGTGACATTTTCAAACTTGTTTGGTAATTATTGTTGTATGAAAATTCTGCATATGGCAAGATCTTGTCCCAACTTTCTCCATGCTTCAAAGCACAAGCTCTTAACATGTCCTCTAAAATCTGATTGGTCCTCTCAGTTTGTCCATCCGTTTGTGGGTGATATGCTGAGCTGAAATTCAACCTTGTTCCCAATGCTTCATGCAATTTCTGCCAAAACCTGGAGGTAAATTGAGAACCTCTATCCGATACTATCTTCTTTGGCACCCCATGTCGACGCACAATATGCTCCATGTATATTTCAACCAATTGTGCAGCTGTATACTTGGTCTTAACAGGGATGAAATTAGCTGATTTGGTCAACCGATTCACAATTACCCAAATAGAGTCATAACAGGACTGGGTAATCCAACTATAAAGTCCATACCAATCTCTTCCCACTTCCACTCCAGAATCTTTAATGGTTGCAATAATCCTGCTGGCCTTTGATGTTCCGCCTTGACTCGTTGGCACACATCACACAGTGCTACATATTTAGCTATGTCCTTTTTCATGCTAGCCCACCAATAGCATGTTTTTAAATCCTTGTACATCTTCGTACAACCGGGGTGAGTCGAGTATGGCAAGTCATGTGCCTGTTTTAGTATTGTCTCCCAAATATGCTTCACATTAGGCACGACAATCATTTTTCCGATCCATAAGGTACCATGTTCGTCCTCATCAAACCTGAATTCTCTTCCCTCGTGGGTCCTCTCTTTAATCTCCTGAATTTCCTCATCCTTGGTCTCACCCTCTCGAATTTCTTGCTCCAAGGTCGGATTTAACTCCATCATCCCCATCTCATTTACAAATCCAAGGTTCAACCATTCAAACTCCTTGCATAGCTCGGATGGCAGTCCTTGAACCGCGAGTTGATGACTTACTCCTTTTCTACTCAATGCATCGACCACAACATTAGCCTTCCCTGGATGATAATTATTCCCAAATCAAAATCTTTGATAAGATCCATCCATCTTCGTTGTCTCAAATTCAGATCCACTTGTGTGAAAATATACTTAAGACTCTTGTGATCCGTATAAATTTCACACCTATGTCCAAGGATATAATGTCTCCAAATTTTCAATGCGTGTACCACGGATGCAAGTTCCAAATAATGGGTTGGATAGTTCCGCTCATGTTTCTTCAATTGTCTTGATGTGTAGGTGACCACTTGACCTTCTTGCATGAGCACACATCCAAGTCCTTGTCTTGATGCATCACAATAGATATCAAAGCTCTTGATCATGTCCGGCAATACCAAAACTGGGGCTGTTGTTAACCTTTTCTTCAACTCCTCAAAACTTTCTTGACAAGTTTGAGTCCATTGAAATGCTTTCCCCTTCATTAGCAACTCCGTCATTGGCTTGTCTATTTTAGAAAAGTCCTTGATGAATCGACGGTAATATCCAGCCATTTTAAGAAAACTCTGGATCTCCTTTACATTCTGCGGGGGCTCCCATTTTAACACGTCCCTCACTTTTCTGGGGTCAACCGATACTCCTCCTCCTGAGATGATATGACCAAAAAACGACACCTATTTCAACCAAAACTGGCACTTGCTGAATTTAGCGTACAGTTGATGCTCCATCAATTTCTGCAATGTAAGCCTCAAGTGTTCCTCGTGTTCCTTCTCATCCTTCGAGTAGATCATGATGTCACCAACAAACACCACAACAAACTTATCCAAGTACTCTATGAAGACCTTATTCATGAGGTACATAAAGTAGGCAGGCACATTTGTCAATCCAAAGGACATCACGGTGTACTCATAAGATCTATATCTTGTCCTAAAAGCTGTCTTAGGTACGGGTGGGCAAAAAAACCAGAAACCGAACACCGAAACTGAATTAACCGGAACCGAAACTGAATTAATCTGAACCGATAAAACCAACACATAATTCGGTTCCTGTTTTGTGAAAACAGAATATTTTTTCCGGTTTCGGTTTTTTTAACCGGTTAACCGAAAAACCGATCTAATCCAATGAATACAGTTCAGCCCAATAGTTCCATGGCCCAGCCCAGCACCGAATCCTAACAAACATTGCTCCTGCCTCATCGGCCATTCACTCCCTCCTCCCCGCCGCCCTTGCTCCGGCTCCACTCCCCGACACTCGCGTCATCGCCCGTTGTCCTCGCTCTGGCTCCGCTCCCCCCAACACCCGCGGCATCACCCGCCGCTCTGCTCATCGACACCTGTTGCATCGCTCGCCGCTCCGCTCCCCAAGCATCGTCCACCGCCCCGCTCACCGACACTTGTGGCATCGCTCGCTGCTCCGCTCCCCAAAGCATCGCCCGCCCACCTCCTCGATGTATCATTCGCGGCCCTCGCTCCGCTCCCCGAGGCATCGCCCGCCACCCGTCGCCCCCTCTCTGGTCTCCGCCGACGTCGCCCCTCGCCCTTCCCAACGGTCACCTCTGTCTGACGACCGCCCTAACCGAGACCTCGATGCCCCACCGCCCGTCACGTGTGGCAGGCCGACAGCCGCCTCCATCCAACGACCGGTGTCCGAGCCTGCGACGGCTACAGCGCCGCGGCAAGTCGCGCGTCGCCATGGACGACCATGGACGGAGACTGAGGATTAGGGGTTGATGTACGGTTTTTTTTCGGTTAACCGGAAACCTAACCGAATTTCACGGTTAACCGGTGGACTGGTTTTTCATTTTCCATGTTATATTTCGGTTTCCATTTTCGAAAAACCGAATTTTGAAAAAAACCAAAAAAAGTGAACCAAATTACACCGGTTAACCGATTGGCCACCCCTAGTCTTAGGTACGTCCGATGGCCTAATCTTCATTTGAAAGTATCCCGACGTCAAATCAATCTTGGAGAAGACACAAACACCCTTCATCTAATAAAACAAGTCTTCTATATGGGGCAAGGTGTACTTGTTCTTGATGGTCACCTCGTTGAGAGCTCGGTAATCCACACACATCCTTTGGGACCCATCCTTCTTGTCCACAAATAGAACGGGCGCTCCCCAAGGTGAAGAGCTGGGGTGAATAAAATCCTTCTCTAGTTGCTCTTGAATCTGCTTCTTGAGCCCCGCTAATTCCTTAGGAGGCATCCTATATGATCTCTTAGCTATAGGTGCAGTTCCAGGTATTAAATCAATAACAAACTCAATGTCTCAGTCAGGTGGCATACCTGACAACTCATCCAAAAACACGTCCAAAAATTCATACACCACCGAAATCTCCTCAATTGCGGCAGCGTCCATATGGTTCAGCTCCAATTGCTTCGGTGGATGTTGAGATGCTTCAAATTCTACGGTGATCCCTTCCTCATTGGTCAACTTCACCGTCTTTGTGGCACACTCAATAACTCCATTGTGCTTACTTAACCAGTCCATACCAAGTATAATGTCCAGTCCTTGAGAATCCAAAACAATGAGGTTGGCGGAGAAGTCTACCCCCCTTATTCTAAGGCTTACTTTTGGACATACTGTATTTTTCCTCATCTCTCCTCCGGGAGACTTAACCAATAGAGCAAACTTCATATGAGAGATAGGCAAACTATACTTGGCAACAAATTTCGATGCAATGAATGAATGCGATGCTCCAGAATCAAATAACATAGTCGCCGGGTTGGAGTTTGCGAGAAATATACCAATCACCACGTCATCCGCTTGTTGCGCTTCCTCCATAGAGACATGGTTCACGTTGTCACGAGCAAAATTCTGCTGTCCACGATTTCCTTGCGGCTGTCCTCCATTGGGTATTGGCTTTTGCCTTGGCGCATTGCTTCCTTGACCAAGGCCTGACTTAGGACATTGATGTGCAAAGTGTCCAACTTCTCCACAAGTATAACACTTCTTTGCTGCACCAGAACTTGAACGGACTTGGTTCTGAACATTTGCACCAGGAAAATTAGCACGAGGTGCAAAAGGCATTGGAGGCCTAGGTTCTTGTATGAGAGGGCACTGCTGCACAAACTGAGTTGGGCTCTGTGCGTAACCAGAGCGATGAACAAGCGCAGAGGAGGTGAAATAAGGCGTATTTGGCGGTGAAAAGTGAGGGAACACATTACTTCCTTGTTGCTGTCCTTGATATGGCGCCTTCCTATTGCTGTCTAGTTCCATCTCACAGACCTTGTTCTCCACAACAATTGCTTTGTCCACAAGATTATGGAAATTGGCATAGTCACAATTCAGCAATTGCACTTGGATCTCATTGTTAAGGCCTCTCATAAAAAGATATTGCTTCTGGCTATCCTGGCTCACATCCTCAGGTGCATACCTTGAAAGTTGAGTGAATTTGTTGAGATATTCACCCATGCTCGATCTTCCTTGCCTCAAGTTCTCAAATTCTTGTCTTTTCAAAATCATAACTCCCTCCGGCACATAATGAGAACGGAAGCTCTCCTTGAATTCCCCCCAGGTGATTCTTTCCTGATTCTTATGAGCATTGCAATAAGCATCCCACCAATCCACAGCTGCTCCAACAAGTTGATGAGACACAAATAGGACCTTCTCCTGATCACTGCATTGAAGAATAGCAAGCTTCTTCTCCACGGACTTGAGCCAATCATCAGCATCCATAGGGTCAGCGTCTTGAGCAAAGATCGGCGGCCTAGTCCTCATAAACTCTCCCAACCGGTTGTGAGGAAGCGGGGGTGGCGGTGGAGGCATGTGGGGCTAATTGTTGATGTTACCAGCCTGCAACTGTCCCATAGTTTGTATCATGGTCTGCATGAGCTAGTTCTGCATGACCAAAAGCTGCTCAATATTGATAGCTCCATGAGCAGGTCCTTGTCCATTGTTGTTATGAGGTGCTCCATTATTCTCGTTCTCATCATTACCATCCGTCTGGTTGTGAGTCCTCATCATCTGAAGAAAAGCAAGGGATAAGAATTTAGAAACGTCCCCAACTATATGCATCAAGGGATATGAAACTAAGAAACTAACTACTCTAGCCTATGTGGATATGGAAATACTAAAGCATCCCAAAATCCTCTATTAAGCACACAAACAACAATATATAACAAGCAGCACACCAAGCAAAAACACATCAATCCCTGAGTGTTCCTATGTGCTCTAAAGTGTCCATTCCATCTAGGCTGCATCCAATAGTCAACCTGTGGCTCTGATACAATTTGTGACACCCGGTTCCAAAAATGAACCAAGTAAATGCATATGTGTGCCCAGGATGTTCAACACACATACATGAGTGCAATCACAAACGAGTATACAAAAAACTACCACAAGACAAGATTAATTAAGCTCTTTATTTACACAAACCATATTATCCTCGAATACAAGCACTAATGAAAATTAAGGACAAGTTTGAACTAATGCAGCGGAAATAAACTAATTAAGCAACTAAGAAGCTAAGCAAATAGGGTATAGCGCGGCTCCAACACTCCACAGGCAATGCTGACAGCAGACACGGCCTAGTACTCCACATTCTCATTGATATACCTGCAACTGTTGGTGGGGGAATTGCAAGGGTGAGTACATGTAGTACGTAGCAAGTGTGGAAAGTATGACACGTGGCTGATTCAAATGACGACAATAATAATGGCTAAGTGCTTAAAAGTACATTAAAACATTTGAAAAGCAATATGTTGTACTTAGATGGAGTAAAACCCATTATAAACCATGTAGTTATCATAATACTAGTCCATATTTCATACCATTATCCATATTCCAGATTGCTCATTACCAATAACCATAATCAATATCAGAATTTAATTCATAACCATCCATAACTATATCATTAACCATAACCATTACCAACCATAACCATAACCAACCAACCATCCATCCCAAATCCCAATTTCCCTCTAATCATGGAAGTTGTCCAGGTGCTCATCACCGGGAGCGCGGCTATCATGATAGTTTTATTAGACTCTGCGGAGTTTGCACCACTTTATCCACGTGTTTGTGATTTCATCACCCGTCGACGACTAAAGAAAACCTCCATTATGCCAAAACACTACCATAGGTGTATGGCCAAGAGACCACAAATAGCCTTTACAAAGGGATTACTAGCCTATTTAGACCCCACTGAGTTTTCACCGGTGGCGATGTCTCCTACAAAGCATATCTTCAACCAAGGGCACCCTCTTGAGCCATTCGGATCCCAGGGTAGTCCCACCAATCATCAACAAACCCAATCCGACTACCCTTCCCCAAGCATCCTTAATGGTCCAAATAGCACTGGCAAAGCCCTAATTAATCAGCTACGTCGCACCCATACTTGGCCTCGTGGTGGTACTGTAGTCCTGGCTTATTCTCGCATGAACCGATCCTTAGATCTAAAGCAAGCAAACCACCATAACATACAACCCATCCACATACCAGGCTTGCATAGATCTCCCATTACCATATCATATTATCTAGTTCATGTTAATCATCATCTCATTAATGCATAATTAAATTAAGTGGTATAGTTGTCTTTCCATCCCAATTAATTGAGCGAAGCAAAAGGGTAAAGAGCCCATCCCAACTCTCTACCATAAATACCAGGTGACAAGGGTGGTCGAACAAATCTAGTAAACTTCCTACCATAGGATTTCCCATCAAATTGACACAAGCATGCAGTTTGCAAACAACACATTTATTTTAGAAAGAGGATCAATATGATCAAGGACACTTGCCTTGCTCTTGGGATTGGTTTGGGTCAAAGCCTTCAATCTCTTGATGCTGGAGATCCTCCGCAATGCTCTGTAGTGCAAAGCCGTCTAATCCGCATAACAACATACAAGACAAGAGTTACAATCAATAGATGCACATATATTACTCAATATGACATGATATGCATGAATAATGTAATCTTGAAGCAAAACTAGTTAATTAGTTGCTTTTAATGTTTATTAATCAATTACAATATTAACACGTCTACACAGGGTTGTGGTTGATTTGATCTAACTTGGAATTAATTCAACAGGAAATAGATTGCAAAAATTGGACAAGTCCGCAGTAAGCCAGACTAGTCCGCACTGCGCAGGAACAACATATTAGGATTTTCTAGATCGACGTGAATTTGGAGATTTATGGTTTAATTCACGTAAGTAAAAAGAAGTAGAAGGTGTACCAGGTGTTTAGAACTACAATGAATCAAGGATCTTGGAGGCAACACTTGGATCTTGATGATCTAGGGTTGATAAAGAACTTGATGGTGGATTGTTGACAAAGAACGCGAAGTTGATGGAGATCTTGATCCTCTTTCGTTTCCTCCTCCTATTCTTCTTCTTGTTCTATATCTCTTTCTCCCTCCTTGGTGGTGGCTATTCACGAGCTAGGGTTTGGGTGTGGTGGAAAAGTGGCAAATAGATGTCAAGCCAAGGAGTGGGGTTGTTTATATAGAGGTGGAGGCTAGGGTTAGATGGATTTCGAGTTTGAGATGAGTAGAGGTCGGTTTGTAGTCCCACATGGGCTCTAAAGGAGTTAGGCACGACATCCCTAGGCCCACTTAACGTGAAATCCAAGAAACAAGTCATGAAACAAAAGATCAACTTGGAGTCGTGATTTATCAAACAAGTTCAAAAAGGGCCGGACCAGTCCAAAGTTGGACAGAGAGATATCGGACAAGTACGGACTGGATATCGGACAAGTCCGAACTTATCCACAGGGGAAAAATAGACAAGTCTGGCCAAAAGTCGGACAAGTCCAACTTTAGTCAGAGGGAAAAATGGACAAGTCTGATAGAACACCAGACAAGTCCAGGGACTTAGCAAAATTTCCAAGGAATTGGAACACCTGACTAGTCTGCACAAGACCGTACAAGTCCAAAAGTGTCCAGAGGGAAAAAAGACTAGTCCGCAGAAAAACGGACAAGTCCGTTTGATGTCAGATAGGAATCGGACTAGTCCGCACTAAAATTGGACTAATATGCACTTTCTAGAATTCTTAAGTGAGGTTTTGTTTCTAATTCATTTTAAACTTGCTCCTTTTTATGTTGCTCAATGTTAAACATACATTAGAATGTATGCAATGCATGATGCATGAAAATGAGAGTGTTACAGGTGAGGATTGGAGTTTGCTTTTACTGGAAATGGAAAATTTAACCAAACTTCATGGATATGCGTTAAAGTCAATCTAATTGACTACGTCTTCCTCTTTATCCAAAGTTTCTTCGAGTTCTAAAAAGATCTTGAGACGGTGCCCATTTACTTTGAATAGATGACCTTCATCATTTTGGAGTGTTATTGCTCCATGAGATGAAGTATTTACCACAGTATAGGGACCTTCCCATTTACTTTTCAGTTTTCCATGTCCAAAAAGTTTGACTCTAGAGTTGAAAAGTAGGACTTTATCTCCAGGCTTGAACTCCTTAGGCGTAATTCTTTTATCGTGCCACCTCTTGGTTTTCTCTTTATAGATGTTGGCACTATGGTACGCCTTATCCCTCCATTCTTCCAGTTTAGAAATTTGCATCTTGCGTAATTTTCCAGCTTTGTGGAGATCCATGTTCCACTTCTTGATAGCCCAATATGCTCTATGTTCAAATTCTATGGGCAAATGACAAGTTTTCCCGTAGACAATTTGGAAAGGTGAGATTCCAATGGGTGTCTTATAGGTGGTACGGTATGCCCAAAGTGCATCGGGTAGTTTGTTCTTCCACCCATTCCCCATCTCAAAGACGGTCTTTTGCAGAATATTCTTGATTTGTTTGTTTGAAGTTTCTGCTTGACCACTTATTTGGGATGGTATGGAGTAGCAATGTTATGCCTAACCCCAAGCTCCATCAGAAAGCTCCAGAAGGTATTATCAATGAAATGAGACCCTCCATCACTTATGACCATTCAGGGAGTTCCAAACTGTGGGAAAATGATTTCATAAAACATTTTCCGTGCATTCTTGGCATCGGCATGTTTGCATGGTAATGTTTCTACCCATTTGGACACATAATCTACGCCACCAGAATATACTCGCAATCATAGGACTTTGGGAAAGGTCCCATGAAGTCTATCCCCCACACATCATATAATTCTACTTGGAGATTATATGTGAGGGGCATCACATTGCGAGTAGTGATTCCTCTATGCTTTTGACATTCTCGACATCTTCGAACAAATTCCTTTGTATCCTCATACATTGAGGGCCAAAAGAATCCGCTTTGCCAGATCTTTGCCTGAGTATGGTGAACACTATAGTGCCCACCATAGAGGGCCACATGGCATCTTTCGATGATTTTGGTGCCTTCGATTGTTGGGATGCACCTTTTAAGCAGCCCATTGGAACATACCCTATAGAGGTATGGATCATCCCACAGGTGACGTCGACTCTAAAAAATGAGCTTTTTCTTATCCTGCCCTGGTGGTACGTACCTCGTAACCATGAAGTTTACGATGTCCGCATACCAAGGGTTAGAGTCGGTCTCCTTGAGCAACATTTCATCATGTAGGAAATCATTGATAGGTATGTCTGGTGTACTTGGGATTTCCATACGTGAGTGGTGATCAACGACATAATTCTCTACTCCCTTTTTATCCTTTATCTCCAGGTCAAACTCTTGGAGTAGGATAATTCATCAGATTAGCCTAGGTTTAGCATCTTTCTTGGTGAGCAAATATTTCAAAGCAACATGGTCTGTGTACACTATGATTTTTGCTCCAACCAAGTATGTTCTAAATTTATTGATAGCAAAGATAACTGCTAGGAGCTCCTTTTAAGTTGTGTCATAGTTAAGCTGAGATCCTGATAGAGTCTTGCAAGCGTAGGCTATTGCATGATGCTTCTTATCCTTGGTTTGGCCAAGGACCGCTCCAACGACATAATCACTAGCATCACACATGATTCTGAATGGTAGCGTCCAATCAGGGGGGTTGAAGGATTGGAGATGTGATGAGTGCCTTCTTGAGGATGTCAAAAGATTGGTGACACTCATCATCGAAATCAAAGAGCACATCCTTAGCTAATAGTCTAGTGAGGGGTCTAGCGATTTTGGAAAAATCCTTAATAAATCGTCGGTAGAACCCCGCATGGCCTAAAAAGCTATGGATACCCTTAATGTTGGTGGGAGGTGGAAGCCTTTCAATAACTTCAATTTTGGGTTCGTCCACCTCAATCCCCCTTTTGGCCACCAAGTGTCCTAAGACGATGCCTTCACGAACCATAAAATGACACTTTTCCTAATTTAGCACTAGGTCCTTCTCTTGGCATATTTATAAGACCTTGTCTAGGTTCTTAATACAATGATCAAAAGTTTTTCCATAGACAGAAAATTCGTCCATGAAAACTTCCATGATTTCCTTGATCATGTCTGAGAAAATAGACATCATGCACATTTGGAACGAAGTGGGTGCATTACACAACCCGAACGACATTCGTCAATAGGCATACGTTCCGTAAAGGCACGTGGAGGTGGTCTTACTTTTATCATCAAGGTGGATGGGAATTTGATGGTAACCAGAATACCCATCAAGGAAACAAAAGAAGGAATCTTTCGCTAGCCGCTCAAGCATTTCATCAATGAAAGGAAGCGGGAAGTGATCCTTCATTGTTGCCTTGTTGAGTTTTATATAGTCAATACACATCCTCCACCCTGTGACGGTTCATTGAGGAATGAGTTCATTCCTCTCATTTTGAACGATTATCATTCCTCCTTTCTGGGGCACTACTTGGGTAGGGCTAACCCACTCACTATGGGGAACGGGATAAATTATCCCGACATGCAAGAGTTTCAAGACCTCCTTCTGGACAACCTCCTCATATCATTGTTCAACCTCCTTTGAGGTTCCCTAGATGGTGTTCTAAGAGTGTCGGTGGAAATGCGATAGGTGCAAAGAGCAGGGCTAATTCCCTTAAGTTCTGGAGTGAGTAGCATAGGACGAATCTATGCTTTTCTAAGACGATCATGAATTTGGTAGTTATGCTTGTGAAAGCTTGTCACTTATGATGACAGGACCTTCCACATCACCATGTAGGAAAGCATAGCGTAGGCCTGGAGGTAGAGTTTTCAACTCAATCAGGGGCTTTTGTGATGACTCTTCTTTGGGCAAATCAAATGTCTCCTGCAATTCATCCTCTTCTTAGATGAATTATTGTTCTTCTTCAATTTCTGGAGAGTCTAAGAATTGAGGGGCCATGGCTTCCTCGATTGGCTCACCCTTAGGGGGAGGTTCTGCTAATGTGTTCTCGAATCGCAGAATGGGAATGGAAAACTTTCTCCCTCCGAGTTTAACATCTAGGCCGCCTTTTGAGGGTGCATCCACGAGTAATTTCTCAATGGGTAACCCTATCATTACATCGAAGTCTTGGACTTCTAAGATATGAAAATCAAGGCAGAACTCAATGTTCTCATGTCTTATAGACATGTTTTGTAAAATCCCATATCCTTCCTTGATATTTCAATAGGAGTCTCTGAAGGATTTTCTTGTTGGAGCCCAGGGTAGATCACCCAAAATGGCTAAAGCACAATTTTTGGAAATGATATTGGCTCCAACAGTGGGATTATAAAGGACGTTCAACATTACCCCTCGAATAAGACATCAAATGGTTGCTGGGGGTGAGTTTACCCGAATTATTTTAGGTGAAAGCTCAACCTCTGCCGTCCATTCCCTACTCATGATCGAGGTCAACTACTTGATCATTTCCTGAAGGAATTTTCCTTTGAGCGGATCAAGGAGTGAGGGATGTAATGATGGTTTGCTTCCATAACAATACTTCGAGGCATTCCCAAAATATTCAAAAAGATCTTCTTCAAAGCACAATGGAAACTCCGAAGGTCAAATTTCTTCTTCCTTTAGTGTCTTTGGTTCGGGTGAGGATTCCATAGTCACAACTTGAGATGAACATGGTATGGGTTCCAAGTTGACTATGGGAGCATCCTCATGTCTCGACACAACTTTCTCTTGACGAGGTTCATTAAGACAGGCGATGAAGGATGTATTTTCTAGAATGCGTTCTAGAATTTTCCTTCCTTCATTCAGTGTCTTATGGAGGAAAAAGCCTCAAGCCGTTATGTCGAGGTATAGGGCAGAATCCTTGTCAAGCCTGAAACAAAAATGTTGTAATAACACATGTTCAAGAATTGACAAGTTGGGGCTTGATTTGGTTATCAATGAGAATCTAGCCTAGGATGCACCTATAGATTCCTTCTCAATTTGCTGAAAGTTAAGAACTTCTCTTTGTAGAGAGGCAACTTGTGAGAGTGGAAAGAATGCAAGACAAAAATTGTCCCGAAGTTCTTTCCATTTTCCATTTGCATTTCTGACGGTATGAGTGTACCACTGCTTCGCTCTTCCCTTGAAGGAAATGAGAAACAATCTCCACTTAAGGGTTTCTTGTGTCATGCCCTTGATTAGAAAGCATGAACACAATTGCTCAAACTCTTGCAGGTCATGGCAGGGATTCTCACAATCCGTCCCTGAGAAGGATTGCTCCTGAACCATAGCTATAAAGCCAGGGTGGAGTTCATAGCCAGTTGAGCAAATGGGATCCGCCGATGGCGGAGGCTCACATAACTCACCCTTAGGAGCAGATAGAGAAAGAATGGTGGGTTGCTCCATACTTTAGATGGTAGAAAGGTAAGGAATAAAGATAAAAAATAGATACAAGGGTGAACAAGGTTCGAAGATCAACATCAACCATTCCCCGACAATGACGGCATAAATGCTTGTTGACGGCTGGTATGTCACAGATGAAAATCCGCAAGCGCACGGACAAACCGTTGTAGCACTTCCCTTTAAAGAGTATTCCCAAGGGTATCGAATCCAAGGAACGTGTGTGCTAATATTATAACTGGTTCACCCAAGGACACAAAGCTTGGTGGTAGGCAAGGGATAGAGTGGATTTCCTAAGAGAAGGGTTTCTAATTCAAAGCAAGCCGGTCAATAGCACCTTGTATTGGGCATGGGCTTACCCTAGTCTGCCAGATGACTCCCTCCAAGAGCCTACGTCGTAGTCGAATGTGGAGGATTACAACGGACGGATAGGGCTATCACCACCTACCGCCTACCTCTACAACCCGTTGACCACGAGATAATCAAAGGTAACCTCAAGCCTAGACACCACACCTACACTATCGATTACTTCCCTAACCTCTCGCGCAAAGACTAGGGCCTCTAAATGAATAGAGCAGTGAACGAACAAGCAACTAAGGAATTAACTTGCTTGAATTAAATAAATAAACTCAATTGGAAATCATGTACCTTACTTGAGATGGGAGGAATTGTCGAGGTACAAAGGTGGAGAGGGTTTGACAAGCCCGAACCCTATCCTTAAGTGGAAGAAGCCCGACAAGCTGGAGCCACCTCCTACTCCTCTTTCTCACCCTCTCCCTATTTTCTAAGCACTTGGGCAACGCTACACCTTTGGAGTGGAGTACTAGACTCAACCTTTTGGTGTTTGGAGTGAGGGAACCCCTACCCCCTATTTATACCCTCCAAAGGTCAGTTTGGCACCAGAAAAAGTGAGGGACTCAGTCACCATCATGATCTCCAAGCTGCCAGGAGCCGAAACTTGGCGGTTGACCGAATTTGGCGCATTTACCTAGTCGGCCGACCTGGCATTTCAGACGACTTGCAAACAACTCTAATCGCGCTGAAACTTCTCTATAACACTGTTATGTGGGTGTTGACGGCTGTTATATACCAATTTCATCCGTCAATTTAACTCAATTATGTGAAGGATTTGTCATTTCTTGCACACATCACCTTTCTATCTAACCCAATTCCACTTGGTCTTGTAGAAATATGTGTATGCAGCATTTTATGCAGGAAATGAGGAAATGTAGAGGGACCAATCCTATAAAATATCGTCCCAGCCAATCAGGCGATGACACGTGGCATCCCATGGATCAAATGGCCCACAAGCAGAAGTATCCGAGGAGATCCAACGGTGTATCACCCATATACATCAATGGGACCCACCTGGAAACCACCTAGAGAAAGCACACGAGAAACGGTGCAATGACTAGGTCGGCCGAACCAGGGGGTCAACCGACCTGGTCTTTGCACCAGCCTCCACGTGTTGGCTCCTCCCGGCTCCCTGGAGTCAATGGTGACTGATTTGCGCGCTTTTGGTGGCGGGAACCGACCTCAACACTAGTATAAATAGGACCCCCTACCCCTCACTTCAACACACACCACTTGGGCATCATTCTATTGTATACACTATCTTCCATAGTCCTTAGAGGAGTTAGGATGTAGAGAGGAGAGCCTCTAGTCCCAAGTCCAAATTGGGAAAGGAGTAGAAGGAGTCTCTCTTCCCAATTCCACATTGGAAAAGGTATGGCTTATGTATTCCTTCTTGTATTTGTGACTTTGTGCTCAATAAAGATATTATCTTTAGTCTTATTTTATACGTATACTTGGACAAAGCTTTTCTTGTTTGATTGTGGAGTCCATGTATGTGGAAGGTATAGTCTTTATGATTTCACTCTCATGATCACATCTTATGGTCATAAACACTATAGAACCCCACTATAGTCTATGTAGTTATGATATGATTATGTTAATATGAATGACTTATGCTATGCTTCAACATTGGTTCAACGATGTTTAGGTTAGTCATTGCCTTAGGATGGCTCGTGCCATGGCTCCTAAGGTATTTGCTTAGTATGCTAGCATGGTGCTAGGGTATTTAAGTAGCGTTGGATGTCTCGTAGACCCACGGATTGAAGAGCTAGGCAGTAAGGTGGTGACAGCCCTATCCGTCCTTTGTAATCCTCCATGTTCGGCTATGCCACAAGCTCTTGGCAGGACTCGCCCTAGTATTGCTAGGGGTAAGCCCGTGCCTGATGTGTTGAATAGTATTGCATAGGAATTCATCATTGACATGACCATTAGTATCTACCTTAGGCTATGTATATGTATTAGGAGCATTGTAGGAGCAACTCTCTAACTCTCAATCCAATCTCCCTCTAGGACCCATTTTACCCTTTAGAATAGATTGCCTAGGTCTGTGTCACACTACCCCTATTATCAACTCACCCCTGTCCCGATAATGGATTAGTATCCCATAGCTTGACCATAAAAGTAGTATATACTTTACTCCATTGCCTTCCTTTGGGATAAATACGATATCCTTGGGAATACTCATCGGTGAAATGCTACAACAGTATCTTCCGTGCGCTTGCGGATCTCATCTCTTTACCGGAGATGATCTATGGTGTTAAGAAATACCAACAAGCATTTCTGGCGCCGTTGCCGGGGATGATTTATTAGTATATCTTAGGAGCCGTCAACAAGCATTTCTGGCGCCGTTGCCGGGTAAGGAAAAGGAAGTGAAGGATAGCTATCACTTGTGATTAAGATATAGGTACTAATAGTTACTAGACACGATTACCATTGTTTGTTTTCTCCTTTGTGTGAAAACAGGGTAGTGTCGGCCTACCCATTGTATGGGATGGCCAACGAGGACGCAAGTTCTAAACTACAAGATGATTTAAGGCGTACCTCAACAAATGTCCGCTAGGCAACACCATTGCCTTTTTGCGGGAGAATTTTAGCTTTCAGTAGGAGCCAAAGTCATCCATACCCAAGCTTGGGGAAGGCTCCAAGAAGTTCTTCTTGGTTTGCCTCCACCATGGGGAGGATAGTTGGCTCTTCATCCAACACTCATGTCATGGGTTGGCTCCACCAATCCATGACCACATTCATGCTGGAGCTGAAGGAGTCCTATTCTCATTCATCATGGATGAGAAGAAGGTCTCCACTCAAGGGGTGGATTGAAGAATGTTCGAGTTCCCATAGCTTGTCATGCACACCACTTCACAAGGTGGATATGCTAGTTATGGAACTACACCTCCCATTGAAGTGTCATGAATATCCAAGTCGTTGGATATTTGTTTGGATAATCCAAGTCATGGATATTCACATGATTTATGAAAATCCATGTCATCATGGGACGCGTGGGAATTATTTCCCTAAGACCCATGAGGACCTTTTTCAAACAACAACTCCAATGGATACCATACACAAGGAGGTCAAGGGTGGAACTAACATCACTCTTGTATTCAAGGAGGCTATGGCTTTCCAAGGGATTTAAGTTCAACTAGCCTATCTTGAAGTATCTTGGCCAAGCAGAAATCAAGACAACATTCATATGAAGATCTTGGCCAAAGACAAGAACTTAAGGAGCATTCAAAGTCCAAGATATCCCACATCACATGTTAGGATTCCCACACTTCGACCAAACCCATTGAACCTAGGGCAAGTGACATTGTAGATGAAGCGTTTCTTGTTTGATTATGGAGTCCACATGTCATCATGCCCAAGGAAGCCTTTGATCCATGATCAAGGTATGGGTTGATTCAATGGAATATCAATATAGTCAGAGTGGCACCCCTAAGAAGGACAAAGCCTCACTATGCTCATGAAGGAATACATTCAAGAGGGAGAACCCGTCGCTACAACAACATGTCTATATCAATACAACGGGGAGATGCTAGGGCCACCATGTGGCCCACATGTCCAAATGACAGCCAAATGAGTTTGGCATGCCGAAACAGAAGAAATCATCCACATCTTTAACTCCGGGATTGGACAACAAATCATCGTGCTGAACAGAACGGAGGTAAGTCCTACTCATCGGACTTCAAAAATTCTGTGAGTCCTTGCCAATAGGTTAATTGGTAGTTATCTCATATTTTTTTTCCAAATTGCACCAACCCTTGCATTTGCATGTTTGAAATTCCACACTTGCATGTTGGAAAGTAAAATTTCCAACCATCATAAAACTAAAAATTTGAATTAGAGGAGAAATTTAATTGTATATGAACTACGTGCATGACCACTTGAATTTATCTTCCTAGTTCAAACCAAAAAGATTTGCTTTGACCCTCATTGCATTTACAAGTTATTTCAAGCTGGGCAAGACAATTTGAAAATTGGATTCAATTTGCTTTTGGCTAACGTAACCCGTTTTCGAGTTGTTTTGTGTTTTCTTGCTTAAAGTGCAGCTAGGTCAAAATTGTGAAGAGGTGGTATGGCAAGAAAGTGGAAGGTTTCATCAAGCTCAAGTCACCATTGGGAGGATTTTAGAACACTTCTCTCCTTCAAACTCATTTTGAGTTTGGGGAAGAGAAATGTTCAAGATGATGACCCAATGGAGGAGCCAGAACCAAATCCAACCTCAACTTGGCATTTGACATCAACCATCAAGCCTATGCAAAAAATCAAGGTTGTGAGTTTCTCACACAAAGACCTTCGTCACCAACTAATCCCCAAATGAGGTATGAGATTAGAATTTTCCATTGTTTGGTTTGCCATAGAATTGAATGTATTTGCTTGCATTTGTGAGGAAGGTTGACACTTCCTCATCATTCAGTTCTCAAGCATCCTCACAAGAGTAAGCATGGGTATTGACTTTTAGATCTCCAAAAGGAAATCCCACCTTACTTGGAAACATCTAAAACAAGTACCTAGAATCCTTTAAGCATTGTTTTGTAGACTTAGTCATTTTTTCTAGGTTTAGAAAACAAAACTTTTGGGCATGACTTAATTGGTGAATTGGCATATAGGAACTTGGGCATAGTGACAACCATTATTTTTAATTGAGCTTCATGCATAGATGGTGTCACTAGATTTCAAACTCCTAGGAATAAGTTATATCCTTGCTCTGAGATTGAATTGCTTTTTAGGAGGAGTCACTAAATTTCAAATTCCTAGTGAGGTTCAGGAGGATAATATTCAGAATCTTGTTTGTAATGGTCTAAATAATAAAAATTTGCTCTTGAAAGCTAAGATGGTTAGAAACTTTAAAAGGTGTAGGGATCCATATAGTGTATTTGTATCACATGCATTGCTATGAGTAGGAGCTTTAGAAAATATGCAACATGAATTATCCATAAAGTTCTACTATTATCAATGAATAACACATTGATCATAGATACAATTGACATTGGATCCAATGCATATTTGATTTTGTTCTTCCCCGTATGTACAAATGAAAGTTCGGTTACCTAACTCGAACGTTCATTTGTACAAGTCTCGGGAGCTAACCATCCCTCTCTATTCAAGAGAGGAAGTTTGCAGGAGTCATATTACTATGCAGACATTCATGAAGCTGATTGTTGGGATCCCTAGAGAATTCCATTTCAACATCTCTTGGCCAAGGAGTAAATTAGGATGGTTGATATCTATCGGAAATTATGGCCGAAGGTCAATCATAACTATACGAGGCTAGAGATTTGAAATGGGAACCCTCCATGAGCAACCAATGAGCTGCCACGAATGGGTGAGAGCATTATGCTCTCAACTATTTCAAGCACTCATTCAATCTCAAAGGATTTGCCACCATCTTTGGGTACAAGTTATTCCTATGTGGCTAAGAGTTATGATGTACCATGACCAATGAATGACAAGATCACACCCAATTCATATTGGGTGCAAGTTGTTCCTATGTGGCTAGAAGGTATGTCATGCCTTAGCTAAGGAACAACAGATCACATTCAATCCATGTTGAATGCATGTCATTCCTTTGTGGTTCTAGGTATGTTGTACCTTACCCAAGGAACAACTGATCATACCCAATTCATGTTGGGCACATGTCACTCCGTTATGGCAAAAATATATGATACACCTTAGCCGAAGAATGACAAACATACTCAATGTATGTTGAGTGCACGTCATTCCTTTGGATCTAAAAGGTTATCATTATCTTAGCCAATTAATAGCAAGACACACCCAACACATGGAGACCCTGATGTGCAGACGATCAACATCGAAAACACTCTATTCAACCACATTCATGGTGTCCATGGGAGGCAACACAACAATCAACACTCAACCCTCCATTGTCAAAGCCACGCTGCAACAAGGATAGGCCAACTCATGGCCTACCTTCGCCGTTAGGGTTTCAACCCCTATCACGGACCTTGATCAAGAATAAGCTTGGGGGAGGACCCCCACTTGAGGTAACTTGTATCACACCCACTACATTTTTATTTCAAATCATCCATTGCATATTTATTTTCCATCCATCCATCATCCACCTTGCATTTTTTAAATATATATACATTTATATATAAATATAAATAGGTTAGATTTGCTTTCATCAAAAAAAGATGTGCGGTAAGAATGATTTATAATTCACGTAGATGAAATGATGAGTAGTTGCTCTGTTTTATTTTCCTAAGTCTCTGGTTTACAACTTGCTACTCTCTGAATATTACTTTCATTGGTTTGAAATACTTTTACCTTAATTTGGAAGTTGTGGGTAGCAAAAGCTTAATCTAGTTCTAGGTTGTTGCAAGACTAGAATTGGTAATAGGGCTGCTAGTCCTAATTTGAAAGTAAAACTTAGATTTCCAGAGAAATTCTATAAAGATTTAAGTTTCCCTCAATTGATTGGAAATACATACCAAAGCCATATGATGTTTATACATAGACAAAACCTTATGCATATGCTATTTGCTTTCACATTGAGCCTAGTCAAACTAGTATAGACCTATGTGTGAAATCATTCAACTCTTTTTGAATTCAAGACTTCACTTGCACATGCTATACTTCTACACTAGAAGTAAGCAAAACGTCCATCATATCCACCATACCACAACAAAAAGAGAAACTCCATGTTATTCATGTTTAGCACTCTCTTCAAAATTCATTGCAAAGAAAGGGAGTAGAAGACATAGCTACAGAAAGAAAATGAAAAAAAGAGGGGACATGCTTACATCATAAGCATGAGAAAAAATAGAGAGAAAAGAAAAGTAGCCATGTTTCATCCCTGCAAAATAAAGAGAGATTATACCAAAAAGGAGTTATCTCAAGTATCCACATCCACTTCCACTCCATCACACATGCACTAGTCTTGAATCAAAAATTTTTGATTTGAATTCTCCTAAGGCTTACTCTTTTGACTTAGCAATATATGTGATGCAAATATGCCTACTTACTTTCCTTACCAAGCTCCACATACAAGCCATATTCAATGAGTAGGAATAGTAGAGGCACAACACTTTGATGAGGAAATATTTCAACTATCCACAAAGGAGTGACTGAGAGAATCAAATTGAGGTACTTAATATCTAAATTAAATTCTCCGGGATTTAAGTGGAACTTGATTTCTAGGCTATGTTTGCTTCATTTGCTATTCTACCTTTCAACTACTCATGAATATGAAAAAGCATAAGCCCCATGATAACTTAAGAAAGGTAGGGTATCATAGCCAGTTTCTGCAATACTAGGTAGAGTATCTTGTTGTGCGTTAGATACTTTTGAAAATAAGATATTGTAGCAACTCCTGATCATCAACCTAAAGTCTTGACTTTTCTCGGGACGAGCAAAGGATAAGCTTGGGGGAGTTTGTTGACGGCTGTTATATACCAATTTCATCCGTCAATTTAACTCAATTATGTTAAGGATTTGTCATTTCTTGCACACATCACCTTTCTATCTAACCCAATTCCACTTGGACTTGGAGAAATATGTGTATGTAACATTTTATGCAGGAAATGAGGAAATGTAGAGGGATCAATCCTATAAAATATCATCCTAGCCAATCAGGCGATGACACGTGGCATCCCATGGATCAAATGGCCCACAAACAGAAGTATCCGAGGAGATCCAACGGTGTATCACCCATATACATTGATATGCCCACGCCGACCACACCATCAAGTATACCGACTACATCAAGCAAGATGGAACAATCATCAAGTCAAGCTGCACCAACTCATGTTTTCGATGGACCAATTACTCGTAGCCGAGCTAAACAACTACAACAAGAGGTGCACGCGCTACTTTGTGAAATTCCATTTATTAATGAGAATTATATACTTCCTAAATCGTACATGTTTCTATTACTCAGTTCACCAAGGAGGATGACAAGGACACGCCGAGACTGAACCAGAGAGGAGAACTACGTCGAACCAGTTCGGCCTGGCAGAACTGTCATGAAGAAACAGTCATATCTCTTGATTCATAGACGCTGTGAAGGTCCATGAGTACTTTTTGGAAAGGTGTTGAAGTCAAATTTCTAATTCCACTAAGTTCTGAGTGCTTTAGAGCTTCCATCTTGGCAGCCGAGTGCTTTTGGTGCAGACTGTTCAAAAGATCAATAGTCAGCCTGATATCCAAGTTTCCATGAGAAACCGTATCACTCTACAATATTTCATGAAGCATGCTACACATGGTGTGAAATGTTATCAAATTAGCTTTCCAACGCATCTGGTCCCATGTATTTTGGATGTCCCTAGGTGGAGTTATGGTTAAAACATTGAAGACCACTCAAAAGGCCAGAAGACATGTGGGAAATTGATGACCACTGCATGAATGATCAAGCCAGTTGGCCTTCCATCTTCCACGTGGCTTTTTTAGTTCACATCTATTTTTAGACTAGTTGTTGGCATAAATACCCCTCTTTTTGTAAGCCAAGGGGAACTTTTTGATGAATTAAGATTATTCTAGTGATATTTGCAGCCGAGCTGCTTGAGTGTCTTACTCAACCCTTGTTCTTTCTTGTTCTTCTTGAACTTGTGGAGAGTTCTCTCTGAGATCCACTAATACGTGCTTTGCGGGTTCCAGTACGGCTGTCCCGTCTTGTGTGGATTAGCTCCGGTTGTGGTTCTGCGGTCGTTCAGAGATCGAGTCGAAGTCTTCGCTGTTTCGGTGTCTCTCTCCCCGTCGCTTGGTCGCATCCAACCTTGGTCAGATATAAAGCTAGTTATCCGCGCTGTTTCTACAGCAAGTTATCTTGTTCTTGAGCCTCCTATCGTGAAGATCGGGCCACCCTTCCCCGAACCAAATTCAGTGAATATCATGTGGTAATCAGAGCTATCGTTGTCACGGCAGGTTCATTTTTTTTATCACCCACCCTCCCACCCTTTTTTTCAATCTGTTACAGTTTTCACCATCCACATATTCATCCCTGTGTTTATCTTTAACATATATTTGTTTGTCTTATATTCCAAAGCCTAAAAAAATACCTATAGCCAGCCCTTTTGACGGTACTGTTATCTTGTGTTCTTCCAGTTGCTCGTCACCACCGTTTACCTATATTTTTTGTAATCAGCACCCCTGTTAGTGTTAAAAAAAGAAGATTAAAAAAAAGAGTCAAAAAATAGAATAAAGAAAGAATACAATAATAAAAAAAGAGAGCACAAGTGAAAAGATTCTGAAGAATTTTGTGTTACAGTTGGGTGTTGAAATTTTCAGTTTTCATATCTAAGTTGGTGGTAATCTTGATAGCAGCATTTTTTTTATCTTTTGAGCACATCTTTTTCACTTGATTGGCAGTACCGTAGTCCTCCTTGTTCAGCCACCTATAGCTCCACCAAAAACCTGAACCGGGACTTTCGATTTGTACTCTGTACGGCCTCTTTACCACCTCCGTTGAAGCTATCACACCAGCACCATCACAGTTCTTGAGATCAGGCAGGAACTTGGGTAAGTAAGAGGTGAGATCGAGTGTGTCCATATATATATATATATATATATATATATATATATATATATATATATATATATATATATATATATATATATATATATATATATATATATATATATATATATATATATTATTTTCTTTTTCTTGCTGCTCCTAACATGGCAAACTCAAATTCATGTGTTCATGGTAGACACCATGGTGATAGGAAACCCCCTATCTCACGGGATGAGATGCGTCGCATGGCTGATTCACTCATGGAGGCCATGGGCAGGCTCCTCGATGAGCGTCTTACAGCGGGTGGAGGACGTCGAGCATGTCGTGATCAAGAGGGCCGTCATCGAGAGGAGTCCGACGATGAGAATTCTGGTTTCGGCCATGGATTCAATCACTTCGGAGATGGCCTTGACGGATCTGGTGGTGGTCGCCATGCTGATTTTAATAATTACCATGGTGGGCATCACACACATAGGCGCAATGCTGATGGTCGCCGCGTGCATTTTGAAGACGAAGAGTTTTAAGATCAAGATCATGAAGAAGGATCTCATGATGATGAAAACCCTTTAGGTCAAGGTGGCAGGTTTGATCGGCGTCATCATCGCCAACCTGCTGATTTTGAAGAAAGGGAATACCATCGTGGTCGACATCCACATGACAACCCAAATAACATCGCTAGTGTCAAATTGAGTATTCCAAAGTTTACTGGAAAGGAGAATCCTGATGAATTTCTTGAATGGGCTGAGCAGTGTGATAAAATATTTTGAGTACATAATCTTTCGGCTCAGCGCCGTGTGAATCTTGCTTCGGTGGAACTCTCTGGATACGCTCTCACTTGGTGGAACCAAGTGCAGGAGAATCAACGTGATTTGGGACGCGGATATATCAATACATGGGAGGAGATGAAGCAAGTGATGAGAAGGCGATTCGTGCCATTAGCTATCAGCGTGATCTCAGGAACCGGTTGCAAATGTTAAAGCAAGGGAAGAGATCAGTTGATGAGTGTTTCAAGGAGATGGAGCTATTGTTGGTGCGGGATGGAATAAGAGAAGATGCAGAGTCAACAATGGCAAGATTTCTAGGAGGTCTTAATGAAGATATTTCTGGTTTTGTGGAGATGTTTCCATATCGTACATTGCAGGATCTTGTTGATCAAGCTATGCGAACAGAGAAGAAGATTCAACAAGAGTCACATGGAAAATCTTATGGCAGTTATTCTATTGCCGCCCCATGGCGCAAACAACAGTCAAGTACTTCCTATGGTGGTGGACGATCTCAAGGGGCTGCAGCCAAGTCTTCTCAATCATTTGTTCCATCGAAGATGGCAGCCTCCACCGCGTCATCACCAACAACTCAGCAACGACCCGCTGCAAGTTCAGCAGCCCACAGCAATGTCTCGGGAGCTACATCTTCTTCTCGAAGCAGAGAAATTGTATGCCATAAATGCCACGGCCGTGGGCACATTGCTGCCCAATGCCCAAGCAAGAGGACCATGTTGTTGAATGAGAAAGGTGAATGGGAATCCGAGAGTGATCTGGATGATGTTGGACCGATATGTGATGAAGAAATTGAGGAGGAAGGGAATGAGATCCAGCCTGAAGAAGGAGAACATAATTGCTTTATTTCTCTACGAGTGCTTAGTGTAACAGCAGAAAAGAAAGACAACGGGCAGCACCATAATTTGTTCCATACCCGTGGACTAATCAAAGATAAGGTGTGTCGCATCATCGTTGATAATGGCAGCTGCAACAATATTGCTAGCCAAGAATTGGTGGATAGATTGGGACTGAAACCACGACGTCATCCTAGTCCATACAAGATGCAGTGGCTTAATGATTGTGGTGCGCTACGTGTCAGTCATACTGTGAATGTACCATTCTCTGTTGGTAAATACAATGATCATGTGGAGTGTGACGTGGTGCCTAAGCAAGCCTGCCAGCTTCTGCTCGATCGACCATGGCTATATGATCGTGATGTCTAGATTTTTGGAAGGACCAACAAGCTGTCTTTTGTGTACAAAGGAGAGCGAATTTCCTTGCTTCCTTTGACACCGGAAGAAATTTTAAAGGATGATATCAGGAAGAAACAGCGCGAGAGCGAGCACCACCTACGAGTGAGCCACAAAAATAGTAAGGAAGAGTGTCCACAGCCAAATCAAACCCCACAGCTGCAAGGAACCCAGAAACTGGGAAAAGATGGTTTAGTAATGATGGCTAGGAAGGGGGATATCAAAGCATTGAGTGAACCCGATGCCATGTTCTTTGTACTTATGTACAAGGACACTTTTCTTTCTACTAATGCCTTACCCTCTACCCTGCCGAGTACTCTTTTGAATGTCTTGCAGGAATATGAAGATGTCTTTCCGGGCAAAGTACCACCAGGACTGCCACCTAAGAGAGGGATCGAGCATCAAATTGACTTGGTTCCTGGTGCGTCACTTCCGAACAGGGCTGCATACCACACCAACCTAGAGGAGAAAAGAAATTCAGCGACAAGTGGAGGAATTGATGACAAAAGGGTATGTACAGGAAAGTCTTTCCCCTTGTGCTGTCCCTATTCTTTTAGTGCCTAAGAAAGATGGGTCTTGGAGACTGTGTGTGGATTGCCGCACAATTAACAACATCACAGTAAGATATAGGCATCCCATTCCTCGCTTAGATGATATGCTTGATGAACTTAGTAGTGCTAATTTTTTCACTAAAATTGATTTAAGAAGTGGCTATCATCAGATTCATATGAAAGAAGGAGATGAGTGGAAAACAGCCTTTTAAAAAAAAATTTGGATTGTATGAATGGTTAGTGATGCCCTTCGGTTTAACCAATGCACCTAGTACATTTATGCGATTAATGAATCATGTGCTTAGAACTTTCATTGGTAAATTTGTTGTGGTTTATTTTGATGACATCCTAATCTACAGCAAGACTCTTGAAGAACATGTTGCACATATCCAGAGCGTGCTTGCTGTCCTGCCTAAACAAAAATTGTACGCTAACCTTGAGAAGTGCACCTTCTGCACCGACAAGGTAGTTTTCCTTGGTTTTGTTGTTTCAGGACAAGGCGTGGAGGTGGATGCTGAGAAAGTAAAGGCTGTACACGAATGGACGCCTCCACAGAACGTGATCGAAGTGAGAAGCTTCCTTGGACTTGTTGGTTTCTACCGGCGCTTCGTGAAAGATTTCAGCACGATCGCTGCTCCAATCAATGAGCTGACCAAGAAAGACGTACCTTTCATATGGGGAGAAGCACAACAAAAGGCTTTTGAAGAATTAAAGAAGAAGCTCACAACATCCCCAGTCCTTGCACTTCCTGATTTCAACAAGGTATTTGAAATTGAATGTGATGCAAGTGGAGTTGGGATTGGAGGTGTGCTGATGCAAGAAAAGAGACCAATTGCATTCTTCAGTGAAAAGCTAAGTGGTCCGACTTTGAATTATTTAGTTTATGATAAAGAATTATATGCTCTCGTTCGGAGTTTGGAAACTTGGCAACACTACCTTTATCCTAAAGAATTTGTAATACTTTCAGACCATGAATCATTGAAACATATTAAGGGACAACTAAAACTGAATAAACGACATGCTAAGTGGAGTGAATTTATTGAGTCCTTTCCTTATATTGTCAAATATAAGAAAGGTGAAGACAATATTGTAGCTAATGCTTTATCTCAACGTCATGCTTTGCTCACACAACTTGATGCTAAAATTCTCGGATTGGAAAGTATAAAGGAATTATATGCCACTGATTCGTACTTTGCTGAACCATATGACAAGTGCCGTAATGGCAAAGGATGGGAAAAGTATCATGTGCATGATGGATTTTTATTTCGCACTAACAAACTTTGTATTCCAGATTGCTCTGTTCGACTTTTACTCGTGCAGGAAGCTCATGCTGGTGGACTTATGGGCCATTTTGGAGCCAAGAAGACGGAGCAAGTGCTGGCCAACCATTTCTTTTGTCCAAAAATGCGACGAGATGTAGAGAGACATGTTCTTCGTTGCGAAAACTGCCACAAAGCTAAGTCTTGTCTGAACCCTCATGGTTTATATACTCCTCTTCCTATTCCTAATGCACCTTGGGAGGACATTTCAATGGATTTTGTTCTTAGGTTACCACGGACCAAAAGGGGAAGGGATTCAATTTTTGTCGTGGTTGATCATTTCGGCAAAATGGCACATTTTATTCCTTGCCACAAGAGCGATGATGCTTCCCGTATTGCTGAATTATTTTTCAGGGAAATCGTGCGACTACATGGAATGCCACATACCATTGTGTCGGATCGTGACACCAAGTTCTTGAGCTACTTATGGAAGACATTGTGGGGCAAACTTGGGACAAGACTGTTGTTCTCCACAACATGTCATCCGCAAACGGACGGCCAAACTGAAGTTGTGAATCGAACACTATCAATGTTGCTCTGAGCTGCCCTTAAGAAGAACCTGAAACTATGGGAAGAAAGCTTGCCACCTGTTGAGTTTGCATACAATAGGGCAGTACACTCGACCACTAGATTTTGTCCATTTGAAATTGTATATGGATTCACACCCACTGCTCCCATAGATCTTTTGTCTTTACCCATGCAGGAACGTGTGAACTTCGATGCAAGCAAGCGAGCTGAATTTGTCAAGAACATTCATGATAGGGCTCGAGCCAATATTGAAAAGATGACCAAGAAGTATGAGAAACACGCTAACAAGGTCGCAAGAAGGTGTTGTTCGAACCAGGGGACTTGGTTTGGGTGCACCTTCGAAAGGATCGTTTTCCAGAGCTGCACAAGAGCAAGTTGCAACCCCGAGCTAACGAACCATTCAAAGTTCTACGCAAGATCAACGACAACGCTTATGAAACTGATCTGCCAAGTACTTATGGTGTAAGTACCAGTTTCAATGTGTCCGACCTCTCTCCCTTCTTTGGATTGTAAGAGTCGAGGACGACTCTTTTTTAATGGGGGAGGATGATATGCCCACGCCAACCACACCATCAAGTATACTGACTACATCAAGCAAGATGGAATAATCATCAAGTCAAGCTACACCAGCTCATGTTTTCGATGGACCAATTACTCATAGCTGAGCTAAACAACTACAACAAGAGGTGCACACGCTACTTTGTGAAATTCATTTTATTAATGAGAATTATATACTTCTTAAATTGTACATGTTTCTATTACTCAGGTTCACCAGGGACGATGACAAGGACACGCCGAGACTGAACCAGAGAGGAGAACTACATCGAACCAGTTCGGCCTGGTAGAACTGTCATGAAGAAACAGTCATATCTCTTGATTCATAGAAGCTGTGAAGGTCCATGTGTACTTGTTGGAAAGGTGTTGAAGTCAACTTTCCAATGCCACTAAGTGCTGAGTGCTTCAGGGCTCCCAGCTTGGTAGCCGAGTGCTTTTGGTGCAGACTGTTCAGAAGATCAATAGTCAACCTGATATCCAAGTTTCCGTGAGAAACTGTATCACTCTACAATATTTCGTGAAGCATGCTACACATGGTGTGAAAGTTTATCAAATTAGCTTTCTAACGCATCTGGTCCCATGTCTTTTGGATGTCCCTAGGTGGAGTTATGATTAAAACATTGAAGACCACTCAAAAGGCCAGAAGACATGCGGGAAATTGATGACCACTGCATGAATGATCAAGCCAGTTGGCCTTCCACCTTCCCACGTGGTTTTTTCAGTTCACATATATTTTTAGACTAGTTTTTGGCATAAATACCCCTCTTTTTGTAAGTCAAGGGGAACTTTTTGATGAATTAAGATTATTCCAGTGATATTTGCAGCCGAGCTGCTTGAGTGTCTTACTCAACCCTTGTTCTTCCTTGTTCTTCTTGAACATGTGGAGAGATCTCTCTGAGATCTACTAATTCGTGCTCTGCGTGTTCCAGTACGGCTTCCCCGTCTTGTGTGGATTAGCTCCGGATGTGGTTCTGCAGTCGTTCGGAGATCGAGTCGAAGCCTTCGCGGTTTCGGTGTCTCTCTCCCCGTCGCTTGGTCGCATCCAACCTTGGTGAGGTATAAATCTAGTTTTCTGCACCGTTTCTACAGCAAGTTATCTTGTTCTTGAGCCTCCTGTCGTGAAGATCGGGCCACCCTTCGCCGAACCAAATTCGGTGAATATCATACATCAATGAGACCCACCTGGCAACCACCCGGAGAAAGCACACGAGAAATGGTGCAATGACCAGGTCGGTCGAACCAGGGGGTCGGCCGACCTGGTCTTTGGACCAAACTAGGTCAGCCTCCATGTGTTAGCTCCTCCCGGCTCCCTGGAGTCAATGGTGACTGATTCACGCGCTTTTGGTGGTGGGAACCGACCTCAACACTAGTATAAATATGACCCCCTACCTCTCACTTCAACACACACCACTTGGGCATCATTCTATTGTATACACTATCTTCCATAGTCCTTAGAGGAGTTAGGATGTAGAGCGGAGAGCCTCTAGTCCGAAGTCCAAATTGGGAAAGGAGTAGAAGGAGTCTCTCTTCCCAATTCCACTTTGGGAAAGGTATGGCTTATGTATTCCTTCTTGTATTTGTGACTTTGTGCTCAATAAAGATATTATCTTTAGTCTTATTTTATACATATACTTGGACAAAGCGTTTCTTGTTTGAATGTGGAGTCCATGTATGTGGAAGTTATAATCTTTATGATTTCACTCTCATGATCACATCTTATGGTCATAAACACTATAGACCCCCACTATAGTTTATGTAGTTATGATATGATTAGGTCAATATGAATGACTTATGCTATGCTTCAACATTGGTTCAATGATGTTTAGGTTAGTCATTGCCTAAGGATGGCTTGTGCCATGGCTCCTAAGGTATTTGCTTAGTACGCTAGCATGGTGCTAGGATATTTAAGTAGCATTGGATGTCTCGTAGACCCACGGATTGAAGAGGTAGGCAGTAGGTGGTGATAGCCTTATCTGTCCTTTGTAATCCTCCACGTTCGGCTATGCAACAAGCCCTTGGTGGGAGTCGCCCTAGTATTGCTAGGGGTAAGCCCGTGCCCGATGTGTTGAATAGCATTGCATAGGAATTCATCATTGACATGACCATTAGTATCTACCTTAGGCTATGTATATGTATTAGGAGCATTGTAGGAGCAACTCTCTAACTCTCAATCCAATCTCCCTCTAGGACCCATTTTACCCTTTAGAATAGATTGCCTAGGTGTGTGTCACACTACCCCTATTATCAACTTACCCCTGTCCGGATAATGGATTAGTATCCCATAGCTTGGCCATAAGAGTAGTATATACTTTACTCCATTGCCTTCCTTTGGGATAAATACGATACCCTTGGGAATACTCATGGGTGAAATGCTACAATGGTATCTTCCGTACGCTTGCGGATATCATCTCTTTACCGGAGATGATCTGTGGTGTTAAGAAATACCAACAAGCATTTCTGGCGCCGTTGCCGAGGATGATTTGTTAGTATATCTTAGGAGCTGTCAACAGTGGGCCCCCATCATGGGTATGGGTGATTCTCCTCATTTTGTTGGTTTTCTCCCCTCCGAGTGGGCCCCAGAATCCTCGTGCTTGCGCCTGATTGGTCGGAGGGTGTTTTTCCGTGTGAATACGTCTCATTATGGGCATAATTCACCTACATACACAATTGCACCAACACTTGTGGAGATAGTTAGTAAATAACGCCTATCACTATGTTGGTTGTCCAATCCATAGCTTTTATGTAGAGAATTGACGGTTGAATTTGGCAATTAAGGACTGTCAACAAGGTCGTGGGACACATGCCATCTCCAGAGCCCTCCTCGGTGGGAGCAAGGGCCCGGAGCCGGAGGACGCGTGGCAGCTCCGGAGCCCTCCTCGGTGGGAGCAAGGGCATGGAGTCGGAGGACGCGTGGGAACCCCGGAGTCCATCTCAGCAGGGAGGCCGGGTCCGAAGCTTCTTGTAGCTTGTACGCGGGGGTACCCGGACTGCAGGGTACCGAGAGTACCCTTCATGAATATTACTATAGCCAATAAAAACACACGGTTTAGATCAAAAAGATAATTTGTGTTATTGTATGGATGAAGAGTACGAAGCATGGAATAATTAGGCGGTGTGCAAAGTAATCGTTCTACAGGGCACACATTATCAATAACATGGGTAGGCAGACGATTTATGAGATACGTGGTTATGGTGAAGGATTCATTGCAAAATTTGAGTGGCATGCCGACATGAGCTAGAAGGGCAATACCAGTTTCATATGACGGTGTTTGCATTTGACCGAACCATTTTGTTGATGGGTATGGGGACATGACACCCTATGGGCGATGCCTATTTTAGTGAAGAATTGGTTATGAAGTTTTTGATATTCTTCACCCCAATCGGTGGTGTCAAGGACTCGTTCGGCATAAGCTTAAAAAATTAAGAAAATGTGTTGAGCGTCAGTCATTCATGAAATAAATCCACGTGAATTTGCTAAAATCATCAATAAAACTAATATACTATTCGAAACAAGCAACAAAAATGGGAGCAGGAGCCCAAATGTCAGAATAAATGAGTTTTAGTGGTGTCGTGGATCTATGATATGAAATAATATAGGGTAATTAATGACTTTTTGCTAACTGACACACGTTACAAACTGAGGAAATAGTCGACTCCTTGAGACACGGAAGATTATGAATGCGTAAAATAGACCGAACTACTTGGGGAGATGGATGACTGAACCGAGCATGCCATTGCTCTGGACCTGCAGAATAGCTCATGAACGCCTGCTTGATGAACTTACTATCAGACGGCTTGAGGCAGTAAAGACCTGCTTTACATTTGCCTTCCAGGAGTAGATTCCGAGTCACACAGTCCTTTATGAGATAATACGAAGGATGAAATTCAAATAATATATTATTATCATAAGATAATTTTTGATTGAAAGAAGGTGCTTAGAGATTTTGGGAACACGAAGGACATTATTAAAAGCAAGAGGGCGTGTATTAGTATTGATAGAACAAGAACCAACATGTTTAATTTGCAAACCTGTACCGTTGCCCACTTGTACCTGTCACCACCATGGTACTGATCTCGCACAACTAGGCGATCAAGATCACTTGTGATGTGATCCGTGGCGCCCGTGTTGTTGTACAAGTTGGGATCAATTTTGTAGGAGGTTGTAGATGCCCGAGCCGCCGAAGGTACCTCCTCCTGGTACAATTCATCCATCCGGTGCCAACACTTGATGGCTGTGTAGCTGATATTGTCACAGATCTGGCACTGAGGATGAGGACCACTGCCGCGATGATCAGCCTGCATGGTAGTGCTGCCACATGAGCGCCAGCCACGACCACAGTCACCACGACCGCGACCGTGGCCACGAGAGGGACCACCACGATGCACGTAGTTGGTAGAGACACCGTGGTGCTGCTGCAATTCAGCCAAGTGTAGAAGTTGACGTGCCTCGAATGCAACTAGATGCGCGAACACGTCATCAATAGAGAGTGGCTCAGTCTTGGTCGTCAAGGAGGTGATGAATGGGTCATATTCCCCCGGGAGCCCCGCGAGTAGATAAGCAAGGACCTACTCATCACATAGAGGAGCGTCAACACTAGCGAGCTTGTTAGCGAGTCTCGTGATCTTGCGGAAGAAGTTGACCACAGATAAATCATGCTTTTTTGATGTAGCGAGTTCCACATGGATTTGAACCGTGCGCGCCTTCGTTGAAGATGCGAATTTCTTCTAGAGGGAGTCCCATACCTCCTTGGAGGATGTCGCATTGACAATATCCTTAAGGACTTCCTTGGTCATTGACGAGAGAAGGCCACTCAGCAGTTGTTGGTCTTGATCATACCAGCGTTCCTATGCCGGATTAGGGACTTCAATAGCGCCCACGACCGTCAAATCGACAATCTTCTTTTGAGGCGCGACATTGGATCCATTAAGGTATCCCATGAGCTTCGAGCTCCGTAGTACAGAAGGAGTTGTGCACGCTGTATGAGATAGTTGGATTTATTCAGTCGAATCTTGCCGACATGGAGTATGGGGACCGATGCCATGATAGTAGGAGCAGTGGCGTTCGACATAGGTGGAGGAAGGGGAGGAGGAGGATTGTGCGTGGTGGGTGATGGGATCACATAATTTTTTTGGCTCTGTTACCATGTTGAATGGTGCAAGACAATCCTCTCATGGAAGTGTACTCACGTATATAGAGATGTACAAGAGTTTACATGGAAGGCAATATCACCTGCTAAGAATACATAGTAGGCAATATCACCTACCAAGAATAGTGGAGGCGCAACACCATAATCAAGGGCGCATGGCCCATTCCTAATACAGATGATTTCCTACCTTTAACAATAATAAGCTTGGATGAGCAGATGAGATAACAACCAACTGCTTGGAATGTCAAATAAAAATATCAAGTATTTTTGATCGACTTTTGGTGTAACTGTTGCAGGAGTTAAAGTAAATCTACGTATTACAAGCTAAGCCATTTCAAGTCACAGACGTGAAGTTTTCTAGTAACTTCATCTATTTTTATATCATTGAATGATTTTTTTTCCATGTGCACGTTCCGAAGACAGACCAGAAATGTAACGAGTACAGGTATTTACACACACGGGTGACATATTTTTTCTGTCATTGCTAGAAACCATGGCTGCGGTGTAGTTTGGCAGTTTGCACCTCCATCACTTGAGTAATTTACAGTTGCTTCTATGGCGTCTCCCTTAATTTGTTAGACATTTGAGGTGCATAGCAGCTATGGAGAGCTTAGCTACTGATCAGTGCATTACCTTGTTCTTCGTGGGCATGTAAAATGGTTCATAAACCGGAACTATTTCTCAGCTCATATTTGATAGCCGTACGGCCTTTTAGAAAAATGGTTCATAAACGGGGGAGAAAGAAGTGTCAAGGCCGCAGACTCGCGCTACTGGAGCTTCCAGCTGAAACAGATCAAATTCTAATGCGATCAAAGGAGCTTCAACTTCAAGACAATGTAACAAAAAAACCATTTTTAAAAGTTCCGAAAAATCAGAAAGGTTTATCACCCTCTGGAAGGCGATGGACGCAGCAATTTCTGCACTGAACCCGGAACCAAATTCTCTACATCCGGGATGCACATCCACCCTTATGCATCCCCGCGTCGATTCTCTCCGCGTGTTAAGTTCACAAATCTCAAAGGGCTTGACCATTTTCGCAGCATCCCGATCGTTTCCTTCGGCTCCCATTCCCTCCGCCTATCCTCGGCTTCGATCTGACTCAGACTCGCAGCGCCCCTGATATCGTTTCCTTCGGCTTCGATCCTGCTCCAACTCGCAGCTCATTCCAGTGGTCACAGATCCACAACATCGTCTGGTTTGCCAACGCACCACCGCACAGGGAGCTCATCGCCAAGAAGGCTCATAACTGGATCCTCTAGACTGGAGCGGCTGCGGAACCTCCAGGATGGGCACTGCCTTGCTCCTCCTAGAGGCGGCAAGGCGCGGCAACGACACCTCCTCTGTGCTACTGCCTCGCTCCTCTTCGCGGCGGCAGTGCGCAACAGCTCGCTGCGGCCGGACGCGAGCAGCAGGGCACGAGCGTTAGGGCGGTGGCATTGGGCGGCTGCTGAGCGAACGAACCTAGCCGAAGCGGAATTTTGTCGGGAGGAAGACGAGTGGTGCCGAGCGCTGAAGGTAGCGGAGCTGAGCTAGTCAATCAAATAGATAGACACTTTGAGATGCGTGACAGGAACACGTGTCATTGGATCCATCAGGGATGCAAATGTGCGTCTCTGCACACCGGATGCATAGAATTTATTCTGGGTGATCGATACAAATAGTGTGGTAATATTAGAAATTATTTGACCCATTTTAATTCACAATAAAGCATAAATCATGACTTGCATATAACTTATAAATATGACAAATGTAATTGATCTTATGTTCTTGATATTAGCAATAGTAATGCTCAAAATTACTAAAGCTAAAATAAAAGTCTCAGTATTATACTCAGAATCGGGACCAATACTGGAGGCACCGGCGGCGCCGTTCCCAACAGTTGACATGTTGGGCTATTCGATGTAGTCAATATTGTTTGGTGCAGTGAAGATCGTTGATGCAGTACAGTCACGTTGATATGCAGATCTCGTTCACGAACACGTGAAGTAGTCGTAGACGAGACAAGAGTTGATGTAGTCGTACACGAGTACGAACAAGAAATCGAGCAGTCACGCGAATGCATTCTTCGATATCGTATTTGCCCACTAACCCTCTGCAGGATCTCGAGAGAGCGTCGATTTCGGAGGCCTATTCACTCTGTTTCTTGTGCGCGCAAGAGACAAAGTCGGGAATACCTAGAAGCAGTGCAATTGTGAAAGCTTCTTGGAAGATGAGAGAAGAGGTTCCTCTCTTGTGCTTATGGAAGTGTGAGGGGAGGGCCTTCTTATTTAGGCTGCAGGAGTGAGAGAGAGTGAATGCCAAGAATTAAGACATTCATTCATTCATCTGTTACTACTCAGTCATTAACACGTCCGTTACTAGACATAAGTAGGTCTCTTATAACTCACACATTACTGTATCAGTTACGACTCAACCATTAACGTGTCCGTTTTTGATTCAACCATTAACATGCTCGTTAATAGTCATAAGTGGGTTGAATTAATCAAACATCAAAATGTGACATCATGCATCGCGACGCGGTGCGTCATGGATGGCTTAACACGTACTCCCTCTGTTCCATAAAAATGTTCCCCCGCAATAGATAGTCAACAGTCCACTGTATTCCCCAGTGAGATTAAAACATCCTTCTAGTATTTTACATATGCCTTTGATTTCATTTGATTAAATTAAATAAATGGGTCCAAGACCCATACATCTAACAACCTCCACCAAATTTCAAGCCATATAGAAATAATCTCAGTTCCACTATTGTTTGATATATCAACATTTTGATGGAGACTGTTAAGTTGAACATCCATCTAGAACAGAGATTTACCCTCATCCACAACTGAACAATGAACTATGCCTTAAATTGATGGTTTTGTGTCAATGAGTTTCATGAAAATCTTTGCTGATACTAGTCTGCTAGAAGCATTCCCTCGGTTTGGAGCTGAATGTTGCCTAGAGGGGGGTTGATTAGTCTAAAACCTGAAATTACTTAACTAAAAACTTAATCAATACAACAGGGGTGGACTAATCAGGCCTGTGGGTGGAGTAGTCCGGTCAGGACAGATTAACGCAAGAAAGGAATGATTTTTATGTGTTTTTCGATGATCCACTTAATGAGAAATGAAGTTAAACAACGTAGCAACCTATTATGACAATTATAAACAGAGGAAACAAGTATTGCTAAGTAAATCACAAGATTCGAGCAAAGAACGATAAGAACCTTAAAAGTGATCTAGCGATGAACGAAGATAAAATGAAGCAAGAGACACACAAATTTATGTCGAGGTTCAGCTCTATGAAGAAGACTACGTCCTCCTTGAGAAGTCCTCGAAGGACCAGGTCTCTTTCAACCCTACCCTCACTAAGCCACCACAAAGGCCGCCAGGCTGGCGTGTTCTTCCACTAAATCTCGGGATCAATACAATGATTCTTGGAGTAACTCACAATCTGAGGCTCTCACAATCACACAACTCAAAAAGTGATCAAAACACAACTCAAATAGACCCAAATCAACAACTCAAATCGAGAGAATCCACCAAGAGCTCAAAGAACGATCATCTCCTCTCTTCTCTCAGAAATCCCACATACCCTAAAGATTTGCTGTTAGAGCTCAAAGATGTGAAGATGAATGTTCTGGAATGCTCTAGGAAGGCTATGGTGGTGCTAGGGTTCGAGAGAGGGCAAGTAAGGGCTGGGGGACCCCTTTTTATAGGGGCCCCGACACTTAGCCGTCGCAACAAGAAAAAGTCCGATCTAGTCCACACTTGGACCCCGAATTAGTTCGGCCTTGAGGGGACCACATACATCACTCTTGACCAACCACAAAATTCTCTGCCACCTTTTGAATTCAAACAATCACAAGACCTCAGACTAGCCCATCTAGAAAAAGACTAGTCAGATCTCTCTCAAAAACTCTGTTTTCGGGTGAGAACAAACAAGTCTAGTCTAGGTGGACTAGTTCGGCCTACTAGGACTTAGTCCCTGTAGCCAAAACTTCAACTCCAAATGGACTAGTCTGACCCAGAAAATACTAGTCCGATCTCACACAATACCTCTTGGTCTGTGCAGAAACAGACAAGTCTGCTAGGGCAGACTAGTGCGGCCTCCCACGGCGGAGTCTCAGAAAGACTCCAGACACACTCACCAGGGACTAGTCTGTCCCCAAACGGACAAGTCCGAACTCACACAACAACTCTTGATCCGCCTAACATCGGATCAGTCTAATTTGGTCGGACTAGTCCGGCCTTATCCTTAAGGCTGCTTCATTTCTTCTCTCCAACTAAACCTAATCCAACTATGACCTCTTAGGTGATTCTCAAACACTTGACTTGTTGAAAACTCTCTACTACAAGGCTCAACTCAACACATGAAATTTTAAAGCCTAATTTCTACCCTTCGAGTTTTTCAATGCTTTTTTACTCTTTTCCCTTTTTGAGAGTCTCCGATTCTGTTTCGCTTTTAATCATCTATACTTACAGTCACAATGCTCATTAGTCCCTTAGTTGTCGTCATCAACCATCAAAACCCATGGTGATTTGTAACACCTTCATTTTCATCCATCATGCATTGCATACATTCTTATACATGTTTAATATTAAGAAACACAAAAAGGAACAAGATTATAATGAATTAGAACCAAGACAACAATTAAAAACTTAGTTTAGTACAGACGTCCGGATTGGACTTCGGACTAGTCTGATATAGCCACTGTTGTCCCCCAGACTTTTTCGCTTATTCCTGCGGATTAATCCAGTTTTGTTTCCGTACCTGTTCAAACTTGTCGGTTGTTATATACGGACTAGTCTGATTATCTACGTTGAAAAGTCCAAAAAAATCTGGTTTGGTTTTGAAACTGGACAATCCCGAACTTGTTCAGCCTGTACACCAGACTTGTCCATTTAACTCTCCGATCTTGAACGGACTTGTCTGGTATTGCACCGAACTTCACCGTTGAACTCTCCGTACCCGATCGGACTTGTCCGACCCCTCTACGGACTAGTCCAGTGTGTAGGGTTCGACTCGGAGTCTATTTTTCCTCCACGACGAGTTATTGGCTAATTGCCTTAATTGGGCTCAAGAACATCATGCTCTGCCCCCTGAGGAGCCCAAGAGGGACTCTACCACGACCTCTACTTGTTTCCACCGACCTTGACTTGGGTTCTACTCTAACCCTACTACCTCTCTCCTATATAAACACCCCACCACTCACCCTTTACCCCTTTGCCACAGTAGAGGAATCCCAACGCCTGCTCTCTTCTTAGCCGCCACTCTTGAAGGGGGGAGAAGGAAGGAAGGTAAGAAAGGAGAAGGAGAGGAAGGATCAATCAAGATCGTCATCGCTGCTACGATCTTCATCATCAACTCTTCGATGTCAACATCTTCCTTCGTCAAATCTCTGTCCTCATCGGATCTAGATGCCAAGTTCTCGAGGTTCATCGAATCCTCGACCTTTGAACCCTAGGATTCACAGTAAATAACTTAGACCCATATTTTCTACGTAAATTATGGTTCTATATTAACTCAAACTATGCCCTAGTTGAAAATTCGCCAAAACCCTAGCCATAGCGAACTTGTCCGGTCCACCGCGGACTAGTCCGTTGAACTTTCTGGTCCAGAGCGGACATGTCCGGCCCATGGTGCGGACTAGTATGGTTTTCCAAATCTGGAAGTTCCTAGAACTTCCTTAATATTCTCCAAAATGACTTAAAACTTGTTGTAACATGTAAGACTTAATTATAACTAGATAGTAAGCAATAATGGAAACCTAATAACATGCATCACCACATAATTGCATCAATCATGCATGTCATGACATGTTGAGTAATATATAAGCATTTATTGATTGTGATGTTTGTTTTGTATGTTTGTTGCGCGGAATAGAAGGTAACACTCTAGAGGGTGCTTTCGAGGACCTCCAGCACCAAAACTTCAAAGCTTTTGATCCTAACCAGTCTCAAGAGCAAGGCAAGTGTCCTTGATCATTTGATCCTGTTTTTAAATGTTTTGTTTGCAAAACTGCATGCTTGTGTCAAATTGATGGGAAATCCTTGATAGGTGTTTACTGGACTTGTTTGACCATCCTTGTCGCTTGGAATATGCTATAGAGAGTCGGAAAGGGCATTTTTACCTTTTTGCTTCACTCTAATTAATTGGGATGTGAAAACAACCAAATGGCTTAATTATGAATTAATGAACTTATGAATGATGATAATTTATGAACTTGGTTAATTGGTAACATGAGACTTGGGAGATCCAAGCAAGCGTGGTTCATGGATTTGGTTGGAAGCTATGGTGGTTTTTCTTGTCTTGGATCTAAGGACCGATTCATGCAAGAATATGCCATGACTACAGTGTCACCACAAGGCCAAGTATGGGTGCAGCTTGGCTGACTAATTAATGTATTGCCAGTATCGTTTGGATCATATGGAAGGCTCGGGGAATGGGAGTCGGATTGGGTTTGCAATAGTGGCGGGACTGCCTTGGAGAATCAAACGACACAAGAGGGGGCCCTTGGTTGGATGTGCTCAGTTGGAGACATCACCACCGGTGAAACCTTAGTGGGTTCGTGTGACACCCGATTTCAAAAAATGAACCAAGTGCAGTATATGTGTGTCTAGGATGTTTAACACACATACACAAGTGATTCACAAATGATAAACAGATAATTATCACAGCTCAAATTATTAAATAAGTACTTTTATTACATTATTAATGTAATCCTCAAATTACAACTCTAATGATCATTAATGTAATACTGCTGTAGCGAAAATAATCTAATTAAGCAACTAAGCAAACTAAGCAAATTGAGCAAAGAGGGTAGCGTGGCTCCAAGCAACACCACAGGCAAGTCGATAGTAGCACACAGCCTAGAACTCCTCAGTAACGTCGTGCTACTCCCAATCCTGACCTGCAACTGTTGGTGGGAGAATTGCAAGGGTGAGTACATGTCGTACACAGCAAGTGTGGGAAAGTATGACATGTAGCTGATACAAATGACGACAATAATAAAGGCTAAGTGCTGAAAGGTACATTAGAACATTTGAAGAGCAGTATATTATATATATGTGAAGTAAAACCATCGTATACCACAATGATTATCATAGTATAAGTCCATATTCCATATCCATCACCATTATACCAGATTTTACCGTTACCATTAACCATATCCAATACCATAATTCAATCCATAACCAGCCATAACCATATTATCAACAATAACCAGTACCAAACAATCCCAATACCAAAACCCTTCTAATCATGTGAGGGTCCATGTTACTCATGACTGGGAGCACGACTATCATGATATTTTTTTAAGACTTTGCAAAGTTTGTACCGCTTTACCCACAGGTTCTTGATTCCATCACCTTTCGGTGACTAAGAACCTCCCTTACGCACGTGACCCGTCGGTCACATTACACACTTCCATTGTGTGTGTGACCAAGAGATCATAAAATAGCCTTTACAAAGTGATTACTAGTATGTACAAACCCACTGAGGTTTCACCGGTGGCGATGCCTCCAACTGAGCACATCTTCAACCAAGGGCCCCCTCTTGTGCCATTCAGATCCCAAAGAGTCCTGCCACAAATCCAAACCCAATCCGACTCCCCTTCCCCTGTGCGCCTAATGATCCGCGCAATACTACCAATATCCTAATTAATCAGCTATGCCACACTCATACTTGGCCTCATGGTGGCACTGTAAATCATGTATTATCGCTCCACGAACCGGTCCTTAGATATAAAGCAAGCGAAACCACCATAACATCCAATCCATTCACATACCATGTTTGCTTAGATCACCCATTACCATGTTACCATTAACCATGTTCATCAGTTTACATTATCCGTCATCTCAATAATTTATAATTAAGTAACTTGGTTGTTTTCCCATCCTAATTAATTTGAGCAAAGGCCAAAAGGTAAAAGCCCTCCCCGACTCTCTATAATGTATCCCATGCGACGAGGGTGGTGAAACAAGACTAGTAAACTCCTATCTTGGGTTTCCCATCAATTTGACACAAGCAATTTGCAAAAAAAATATTTAAAAACAGGACCAATATGTTTAAGGACACTTGCCATGCTCTTGGGCTCGATTGGAATCAAAGACTTCAAAGTGTTGGTGCTGGAGGTCTTCTGCAGCACCCTCTAGCACAAATCCATCTAATCCGTGCAACTAACATACAAGACAAGAATCACAATCAATAGATGCTCATATGTTACTCAATATGACATGGCATGCATGATTAAGGCAAATGTGAAGTGAAATGAGTTAATGAGTTACTATTAATGTTTACTAATCACTTACAATGGTTATTAACAAGTTTAACAGGTTCAAGTTGATTCAATCAAATTCAGAATTAATTTAACAGTAGTTAGATCTAGAGGCCCGACAAGTTCGCTGGAGGGCCGGACTAGTCCGCCCTACGCAGAACCAACGAGTTAGGGTTTTCTAGATCGACGTGAATTTGGACAAACGGGGTTGAATTCACGTGAGAAAGATAAAGTATAAAGTATACCAGGTGTTTAGAACTCCAAAGAATCAAGGGTTTTGGAGGCATCACTTGGATCTTGACGATCTAGGGTTGAACAAGAAGCTTGAAGGTGACTTGTTGATGAAGAACAAAAACTTGATGGAGATCTTGATCACTTGATCCTACTTCGTTTCTTTCTCTTTTTTTCTTGCTCTGGATCTCCTTCTCCTCCTTGGTGGTGGCTCCCACAAACTAGGGTTTGGGTGTGTTTCAAAAGTGGCAAAGAGATGTAAAGTTGAGTTGTGGGGTTGTTTATATAGAGGTGGAGGATTAGGGTTTGATGGAGGTCGGTTTTGGAGAGGTTGGAGGCCGGTGTGGGGTCCCACATGGGCTCCAAAAGGGTTAGACACGACGACCTTGGGCCCTACTTAAGGTAAAACCCAAAAACACATCATGGAACAAAAGATCAACTCGGAATCGCGATCTCCGTACAAGTCCGTGCTAGGCCGAAGTAGTCCGATCGCTGGTCAGAGAAGAATCGGATAAGTCCGGACTATATCAGGCAAGTCCGAACTTAGTCAAAGGAAAAACGGACAAGTCTGGACAAAATCGGACAAGTCCGATTTCAGTCAGAGAGTGGACAAGTCCGCTAGATATCGGACAAGTCCGAACAAGTCTAGGTACTTGGCGATATTTCAAAGAATCAGAATGCCGAACTAGTACACAATGGACCAGACAAGTTCAAAAATTGTACAGAGATGAAACTGGACTAGTCTGCACAAAAACGGACATGTCCGAAACGAGCTTAGAGAGAAATCAGACTAGTCCACACAAAAAACGGACAAGTCCGCACTTCTCAGAACTTCTAAGTGCGGTTTTGCTTCTAGTTCATTTTAAACTTATTTATCTTTTTGTGGATTATTACTAAACATGTATATGAAATTATGCAATGCATGATGCATGAAAATGAGGGTGTTATAGTTCGAGCATGCTGGTAGTCCCTTTATAAAGGCTTTTTTGTGATTTCTTGGTCATGCATCTAAGGTAGTGTATTTGACATAAGGGAGGTTTATTTTAGTCATTGACGGGTGATGAAATCATGAACTTGTAAGTAAAGTGGTACAACCTCTGCAGAGTGTTAAAAACTATCATAATAGCCGTGCTCCCGGTGATGAGCACCTGGATGACCTACATCATTAGAGTTGGAATCAGGATTTAGGATGGTTATGGTTTAGGTTGTGATAAATGAACATGGTTGATGCTGATGGTAAGAATATGGTATATGGATGGATAAATATTGATGGATGTCATATGATGGTAAATGATGGTGTTGGATTCATAATTTGTAATTATTTGGGATATGATGGGATTAATTCACATAGACATTGTAGGATGCCTTTTACATGTTTTAATTGTACTTTCCAGCAAATAGCCATTATTTATTATCATTCCTTGTTTAAGCTACATGTCATTATTTTCCAACACTTGCTGAGTACGACATGTGCTCACCCTTGCAATTCTCCCACCAATAGTTTCAGGTGATGTTTGGGAGTACCACTAGGAATATGCTGAGTTATAGGTTGTGTGTTGCTGTCGACTGCCTGTGGTTATGCTTGGAGCCACGCTATCCCATTTGTCTCGTTTGCTTAGTTTAGATTATTTCTGATGCAGTATTATTAGTAATGATCATTAGAGTTTGTAATTTGAGAATAATTTTAATATTGTAATAAAAGTACTGATTTTTTAGTTTGTGCCGCGGTAATTTTCTATATATCTTTTGTGGTTTTGTCGTGTATGTGTGATCAACGTCTTGGGCACACATATGGGTTCACTTGGTTCATTTTCGGACCGGGTGTCACAAATTGGTATCAGAGCTAGGTTGACCGTAGGACACAACCTAGATAGAATGGACATTTAGAGCACATAGGAGCACTTAGAAATAGTTGTGGTTTGTTTGGTGTGTTGATTTCTCTGTGCTGTTGTTTGTGTTGTTGTGTGCTTCGTAGAGGATTGTGGGATGCTTCCGCATTTGCCATATCCATATAGGCTTATATATAGTTGATTAGTTCCATATACCTTGATGCGTATAGTTGGGATTCATTCTATCTCCCTTTTCTATCTCATTCAACCTCTACTCCAATGGAAGATGGACACAACTAGAAGATTCACTATTTCGGACCAAGCTACATGGGAGATGGGGAGTATGTCCAAGAGTATGTCTTAGAATAAGGGGGGTAGACTTCTTCACTAACCTCATTGTTTTGGAATTACAAGGATTGGACATAATACTTGGTATGGACTGGTTGTAACACCCTCATTTTCATCCATCATGCATTGCATAAATTCTTATACATGTTTAACATTAAGCAACACAAAAGGAACAAGATTAAAATGAATTAGAACCAAAACAACAATTAAAATCCTGTATCAGTGTGAACTTGTCCAGATTGGACCCCAGACTAGTCCAATTTATTCTCTGTTGTTCCCCGGACTCTTCCGCTAATTGCTACAGATTAGTCCGGAATTTGTTTCTAATGTTCTCCGGACTTGTCCATTGATTTTGTGGACTAATCCAATTTTGTTTTTGTTTCCATCCGGACTTGTCCGTTGCCAGATACAGACTAGTCTGATGATCTCTGTTGAAAACTCCCAAAATCTTGGTCTGGCTTTGATACTGGACAATCTAGAACTTGTTCGGCCCGACACCGGACTTGTTTGATTGCTCTTCTAATCTTGAATGGACTTGTCAGTCTCCATACCAGACTTATCTGTTTAACTTTCTAGAACCCCTAATGGACTTGTCCACCTCCTATGGACTAGTCCAGTCTTGAGGGTTTCGATCGAATTCTATTTTTCTTCCACGACCGGTTTTTGGGTAATTACCTTAATTGCGCCCAAGAACATCGTGCCCCACCCCTAAGGAGCCCATGAGGGACTCTACCACAACCTCTACTTGTTTCCACCACAAGCTATTTGGATTCCACCCTAACCCTACTACCTCTACCCTATATAAACACTCAACCACCCACCTTTTCATCTATTTGCCACATTATAAGAAACCCTTAACCCTAGTTCGTGAGAGCCACCATCAAGAAGCCTCGACTGCAGGAAGAAGAAGGAGGAGGGAGGAAGGAGGAGGATCAACCAAGATCGTCGTCATTGCTGCGATCTTCATCATCAATCCCTCAACGTCAACATCCTTCTTTGTCAATTCTCTGTCTTCATCGAATCTAGACGTCAAGTTCTCGAGTTTCCTCAAATCCTCAACCCTTTAACCCTAGGATCCACGGTAAATACCTTAGATCCATCTTTCCTACGTAAATTATGGTTCTATATTAACTATACTCTACTTGGAAATTCACCAAAACCCTAGCCATAGCAAACTTGTCCGGTCCAGTGCAAACTAGTCCGATCAACTCTCTGGTCCAGAGCGGACATGTCCAGCCAAGGTGCGACTAGTCCGATCACCAAAATCTGGGAATTCCTGGAACTTCTTTAATATTCTCCAAAACGACTTGAAACTTGTTCTAACATGTAAGACTTAATTGTAACTAGATAGTAAGCAATAATATCAATCTAATAACATGCATTACCACATAATTGCATCAATCATGCATGTCATGACATATTGAGTAATATATGAGCATCTATTGATTGTAATGTTATTTTGTATGTTGGTTGCGCGGAATAGAAGGTAACGCTGTAGAGGGTGCTTTCGAGGACCTCCAACACCAGAACTTCGAAGCTTTTGATCCAAACCAGCCTCAAGAGCAAGGCAAGTGTCCTTGATCATTTTGATCCTGTTTTGAAATGTTTTGGTTGCAAAACTGCATAGTACCTCGTCTCCTTTTACGCTTTCTTTCGTGAACCAGCATCCTCGCTGAGATGGGCTCGTCTCGTTTACCCATATTAGTGACGATCGCCTTTGCGCTCATCTCTAATCTTTGTCTCCTATTTGCGTTTCTTACATAATGATGTCACCGCTTCTGTTGGAGCTGCCCTCACAGAGCTACCATCAGCTCACATCAACTTCCTCTTCCGGCTGGAGGAATCCGTGGGCTCTTTCCCCTTGCTATGACTTGAGTCAGATTTCTTCTTCTGGCTCGACTCTGCAACAACCTTGCCTTTGCCGTCGACAAAGGCAGGTTCGGATCTCCCGTGCTAATAGGGGGCCGAAGCTCTGGAGATGACAATCTCTCCGGGCAGGTTACTCTTCTGACGCACCGTAAGACCAGTGTCATCGAGGATTGGCATCTCCTTCTACAACTCCCTTTTATTTTCCGGGACTGCAAACAGTGGAAGGAATTCTGATGGTGGAACCAGGTCGTCTCTTGAGACAGAGCCGTTGTACATATTATACAGTTGGATACGAAGAGCTTCTTCATTAAAATTGGTTCCAAGGCCAACTTTGATCCAAAGAAAGTCCATCTCTCTACTGTAGTTCCAAGCAGGAAATTTCTGCTTCTTAAGTGGAGCCCAACGGTTGGTCAAGAAGTTGCCAAGCACCATCAGGGATGTCAAGCCTCCTTCAACCAGGTGTCGGATCCTGCTGAGCACTAGGTTATACTCCTCTGATAGCTCCAGGAGCAAATCTCAGAAGTCGTTGTCTGTTGTCAGGAGTCCAATTGGCAATTCCAATCGGTGGTGCTGGTCCTTCTGCACAATCATCCAATCGATCTTCTAGGTTTTCCACTTCCCAGAGGCAAAGGACTTGATGTACTTGAAAGGAGGGTTTCTACGTCTCACGAAGTAGTAGAATCCAATCATACTGTTACCTTTAACAGTCCTCTGTATGGTAAAGAAAGTCTTTAATAGCGGCACGCAGGGCCGCACACCCACCCAAATCTCGCAGAAGTGGACGAAGATTGCCACTAGCAACATTGAGTGGGGGATGAGGTGCTAAAGTTGAAGCCCGTATACTTCCAACAACATCAGTAGGAAGCAGGAGACCAGAGGACCTAGCCCAACCATGGCGTACGCCATAAAGAAGACAATGTCGCCGGAGCTCTCCTTCTTGAAAGGGAGCTTCCCCTGGCGAATCGCGTTGTCGAAGGAGGGGCTCTGCCACCCCATCAACTTTTGAACCCTCTCAATATCCTTCTCGCTCACAAGCTTGGTCGGGAGAAGTCCGAGTTCCATCATCGCAAAGCAGAGCAAAAATGGAGAAAGCGATTCAGGGGATGAAGGGGAGAGCTCAATGCACAAGCATACATATCGAGACATAAGAGTCTCCTTCCCCTGCAAAGCCTCTTCCTTTGTAGTCTCTACAACGGTTGGATGGCAGCTGCACACGGAGCACAATTACTCACCATGAAGTTACCTCGCCTATGACAAGAGGACTCGGGGCCACTTTACCAAAAAAGTAGTACTAGGAGAACCATTGTGTCGGTGGTTTGGATCCGGCAGATCTCCCGACACTACTAAAGTGTTAGAGGAGTTTGATGTTCGGTGTGGGCACGCGGAGATTCAAGAAGGTGAATTGTAAATAGCACAGGAGACACGGAGATTTATGTGGTTCGGGCCGCCTGAGCGTAATACCCTACTCCACGGGTGTGTTGGTGTCGTATTAGCTGTATGAGCTTGTGTCGAGCGTCTATGGAACATGTATCAAAACGTATCTGAACCAGTAGAGTCAGTCGTCGGCCTGTCCTTTTATAATACAAGGGCAGGCCATTACAAGTTAGCCTGGCCCGACATGTGGCCCCGGTGGTTACTAGTATTGATACTCATTCAGCATGTTTAATTGCCCTTAATGACCGGGTAATGGGCTTTGACAGCACCGTTACTGGTAATTAAGGTCGTCCGATTGTGTGTCATTAATATGTTATTAATGACACCTAATCGGGTCTTGAAGTCCTTGATTCTCCTTTGAAGATCCGGAGTCGTTGTGGAGTCTTCCGGAGGCTAGAGGCTGAAGATCCGACGGTTGGACACATGGCAGCTCCGGAGCATACTTTGGGAAACAGGTAGCTCCGGAGCTACCTGACACGTGTGAGATCCGGAGCTTCCCTCGGTCTGGGGTTAGGTCCGGGGGTGCCATTTCGGTACATAGCCCGGAGCTTCCCCCTTGTGGGCGGTAGCTCCGGTTTGATAGTACACGTGGCGACCCTGGGATTAACCATGTTGGAGAAGCGGGTCCGGTTATATCAGACATGTGGGTCTCCGAAGGTCTTCAAATCAAGTAGATGACTTTCCTTTGAGATCTTTGTAACCTCAAGGGGTGTACGGTTTCCAGGGTACCGACAGTGGCCCCCTGGGCCCACCTCTAGGGAGGACCCATGGGGTGAAGTCATTCCGCCGGAGGTGGGTCCATCCTCGCGACTTTTGAACTGAGTCTTCAAAGGTCTTTGGATGTGCCGTTGGCGATGGTTTGGAGTTAAATCCTCGCCGTGTGGCGTATCCCGCGTGCGGCAGATGAGATCTTTGGCGTGCGGATCTCACGCAATTGAAGGTCGCCGGTTCCTGATACGAAAATCGTATCGGTTCCGCGCGCCTTGTCAGGCCGCCGCCTTCGGGCTTCCCGCCTCATGATGACAACCGTTCGCCTGGGTAAGAACCTCGACTTGATTGTCGGGGTGGTCCCGGGCCCTTTTGTCATTGGCTGGGTGGAATTTTTGAGTGGTATCTTCGACTTCCTTGCGGTTTCCATCCAAGCGTTGCGAGGGCTTACTTAAGAAGGAAAGCGCGCACATCTGGAGTTCTTTACGCCTCTCATCTGTTCTTGCGCTCAAACTCCCAACTTGTGCTTCGCTTTTCCTCTCTTGCCTTGCTGTGCCGCAATGGAGTTGGGTCTCCGCGAGAGTCGTTTGAAGACCAACGGCAACCTGAAGAAGGTCCGGACCCTCATGGGATGGTCCTTGAACTTCTTCAACCGCTCGGTCCGCGCCGGAGGAGAGCTCCCGTTTGAGAAGGAGCACGCCGGCGAAATGGTGTACTTCTCCTCATATGCCATGGTGGGGTTGATCCCACCTTTTTCCTCCTTTTTCTTGATGCTGCTGGACTTTTATGGTCTGCAGCTATACCACCTTGGCCCTCACTCCATTCTCCTTGTGTCTATTTTCGTCCACTTCTGTGAGATGTGGGTGGGCATCCCCCCCTGCATTGAACTCTTCCGGACCTTCTTCACCGTCCATACCACCAGCAGGAGCAATGAGTACCTTGGCTTCTACTACTTCGTGGAGCGCAAGAAGTGCCCATTCAAGTACCTCCGGTCGTTTCCCTCTGGGAAGTGGGATGACTGGAAGAAGGACTGGATAGTCATCCGGGTGGAGGAGCACAAGAGGCTGGAGCTGCCCGAAGGCCTCCCCAACATTGACACGACGATCTGGAGTGAAGCTCCGGTGCTGGCGGACGCCTTCAACCCTGTTCTGACCAGGATCCGCCAGTGTGTGGAGGGAGGATTAACTCCTCAGGCGGTGTTTTGTAACTTCCTGGTCAACAGGTGGGCACCGCTGAAGAGGAGAGAAAAACTAACTTGGGCCCTCAACAGTTTGATGGACGACGACCGGGTCGAGACCGGGCTGAAGTCCAACATGGTGGGGACAACCTTGGAGGTTCATCTCAAGAAGTTCCAGCACGGCATCGACGTCGAAGGTGACGACTTGACTCCGCCATCAACTTTTCTTCCTCTGAACGTGGAAGTTGAGTTCAGTAGGGAGCTCCGGCGGAAGATGCCCGTGCTTGACGACCTTGGTATCGTCGAGAGAAGATCAACCACCAGGGTGGCGATCCCTGGGGTGTCCGAAGGTGGCTCCGACCCTGCCTCGAAGCCAAGGGTCGAGGTCATCGGTAAGGGCAAAGAGCCGGCGGACGAACCCTTGAACCGGAAGAGGAAGCTGCAGCATGCTGACAGAAGGTCCGTCAGGCCTGCCACCTCTGCATCGGCTCCTTCTCCCCGGAGGGGGAGGTCTTCTGCGACCGTGGCGACTGTACCCGTAGTGGGGTCCTCCCTGGGAGCTAGCTCCGGGCATGCGACTCCAGCACCAGGGCCGGTTGAGGCCTCTAGGTCCGGAGGTTCTTCCCGATCGAGGGGGGCCTCGACTAGGGAAACGCCTGTGATTGCAACGAGTTCCGGGGGGCCTTCCGGAGCTTCCACGCCGGCTATGACCAGCCCAGAACGCCCGGGAAAGAGGTTCCGCGCAAGCTGGTGCGGAAGCCTCCCAAGGTAATTTTTAATCTTTACCTGGGACAGTTGTTTTGTTGTAGTAACTGTTTTTAAGTTTCTTCGTCCATCATCTGCAGTGTTCCCAAGAAGGGGAGTGAGGCTCCACCCTCAGCCACAACAATTGAAGCTGTGAGGGCGGAAGCTTCTGCTCCTGTCCCGGTGCCGTCCCATGTGGTGGCTGAAGCTGCGATAGCTCCGGCGCCAGCTGTCGTGGTCATGGACCTCGACTCATCCCCAGAGACTCCCGTGGTAGCACCGGACCGCGGGAGAGAAGATGTGCCAGCGGCACCTGTCCCGGAGGTTGAAGCTCCGAGTCCTGGTGCTGAGATGATGGAAGCTCCGGCTGTTGAGCCGGAGGAAGCAGTAATTCCGGCCCCAGAGCCGAAAATTGTCGAAGCTCCAGCGATTGAGCCGGAGGTGGTTGAAGTCCCGGCGTGCGCGCTGGATGCTGAGGAAGTTCTGGCAGTTGGGCCGGCTACCTCTGAAGCACCGGCCGCAGAGCCGGTCATTGTTGGAGCTCCGGCCGTAGGGCCGGTTGATGTTGAAGATCTTCCGGCTCCCGAGCCAGTTGTTGCAGAGACGTCGGCGCCCGAGCCTCCATCGGAGGAGGTGCCCAGGCCGGTGCTAGGAGCGGCCCCTGTTCCAGAAGTGATGACGTCGGAGGTACCCGCGGTTGAGCCGGAGTGCCCTGGTGAAGTCGCTGGCCCCCTGCCTGTGGGGGCAAATGAAGACCTGGCGGCGGGAGCTTCCTCGATGGCGACTGAGGCCATCCCGGAGGACGGCCCTAGTGCCATGGAGACCCAGGGGACCACTCTTGTGGAGTGGGACACAATTTTTGTATCTGAAAACCCGCTAGAACCAGCGGAGGACACCCCAGCAGGTCCGGAACCTATCCTGTTGTCACTGTCTATTGACAACGCATGTTCCAGTCTGCGTCAAGTTGACAGTAAGGCTCTTGAAGAGGAGCTCCAAACCCTTAGGCGGTGGCGTAACCGGCTCTACTTCGAGACCAAGCTGGCGCATTCGAGGCTAGCGGATGACAAAGAGTGGATCAAGCGGGAGAAGGTCCGCCTGGAATACTGGGGCAAGTTACTGGATGACAGGGAGAGTATGACTCGTGCCCTTGATGCTCAATCCCGGGAGATTTATGAGCAGACCAAAGCAGCTAATAGTGCGGCCGATGAACGCCAAGAAAGGCTTGAGGCCATTAACACTACACTCATCAAGCGCCGGGAGGCACTTGAGGAGAGGGAGAAACGACTCGAAGATGAAGAGCAGAAACTCCTTGAGCTACGGGATGACGTCCTGAGGAGGGAGGAGGAGCTCACCGAGAAGGTGGCTGTGGCTGACAAGGGCCTCGAGGAGCGCGCCAAGAAATTGGAAGAGCGCTGCACTGAGGAGGAGGAGAAGGCCTGGGTGCGAGGGCAGGAGCTCTATGAACAAGAGTGTGCCCTTGCTGCCAGGGAGAAGAAAGTGAGGGGCAGGGAGAAGGACCTGGTCGACCGCCGGAACAAGATCCACCTCTGGGAGGAGGAGCTCGGAAAACTCGAAGCGGGTTGCTGAAAAGATTCAGCAAAACACCAAAGAAGTTGAGCGCCTCGCTCGCGAGAATTCTGAACTGGTGGCGGCCAGGAGATCCTTGGAAGAAATAAAGGGATTGAGGACTGCAGACTCCCTACAGATTTGGGAGTTCCTGGGCGAGGCTAACGATGCACTGACACCGATGGGCTTCAGCCCCTTGCGCCCGAATGATCAAGAGCCGGAGCCGGACCTGGCGTTGCAGGCATTGAGCTCGGCAGGCAGCAAACTCTCCAAGGTGGGCGATGTCATCGCGGACCAATTGGAGGTTGAGGGGCAATCCCTGGCGAAGAACGTCGCAGAATATGTGCTGACGTGCTACACCAGCCGGAACTCCCAATTTCCTCTCGACCCGGTGCTTGAAGGTCCCGTTGAAGGAGAAGGCAAAGCTGCCAGAGCCAACGTGTCGGAGGTTGCCCAGAAGGTCGCCCAATTCTTCCATAGGGTCTAGGACCATCTTTGTAGTTCTCACTTGTATTTTCTCTTCTTCTTCCTCAATTTTGTAATCCCTTGTCTCCAGATGAATGAAATCCCCAAATGTTTGTGAATTTCACTTTTTGTCTTCAACACTTTTGTCTTCACTTGGCCCCCTGTTAGATGTACACAATTTGATTGTGAACTTGTACCAAGAGGATATTGTGTTTTGTTGAAGACTCATTTGCTCCGAACTTGTAAAGTGTAGGTCCGAAGTCTTCGATAGTGAATGAAATCCCTTGTCTCCAGATGAATGAAATCCCCAAATTTTTGTGAATTTCACTTTTTGTCTTCAACACTTTTGTCTTCACTTGGCCCCCTGGTAGATGTACACAATTTGATTGGGAACTTGTACCAAGAGGATATTATGTTTTGTTGAAGACTCATTTGCTCCGAACTTGTAAAGTGTAGGTCCGAAGTCTTCGATAGTGAAGGTCCCCTGAGGTTGTCGGAACTTAGAAGCTCCGGCATTGTCTATCGTCAGAGCTTAGTAGCTCTGACAATAGTCCCTATCAACGCGTTGAGCATCGATAGTTAGTCCTCCGGGGTCGGAGCTTAGTAGCTCCGGCAGTGACCTTTGCCAACACTTAATTTGTTGGCAGCAGACTCCATTTGCGAGGTCTTCTCACCATCTTTTATTTAGCATCGACGGCTGGCCCCCCTAGCTCTACTGGAGCTTGATTGCTCCGGTGATGCTCATTTTCAATGCGTAACATCGATTACAAGCCACCTAGGGGAGTCGGAGCTTTGTTAGCTCCGGCTTTTCTCCATCAACGTAGATTTTATTTTTCCTGCACACTGAAGCCAAGAAAAATAGTAAAGTTTGTTTCTCGCCTATAACTTCGCCACGGCTTACGATTCTCAAGAAGATTTTAGGTCAAACGCGATTCCAAATACAACTGAATGCATTGTCTTTTCTTCCAGATCCAATTGTACTTGGACCCGCCTTACTTTGGCCTGCCGGGGTGTAGGTAGAGTGGCGTACTTAGGTTGCTTGACCAGGCTAAGTCGATAGCACACTCCGACCCTAGATTGGCTTGGCGGCATTCAGGCGAGTGGGCTGTGAACAATATTTGAATCCAAAAGAATCGACAATACAACTCGAATCGTATATGAACCGGTCGAACTAAAATTTCTTAAGAATTGCACGTCTTTGTTATAGACAAGAAAGAGAAAAAAAATGTTGAGCCTGTACAAAATAAATGCACATGGAGTCTGTTTCACATGAAGATTTCTTTCATTATAGGTCTGGGGTACAGGGGAAACAAGTACACTCTTAGGGTACGGAACCAAGCTAAGCGTGTTTTATTTCTCGTTTGACCCAGGGTAGCTAGCCACACTTTTAGTCCTGAGATTGTGACAAGTGTTGCATGAACTTTGCGGACCTTCCGGGAAAGGCCCGGCTGTTCTCCCGGAGGAACTACCCGACTCTGTACAATGACTCTATAACATACACCCCAAGTTACTACAGACTCACCTCCGTGATATTAAGTGTAGAACTTACGGAGGTGCTCAATGTTCCAAGGATTTGTGAGAGGTGTCCCATCCTCGGTAGCCAAGCGAACGCTACCGGGACGGGATACTTTAATCACTCGGAAGGGTCCCTCCCACCTGGGGGAGAGGTTGTTTAACCCTTCTCTGGATTGTATTCTCCATAGCACCAGATCGCCTTCCTCGAGCTGTCGGTTGTGTACATGCCGCTGATGATAGCGCCAAAGGGCTTGGCGGTATCGGGCATTCCGAACAGCTGCTTGGTACCTTCCCTCCTCAAGGAGGTCTAGGTCTTCACGCTGGAGCTGGTCCTGCGTGGCTTCGTCGAAGGCCAGGACCTGGAGTGACCCCAAGGTGATTTCTGGAGGAAGGATTGCTTCAGATCCATACACCAGGAAGAAGGGTGTCTCTCCAGTTGATCGGTTTGGAGATGTCCTATTGGCCCATAAAGTAGGCAGAAGCTCTTCAATCCAGTTGGCTCCATGTTTTTTCAAGCGCTCATAGGTACGCGTTTTGAGTCCTTTAAGGATTTCAGCATTTGCTCTCTCGGCTTGACCATTGCTTGCTGGGTGAGCTACGGAGGCGTAGCAAACTTGAATGTCGAGGTCTTCGCAGTATCCTTGAAGTGTAGAGCTTGTGAATTGGGTCGCATTATCAGTGATGATTTTGTTTGGGACTCCAAATCTGCATACAATGGACTGCAAAAAGTTGATAGCAGATTGCTTGTTGATTGTGACAACTGGAGTTGCTTCCGGCCACTTGGTGAACTTGTCAATGGCGACGTACATGAACTTGTAACCTCCGACGGCTCTTGGGAAAGGTCCCAAGATGTCCATCCCCCACACAGCGAAAGGCCATGTAGGAGGTATCATTTGTAGGGGCTGAGCCGGTGTGTGAATTTGCTTTGCATGAAATTGACATGCTTCACATTTCTTCACCAGCTCAGTTGCATCCTGGAGTGCTGTAGGCCAGTAGAAGCCATGCCGAAAGGCTTTACCAACCAGCATGCGGGAAGACGCGTGGTTCCCACACTCGCCTCCATGGATTTCTGCGAGGAGCTCGCAGCCTTCTTCCCTTGTGATGCACCGCATTAGGATGCCGTTGGCACCGCGCCGGTAGAGATCCACTTCTACCAACGTGTATCTTTTAGCCAATCTGACTACCCGGTCAGCGGATACATCATCGTCAGGAAGGATGTTGTCTTTCAAGTTGTTTTGGATCTCCGAGATCCATGCATCGGAACTAACTTGAGCATTTGAGTCTTGCGTGCTGGGTTGATCGGAGCTTCCGGTAGCACCTACGACCCTTGATGGCTGCCATGGTAACAGGGCCATCGGGACCGTTAGCTTCGGGATGCTGATCTCGCCCCCTTCGCTCAGTTCGGCAGGCTGAGCTGTGGGTTTTGACAACCTCCGGACAAAAGTTCCGTCAGGGGCCGGAGCTCCAGTTGATGCTTTCGTCAAGAGTTCGTCGACATCAGCGTTGTGGGCATGCTGGACATGGTGGAGATCTAGGACTTCCAAGTCCTTATGAAGCCTCTGGACTTCAAGGAGGTAAGCAGCTAGCTGGAGATTGTTGCAAGAGCATTCACCCTTCACTTGGTTAATGATGAGTTGTGAATCTCCCTTGACCAGCAGTTGCTTGACACCGTATGACAGTGCCACCTTTAGTCCATATATGAGTGCTTCGTACTCCGCCATGTTGTTGGTCGCCTTGAAGTCAAGGTGTACCATGTATTTCACCTTCTCCCCAGTTGGTGCGAGGAGAAGGATTCCAGCTCCGGCCCCCTGCTTTTGCATGGAGCCGTCGAAGTAGAGGGTCCAATGAGGCTCGGTGAAGACCGGAGCTTCGTGTTCTGGCTTCTGCTCTCTGGGGCCCCCAGGGTTTGATGGAGAGGGAGTCCATTCCACCACGAAGTCTGCCAATGCTTGACTCTTGATTGCTTGCCTTGAAATGAATTCGAGATCGAATTCGGCCAATTCTGCTGCCCACTTTGCAATATTCCCAGTTGAGTTGGGATTAGGCAAGATTGCTCGAAGTGGGTAAGAGGTCACCACTGAGATCTTGTGAGCTTGGAAATAATGGCGAAGCTTCCTGGAGGCGATAAGAACTGCATAGAGCAGCTTATGCACCTCTAGGTATCGAGTCTTGGCATCATGTAGTACTTCACTGATAAAGTACACTGGGTGCTGAATGGTCCAGACCCTCCCGAAGGGGCCCAGAGCTTCCTCTCCACTGACCCGGATCCTCCCGGAGGGATCCAGATTTTCTTCAGGGCCCTCCGGGTCCTGGCTGGAGGAAACTGGAGCTTCTTCAGAAGCGACCTGGGTCCTCCCGGGGGAGTCTGGGTCTCCTGAAGTGGCTTCTTGTGGATTCGAATCTGGGAGCTGGGACCCAGACTCGCTTTCAGGAACCTCGGGACCCTCCCAAAGGGGTCTGGATCCTTGAGTATGGGGTAGTTCTGGTCTCTTTGCGACCAGAACCATACTGATGACTTCGTCAGTAGCTGAAATGTAAAGCAACAAAGGCTCACCAGGGTTCGGAGCTACCAGAGTTGGTAGGGTGGTGAGGAACTGTTTTAGCTCCTGGAACGCCTTTTCTGCTTCTTCAAACCATTGGAATGGTCCGGACTTCCTCAATAACTTGAAGAAGGGTAGTGCCCGTCCCGCCAGTCTTGAAATAAACCGGCTGAGGGCTGCTAGACATCTAGTTAGCTTTTGGACATCTTTGATGCGGGCTGGTGGCCGCATGTCTTCAATGGCCTTGATCTTCGCCGGATTAGCTTCTATGCCCCGGTGACTTACCAGTAAACCAAGAAGTTTTCCGGAGATAACCCCGAAGACACACTTGTCTGGGTTTAGCTTTGTGCGGGTAACTCGCAGCTTATCGAAGACAGTCTGTAAGGTGTCAAGAAGTGATTCCTTGTTCTTGACCTTGACCACGATGTCATCGACGTACACTTCCACTATGTCTCTAATGAGGTCTTCAAAAGTTTTGTACATAGCTTGTACAAAGGTTGAAGCTGCATTCTTGAGACCAAATGGCATGGCTGTATAACAGTACAATCCATCTACTGTGATGAAAGAGGTATGCTCTTCATCTTCCCTAGACATTCTGATTTGATGATACCCAGAATATGCGTCTAGGAAACACAATAATTCACACCCGGAGGTGGAATCCACTATCTGATCTATTCTAGGTAGTGGGAATGGATCTTTTGGACATGCCTTATTTAGTGTTGTGTAGTCAATACACATCCGAAGCTTCCCACCGGCCTTGGGCACAACGACTGGGTTTGCCAGCCATTTTGGATGGAAGACTTCTCGGATGAATCCAGCTTCGAGCAACTTCTTCACTTCTTGTCGAATGAAGTTTTGTCGCTCTACAGATTGCTTCCGAGGCTTCTGATGCACAGGCCGGGCGTCGGGGTAGATCTTCAGATTGTGCTCTTCACTTCCCTGGGGATCCCAGGCATTTGTGATGGTTGCCAGGCAAACACGTCGACATTAGCCTGGAGGAAAGCGATGAGCGCGAGTTCCTATTTGTCGTTCAATCCTCCCGATATACGGGTGGTCTGAGCGGCATCAGAACCGATTTGGACGACTTTGACGGGGATGTCGATGTCGCCACTTGGCTGCACACGAGGTGCAGATGTCGAGCCTCGTTGACAAATGCTCGCGGGTTTTGGAGCTTGCTCCTGCCTGAAATCCTCCTCTTGCGCCGTGGTAAGTGCATGGAGTTCTTCCAGAGCAGTTACTCCGGCAGTACGATCTCCGCGGATCCGGAGAACGCCTACTGGTGTTGGCATCTTTAACACCAGGTAGTCATAATGAGCAGTTGCCATGAATTTGTACAAGGAAGGCCTACCCAAGATGGCATTGAAGGGTAAGTTGATCTGAGCAACATCAAAGACCAACTTCTCGATGCGATACTTCTCCCGTGTCCCAAAGGTAACGGGGAGAGTAATAGCTTGAGTGGGGTAATAGCTCCCGGACCTACTCCAGAGAAAGGTCGGGAGGGGTGTAGATCCGAAGGTCAGAGCTGAAGCTTGGTAAAAGCTTCGAAGCTTATGAGGTTAAGCCCCGAACCTCCGTCTACCATGACATGGTGGAGCTGGATGTTATTGATGGTAGGAGATACCATCAAAGGTAGCTGACCTGCTCCAACCATGCTTCGAGGGCAGTCCGAAGCATCAAAAGTGATGGCTGTGTCCATCCACTTCCGATGAGGCTCCGGTCTGGCTGTAGGAGCTACAGCAGCCATGTCCCGACGCATAGTCTTGATGACGCGGCGGGATGTCCCATGATCCACCAAAGATGGTGTTCATGGTCTTCCGACGCTCGTTGTCAGAGACGTCAGAATCGTCATCGACGGAGGTGTAGACGGCCTTCAGGACCTTTTTGGGATCCTGAAAACCTAGCTCCTCTTCAGCCGGAGCTTCGTCGACTTTTTGTTTTCCTTCCCTTTGTCGGAAAGGAGCTTCTTCCCGGCGCTTGTTGTAGCGCTCGGCAAGGTTTTGGACCTCCCGGCAGTCTTCCAAACTGTGGCTGCCCGTTTTGTGAATCGGACACCACACTTTGGGTTTGCCACCGTCTTCAGAAGACGGTCGAGGTCGCTTCTCGGGGCGTGGCCCCCAGCCACCCAGAGCTGCAGCAGCTGCAACATTGGATGTACCGGCCGACGACTTCTTATTGCCGTTGGTCTTCTTCTTCTTCTAGCCACTCCCGGAGGTAGCAGCTTCTCCGTTGGAGGATTTCTTGTGATCCTCCGGAGTTGGTTTGGAGTGCATCTCACGGCCCTCCGCAGCTCTGGCACATTTGTCGGCCAAACTGAAGAGTTTCGTAACACTGGTGATCTCCTTGATCGCCAGTTTCTCCATCATCTTCTTATCCCGTACACCCTGTCTGAATGCCACAATGACAGAGGCGCTAGAGATAGAAGGGATAGTGTTTCGTACCTGAGAGAACCTCTGGATGAATGATCGAAGGGATTCTCCCCCTTTTTGCACGACTGCAAAAAGGTCCAGTTCAGTGCCTGGTCGGGTGTATGAACTCCCAAAATTGGCGGTGAACTGCCGGCACAGCTCCTCCCAACTATTGATGGAGTTGGGTGGAAGGCTCATAAACCACGACCTGGCGGTCCCAGTTAAAGCCACTGGGAAATAATTGGCATTACGGCCTCATTTCCTCCAGCTGTCAAGATAGCAGTGGAGTAAATCTGAAAAAATTCAACAGGATTGACAGTCCCATCGAACTTCTCCGGCAGGTGAGGCCGGAACTTCTGTGGCCACCTGACCATACGCAGATGCATGGCCAGGGCTGAACAGCCTCCTCCCACTCCTTCAGGAGCAGGAATGTCTTGAGCTCCTCGTCTTTCACGAGCACGCTCAATATGGACTCGGCCGTCCTGTTGGCGGTATCGGCGATCAAGCTCCGCCCGGAGGTCATGAGTTGAAAGCCTGGATACCGTGTGAGTGCGTCGTGCCCCAGAGGGCAACGACGTCACCTGCTGTGAGCACGTCTCCTGTTGTTGGAAACGTGCGGACCAAGTCTGCCAACAAGGTCCGTTGCTGCGACGGGGCCCGTCCTGAAGGAGGAGGACCCTGGTTGCTGATGCGGTCGGCTGCTGCTGCGACCAAATGTTCCACATCAGCCCTCCACTACTCCAGTGCATCCCGGGATGCATCTGAAGGTGGTGGGCGTTGGAGAAGAGCACGCGCTGCATGGAGCGCGTGTTTCGGGTTGTCATGATTTGCTGACGCAGTAATTGACGCCGGTGCACCATCGCGTTGTCCACCTTGATTTGCTGGTGGAGGTGGCGGTGGTGGCAGTGTGACTCCTGCTGGCGCTGAGGCCCCTGCTGGTGGCTGCATATTGGAGGGATTGCCCCCAACAGCTTGAACAACAGGATGACCGTTGGATGATCCAGCAGCTGAGTTCACCATTCTCGAAATATTAGGCGCCCCTACCTAGCACACCAACTATCAGTGGTTTGGATCTGGCAGATCTCCCGACACTACTAAAGTGTTAGAGGAATTTGATGTTCGGTGTGGGCGTGCGGAGATTCAAGAAGGTGAATTGTAAATAGCACAGGAGACACGGAGATTTACGTGGTTCGGGCCGCCTGAGCGTAATACCCTACTCCACAGGTATGTTGGTGTCGTATTAGCTGTATGAGCTTGTGTCGAGCGTCTATGGAACGTGTATCAAAACGTATCTGAACCTGTAGAGTCAGTCGTCGGCCTGTCCTTTTATAATACAAGGGCAGGCCGTTACAAGTTAGCTTGGCCCGACATGTGGCCCCGGCGGTTACTAGTATTGATACTCATTCAGCATGTTTTATTGCCCTTAATGACCGGGTAATGGGCTTTGACAGCACCGTTACTGGTAATTAAGGTCGTCCAATCGTGTGTCATTAATATGGTATTAATGACACGTAATCGGGTCTTGAAGTCCTTGATTCTCCTTTGAAGATCCGGAGCCGTTGTGGAGTCTTCCGGAGGCTAGAGGCTGAAGATCCGACGGTTGGACACATGGCAGCTCCGGAGCATACTGTGGGAAACAGGTAGCTCCGGAGCTACCTGACACGTGTCAGATCCGGAGCTTCCCTCGGTCTGGGGTTAGGTCCGGTGGTGCCATTTCGTTACATAGCCCGGAGCTTCCCCCTTGTGGGCGGTAGCTCCGGTTTGATAGTACACGTGGCGACCCTGAGATTAACCATGTTGGAGAAGAGGGTCCGGTTTATCTGACATGTGGGTCTCCGAAGGTCTTCAAATCAAGTAGATGACTTTCCTTTGAGATCTTTGTAACCTCAAGGGGTGTACGGTTTCCAGGGTACCGACACATTGTCATGATGAGTAGTTGGAAGCCCGAGGGTGGCAGCCTCACAAAGCTACCAAGATTGCGTTGGGAACCAATACGAAAATCGTATTGGGAACTGGCGACCTTCAATTCCGTGAGATCCGCACGTCATGTATATCACTTGCCAAACAAAGAAGGGCCACATAGCGAAGGCAAAGGAGCGTGCCATCATTTCAACCGCCCAAGTTAAAAGTTGAAGCAGCAACAGAAGAAGTGATGGTGGCCCCATCTTCATGATCAAATCCTCACCCCGAGGTGGGCCCGAGGGCCACTATCGATACCCTGCGGACCAGGTACCTCTTCTTACTAGAAAGAAAAGTGTCGCGTCCAACTTTACAGGAAATTGGACCTCCGAAGGTCAACATGTTTCCCACAGTGCCGAACTTGCCTCCCTCCTTAGGGTTGCTCAAGCACTGCCACCTGTCCCGCAATGCCGGACGTGCCTCCCTCCTTTGGGTGGCTCCAGCGCTGCCACGTGTCCCGTAGTGCCAGACCTGCCTCCCTTCTTAGGGTGGCTCGAGCATTACCATGTGTCCTGCAGTGTCTTACCTACCTCCCTCTTTAGGGTGGCTCCAGAGCTGCCACGTGTCCCGCAGTGCCGGACCTGCCTCCCTCCTTAGAGTGGCTCCAGTGCTGTCACGTGTTTCGTGGCGCCGAATCTGCCTCCCTGTTAAGGGGAGCTCCAGCGCTGCCACATGTCCCGTAGCACCAGGCCCGCCTCTATGCTAAGGGAAGCTCAGGTGCTGTCAAATGTCACGTGTATGGATCTACATCTTCAGCGGGAAGAACTCTAGGATTACCAACTGCATAGACATTCAAAGGCAATATATTAGCTGTTACAAGACCTAGTTAATGCGTCATTTATACTGCATTAATGACAAATGATCGGAGTACCATGAAGCCGTGTAACGCTGCCATCAAAGCATGTTATCACCCTAATAAAACCGCTGTTATACACTTAGGTCGTGTATACATTAGTGAATACTATTGGGGCCACCTGTCGGGCCACAACACACTATAACAATTAGTCCTTGGTGTATAAAAGGACTGCATTGCATGGTAGAACTCGAGCCATCCAAGGCCAAGGTCATTACGCTCAAAGCAATCCAATACACAAACACCCCCGTGGAGTAGGGTATTACGCTTAGTCGGCCCAAACCACGTAAAAACCACTATCTCACCTTGTTCCTGAGATCTGGAGATTACACCCCGCCTAAATACCAACCTCCGTAGACTATTTCTTAGTAGTACTTGGGGAAGTGTCGATCACACACTTCGACAACTTAATTTCCTTAAACCCTTTTTGTGGCAATTTTTTTTAGCAAGTGTTCATATTCCCAAGAATGAGGAAGACGTTACCCCGGAGCAAGCTGTCCTACTCCACTGCATTGCTCAAGCGGTTGGGGTGATCACCTCCTCTTTGACTCGAGAAGAGTTCAATAGAATCGATGGGTTGGAGGTTTCCAAGGACATTTGATACACGCTCAAGACAGCATATGAAGGCAAATGAGTCATACCAGAGACACAAATTGAAATGATCGAAGGAGAGCTTGGGACGTTTACCATCATGAATGGTGAAACCCGCCAAGAAATGTACAACTACCACAAGATCCTCACCAACAAGAGCCGCTCATATGGATGCACCCGATGGACGGACCACGAATGGTAAAGAGAATGATTAGGGCATTCATGCCTCGAAATGTTGCTCTATGCTCCATGATCCGTGAGAGTCCGGGTTCACTAAAATGACCCCAAAAGAAGTTCATGGAAGAATCATCAACCACGAGATGATGGATCAAGAAGCCATGTTCTACAATGATCTCCAAAAGCTCACCTCCTCCAAGAAGAAGGATGTTGCATTCAAGGCAACATCATCCAAATCCCAAGAACAAGTAGAAAGTGATGAAGAGAACCTCGACATCGATGAGGAAGAGGCACTCTTCATCAATAGGTTCAAAAGGATGATGAGAATGAGGAAAAGGAGCTACTATCATAAGAGCAAGAACAAAGACAAGTCCAAAATAAGAGGAAAGAGGGTTTGTTACAATTGTGGGGAATATGACCACTTCATTGTGGATTGCCCACATGAAGAGAACAAGAAGAAGAAAGAGGTCAAGTCTCATTAGAAGAAATTCTTCAAGAAGAAGAAGCATTATTAACAAGCTCACCTTGGAAAGGAGTGAGACTCAAATGAAGACTCCTCCAAAGAAGAAGAAGAGAAGATGGTAACAATTGCCACGAAGAGATCAACCATGGAGAACAAGCTCTTCCCCAACTTGGAGAGCTCAAGACCAACATGCCTCATGGCCAAGGAGGGAAGAAAGAAGGTTAAATCCAAACCATCTTCTTCAATTTCATCGCATGGTAACTTTGTTAGTGGCAGTGAAAATGAATACATGCTTAAAGATATGAGTAAGAGCACCTTGAAAAGATTGAAGTTGTTGTCGGATGAGATATTTGAGAAGGAAGGGCTCGTTAACCGTCAATAGGAAATGCTCATCCAAGAAAAGGAGAAATGTCAAGAGTTTGAGGAGCTCTTAGACCTTGAAAGAGAAAGAAGCAATGCGCTTGAGCGTGAACTAGCTTCGAGCAAGGAAACTTGCTCAAATCTTGAGAACACAACAATTGTGCTAAAGGATGAACTTGTTAACTTGACAAAAGTTAACAAGATCCTTGAAACACAAGTTGAGTCTCTAAAGATCAATGCACCTTCTTCCTCCAAAAGCTCATCTTCCACAAATGTCAAATCCGAAACAATTCAAGCTTGCAAGTGCTCTAACTTAATTCTAAAACTAAAGGATGAGCTCAAGTTGGCACAAAACAAGCAAGCACCGAAAGGTGGCATCTTTTATAAGGATAAGATGACATATGCACGTAGTTCATACACTAACACAAGACATCCTCTTGTCAAAGATGGTCTTGGCTATTCTAGGGAGAGGAAGCAAAATGCTAAGACTCTCAAGAATGGCAAAGACTTGATTGTTTTTGTTAAAGAAGGTTCATACCACAACAACAAAGGAAAGAACATTGCTACTTCACATAACATGCCTAAAAATAAACCTCATTTATTGTTCCATGATTTTGATGCTTCATATGTCTTATTGAGTAACAAATTTGGTAAGCCTTATGCTAGGTATGTTGGGTCACTCCGCAAGTCCAAAACCTTGCGTGTGGGTGCCCAAGTGCCTCTTGACTAACATTAAAGGATCCAATACCGCTTGTGTACCTAAAACCAAGGCTTAACTCTATTTTGTAGGCATACTCCTCTGGTGGGACAAAGTGGGTCCTTGATAGTGGTTGCACAAATCATATGATTGGAGAGAGAAATATGTTCATGGAGTATGAGGAAATGAAGATCCAAGTGAGGGAATTTACTTTGGGACAATAGCCAAGGGAAAATTCTTGGCACCGATAAAATTGCTATATCCCCTAATCACATTATTTACAATGTTTTGCATGTTGACTCACTTGATTATAACTTATTTTCCATATCATAACTATGTGACAAAGGTTATAATTGTATTTTTACTAACGAGAGTGTGACCGTCACAAGAAGGAACAATGACTCAATTGCTTTTAAGGGTGTTCTCAAGGGAAAGATCTATCTTAATGGCAAAAATCAACATGAGATGGCTTTGGCATAGAAGACTAGACCATGTTGGGATGAGGAATTTGCAAAAACTTCTTAAGGGTCCGTGGTTTAAAGAATTTTGTGTTTGAAAAGGATAGGCCACATGGGTTTGCTTGATAGGCAAAGGTGCTCACAGCGCACCGGTAAAACCGGTGGCTGTCGAGTCACCCACCAGGGTTCGAACCCTGGTGCTGCATGGAAGCCCGCTTTAGTGGGTGTGGGTGATAATCACCCGATTCAAAAAAAAAAAATTAAAGGCCATGAAGTGCATGTCAAGCCGGAAAGCAAGTTGGAGCTCAACATCCATCCAAGAACATCATGAAGTCAACAAGATCATTGGAGCTTCTACACATGGACCTCTTCGGTCCAATCGCCTACATAAGCATTGGCGGTAACAAATATGATCTTGTAATTGTCGATAATTTTTCACGTTTCACTTGGATGTTCTTTTTGCATGACAAAAGCGAGACACACGGTGTGCTCAAGAAATACTTGAGGAGAGCTCAAAATGAGTTCTCCTTGAGAATATGACTATAAGGAGTGACAATGGCACCAAGTTCAAGAACACTCAAGTTGAATAGTTTTTGGATGAAGAAGGCATCAAGCATGAGTTCTTGGCCCCCTACTCCACTCAACAAAATAGGGTGATCGAGAGGAAGAATAGGACTCTCATTGAGATTTCTAGAGCCATGCTTGATGAGTACAAGACGTCGAACTGGTTTTTGGCAGAAGCAGTTAACACCGCTTGGCATGCCATAAACCGGTTGTATCTCCGTCGCGTATTAAAGAAGATGTCTTACAAACTCCCAACTGGTAACAAACCCAATATTTCCTATTTTCATGTTTTTGGGAGAAAATGCTATATTCTCAACAAGAAATCAAGGACATCGAAGTTCGCTTCAATGTCTGATGAGGGTTTCTTGCTTGGTTATGACTGAAACACTTACACTATCGTGTTTTCATCAAATCCTCTGGAATTGTTGAAGTGCCACGTGATGTAGTATTTGATGATACTAATAGCTTCCAAGTGGAGCAAGTTGATGGTCATGTGCTAGATCAATAAGAAGCTCCACAAGTGGTGATAGGAAGGATGGCACTTGGAGACATTCGACCACAAGAACAACCTCAAGACTCAAGTGATCATCCCACACATCAAGCAAACTTTTCTTCAAAAGATCAACCCCAAGACCCTCAAGATGCGCTTCAACAAGATGAAAATGAAGGCATCGATCAAGGGAGAGACAGAGAAAGTGAGGAAGATGATGATGAAGTTCCAAGATCTCAAGCACCACACCCAATAGTACATCGAAGCATTCAATGGGGCCATCCTGTTAACAACATCCTTGGAGACATCTCCAAGGGGGTAACTACTCGATCTCGTGTTGCAAATTTTCGTGAACATTACTCTTTTGTTTCTTCTTTGGAACCTCGCAAGGTTGAAGAAGCTCTACGAGATCCTGATTGGGTGATGGCCATGCAAGAAGAGCTCAACAACTTCAAAAGAAATCAAGTATGGGAGCTCGTGAAAAGGCCAAATGAAAATGTTGTGAGCACCAAGTGGGTGTTCTGCAACAAACAAGACGAGCACGGGGTGGTTACAAGGAACAAAGCATGACTTGTGGCCAAGGGTTACTCACAAGTCAAACGTTTGGACTTCGGTGAAACCATTCTCCCGTAGCTAAGCTTGAATCAATTCACATATTACTTGCCTTTTCTACTCACCATGATTTTAAGATATATCAAATGGACATCAAGAGTGCATTTGTCAATGGTCCAATCAAAGAAGAAGTGTATATGGAGCAACCCCCGGGCTTTGAAGATCAATACTTCCCCAACCATGTCTACAAATTGCGTAAGGCTCTCTATGGCCTCAAACAAGGTCCTAGAGCTTGGTATGAATGCCTTAGAGTCTTTCTAACTCAAAATGGTTTCAAAATTGGGAAGACCAACTATACTCTATTCACTAAGCATTTCAATGCTGATTTGTTTGTTTGCCAAATATATGTCAATGTCATTATATTTGGTTCTATTAACAAAACTTTTTGTGATGAGTTTTCTAAGATTATGAACGAAAGGTTTGATATGTCCATGATGGGGGAGTTGAAGTTCTTCCTAGGATTTCAAGTGAAGCAACTCAAGGAAGACACGTTCATTAGTCAAACGAAGTACACACAAGACATACTCAAAAAGTTTTACATAGACAAAGACAAACCCATCAACACTCCAATGGGAACCAATGGGCACCTCGACCTTAATGATGATGGTCCAAGTGTGGACCAAAAGGTATATCGTTCCGTGATAGGTTCATTACTTATGTTCATCTAAGCCCGATATAATGCTAAGTGTTTGTATGTATGCTCGATTCCAAGCTGCTCCCAAGGCGTTTCATTTGATTGCGTAAAGAGAATTCTTATATATTTGGTTCACACACCGAGCCTAGGACTTTGGTACCTCAAGGACTCCAATTTTAATCTCATTGGATATTCCGATGCGGATTATGTAGGGTGTAAAGTCGATAGGAAGAGTACCTCCAGGACTTGCCAATTCTTGGGTAGGTCCCTAGTGTCTTGGTACTCAAAGAAACAAAATTCCATTGTTTTCTCCACAACCGAGGCGGAGTATGTCGTAGCCGAAAGTTGTTGTGCACAACTTTTTTGGATGCAGCAAACTCTTAGGGACTATGACATAAACTTGCGCCATATCCCTCTCCTATGTGACAATGAGAGTGCCATCAAAATAGCCCACAATCCAGTTGAGCATTCAAGGACCAAGCACATTGATATCCGCCACCACTTTTTGGGAAATCACTTTATCAAAGGAGACATAGTTATTTACCATGTGAGAACCAAAAAATAATTGGCCGATATCTTCACCAAGCCCTTAGATGAGAAAAGTTTTTGAACTTAGGAGTGAGCTCAATATCCTAGATTCGCAAAATGTGGCTTGAGTCTTGCACATCTGATTGTTACTTGTATATGCTTCAAAATTCATGCATGCTTGCGAAAAACTCATCCCCCTCGGTTTTCTACAAAACTGTTTGAAATTATTGGATATTTGTAAATTATGGTCATTGTTTGGTTGTTGATTGCTTACTGACCATGTTTGCAAAGATCTTTTGTGAAAACTTGTCCATAATATCCAAATTATTTGACCTCGACTCAAAACTCTAGTTGCAAACCGCAACTATTCAGGGGGAGTTGGAGAAGTCTGAATCATAAGTCAGACATTTCTGACTCAGTCAAACATGTCCGACACCAGAGTCAGACAAGTCCGACGTGGGTCAGTTAGGGTTTCGGAGAGACTGTTAGAATTTTCCGACATTTGCGTCAGACAAGTCCGATGTGGGAATTCCGCGACCCCCAAAAGAGGCCGATGGTTTCTCTTCCCTTTCTCTCCCCTCACCTGAAACTCTTTCCCACTCGTGTTCACTTTCTCCCTCTCAAGATCATCATTGATTTTGAGATTCTTGTGACGAGTGTGTGAGGCCGATCTCCTCCAAGTCTTGGAAGATCAACAACCCATTCGATCTTTTCCACTCTCCCCTCTCTCAAGTTATCTTCTCCATTCTTTCCTTGATTCTTTCGCATCTTGTGACAAGTTGGTGCATTCTTGTTAATGAAATTGCTCGCTAGCATGACTAACAACTTGTGGTAGAATCTTCTTGGTAGAAAAAATGATTTGTTTAGTTTATATAGAAATTAGGGTTAAAACTATATAGGTCAGATATGTCCAACATCTGTATCGGACAAGTCTGACTCAGTGTGTAGGATAAGTCTGACTTTCGAGTCAGACAAGTCCGATCGTGTATAGCATTAACCTCTTAACTTCTATACATACTGTCGATCAATGATTCTATCCGACTTGCTTTATCTCTTACCTATCCTTTATGTCTCTCTCTAGCCATGGGTCGTGAAAATCAAGGTGCAAAGAGAGGCAAGCAAGCCACCGACAACGAAGCCTCAACACAGGCTTTGAAGGGAGTCAAGCAAACAGTTCATCGTACCAACTCCGCTCAGGAGGCCATTGTTGTCTCAGGAGGCTCTAGTGGTGGTGTTCAAGCTGCTCAAGAGAATGTGGAGATTGGACCTTTGGTGGTACACTCACTGGTAGGCGACCCTTGTCGCTCGACCGATAGGATCAACTACAGGAGGAATATTCAGGATACCATGCATCAAAGAGATGTTAAGTGCTACGATATGCCTAGGGTAGGGAGAGACCCTCGCTTCTGGAGCTATTTTCACATGGATTACTATCGGTCTATGCTCACTACAAAGAAAAATTCAGTGACTGATATGCAGTAGATTGACTCGCAGGTAGTGTAGTAGAAGAAAGGTGTCTTATTTGCTGAGGTCAAGGATGCTTGTGAGTTCCATGGAGTAAAGGACATCATGGGGCTGCAATACCCATGGAATATTGAAGTCATTCTTCAGTTCTATGCCACCATATTCTATTGGACAGACAAGCTTGGTTTCACCTGGATGACCAATGGTGAAAAATACTCTGTTAGTTATGAAGATTTTTCTACCATCTTGGGTATGGGGCACTGTTTGAGGCATCCATTGAAGATCCATGAGGAGCCTCTTGTGACTACTGAGGAGATGTTGGACTTCTACTCATAGGGGTACCCTGCTCAGCCTCCTCACATCCACGGGCTATGACCTTTCCACGCAGTGCTTAATCGACTCATACAAAAGACGATAGCCTCTAAAGATGGTGGTGCCAACCGTATTAATCACAACAGCCACAATGTCATCAAACTCCTTGTCTGGCAACAAAAGTTCAATGCATTTGAATACATATATGAGGAGATTTACATTGCTTCTGAGACTCCCGTCAGGTCTTGTTGCTATGCCCCATACATCATGAAGCTTATCGAGACAGTTTCTGGACAGAAATTTGTGAAGGATGTGGTGCATAGGCCTCTAGTGCCTCAGAAGTCTTCAAAGCTTCATCATCCTTTGAGAGCCCCTTCGGCACCGACTCAGCCTACCTCTCCTAGGAGGCGCTGAGCTCCGCCTCCTCCTGTGCCACAAAAACCTTCTTGTTCTTTAGGACTATTAAATATTATTAAGGCTATGTTCTTTGTGTGCCTATCCACTCAGATATCAGTTCAGAAGTTAGCAAACTGGACTAAGAGAGACCTCACATCTATTAGAGAGCAGCTCCAGCTGCCCCCAGTGTCAGATGACACCGAGGATGAAATGCCCATATAATTTCTCTAATTGTCTGCGTTAGAACTTGCCTACTTCTCAGGGACAGGTGCTACCTCTAGTGCTCCCGCAGCTGCTCATTCTGGTGATGATAAAGATGATGAAGAAAGCGAGTATGAAGAGGAACAAGAGAGTGGCAATTCCGAAGGGAGCGACAACGAGTAGATACTAGGGCTCTCTTAGTTTTTTTCCTTTTTGGTGCATTGATGCCAAAGGGGGAGAAGTATCTTAGCTATGGACATGAACATGTACTTATTTATTTCGTGATGTGTGTGTGAACTTTTTTAGCTTGTCATTCTACTTATCATGATTGTGCTAGATTCATGTTATGAATGTTTTAGTTTGATCCACGTCATTGATGCTTATTCACTTGCTTTCATATAATGCATCACAATGTCACTCACACAAAATGCATGTAGGCAGCCCCCCGAGTTTTATGAGTATATGAGCTCATTTAAACCGGTCTTAATCGAAAGCTCATAGACTCCTAATACTCAAAGTCAAATTTTTTATTTAATTGTTGGAGCTTTAATTGGTTGTCATCAATCACCAAAAATGGGGAGATTGAAAGTGCATCTAGGTCCCTTGTGGGTTTTGGTTGATTAATGACAAAAAATTAAAGAGCTAATGAGTTCGGTTGAGTTCGTGCAAAAAATTTAGTACGGAGTTCATGAAAAAAGAGAAAATGCGTGAAAAGTTGAGTAGAAATAAGTTTTTTATTTCTCCTTGAGTCATAGGAAAATCTGTACTATTAAGAGGGACACAACACATGGAAACTTAATGAGTCAAATGGGATCTCAACCTCTTGGGTAGGTTTTAGGAAAACCCTAAGTGTCAAGGTCGGACTTGTTCGACGCCTTGGGTCAGTCCGAAAACTCTCTGGTGGATTTCAAACATGTCTGAATCTGTATGTTGAACATGTCCGAAATCTCTCTGTTGGTATTCAGACATGTACGAAGCGGGTCAGACATGTCCAAGGTACTTGTCTTAGAAATTTTTCTAAGTGTCTAAAACTCGAAGTTGTCCGAGATGGGATTCAGACAAGTCCGAAAAGTCTCTGTTCGATTTCAGAAATGTCCGAAGTGGGTCAGACATGTTGTAGGATCGAAGAGCACGTGAGAAGCTACCAGAAGGTGGGGGGTGAATGGTAGATTTAAAAAATCTTATGCAGCGGAAACAATTAAATCCCAACCCCTTCGGCAGAAAAACGATATGTTAAAGAAATTGTGTGTGAGACTAATCTAAACGTGTTTCACCATGACAAAAGTGATATATATCATAAAGAATCAAGTCACGAAGAAAACACAAGAATAATCACTCAAATCCGTTGAGAGAAACTCAAGTTATGATCGAAAGATCGAACAAAGGTCAATCTGTCCTACCCGAGAAAAACAGTTCTGGAATGCTGCAAAGAAACTAGTGTAGATCATAAACCACAAATCCAATTACTGTGAAATTTTGACATATGATAGGTAATCAAGTTGTGAAGACAAACCAAAAAGAATTACGTCAATTAGATCTGTAAAACTCGAGTTATGATAAAACCACCGATGAAAGGTAGTGCTGTCCAGAAACTCGATGAGTAAAACTTGTCTGGAACAAGTCGGACGAACAAGGTACAAAAGTTCCTTCAAACTACAAATTTTATTTAATAGAACACAAGAGGAACAGCCCCAAAGTCGTCTCCACGATCTTTGGCCTTCCCTTGCTTATATAACCAGCCCTTAGGCCAACCCAATCTCAACTAGGACTCTAATACTACTCAAATCATGAATCAAAACTTTCCATAACTGTTTAGGACTCTTCTATACGCAGATAGAAGAAATCTTAAGAATTCCAAAAACCTTAGGAACGTATCCCATATTCCTAAAACAACTCAAATTCGTGACCCAAAAGAAATCCTATCATAACCAACTCGATACTTTCCATACCGAGCCATAACCGACTCTGCCGCAGCCAAAGTCATCAACCGATACGATCCGATCCTTCCAACCAGATCTTCCCATCCATAAACCATCTTCGGAACCATGTTGCCACGTCATGAACTGCATGCATATGTGAAAACACCTTCCTTCAACGTCTAGTAACCTTCATATGCACTACCCTTGATTCAATCATCCTGCACGACCTCCTGACCTGTTCAACCACAATTCCTCCCGAATTTGGTTGTTGGAACCTCATCTCCTCCCTGAGACTAGTCCAAAGGATCCTGTCACCAGCCATGACTTGAACTCAAGCAAGACCCGCACATGAGTAAACAACCAATCCGTACGAGCCCAAGTCCGCGACTTGACTCAAGTCAGTTTCGAACACAACACCTTACGTGAACACCTCACATAAGCATGTTGCAAAGCATATCAAAACGATATCAGCCATATCAACCAAAACGCACCAAAAACTTAGCAAATGAATACTAAGCAATCTTTCTAAGAATATAAAGCAAGTTTAAAACATTGCAAGATAAAAGCAGGAACATTGCGATCAAGCTCTGAACCTTGCCAAAGCTAACTGGAGCTTGAGCCGGAGCTTACCAAGGCTAGTACAACCTGGCGCCGGAACTTACCAAAGCTAGTACAACCTAGCGCCGGAGCTTATCAAAACTAGCAGGACCTAGCACCCGAGCTAACCAAAGCTATTCGAACCTAGCGTCGGAGCTAGCAAAGCTAGTAGGAACTAGTCAACCCAAAAGCCAGAGCTAGAAAAATATGTCGGAGCTTAAGAAAGACATGCCAGAGCTATCAAAGACATGCCGGAGCTATCAAAGACATGTCGGATGTAAGACCTATATGTGCTGAATACATTGGCTTGTAGTGAATACACTTGGCTTAGATGATAAAAGTTTTAAATATCACCAAAACACCTTTTTATCAAGGTCCGACTCTAGCTCCGAGCTATAGCAAGGTCCGACCATAGGTCCAATTTGTTTTGGGTAGCTCTGCCTACGTTAGATGCTAGGTCCGACTTCTTGGTAAGGTCCGACTAGCTTTGGTTAGCTCCGGTGGGTTTTATCTTTAGCTCCGGCATATCTTTGATAGCTCCGGAATGCTTTTGCTAAGCTCCGACGTACTTTGTCTAGCTCCGGTTTTGGGTTGACTAGTTTTGACTAGTTTTTGGTAAGCTCCGGTGCTAGGATCTACTAGTTTTGGTAAGCTCCAGTAGGTGCTTCATTGTACTAGTTTTGGTAAGCTCCGGCAGGTGCTTCATTGTACTAGTTTTGGTAAGCTCCGGCAGGTGCTTCATTGTACTAGTTTTGGTAAGCTCCGGCGCTAGGTTCTACTAGCTTTTGTTAGCTCCGGCTCAAGATCCGGGTTGCTCTGGCAAGGTCCGTAACTTGACTGCAGTGCTTCTGCTTTTCATTTGCAATGTTTCGTACTTGCTTTACATTGTTGGAAAGATTGCTTAGTATTCATTTGCTAAGTTTTTGGTGCGTTTTGGATGATATGGATGATATCGTGTTACTATGGTTTTGCAACATGCTTATATGAGGCTCTCACATAAGGTGTTGTGTTCGGAACTAACTTGAGTCAAGTCGAGGACTTGGGCTCGTATGGATTGGTTGTTTATTCATGTGCAGGTGTTGCTTGAGTTCAAGTCATGGCTGGTGATGGGATCCATTGGACTAGTCTCAGGGAGGAGATGAGGTTCCAACAACCAAGTTCGGGAGGAACTGTGGTTGAGCTGATCAGGAGGTCGCGCAGGATGATTGAATCAAGGGCGGTGCATATGAAGGTTACTAGACATCGAAGGAAGGTGTTTGCATGTATGCATGCGGTGCATGACGTGGCAACATGGTTCCGAAGATGGGATAAGGAAGGAAAGATCGATGAGGTATGTTCTACCTGCAATGAAATGTGTGATGCTATTTCTCGTGCAACTATTATTGTCAAGAAAAAGGACAAAAAGCTTAGGGATAATGCTGCTAAAATTGAATCACTAGAATCTGAAATTAAACGTTTAAAAACTTTGATTCCTAGTGATGATGCATGTCCCTCATGTGACTTAATCTATGAACAATTGTCCACATTAAGAAGTGCACACTCCTCCACTCTAGATAGACTTGATGAAGAAATTGAAAAGAACAAAGAGCTTGCTGCACTTAATGATAAAAACTTGAAAGATGCTAGCTGTTCTACAATTGATTTGCATTGTTCTACTTGTGAGGATCTTGATAAGAAACTACAGGATGCTATGAATGAAATTTCTATATTGAACAATGCTTTACGTTCTCATGAAGTTAAATTTTGTTCAAATTGCAAACTAAAAAGAAAAACTTCATGTGAAAATTGCCTTGATCTATCCAATAAACATGATGACATGCATAGGACATTAGATCGGTTTTGCAATGGGAATAAGAACCTAAACTTGCTGCTGAATTCTTCCAAGTATTGCAATAATAAAACTGGTTTAGGTTTTAATTCTCATGCCCATGCTAAGGCACATCCACCTAAAATTGTAAAGTCATTAGGAAGTGGTTTGATTCAAACAGTTCCTAAACAAAAAGGAGTGGTTTTCAAATCTGCAGGAGTGTTGCCTCATTCGGTTTCAAATAAAAATATTGCTTGCTCATCTAGACATGAACACAAAGTTAAATTTCATTGTACCTTCTGTGGTAGAGATGGTCATGTAATAGATTTTTGTTATAGACTAGCTAAACAACAAAAAAGGTAAAGAATGGTTGCTAGATCTCATAACTTTCATGCAATTAGAAAAACACAACCTGCTTTAGTGAGTCAGAAATTTGAAAAGGTAGCTTCCGGACCTTCTGGTAAGAAATCCGCAAAAGCAGCTCCGATAGTTCCGATAGCTCTAAGAGCTCCCGGACCTTCTGTTGTTTCTTCGGAACTTCAGCTTTTGTTTCTGGAGCTTCAGCCTTGTCTTTTGGAACTGCTGCTTTTACCTCCGGAGCTACTGGTTCTTGTGCTAAAAGAGTTAAGAATAGAAAACCTCAAACTTCGACTCATAAACCTGCTGTTTTATCTCATCTTTCGCGTGTTTTTCCTACTGCACGTCGTGTGACTCAGTACTGGATACCTAAATGCCTTTTGACTAATCACAGTATTGAGTCATCGACGTATTGTGCTTCTATGTAGGTTACACGTTTGAGGAAGGAGAACATTTGGATTGTGGATTCAGGTTGCTCACGCCACATGACCGGTAACAAAGATTGGTTCTCCTCCCTCTCTTTTGTGTCACGTGTAGAAAATGTTACTTTTGCCGATAATTCTTCAACTCCTATAATTGCTAAGGGTTCGGTTAGAGTAAATGATCACTACACTTTGAAGGATGTGGCACTTGTCAAAAATTTGAAATACAACTTGCTTTCTGTTTCACAATTGCTAGATGAAAATCTGGGAATTATTTTCAATAAATACTGCTGCAAAGTTGTAAGTTCAAATAGTGAGCTTATTTTTAACATGTCTCGGTTTGGAAGAGTTTTTAAAGCTGATTTTGATATGTCTTCCTCTAACCATAGGTGTCTAGTTGCTAATGATTCAAATGACTTATATTTTTGGCATCGTAGACTTGGTCACGTAGGCTTTGATCACCTAACACGTGTTAGTACTCTTGATCGCATACGTGGGTTGCCTAAGCTTAAAGGGGACAAAGAAATTGTGTGCTCTTCTTGTAGACATGCTAAGATGGTTGCAGGTTCACATACTCCTCTCACAATGATCATGACAACTGAACCATGTCAACTTTTGCATCTTGAGACCGTAGGACCATCACGTGTTCAATCCTTCGGAGGTAAATGGTATGTTCTTGTTATCGTTGATGATTATTCTAGATACTCTTGGGTTTACTTTATGGTGTCTAAGAATGAAGCTTTTAGTCACTTTAGGACTTTAATTCTTAGATTATCAATTGATCACCCAGGATCTTTAAAGTCAATTAGAAGTGATAACGAAACTGAATTTAAAAATCAATCTTTTGATCACTTTTGTGCTAAAAATGGAATAGATCATCAACTTTCTTCCCCATATGTACCTCAACAAAACAGTGTTGTAGAAAGAAAGAACAGAACCTTAGTTGAGATGGCTAGGACTATGCTTGATGAATATCAAACTCCTAGGAAATTTCGGGCTGATGCGTTAGCAACCGCTTGTTATGTCTCAAATTGTGTTTTCTTGCGTGCTAAGCTAGGTAAAACACCATATGAGCTCCGGTTTGGACATAGGCCTAGTGTTACGCACTTTCGGGTCTTTGGTTGCAAATGCTTTGTTAAGAAACATGGTAATCTTGATAAATTTGAACCTAGATCCATTGATGGCATGTTTCTTGGTTATCCATCTCATACTAGAGGCTACCGTGTGCTTTTACTTGACACTAACAAAATTGTGGAGACTTGTGAAGTGTCTTTTGATGAAGCTAGCCCAGGTACTAGCTCCAGTGTTGCAGGACCAGATCCGTATCCTCAGGGGGAGGGTATTTTCGAAGATGAAGAAGAGCCGGTGATACTGCCTGGTAGTTCCGAAGTTGACACGTGTCCAGCTCCGGACATTGAACAAGCTCCGGCTATCACCTATGCTGGTCCTGATCGTCCACAAGTCACAAGCTCATCAATCTACGATGAACCTAATGAAGAAGAAGCTTGTGAGACATCTGTTCCCCTACGTTTTTACAAAGATCATCCCCCACAACAGATGATTGGAAGCTTGCACGAACGAGTCACACAGTCCAGGTTTTGCGATCCAAACTCTTATGCTCATTCTGCTTTTGTTGCTTCTTTTGAACCCAAATATATATCACACGCACTCACTAATGAATCTTGGATTATTGCCATGCAAGAAGAGTTAGAAAATTTTGAAAGAAATAATGTTTGGAAACTTGTACCTCCACCTCAAGGTCACACTTTAATTGGAACTAAATGGGTATATAAAAATAAACAAAGTGAGGATGGGGTTGTGGTTAGGAATAAAGCTAGGTTGGTTGCTCAAGGTTTCACTCAAATTGAAGGTCTAGATTTTGATGAAACTTTTGCTCCTGTCGCTAGATTAGAAGCCATAAGAATTTTGTTAGCTTTTGCAGCATCTAAAGGTTTTAAGCTATATCAAATGGATGTTAAAAGTGCTTTTCTTAATGGCTACATATATGAGGAGGTTTATGTCAAACAACCATCGGGTTTTGAAAATCCAGATTTTCCTAATCATGTTTACAAACTGTCTAAAGCCTTATACGGTCTCAAACAAGCCCCTAGAGCATGGTATGATAGGTTAAAAACATTCTTACTTGAAAAGGGGTTTACCATGGGCAAGGATGATAAAACTCTTTTTGTGCTTAAGCATGGCAATGACTCATTATTCGTTCAAGTGTATGTGGATGATATTATCTTTGGTTGTGCTTCTCATGATCTTGTGTCCACATTTTCAGCAATGATGAGTTCTGAATTTGAAATGAGTATGATGGGTGAACTCACGTACTTTTTGGGGCTGCAAATCAAGCAAACCAAGGAGGGTACCTTTGTGCATCAAACGAAGTATACCAAAGACCTCCTAAGGCGCTCCAACATGGACAAAAGCAAGCCTCTTCGGACACCAATGGGAACAGCAACAACACTTGAACTTGATGAAGATGGTGAATCCGTGGATCAAAAAGAATATAGAAGCATGATCGGATCACTTTTGTACCTCACGGCATCAAGACCGGACATACAATTCAGCGTATGTCTTTGTGCACGGTTTCAAGCTTCCCAACGTGTTTCACATCGTCATGCCATCAAAAGGATTCTCAGGTACTTACATGGAACCCAAGAATTTGGCCTTTTTCTTCCTTCTTCCTCATACGTTACTTTGAAAGCTTTTTCAGATGCTGATTTTGGGGGTTGTAGGATTGATAGGAAAAGTACTTCTGGTGCTTGTCATTTTCTTGGTAATTCTCTTGTTGCTTGGTCCTCTAAAAAACAAAATTCAGTTGCACAATCCACAGCCAAATCTGAATATGTAGCTGCTGCTAGTGCTTGCTCACAAACACTTTGGATTGTTCAAACACTTAAGGACTATGGGGTTGATCTAGATAGTGTTCCACTGTTTTGTGATAACACTAGTGCTATTTGTATTGCCAAAAACCCCGTGCAACATTCTAGAACTAAGCACATTGATATTAGGTATCACTTTCTCCGAGATAATGTTGAAAAAGGAAACATTGTGCTTCACCATATAGATACGAACAACAATTGGCTGACATTTTATCAAAACCTTTGGATTTCACTCGTTTTTGTTTCATTCGTAGTGAAATAGGGGTTATGCATCCCCATGGCTTACATTGAGGGGGAGTTTTTGAAACTTGGGAAGTCTATGTGTGAATATGAAATTAAAATAATATGAGCATAGTATTTCATACATATATGACTTTGTGATTCCTTTTACATGCTGAAAGTTCTTACTACATTACTCGTGTTATACATTTTGTAGTTTTTGCCATGTCTAGTAATTGGAATAATTACTTACACTAAAACTGGTCATGGTCGAACTTTCTTGCTGTTTAGAACTTGTTACATGTTCACAAGTGTTTTTAATCATTAAGAATTCATCAAGTAATCAACTCACATGTTGAGTTTTTATGAACAAATATAAATTGAGAAAAGATCAAGTGAATATGCATGCATCTCACTTCTTGTTCTGAGATGGCTTATCATTGCACTTAGATATGAACTTGGAAGAAGTTGTGTATGACTAAAACCATGTCCTTAAGCTTCTGATTGTCAAATGACATAGGCTTGGCTTGGTTGGTTAGAATAAGGCAGATGCGCATATAATCTCTTGCAAATATCATATGATCTAAATTTATGCTTTGAAAAATAATAAAATGCAGCAACTAGTGTCATGCTTTCAGGTTTTGAAATAGTTAAGTTTGTGAGATCATGACTTGCTTAAATTGAAAATTACATATGATCTCTAGCATGGCTTACACTACTTTATGTATCTCATTGATGTGATAGTGTAAGGTACTTGATAGTATGACTTGGATGAGCTTTGTTTATATGTATATGTTATAATATGCTCATAACAATTAAAGAGGGAGAGATAATTTGTTTATATGCTCATGACATGCTGAATACATTGTCAAAGGGGGAGAGATAAGCATGAAGAGAAAGAGAATATGTGCATAAGGAGAGATAATAAAGGGGGTGAGATATTATGGGATAATATGGGATACTTTCAAAACTTTTATGTGAATAAGCCAATGTTCAGATTTTAAATTGTGTTGCCAATGCATACATCAAGGGGGAGATTGTAAGACCTATATGTGCTGAATACATTGGCTTGTAGTGAATACACTTGACTTTGATGATAAAAGTTTTAAATATCACCAAAACACCTTTTTATCAAGGTCCGACTCTAGCTCCGAGCTATAGCAAGGTCCGACCATAGGTCTGACTTGTTTTGGGTAGCTCCGGCTACGTTAGATGCTACGTCCGACTTCTTGGTAAGGTCCGACTAGCTTTGGTTAGCTCCGGTGAGTTTTATCTTTAGCTCCGGCATATCTTTGATAGCTCCGTAATGCTTTTGCTAAGCTCCGACGTAGTTTGTCTAGCTCCGGTTTTGGGTTGACTAGTTTTGACTAGTTTTTGGTAAGCTCCGGTGCTAGGATCTACTAGTTTTGGTAAGCTCCGGTAGGTGCTTCATTGTACTAGTTTTGGTAAGATCCGGCAGGTGCTTCATTGTACTAGTTTTGGTAAGCTCCTGCAGGTGCTTCATTGTACTAGTTTTGGTAAGCTCCGGCGCTAGGTTCTACTAGCTTTTGTTAGCTCCAGCTCAAGATCCGAGTTGCTCTGGCAAGGTCCGGAACTTGACTGAGTGCTTCTGCTTTTCATTTGCAATGTTTCGTACTTGCTTTACATTGTTGGAAAGATTGCTTAGTATTCATTTGCTAAGTTTTTGGTGCGTTTTGGATGATATGGATGATATCGTGTTACTATGGTTTTGCAACATGCTTATGTGAGGCTCTCACATAAGGTGTTGTGTTCGGAACTAACTTGAGTCAAGTCGAGGACTTGGGCTCGTATGGATTGGTTGTTTATTCATGTGCAGGTGTTGCTTGAGTTCAAGTCATGGCTGGTGACGGGATCCATTGGACTAGTCTCAGGGAGGAGATGAGGTTCCAACAACCAAGTTCGGGAGGAACTGTGGTTGAGCTGATCAGGAGGTCGCGCAGGATGATTGAATCAAGGGCGGTGCATATGAAGGTTACTGGACATCGAAGGAAGGTGTTTGCACGTATGCATGCAGTGCATGACGTGGAAACATGGTTCCGAATATGGGATAAGGAAGGAAAGATCTGGTTGGAAGGATCGGATCGTACCGGTTGATGACTTCGGCTGCGGCGGAGTCGGTTATGGCTCGGTATGGAAAGTATCGAGTTGGTTATGATAGGATTTCGTGTGGGTCACGAATTTGAGTTGTTTAGGAATGTGGGATATGTTCCTAAGGTGTTTGGAAGTCTTAAGATTGCTTCTATCTGCGTATAGAAGAATCTTGAGCAGTTATGGAAAGATACGATTCGTGATCTGAGTAGGATTGGAGTCCTAGTTGATATTGGGTTGGACTAAGGGCTGGTTATATAAGCAAGGGAGCCCAGAGCTCGTGTGTGATGACTTTGGGGCTGTTCCTCTTGTGTTCTATTGAATAAAATTCTAGTTTGAAGGAACTTTTGTGCCTTGTTCGTCCGACTTGTTCCAGACAAGTTTTACTCGTCGAGTTTCTGGACAGCACTACCTTTCATCAGTGGTTTTATCATAACTCAAGTTTTACAGATCCAATTTACGTGATTCTTTTTGGGTTATATTCAAAACTTGATTATATATCATCTGTCAAAATTTCACGGTCATTGAATTTGTGGTTTTTGATCTACACGAGTTTCTTTGCAGCGTTCCAGAACTGTTTTTTCTCGAGTAGGTCAGATTGACCTTTGTTTGATCTTTCGATCATAACTTGAGTTTTTCTTGACGGATTTGAGTGATTCTTTTTGTGTTGTCTTCGTGACTTGATTCTCTCTGATATCTATCACTTTTGTCACGGTGAAACACGTTTAGATTAGTCTCACACACGATTTCTTTAATAGATTGTTTTTCTGCCGAAAGGGTTTGGGGTTTTATTGTTTCCGCTGCGTAAGATTTTTAAATCTACCATTCACCCCCCTCTGGTAGCTTTTCACGTGCTCTTCGATCCTACACCGGAGCTAAAGACAAAGCTCACCCGAGGTACCCAAAAACATGTCGGACCTAGACAAAGAAAGTCGGACCTATTGTCGAACCCTGCAGAAGCTCGGAGCTAGGGTCGGACCTTGCTAACAAGATGTTATGGCAGCATTCAAAACTTTTATTGTCAAAGCTAATATATTCAGCACACTTAGATCTCACAATCTCCCCCTTGATGAATGCATTGGCAACACCATTTAAAATCCGAACATTGGCATGAGAAGTTTTGAAAAAAATTTCTCCCCCTTTGTAAAACAGAAATAAAATGAGAAAAAGAAATTCTCCCCCTGAGAAGAATCGCGCCAAAAACGAATGAGAATATGTTGAATGTGCAATGTGCAATGTGTAATCAATTTCTCCCCCTTGCATACTTATCTTTAAAAATTCACATATTATCTCTCCCCCTTTGACAATGTATTCAGCAAGGTTCAAAAGAGAAATTTTAATTGTTATGAGCATATTATAACATATACATATGAACAAAGCTCATCCAAGTCATACTATCAAGTAACTTACACTATCACATCAGTGAGATACATAAAGTAGTGTAAGCCATGCTAGAGATCAAATGTAATTTTCAATTTAAGCAAGTCATGATCTCACAGACTTAACTATTTAAAAAGGGGGAGAGATCATATGATCTAAATTTATGCTTTGAAAAATAAATTTTCTTTGCAATGTTTTTAACCTATCATACCATGCTCTAGGGGCTTGTTTCAGACCGTACAAGGCTTTGGACAGTTTGTAAACATGATTAGGAAAATCTGGATTTTCAATACCCGGTGGTTGTTTGACATAAACATCCTCATCTATGTAGCCATAAAGAAAAGCACTTTTAACATCCATTTGATATAGCTTAAAACCTTTAGATGCAGCAAAATCTAACAAAATTCTTATAGCTTCTAATCTAGCAATAGGAGCAAAAGTTTCATCAAAATCTAGACCTTCAACTTGAGTGAAACCTTGAGCAACCAACCTAGCCTTATTCCTAACCACAACCCCATCCTCACTTTGTTTATTTTTAAACACCCATTTAGTTCCAATTAAAGTGTGACCTTGAGGTGGAGGCACAAGTTTCCAAACATTATTTCTTTCAAAATTTTCTAACTCTTCTTGCATGGTAATAATCTAAGATGCATTAGTGAGTGCGTGTGATATATCTTTGGGTTCAAAAGAAGCAACAAAAGCAGAATGAGCATGAGAGTTTGGATCGCAATACCTGGACCGTGTAACTCGTTCGTGCAAGCTTCCAATAATCTGTTGTGGAGGATGATTCTTGACGATTCGTAGGGGTATCTCACAAGCTTCTTCTTCACCAGGTTCATTGCAGATTGATGAGCTTGTGTCTTGTGGACAAGCAGAGGTGGTAGTCGGAGCTTGTTCAAAGTTCGGAGCTGGACACGTGTAAACATCGGAACTATTAGGCAGTATCATAGTCTCTTCTTCATCTTCAAAAATACCTTCCCTCTGAGGATATGGATCTGGTCCTGCAATACCGGAGCTAGTACCTGGGCTAGCTTCATCAAAAGAAACTTCACAAGTCTCCACAATTTTGTTAGTGTCAAGTAAAAACACACGGTAGCCTCTAGTATGAGATGGATAACGAAGAAACATGCCATCAATGGATCTAGGTTCAAATTTATCAAGATTACCATGTTTCTTAACAAAGCATTTGCAATCAAAGAACCGAAAGTGCGTAATACTAGGCCTATGTCCAATCCGGAGCTCATATGGTGTTTTACCTAGCTTAGCGCGCAAGAAAACACGATTTGAGACATAACAAGCGGTTGCAATCGCATCAGCCCAAAATTTCCTAGGAGTTTGATTTTCATCAAGCATAGTCCTAGCCATCTCAACTAGGGTTCTGTTCTTTCTTTCTACAACACCGTTTTGTTGAGGTACATATGGTGAAGAAAATTTATGATCTATTCCATTTTCAGCACAAAAGTAATCAAAAGATTGATTTTTAAATTCAGTTCCGTTATCACTTCTCATTGCTTTTAAAGATCCTGGGTGATCAATTGATAATCTAAGAAATAAAGTTCTAAAGTGACTAAAAGCTTCATTCTTAGATGCCATAAAGTAAACCCAAGAGTATCTAGAATAATCATCAACAATAACAAGAACATACCATTTATCTCCGAAGGATTGAACACGTGAAGGTCCTACAGTGTCAAGGTGCAAAAGTTGACCCGGTTCAGTTGTCATGATCATTGTGAGAGGAGTATGTGAACCTGCAACCATCTTAGCATGTCTACAAGAAGAGCACACAATTTCTTTGTCCCCTTTAAGCTTAGGCAGCCCACGTATGCGATCAAGAGCACTAACACACGTGAGATGATCAAAGCCTACGTGACCAAGTCTACGATGCCAAAAATATAAGTCCTTTGAATCATTAGCAACTAGACACCTATGCTTAGGGGAAGACATATCAAAATAAGCTTTAAAAACTCTTCCAAACTGAGACATCTTAAAAATAAGCTCACTATTTGAACCTACAACTTTGCAGTAGTTTTTATTGAAAATAATTTCCAGATTTTCTTCTAGCAGTTGCGAAACAGAAAGCAAGTTGTATTTGAAATTTTTAACAAGTGCCACATCTTTTAAAGTGTAGTGATCATTTACTCTAACCGAACCTTTCGCAATAATAGGAGTTGAAGAATTATCGGCAAAAGTAACATTTTCTACGCGTGACACAAAGGAGAGGGAGGATAACCATTCTTTGTTACCGATCATGTGGCGTGAGCATCCTGAATCCACAATCCATATGTTCTCCTTCCTTAAGAATGAAACCTACACAGAAGGATAGTTCATCGTTGACTCAATATTGGGGTTAGTCAATAATCATTTTGGAATCCAGTAGTAAGCCATGCAACATCCAGTAGGAACAACACGCGAAAGCTGTGACAAAACAACAGGTTTATGAGTCAAAGGTTGAGGTTTTATGTTCTTAACAATTGATTTAGAAGTTGGTTACTCGTTTAGAGCGAAAGCCAGTAGCTTCGGAGGTGTGGACATTTATTTCGAAAGAAACAGCTGAAGCTCCGGATGCACAAACCGAAGGTCCGAAAGCAAAAACTGAAGCTCCGGGAGCTTTCGGAGCTATCGGAACTACTGGAGCTGTCTTTGCAAGTCTCTTACCAGAGGGTCCAAAAGCTACCTTTTCAAATTTCTAACTCATTAAAGCTGGTTGCATGTTTCTAATTTTAGGTTTAGTATGAAAGTTATGAGATCTAGCAGACATTTTATCCTTTTTAATTTTTTTAGCTAGTCTATAACAAAAATCTACGACATGACCATCTTTATCACAAAAGTACAGGGAAATTTATTTTGGTAATCATGTCCAGATGAGCACCCAACATTTGAAACAGAATTAGAAAGTACTCCTGCAGATTCAAAGATCACATCCTTTTGTTTAGGGACAATTTTGATTACACCTCTTCCATATGATTTTACAATTTGAGGTGGATGTGATTTAGAATAAACATGAGAATCAAAACCTAAACCAGTTTTATCATTGCAAGGTTTGGATGAACTCAGTAGCAAGTTTTGATTTTTGTTCCCAACACAAAACTGCTCTAGCGTCCTATTCATGTCATCAAGCTTTTTAGACAATTCTAGGCAGTTTTCACGTGAAGCTTTTTCTTTTAATTTGCAATTTGAACAACTCTTAACTTCATGAGTACGTAAAGCATTGTTCAGAATGAAAATTTTGCTTATTGCATCTTTTAGTTTCTTATCAAGATTGTCACATGCAGAACAATGCAAACCATCTGTTGAATAGGAAGCATCTTTTAAGTTTTTATCATTAAGTGCAGCAAGCTCTCCATTCTTTTCAATTTCTTCATCAAGTCTATCTAGAGTGGAGGAGTGTGCACTTCTTAATGTGGACAATTGTTCATAGATTAAGTCACATGAGGGACATGCATCATCACTAGGAATCAAAGTTTTTAAACGGTTGATTTCAGATTCTAGTGATTCAATTTTAGCAGCATTATCCCTAAGGTTTTTGTCCTTTTTCTTTACAATAATAGTTGCACGAAAAATAGCATCACACATTTCATTGCAGGTAGAACATACCTCATCGTCGTCACTGTTGTGTTCTGCATCCTCTTGACTTGATCTTGACCTTGTTTTGCCCGCCATGAAGCATAAGTTGGCCATATCGTCATCATCTTCATCACTTTCAAAGTCTACATCACTTGAACTGAGTTCTTGAAGTGCGGTGATGAAGCTGTTAATCATCTTGCATCCTATTGTACCCTTCTTTTTCTTATTGGGGTTTCCAGAGGTGGTCTTGACCTTGTTATGTTTTTCTTCACGGGTAGTAGGACCTGCAAGCTTAGGGCATTCTGTATGAAAGTGTCCTGTCTTACCACATTCAAAACAGCGTTGAGGTCCGGAGCTTCCTCTCCTTCTAGTTCTCAAATTTTGCAATGCTTTTGAGAACCTAGTAGAGATTAGTGCTAACTCCTATTCTGGAAATTCCTCGATCTACTCCAGGTTAGTGAGGACAACAAAGCAAGAGTATTGCAAGATGATGATTGGCCGGAGCTAGGCATATCACGTTGTGAGACAAATGCAATAGACTTATTTGGGTTCCTACGTGATAAGATGTCAATTTCATGAGTTTTTAGTTTAGAATAAAGCACATCTAATGTAAGAGAACTCATGACAGTTGATTCACGAATAGATGTTACTTTCATCTTCCAAATAGACATGTCTAATGCACTAAGAAGTTTCCTAGCATTCTTAGCATCAAAAAAGTGAACTTTGACACTACGTAAGTTGCTGAGAATTTTATTGAAGCGAGCAAAGAGGTCATCGATAGACTCACCGGGTTGCATCTCGAAACGCATATATTCCTTTTTGAACATATCTTGTTTTACCTCCTTGATCGTGTTGGATCCTTCGTGATAGTCACAAAGTGCTCTCCATACATCGTATGCCGATCGAAGATGTGCAACGCGGTCAAAATCGCTCTGAGTGAGTCCTTGGATGATCAAGTTTCGGGCCTTGTTGTTGTTGTCGACGTCCCATAGGTTTGTAGCCGTAACTTGATCATTAGGTGGAACTTCATAAGGCTTGTACACCTTCTCCCATATTGCAAAGCCGTGCGCCTGGATGAAAGCATCCATGCGTGCCTTCCAAACCTGAAAATCAATACTAGCAAACACACAAGGTTTGGCGGAGTATTTCTCCATGATGATTAGCCAAAAACACGCGAAAATCACAATGATTGGAGCACTGTGGATCTGATACCAATTGTAGGATCGAAGAGCATGTGAGAAGCTACCAGAAGGTGGGGGGTGAATGGTAGATTTAAAAAATCTTATGCAGCGGAAACAATTAAATCCTAACCCCTTCGGCAGAAAAATGATCTGTTAAAGAAATTGTGTGTGAGACTAATCGAAACATGTTTCACCATGACAAAAGTGATATATATCATAAAGGATCAAGTCACGAAGAAAACACAAGAATAATCACTCAAATCCGTTGAGAGAAACTCAAGTTATGATCGAAAGATCGAACAAAGGTCAATCTGTCCTACCCGAGAAAACAGTTCTGGAATGCTGCAAAGAAACTAGTGTAGATCATAAACCACAAATCCAATAACTGTGAAATTTTGACAGATGATAGGTAATCAAGTTGTGAAGACAAACCAAAAAGAATTACGTCAATTAGATCTGTAAAACTCGAGTTATGATAAAACCACCAACGAAAGGTAGTGCTGTCCAGAAACTCGATGAGTAAAACTTGTCTGGAACAAGTCGGACGAACAAGGTACAAAAGTTCCTTCAAACTACGAATTTTATTCAATAGAACACAAGAGGAACAGCCCCAAAGTCGTCTCCACGAGGTTTAGCCTTCCCTTGCTTATATAACCAGCCCTTAGGCCAACCCAATATCAACTAGGACTCTAATCCTACTCAAATCATGAATCAAAACTTTCCATAACTGTTTAGGACTCTTCTATACGCAGATAGAAGAAATCTTAAGACTTCCAAAAACCTTAGGAACGTATCCCATATTCCTAAAACAACTCAAATTCGTGACCCAAAAGAAATCCTATCATAACCAACTCGATACTTTCCATACCGGGCCATAACCGACTCTGCCGCAGCCAAAGTCATCAACCGATACGATCCGATCCTTCCAACCAGATCTTCTCATCCATAAACCATCTTCGGAACCATGTTGCCACGTCATGAACTGCATGCATATGTGAAAACACCTTCCTTCGACGTCTAGTAACCTTCATATGCACTACCCTTGATTCAATCATCCTGCATGACCTCCTGACCTGTTCAACCACAATTCCTCCTGAATTTGGTTGTTGGAACCTCATGTCCTCCCTGAGACTAGTCCAAAGGATCCTGTCACCAGCCATGACTTGAACTCAAGCAAGACCCGCACATGAGTAAACAACCAATCCGTACGAGCCCAAGTCCGCGACTTGACTCAAGTCAGTTTCGAACACAACACCTTACGTGAACACCTCACATAAGCATGTTGCAAAGCATATCAAAACGATATCAGCCATATCAACCAAAACACACCAAAAACATAGCAAATGAATACTAAGCAATCTTTCTAAGAATATAAAGCAAGTTCGAAACATTGCAAGATAAAAGCAGGAACATTGCGATCAAGCTCCGAACCTTGCCAAAGCTTACCCGAGCTTGAGCCGGAGCTTACCAAAGCTAGTACAACCTAGCGCTGGAGCTGACCAAAGCTAGTACAACCTAGCGCCAAAGCTTATCAAAACTAGCAGGACCTAGCACTGGAGCTAACCAAAGTTAGTCGGACCTAACACCGGAGCTAGCAAAGCTAGAAGGAACTAGTCAACCCAAAAGCCGGAGCTAGAAAAATATATCGGAGCTTAAAAAAGACATGCCAGAGCTATCAAAGACATGCCGGAGCTATCAAAGACATGCTGGAGCTAGAGACGAAGCTCACCGGAGCTACCCAAAAACATGTTGGACCTAGACAAAGAAAGTCGTACCTATTGTCAAACCCTGCAGAAGCTCGGAGCTAGGGTCGGACCTTGCTAACAAGATGTTATGGCAGCATTCAAAACTTTTATTGTCAAAGCCAATGTATTCAGCACACATAGGTCTCACACATGTCCGAGGTCTACTTTTTTGACTTAGTGCCTCAGATTAGTCTGAGTTGAAAAACCTCCCCTTGTTTGTCAGACTTGTCCGATATGGCTTTTGCGCGCAGTTTTAAATCAAAGTGGTTAGCCGTACTGTCTCTGATGTCAGCAGGTCAGACATGTCCGGGATTATGTCAGACTTGTCCAACGTGGGCTGTCATCTAATGGCTAAAATTGCTTTTGGAGTATAAATAGCTGGGGATCTCATCCCCAAACGTAGCCTAACCCTAAAGAAACTCTCATAACCGTCTCAAGCCCTTAGGAAAGACTCCTCTCCTGTTTATTCACCCTCTTGAGCCCAAATCCATCATTTTTGGGGAAGAGTGATGGAGTGATTGTGAGTTTTGGCAAGAGAAGTCCATCGAAGGTTGAGCAACATTTGATTCGCTGAGTTTCTTTGTGATTGCATGTTTGTTACTCTTCAACAGGGATGTAGGTTTTTTGTGAAGCCAAACCTCGGGAGAAAAATCTCTTGTCCATTGTCATCATTTACATTTCCGTAAAGTTCTTACTTTCTAGTGATTATCTAGTTTTACTTCGTTTCTAGCAGTTAATGTTGTTTCCATTAAATACAAGCACTACTAGGACGTATTTCCATTCACTAGATTGCATAAAAACTTCATTTTTAGTACTTTCCTATAGGTTCAGTTGGACTTATTCGAGCTAAGTCAGACTTGTCCGACTTCAGCCAAACATGTCTGATTTCCAGCTGTCGGTACCCTGCGTACCGGTTACACCTCGGTACCGTAACCAAAGTTGTGGAGTTCCTATGTCTAGGTGCCAGACGTCCGAAGGGGATACACATCCCGTAGTATCGGATCTGTCTCCCTTCATAGGTGGCTCCGGTGCTGCCACATATCCAGAAAAGCCTTGTCTCCCTTGTTTGTGTAGCTCCGGTGGTGCCATGTGTCCTATAGGGCCGGACCTACCTCCCACCTCAAGGAAGCTCCAGCACTGCGATGTGTCCAGTAGCACCAGACCTACCCCCCACTAGAGGGAAGCTCCAGAGCTTCCACGTGTCAATACCTCGGACCTAAGTCTGCAATGGGAAGATAGCGGGATCTCCAATGGCGCAGACATTGAAGGGCTACTAATTAGCCGTTACAAGATCTGGTTAATGTGTTATTAATGCTATATTAATGACCCATGATCAGAAGACTATCAAGATTGGTAACACTGCTATTAAGGCACGTTATCACTTTATTAACTACTCCCAACACTATAGATCGTGTATAGGGCAGTGATTACCGCCGGAACCACCTATCAGGCCAGGCACGCACTATAACAACCAATCCTTGGCATATAAAAGGACTGCGCTGCATGGTAGAAGGACAACTAAGCTGATACACCTCCAAGATCATACACACTCATACTCATACAGTCAACACACACCCCGTGGTTATGCTCAGGCGGCCCGAACCACGTAAAACTCTCGGTGTTCACCTCTTGCTTTTGATATTGACTCGTGCGCCTACCTGGCGTGCCAAATGTCAAAGTGTGGACTAGGACACTTCCCCCGATACTATTGAGAAGTAGTCCGCAGAGGACTGTCAGTACCCTGCGTACCGGGTACCCCTCGGTACCGTAAACAAAGTAATGAAGTTCCTATATCTAGGTGGCAGATGTCCGAAGGAGACACGCGTCTCGCAGTATCGGATTTGCCTCTCTCCATAGGGTGGCTCTTGTATTGCAACGTGTCCAGAAGAGTCGTACCCACCTCCCTTGTTTGGGTAGCTCTGGTGCTACCACGTGTCCTGCAGAGCCAGACCTATCTCCCTTCTGAGGGAAGCTCTAACACTGCCACGTGTCCACTTGCACCGGACCTATCCCCCAGTAGAGGAAAGCTCTGAAGCTTCCATGTGTCACATGTCTAGACCTAAGTCTGCAATGGGAAGACAATAGAATCTGCAATAGCGCGGTCATTCAAGGGCTACCAATTGGCCGTTACAAGACCTGGTTAACGCGTCATTAATGCTATATTAGTGACGCATGATCAGAGGACTATAAAGATAGGTAACACTACTGTTAAGGCACATTATCATGCTTTTAGTTACCCTTAACACTGTAGATCGTGTATAGGGCAGTTTATTATAGCCTGGGCCACCTGTCGGGCCACGCACACACTGTAACAGCCAGTCCTTGGCATATAAAAGGGCTGCACTGCACGTTAGAAAGGACAACTGATCTCAAGCCATCTCAAGTCATCTGAGAGGTATCCAAGATCTCACACATTCATACACTTACAGTCAACACACACCCCGTGGAGTAGGGTATTAAGCTCAAGCGGCCCAAACCACGTAAAACACTCAGTGTTCACCTCTTGTCTATGATCTTGACTCGCGCCCCAACCGAATACAAACCTTCGCAGACTACTTTTTAGTAGTACCAGGGGAAGTTTCCTAGTCCACACTTTGACATTTGACACGGCACGAAGGGGTCGAACCTTTGTCCTTCGGTTCCCAGCGTAATCTTTGTAGTCCTGTCAGACTGCTACCCTCGGGCTTCCAACTTCCCATCATGACAACAGTTCACCTAGTGCGACTTTTTAACAAAGTGGACCCGAACACCCTTGTCATTGATGAGATTATCCGTGATTCGAGTTCGGATGTGATTTCCATCCAAGCATTGCAGAGGCTTACTAAAGGGTGAAAGTTTGCACGAGAAGAGAACTCCTTATGCTTTCATTTGATCTTGCACTTGGAGCTCTCCGCCCTTGGAACACTTTTTCCACTTCTGCTCCAATTTACAGTGATGGAATTAGGGCTTCCTCACAGCCAGATCAAGAACGACAATGAGTTGTCTAGAGTACGCACCTACATTGGATGGTCGAGTGACTCCTCAAACTTGATCCAGTTCAGCAAGATCCCCTTCAAGAATGAAAGCGCCAGCGAGATCGTGTACTTCTCAGCGTTCGCCATGGTGGGGCTCATCCCGCCATTCTCCAGCTATTTGCTTATGTTTTTTTTTGACTGGTGAAAAACTGCAAGGGAGAACCCCGATAGCCATAAAACATATATTAAAAGAGACAAGGAAACACTAATTTACAGTAGCTCAGCAGAGCTTGACTAGGTGTTCCAGAGGGAGGAACATCTTTTACAAACCCTAAAGCCACACGAGCACACTAGCCCTATCCTCCGGCTTGAAACGGCAGGCCTGAAGCCTTGTAGAAGCAATGAAAGATCATTTCCAAGCATTTACAGAGGGAGTAGAGTTTCTGAAAATGACATTGTTACGAGCAATCCAGATCTCCCAGGCCGCTATGGGGAAGGTTTCCATGAAGGCGCTACGACCCCAGCTGAGCTTGGCTTTTTGCAGGGTATGAAAGAAGGGGATGTCGTGGTCCCAGTGAATCCCAAGGACATTCCAGCATGCCATGCTGAAGGAGTAGTTAAAGAAGAGATGGTATGTGAGTTCCTCCACATTGTCAGCACATAGTACACAAGTGTAGTCGTTCCCGTCAATCGTGATGTTTTTTCTCTTCAGGAGGTTGCGTGAGTTGAGCCGATCCCGAAACATCAGCCACAAGAAGATCTTTATTTTCTTTAGCACTTTTGAGGCCCAAATCCAGCTAAAGGGTGTTGGTGGGTTGATGTGTTTGTAATAGTTGTTGTAAATAATCTTGGAGCTAAAAGTTCTTGTTCCCCCCATTGGAGTCCACTCATCCTGTGAAGCTTCCCCGTGTGAGATTTCTTCCAGCATGGCCTCCAGATTGGCCAGTTCCAATAGTGCTTCCTCCGACAGTGGTTGAAAAAAGTGATTGCCATGGTCTGAGTTGTTGAGGTATTGGGCCATTGAGATGTTGGTTCTTTATGCGAAGGAGTATAAATGGGGCATGTCCCTTCTGAGTAGGTGATGTTCCCACTGATCCTGCCATAGTCAAATTGTGTCCCCTGTGGCAATTTTGACTTCGAAATTCCTGAGAAAAGAATCAGATAAGCTCACAACATCCCTCCACCAGAAGGATCCTTTTCCTTTTGTGCTGTGCGGGGGTTTACCGTTTCTGCAATAGCGCTGGTTGATGAGGTGAACCAAGGGGATGTCTGCTTTGTTATAGATTTTCCAGAGGAATTTCATGAACAAGGTTCCATTCATTGCAGTGAGGCTTTTCAGACCCATCCCTCCATTTTCCTTTGGTGTTGTAACTTGGTTCCAGGCCACCAGGGGCCTGCCTTTGCCAGCAATGTCTGAGCCTCTCCATAGGCATTGTTTCCTGGCTTTGTCAATAGCTTGAATGACTGACTGTCTCAATTTGATGGTACACATCGCATAAATTTGGATGGCAGATAGAATGATGTTGATAAGTGTGCATCGACCAGCCATTGACAACCATGTTGCTGCTCTAGTTAGCGTTTTTTGCACCCTTAAGACAAGCCCTTCAAAGGCATCCGCTTTGGGTCTGTCGAGGCTCATCGGCAGACCTAAGTAAGTAAATGGGAATGAGCCAATAGTGCAACCCAGTGTGGCTGCTAGAATTGTGGCCTCCTCTTCATCAGTGTTTATTGGTGTTAAGCTTGATTTTGCCCAGTTCACTCTCAGCCCTGTAGCTCCCTCGAAGGATTGTAGTAAGTTTTTCAGAAAGAAGAGCTGTCTCTGGTTGGCTTTGAGGATTAGAATAGTGTCATCTGCATATTGTACTACCGGGAAGTCCTCGTTCATTTCTTGATGCAGTGGTAGAGATATAAGTCCCATCTCTACTGCTTTGTTGATTAAAATTTGTAGAAGATCTGCTGCCAGTACAAATAGCAGGGGGGATAACGGGTCCCCCTGCCGAACACCTCTTCTGCAGTGAAAAGTCTTACCTGGCACTCCATTGAGAAGAATTGAGGAGGTGGCAGTAGATAGAATATCTGTTACCCATGTGATCCACTGTTCAGGAAAACCCAAAACTCTCAGCATGTGTATAATGAAGTCATGTTCCACCTTGCCAAAGGCTTTTTCGAAGTCCAGTTTGAGTACTATAACACCAGTGTTGGTTTTTTTTGCATTGATAAAGGTACTCATAGACCCAAGCCATGCAGTCCTGGATGGTTCTTTTTTTAATGAAACCATATTGATTTTTGTGGATAATGGTTGGGATGACTTCCTGCAATCTAACTGAGAGTATCTTAGTGATCAGTTTGAGAGTGGAGTTCAGCAGTGATATGGGCCTGTAATCTGTAACTCTATGGGGATTATTGATCTTCGGGATGAGAGTGATTAAGGAACTATTCAGGGGCTGGATACTAATGTTGCCATTAAAGAACTCCGAGCATAGCGGATAAATGTCTTCCTTAATGATGTGCCAACATGCCTGAAAGAATTTTGTGTTGAACTCATCTGGACCTGGGGCTTTGTCGGTTGGCATGTTTTTGAGTGTGGCATCAATTTCCTCCCTGGTGGCCGGGTTGCATAGTGTATGTAGATGTTGTCCAGGCAGCACCCAATGGTGGATTTGTGGCCATTGTTGAGTCGGGGCAGATTGCCCTAACCTTTCCAAAAATTCCTTCCAGATGGCTGAGGCTTTGTGACCATGATCCATTAGCTCTACTCCATGGTCATCTTGAATGACCGATATATTGTTTCTCCTGTATCTTTCTGTTGCTGCAGCCAAGAAGAATTTTGTTGGCTCATCACCAAACATGGCCCAGCGCTCTGTATAACGTTGTCTCCAGTAGTCATTCTATTGCTTTAAGAGCTGAGTAAGCTGATGTTTGATCATGTTTCTGAAACAACTTTCCTGCAAGTATAGTATCCTCTGTTCTTCCATTGTGTCCATGATCAGAATAACTTCATTGCATCGTTTGATCAGTTTTTTCAGCCCACCTAGTGATCTGCTCCACTTGCGTAGCTTGTATCTCAGACGTTTTAATTTAGCAAAAACTCTCCTTGCACTACCAACTGTTGACAGAGGCTGGTCCCACGAGTCCTTGACAACGGTGAGAAACTGTGGATGTCTGAGCCAATAGTTTTCGAAGCGGAAGCATTTTTATTTAGGTATGGTGGTGCATATCTGAGCTACTAGTGGGACATGGTCTTATGTGTCCCTGGCCATTGGCCAAAGTGAGGAGTTGGGAAATGATAGGGACCATTGCGCTGAGGTAAAGCACCAATCCAGTTGTTCAAGTAGAGGCGATTGTTGCATGTTGCTCCAAGTGTAATTCCTACCTTGGAGAGGGATTTCAATAAGTCCCAAGTGTTGGATGATGTCATTGAACATCTGCATGTCCCCTATATTCGCTCCCGCTCGGTTGCGGTCACCGACTTGGCGATAGAAGTTGAAGTCCCCCAGTATCATGCATAGTTCTTGCGGTTGCAATGAGAGATTCCAGAGCCAGTCGGTGAACTCCTGCCGACGAGGTCCCTGACAAGGTCTGTAGACTGAGATCAGGTGCTAGACTACCCCATTCAGTCGGGATGTGAACCGCATGAATATGGCAAAGTCTCTGATATCCAGAGCTTCCCCCTGAAGCAAGCTGTCATTCCAGGCTACCAGAATACCTCCCGAGGCACCCCTGGATGGTGCAAAGACGAATTTGTTGAATCTTCTAGGTGCCAGTCATTTAAGGAAAGAAATGCCAATATGTTCCATTTTGGTCTCTTGTATACAGAAGATATTGCACTCCTGGACCTCCTCTATTTTGGACCTGACTGCTTGTTGCTTAGCAGTGTTATTAAGACCACGAATGTTCCAGTTAAAGACATTCTAGTTACGGTTTATGTTGTGCGCCATAAATAATAGTCAGGTATGACAGGGAAGTCTGGGAAGTAGTCCCGATCGATTGAGTGAGGAAGTGGCCTATGAAACTAAGGTCAGTGTGCAATGAGGGCCAACGAACAAACCAGTAATCAGACAGACAGATGAGGCAAGCAGCATAGAAATACACAGCCAACAGACTCCAGAAAAGACTAACTGCCATAAGCTGAGGTTCCGGCCACCGGCCGATCAAAATGCAGAAATGTTCCCAACCGCGCATGTCCTCAACAGAGCACACCACAGAACAACAACCATTACTGTTTAATACAACCAACCTACAATTCCAAATAGCAGTTTCCCAAAAGACGAACCCATCAGCAACATAACAGTCCACAGTGTGCTCGGTGCCTTCCGCTCCCAGCAAGTCAAGCATGATGTGCGGCATCGTCATTCAGCTCCGGGAGGGACATCATCTGGCGCGCCACCTCAGGGGGAACGCCGCACTCGTTTACCGCCGTCACCTGCAGAACATCAGTGGAGAGTTCAGGGTAGGGACGACATGAGCCAAGAGAGTCAAGACTGGGGAAATTGATTGGACCTGGAAAGAGATTGAGTGCCGGCGTATCCTCAATTGTGCCAGCACCAGGTCCATTCTCCTGAGCAGGTGGAGGCGTGGTCCAATGTCCCTGCATGAGCATTTGGAGCCGAGGGCTCCTCCTTAGTTTGCTGGGTTCCAGTGATCTGTTGGATTGGGAGGGTCCAACAATCTCCACTACTGCCGATGTCAGGGCCTTGCTTTGCTTTCCTTTTATCTTATCTGCAGCAGCGATGGGCTCGGCAGTGATGTCTTTGATGATCACTGAGGGGGGGGGGGGGCAAAACTCTGCACCCTTGACTGCTGATCATCGGAGTTAGAGAGCGACATGGTGATGACTTTATTGAACCCCCCTTGCCCATTGGGTTCATTGAACTGGACGTTCCACCATGCAGAGGGGGAGTTCGGGAAGGCCACCTAGAGCATTTTTCTCTGCCCTACTGAGTCCAGGGGGGAAGCCAGTCTGGTTGCTACGTAACATCCTCTGGGTCGACCAGTGGGAAGTTCCGTTGCTCGATCCTTGGAGCTCTGATAGCCGGTTCAATTGTGTTCACGGTGCTTGAAGCTTCCTCTTGAGTTGGGGCATCAGAGAGGACGTCCATCTCATGGTGCGGTGGTGGGGGCGGCGGCCCCCAAGGTTCCCAACCATCGTTTGCCTGCTGCTGGTGTTGTTCATCAGGCGCCAGCCATTCCTCATCATCTTCCAGCTGTTCCTCAGGTGGTTCTTGAAGAGGGTGAGGGTCACCATTCAGTGGCAGATCATCTTCCGGGGGGATGCCCCCCACCCATCAGCTTCCCCAAAGCCATTCGGGGCAATCCAGTTGAGAATGTACACCGGGCAAGACCAGGAGTACCCGACCCCATCCCTGGTTCCTTGACGCAGAACTAAACTTCTGGGGACAAGCCTTGCATTGGTGTAGAGACATTTGACCAAGATGAAGCCCAAGGCCCTCGGGCTTGTGTGCCACTGAAGCAACTTGCCAAAACCAGAAACTACTAACTCAATAGTTTCAACCGTCCTGTAGTCCAATGGGAAGCCCAAGATCATAAACCAACCAACACGACCAAACTCATGAGTCTGGCGGTTTCTGCCAAAGTCGTGCCTGATGAAGGACACTCGTATGCCATCTACCATGATTGGCTCTCTCATCACAAGTAAGTCTCTAAACAAGCTGGTCTGGAATGCAAAAAGAGCTATGCCCAGTGGGGTGAGACAGGAGTGAGTAACGGTGATACCCATGTCTTGCAGAAGGAAGTTCCAGATCCGTAGCCTGAAATCCTCGTACTCATCTTCCTGTAGCACGCGCTCAGCATCCACCGCCACAGCAAATTCTTCGTGAGCCGGGTGATGGTGACCGGGAAGGTGCACCACCATCCTAGGCAACCGGTTTGGGCCTCCATCGGTGAAGTCGAAGTGTTGGTTGGCCAAGAACCTCGAGGGATCAACTGGGAAGTTGGCCATGAGGCTAAGAGAGTTGGCCAGTGAAAGAGCGGTGGAGACGGATGTGGAGTGGAGGATGCGGAGGAGCCAGGAAGAAGGAGCGGCAGCAGAGAAGTTGAGGGGGGGTTTGTGTTTGTGAATGATGATGGCGGATGACGGTTCCGTGGAAAGGCCAGAGGCCTTAATGGGGGGCATGCTTCTCTTGCGCCAAACCCGAGGAACTCTGGCAGCCGAGAGGCAGTTCCGTCTAGTATGCCCATATCTAAAGCAAAGATTACACCGTATCTCATTGCGGCATTGGAATTTTAGATGAAATAGGCTGAGGCATTTATAGCAGCGTTTCCCATCATACTGCCAAGTGCCATGATCACTTGGCCGCCTCCGCTCCCTGCTCTGATCACTGTCGTGTCGACGAAGAGTTCCCTCGGGACCTTGCGAGACTGTGGCCTTTGGAGCTCTACCTCCCTTCGGGCGAGAACACTCACCGACCTCCCACTTAGTAGAGGTAAGCCTAGGGTGGCTACTGCTTAGAGCGGTCGCATCAGGGGCATGCATCGGGTTGTTGGCGCTCCATTGCACCGTAGGCCAGTGAGACATGAATGGAGTGGGGCCAGACTTCCCTTTGTCCACCCGAAAATTCAAAATGTTGCATTGTTTATCGCGCCACGTACCTTCGTTCGCGGTGGTCAGTGAATGAACTCCAACGATCTTCCGATTAGCCGGAAAGCAGAGTCCGGCAGCACTTGTTGGGGCTTGAAGAAGATTGCAGAAAATTTTTCCCAACCACAACCCTTTTACCGCTGGGGTTGCCTTTTTTGCTGGAGAACCTTGCCGGATTGGGGAGGCGAAGGAGACCCGCCTGTTTGCTGGCTTCTTGCGTGAGACCAATGTCCAGCATTCCTTCTATTCCTGCTCCCACTTCTTATATTCAGAGATCCAATCCGGTCCACCCGTGCGCCATAGATGAAAGTACACATCAAAGGTTGATGTGGTGATCCTCCGCTTTGCATTGATCAGCAGTCCCACTTGCTTGCTCGCCACGGAGAAGCGAAATGAACGCTCTTGCAATTGTTGGACATGAAAATCCCAAGGTGAACCACCCAGCACCGAGCAAAGAGCCCATCCAACGGCACTCTCCGAGAGACGAAAAGTGTACCTTCGAAAGGCTGCAATCATGAGGAAGGAGCCCTTGGGTGAAGACCCCAGGTGATGAACCGTGGATCAGAGCTGGTGGTGAACTTCTTGTTGAAATATCTCGACAGGACGAAGATCCCAGTCACCACTAGTCAGCAGGGGTCGATCCTCACCCATGTTGAGCAAGTCGACCGATCCCCAACAGCGCTAAAGGCTATCAGCACGTCCATGGCGGCGAGCAAGGGGAGGTGGTGGAGGTGGCGGAGGCGCGGGGCACGGAGGAGCGGGAGCTAGAGCAAGCCATCTTGACCTGCTCACTATTATTTGGAATGCTATTTGCTTATGTTGCTGGATATCTATGGGTTGCAGCTCCACCACCTCGACCCCCACTCCTTCTTGCTGGTGGCAACTTTCATCCATTTTTGTGAGATGTGGGTGGGTATGCAGCCCTGCATCGAGCTCTTATTGGACCTTCTTCACAGTCCACACAACTGGGAAAGGGAGCAAGTTCCTCGGCTTCTACTACTTCGTGAAGCGCAAGAATTCACCCTTCAAGTACTTGAAGACGTTTCCTTCCGGGAAGTGGGATGGCTTGAAGATGTATTGGGTGGTCGTCAGGGTGGATCGCCATGACAGGCTTGAGCTGCCTGACGGTCTTCCCACCACCAACACCGACGTCTGGGAGGTGCCCCCGAAGCTATCGAAGTAGTACAACTTGATCTTATCATGGATCCGGAGCTGCGTGGAAGGAGGGGTGACTCCTCTGATGGTGATTGCAAACTTCCTGACCAACCGTTGGGCTCCGCTAAAGAAGAGAGATGGCATGCATGGGAATTCATTGGAGAAATGGACCCATACAGGATAGATGTATGTCTCAGGTCAAATTTGGATAAAAAGGCTTTGAAGCTTCATCTCCAAAAGTTGCACCACAGAACCATCAATCATGATGACCTGACACCTCCTGCGAAGTTCCTGCCCTGGAACATGGTATGGGAGTTTAGGAGAGAGCTGCAGAAAAGATGCCAGTGCTTCATGATGTAGGCATTGTGGAGAGGCGACAGAGCACTCCTCTAGCAGGGATCGTAATTTATGGAGCTCCTTGTCCACAAAGTAGTGGAGTTCCTATATCCAGGTGGTGGACGTCCTGCTCGCCTTCGACAAAGAGTGCAAGTCTCTGGAAGAAGAGCGCACCACGCTAAGGCGTTGGCGCCAAAAGCTATACTCTGAAACTAAGCAGACGCATTCCAGGCTCACAGACCATAATGAATGGTTGGCAACAGAGAACGCCTAATGGTCGCACTTGAACAAGGCACTGGATGAACGAGAGGCTGCTATAAAGGCCCTCGACAAGAAGCCCCGGGAGATCTACGAGCATGCTCAAAGGGCCCGTGAGATGGTTGACAGCTGCTCGGAGAGTCTCGAAGCTTTGAGGGAAGAGCTCCTCAAGCGCCGAGATGGACCTTACAATAAGGAGGTTAACCTCCAGGAGAAAGAAGATAAGATCCAATAGAGGGAGGATGAAATTTCCCAGAAGCTGGCACGCGACGAGCAGGACTTGGCTGACCGCTTGGAGAAATTCAAGTCCTGGTGCAAACAAGAGAAGCACTGATTGTGGCTAGCAGGGGAAGGAGTCTGCAAAAGAGAAAGTGTTGTCTCTGCCAGGGAGGATGCAGTGAAGGCAAAGGAGAAGGACCTTGCCGACAGAAGAGGCCACATTCACCTCTGAGAGAAAAATATTGCCGACCAAGAGAAGCTGCTGGTTGAGCGAATCCAACATCATGCCAAGGAGGTCGAGCATTTCTCAAAGGAGGGTTCTGCAGAGCTCTCTTCTACAAGGATGTCACTGGAGGAGCTCCAAAGTGCGAGAGCAGTTGAGTCCTAGCAAGTCTGGTACTTCCTCGGGCGGGCAAATGAAGCTCTGGTTCCTTTTGGATTTAGCCCGATCCGACCGGTTGACCCAGAGCCAGAGATGGACAAGGCACTGGTGGCACTCAACTCCGCCGGCTCAAAGCTGGAAGCTCTAGGAGATGTGGTGATCAATGAGATCGAGACTGAAGGGAAATCTCTGGCTAGGAACGTCGTAGAGTATGTACAGACATGCTTCAGAAGTCGAGACTCCTCAATTTCTTTACCTCTGGTGTTCGAAGGACGCACCGCCAAACAGGAGAAAGCTGCCAAGGCCAGCGTCCAAGAAGTCGCCGAGAAAGTTGCTTCATTCTTTGTGAGGAACTGCAGTAGCTAGGACCTTTCTCTTTGTACCTTCACCCTATAAATCTCCAATTTTGAATGAATGAACTCCTTTATAATTCCATATTTGTTGTTAATACATTGCCCTTTATCTTGTTGGCCCCCTGGTAGATGTGTTCAAAGGATCGAGGACATCTACCATGAGTAATTTGACAATGTTTTGAAAACTTGAATGCTCCAAACTCTTAGCCAGTATGATAGCTCCGAGGTTCGAGGCTTGCTTCCGAAATATCCAAGGACCCTTTGTTACGTCGATGGTAGGCTCCCTAGGAGTTGTCGCAGCTTGTTTTCTTCAATGGCGCCCACTGTCAACGCGTGAAAATGTCGACGACGGCCCCCTAGGGGTTGTTGAAGCTTGTTTGCTTCAACGGCGCCCATTGTAAATGCGTGAAAACATCGACTACGGGCCTCCTAGGGGTTGTCAGAGCTTGTTTGCTTCGACATCACCCACTGTCAACGCGTAAAACGTCGACGGCAGGTCCCTTGCGGGTTGTCGGAGCTTGTTTGCTTCGACGGCGCCCACTGTGAACATGTAAAACGTCGACGGCGGGCCCTATAGGATGTCGGATCTTAATGCTTGTAACACCCTCATTTTCATGCATCGTGCCCTGCATACATTCATATATGTGTGTAACATTAATCCACATAAAAAGGAACAAGTTTAAAATGATTTAGAAACAAAACCACACTTAAGAATTCTGGAAAGTGCGGACTAGTCCGATTTTGGTGCGGACTAGTATGATTTCTCTCTGACCTCATTCGGACTTGTCCGTTTTTGTTGTGGACTAGTCTGTTTTTTGCCTCTGGACATTTTTGGACTTGTCCGGCTTAGTGCGGACTAGTCCAGTGTTCCAAAAATCCTTGAAATTTTGCTAAATCCCTGGACTTGTCCGGACTAGTTCGGTCTTCCAGCAGATTGTCTGTTTTCCTTTCTGACTAAAGTCGGACTTGTCCAATTTTAAGCCAGACTTGTCCGTTTTTCCCCTCTGGATAAGTTTGGACTTGTCCGATATCCAGTCCGGACTTGTCCGATTTTTCTCTGGACAACTTCGGACTAGTCCGGCCCTTTTCAGACTTGTCCGACAAATCATAACTCCGAATTGATCTTTTGTTGCACGACTTGTTTCTTGGGTTTTACGTTAAGTGGGCCTAGGGACGTCGTGCTTAACTCTTTTAGAGCCCATGTGGGACTCTAAACTGGCCTCTACTCATGTCAAACTCGAAATCCATATAACCCTAGCCTCCACCTCTATATAAACAACCCCACCCCTTGGCTTGACATCTATTTGTCACTTTTCCACCACACTCAAACCCTAGCTCGTGAATAGCCACCACCAAGGAGGGAGAAAAAAGATCTAGAACAAGAATAAGAAGAGGAGGAAACAAAAGAGGATCAAGATCTCCAACAACTTCGCGTTCTTCGTCAGCAAATCACATCAAGTTCTTCACCAACCCTAGATCGTTCAAGATCCAAGTGTTGCCTCCAAATTTCTTGATTAATTGGAGTCCTAAACACCTCTTATACCTTCTATTCTATTTTTCTTACGTGAATTCAGTCCCAAATCTCCAAATTCACGTCAATCTAGAAAACCCTAATCTGCTGTTCTCGCGCAATGCAGACTTGTCCGGTCCTATGCGGACTAGTTCGATTTTCCTGGTTAAATTGTGTTGATTAATTCTAAAATTAGAACTAGCTAGCGATCATTAAAAGCAACTCATTAACAAGTTCCACCTTGCATTTGCATTAGTCATGCATGTCATGTCATATTGAGTAATATTTGTGCACTCTTTGATTGTATCTCTTGTCTTGTATGTTTATTGTGTGGATTAGACGGATTTGCGCTAGAGAGTGCCGCGGAGGATCTACAGCACCAAGAGTTTAAAGTCTTTGACCCGAACCAATCCCAAGAGCAAGGCAAGTGTCCTTGAAGCATATTGATCCTGTTTTGACAATAAATGTTTTGTTTGCAAAACTGCATGCTGTTTCAATTTGATGGGAATGATATGGTAGGAAGTTTACTAGATTTTTTTAACTACCCTTGTCACCTGGAATTCATGGTAGAGAGTCGGGATGGGCTTTTCACCTTTTTGCTTTGCTTAATTAATTGGGATGGGAAGACCACTATACCACTCAACTTAATTATGTATTTATGAGATTATGATTAACATGAACTGGTTAATATGATATGGTAATGGGTGGTCTAAGCAAGCCTGGTATGCGGATGGGTTGGATGTTATGGTGGCTTGCTTGATTTAGATCTAAGGACTGGTTCATGCGAGAATAAGCCAGAACTACAGTGCCACCACGAGGCCAATTATGGGTGCGGCATAGCTGATTAATTAGGGCTTTGCCAGTGCTATTTGGACCATTAAGGATGCTCGGGAAGGGGTAGTCGGATTGGGTTTGTTGATGATTGGTGGGACTACCCTGGGATCCGAATGGCTCAAGAGGGGGCCCTTGGTTGAAGATGTGTCCGTAGGAGACATCGCCATCGGTGAAACCTCATTGGGGTCTAAATAGGCTAGTAATCCCTTTGTAAAGGCTATTTTGTGATCTCTTGGCCATACACCGATGGAAGTGTGAGACGACATAACAGAGGTTCTAGTCACAGCAAGGTGATGAAATCACAAACACGTGGGTAAAATGGTACAAACTCTGCAGAGTCTAATAAAACTATCATGATAGCTGTGCTCCCGGTTATGAGCGCCTGGATGACCTACATGATTAGAGGGAACTTCGTATTGGGATGGTTTTCAGGATGGTTACGGTTTGGTAATGGTTATGGCTGGTTATGGACTAAATTCTGGTATTGGATATGATTAATGGTAATGGTGAGATCTGGTATATGGATGATGGTAATGAAATATGGACTTATACTATGATACTTATATGGATTATGATGGGTTTATTTCACATACATATAATATATTGCTTTTCAAAAGTTTTGATGTACTTTTCAGCACTTAGCCATTATTACATTCGTCATTTGAATCGGCTACATGTCATACTTTCCACACTTGCTGAGTACGACATGTACTCACCCTTGCAATTCTCCCACCAACAGTTGCAAGTCAGGATTGAGAGTTTAACGATGTAATGTGGAGTTCTAGGCCGTGTCTACCGTCAGCTTGCCTGTGGTGTTGATTGGAGCTGCGCTATCCCTTTTGCTTAGTTGCTTAATTAGAGAATTTCCGCTGCATTAGTTCAGCTTGTCATTAATATTCATTAGTGCTTGTATTCGAAGATATTATGAATTGTGTAGTAAAAAGCTTAATTAATATTGTTTTGTGGTAATTTTTTGTATACCCTTATGTGAGTGCACTCGTGTATGTGTGTTGAACTTCCTGGGCACACATATGCGTTACCTCTTGCCTATAGCTCGTTTGTGACTTATTATCCTTCTGTGAACTTTAGATCCTAACAAACTCACTGTTACAACATAAGTATACTGATTAAACTTCTATAGATCCGAATGCTTCCCATACCCGCCTTATTGTGACCAACCAAAATAGGTAGAGTAGCATACTTAGGGTGCTGGACCAGGCTAAGTCGATAGCGCACTCCGGACCTATCATTGGCTTTTGTTTTCAGGCGAGTAGGCTATCTAGCAATACTAAGATCCGATAGAAGATTATCAATAAAACTTATATATCACATGAATCTATAGGACTAAATTTCAAATAGATTGCACAAACTTTCTATTGACAAGAAGGTAAAAAATGATGAAAACAATGAGCTTGCGCAAAATAGATGCACATATCATCTGCTTGCACAAATGTATTTCATTATAGGTCCGAATCACAAGGGAGACAAGGACACACTGAAAGTATAGGACCAACTTAAGTGTGCTATTCATCTTGTACTACCCAAGGAAGGTAAAGACACACCTAAAGTACAGAACCAAGTTAAGTGAACTTTTGATCTAAGACCCTCCCGACTCGGTTCATAGACGCCATAAGATACATTTGATGCAAATACAGACTCACCTCCATGTAACTAAGCGTAGAACTTACGAAGGTGCTCGATGTTCCAGGGATTGGGAAGTTGTATCCCATCCTCTATTGCCAAGTGGATGCATCTGGGACAGGAAACTTTGATGACTCGAAAGGGACCTTCCCAGCTGGGGGAAAGTTTGTTCATCCCTTCTAGAGTAGGTATTCCTCCAACTGCCGGTTGCACACAAACCTTGGGTGATAGCGCCGAAGCGCCTAACAATAGCGCGCATTTCGGACAACTGCTTGGCACCTTGCCTCGTCGATGAGGTCTAGGTCTTCGCGCGCATGCGTGACTTCGTCGGAGGTTTGGAATCAGAGAGAACCCATGGTGATCTCTGGAGGAAGGATTGCTTCAGTTCTGTACACCAAGAAGAAGGGCGTCTTTCCTATTACCCGGTTGGGTGTTGTACGGCTTGCCCACAGCGCAGATGGAAGCTCTTCCATCCAGTTGACACCATGTTTCTTCAAGTGCTCATAAGTGCGTGTCTTGAGTCCCTTGAGTATTTCTACATTTGATCTCTCAGCTTGGCCATTGCTTGCTGAATGAGATACTGATGCGTAGCTGACTTGTATGCCGAGTTCTTCACAGTACTCTTGGGAAGCTGCACTTGTGAATTGGGTTCCGTTATCAGTGATGACTCTATTCAGAACTCCAAATCTGCATACTCTGGACTTCAAGAATTTGATGGTTGATTGCTTGTTGATAGTCACAACTAGAGTTGCTTCCGTCCACTTTATGAACTTATCGATGGTGAATATAAAAACCGGTAACCTTCGACAGCTTTTGGGAAAGGTCACAAAAAGTCCATCCCCCACACAGCGAATGGCCATTGGGAGGAATCATCTATAGTGACTGCACTGGTGTGTGAATCTGCTTCATGTGAACTGGCACGTTTCACACTTCTTGACCAGCTCGACTGTATCCTAGAGTGTTGTAGGCTAATAAAAACCATGTCGAAAGGCCTTACCGACCAACGTGTGGGATGAAGCATGGTTCCTGCACTTGTCTCCATGTATCTCTGCAAGGAGTTTGCAGCCTTCTTCCCAGGAAATGCACCACATTAGAATGCCATTGGCTCCACGTCGATAGAGATCCCCTTTTACCAACGTGTATCTTTTAGCCAACCTGACAATTTAGTCAGCGGATACACCATCTTCAGGAAGGATGTTGTCTTTCAAAGAGTTCCGAACCTCCGAGATCCATGCATCGGGACTGACTTGAGCTTCTGGATCTGCGCGCTTGGTTGCTCGGAGCTTCCTGTAGCGCCTATGATCCTTGGTGGATGCCATGGTAATAGGGCACCGGGACCGCATGCTTCGAGGTGTTGATCTCGCCCCCATCACTCAGTTTGGCAGGCTGAGCAGCAGATGCTGGTAATCTCCTGACAAAAACTCCTTTGGGAGCTTGAGCCCCGGTTGAAGCTCTCGTCGAGAGGTCGTCAGCTTCAGCGTTGTTGAGACGCTGGACATGGCGGAGGTCCAGGACATGGAAGTCCTTCTGCAAATTCTAGAATTCAAGTAGATAAGCGACAAGCTGATGGTAATTGCTACGGCATTCACCTTTGACTTGCTTGATGATGTGTTGCGAGTCACCCTTCACCAGGAGATACCGGACGCCATATGATAGTGCCACCTTGAGTACAAAGATGAGAGCTTCATATTCCGCCATGTTGTTTGTTGCCTTGAAGTCGAGGCACACCATGTACTTGACCTTCTCCCCGATTAGAGCGAGGAGAAGGATTCTAGCTCTGGCCCCCTGGTTCTGCACGGAGCCGTCAAAGTAGAGAGTCTAGTGAGGCTCAGTGAAGACCGGGACCTTAGGTTCCAACTTCTGCTCGTCGAGGCCCCCTAGAGTTGATGAAGATGGTGTCCACTCCGCCACGAAGTCAGCCAGCGCCTGACTTTTGATTGCATGTCGAGGCAGGAATTCGAGGTCGAATTCTGCCAACTCTGCTGCCCAATTGGCGATATTTCCCATAGAATTGGGATTATGTCAAATTGCTTGCAGTGGATAAGATGTTACTACTAATATGTGGGCTTGAAAGTAGTGATGAAGCTTCCTTGAGGCAATAAGAACTACATACAACAGCTTATGCACCTCAATGTACCGAGTCTTAGCGTCGTGAAGTACTTCACTGATAAAGTACACTGGGCACCGGATAGTTCGGACCCTTCCAGAGGGGTTCGGAGGTTCTTCTTCATCAACCCAGACCCTCCCAGAGGGGTCCGAATCTCCTTTTTGAGTAGGTACTCCCTCGGATGAAGGAGGTTGATCCACATGCATCTTGCCTTTAGGATCCGTGCCTGGGGGCTGGGACCCAAACTCACCTTCAGGTAGCTCCGGACCCTCCCGGAGTGGTCTAAGCTCCTGAGTTGAAGATGTTTCTGGTTTCTTTGCAACCAGAACCATGCTGACAACCTCAATAGTTGTAGCGATGTAAAGTAGAAGAGGATCACCAAGCTCCGAAGCTACCATAATTAGTAGTGTAGTGAGGAGCTACTTGATCTCTTGGAACGCCTTTTCTGCTTCTTCAGACTAATGGAATGGTCCAAACTTCCTCAACAGCTCGAAGAATGGAAGCGCCTGCTTCGCCAGTCTTGAGATGAACCGACTGAGCAAAGCTAGACACCTAGTAAACTTCGGGATCTCCTTGATAAGGGATGGAGGCCGCATCTCTTCAATGGCTTTGACCTTCGCCAAATTTGCCTCATTTCCTTGATAAGTCACCAAGAAACCAAGGAGCTTTCCAGAGCTAACCCAAAGACACACTTGTCTGGGTTGAGCTACGTGCGCGTTAGGCATAGCTTGTCAAAGACAGCTCGAATATTGTCCAGGAGTGAGTCCTTGTTATTCACCTTGACAACGATGTCATCAACATAGACTTCCACCAGATCCCTAATTAGCTCACCAAAAGTTTTGAGCATGGCCCGCACAAAAGTTGAAGAAGCATTTTTAAGACCAAAAGGCATGGCAGTATAATAATACAACCCATCTACTGTGATGAAGGCAGTATGCTCTTCATGTTCCTTAGACACTGGAATTTGATGATATCCAGAATAAGTGTCTAAAAAACACGGTAGTTCACACCCAGAGATAGAATCCACTATTTGATCTATTCTTGGTAGTAGAAAAGGGTCTTTTGGACATGCCTCATTCAAAGTGGTGTAGTCGATGCAAATCCAAAGCATCCCGCTAGCCTTTGGAATGACGACTGGGTTTGCCAGTCACTGTGGATGGTGAACCTCCCGGATGAATCCAGCGTCGAGCAGCTTTTTGACTTCTTGTCTGATGAAGTTATGCCGTTCAACAAATTGCTTCAATATCTTCTTTTGTATAGGCCGTGCATCGGGGTATATCTTCAGACGGTGCTTGATCACTTCCCTAGGCATCCTAGGCATCTGTGACGGTTGTCATCAAAACACGTCGACATTTGCCTTGAGGGAAGTGACAAGCACAAGTTCCTATTTGTCATCCAGTCCTCCTGATATATGACTGGTCTGGTTGGCATGAAAACTGATTTGGATGACTTTGATTGGAACGTCGGTGTCACCGCTTGGTTGCACACGAGGTGCAGAGGATGAGTCATGCTGACGCGAACTCGGGGGTTGTTGAGCAACTTGCTCCTTGCCGGATTCCTCTTCTTGCGCTGTTGTGAGTGCATGAAGTTCTTCCAGCGCAATGACCCCAACAGTGCGATCCCCTCGGATCCGGAGGACGCCCGATGGAGTTGGCATCTTCAACACGAGATAGGCGTAGTGAACCACGGCCATGAACCTATATAGGGATGGCCTGGCTAGGATTGTGTTGATAGGGAGATTGATGTGTGCCACATCACACACCAGTTTCTCAGACCTATAGTTGTCACGTGTCTCGAAGGTCACGGGAAGGGTAACCGACCCAAGAGGCGTGATGGCTCCCGGAACTACTCCACAGAATTGGCATGAGGGCATGAGGTTCGATAGGTTGAGCTGGAGCTTCACAAATGATGCAAGGAAAAGGAGGTTGCGTGCCGCGCCTCCATCCACCAAGACATGGTTGAGATGGATATTGTTGATAGTCGGGGTGACCATCATGGGCAAATTGTCCATCTCTGGCCATGTTCTTCGAACAATCCGAAGCATCGAAGGTGATGGAAGTATCCATCCTCTTCCGATGCGGCTCCGCCTTGGCAGTAGGAGCAGCAGCAACCATCTCTCAACACATAGTCTTCAAGATGCGCCTGGAGGTGATATCTCGGGACCCTCCATAAATCATATGGAGAGTCCTGCGATGCTCATTGTCGGGGATGTCGGAATCTTCGTCGATGGTGTTGTAGACCGTCTTTAATGACTTCTTAGCATCTTGGAAGCCTAGATCCTGATCAGATGGAGCTTCATTGACTTTCTGCCTCCCTTCCCGCTGGCGTAAAGGGGTCTCGTCTTGATGCTTGATGTTGCGTTCAACAAGCCTCTTGACCTCACGACAGTCTTCTAGATTGTGGGTTGTCGATTTGTGAATGGGACACCACATCTTTTCATCGTAGCCATGTTTAGATGATGGTCGAGGTCGCTTGTTGGGACGTGGCCCCCGACCACAAGGTGCTGCGGCAGCTGCAGCGGTAGGCGTACCGACAAGTGACTCCTTCTTGCCACTTGACTTCGTCTTCTTTTTTTTTTCACTACCTCGAGGCAGTATCTTCAGCTTTGGAAGAAGATTGATTGGCCTCTGCTGCTAGTTTGGAGTGCATCTCACGACCCTCCACAGCTTTGGCTCATTTGTCAGCCAGGCTGAAGAGTCCTGTGATGTTGCTGACATTTTTGGTTGCTAGCTTCTCCAGCATCTTCTTGTCTCGAACCCACTGTTGGAATGCAACAATGACAGAAGCATTTGAGATAGAAGGGATGGTATTCCGTACCTATAAGAATCGCTAGATGAAGGATCGCAGTGGCTCTCCCAACTTCTGTTGTCCGACAAATAGGTCCAGCTCAGTGCCAGGACGGTGTAGGAGCTCCTGAAGTTGGCGGCGAATTGGCGGCATAGTTCCACTCAACTGTAGATGGAGTTGGGCGGTAAGCTCATAAACCAGGACCTTGCAGTCCCAGTTAAAGCCACAAGGAAGTAGTTGGCCATTACAACCTCATTGCCTTCGACCACGAGGATGGCGGTGGAGTAGATCTGAAGAAAAATGGTTGACTGTCCCGTCGTATTTCTCTGGCAGATGAGGTTGGAACTTGGGTGGCCACTCGACCATGCGGAGGTGCATGGCAAGGACCGAACAACCGCCCCACTCTAGGAGGAGAAGGGTTTTCTCGAGCTACTCGCCTCTCGCGAGCACGCTCGATATTGATGCAGCCGTCCTGCCTCATGTAACGACAGTCGATCTCCGACCGGAGGTACTGAGTTGGGAGCCTTGTCACCGTGTAAGTACGACGAGCCCTGAAGGGCAGTGACATCACTTACTAAAACGGCGCACGTCTCTCGAGCTGTGATGCTTGAGGACCAAGTCTACTAGACAAGGTCCTATTACGAGGAGGTGTCTGCCCTGCTTGGGGCAGACCTTGGTTGCTGATCGCATTGGACGCAGCTGCAACCAAATGCTCAACATCAGCGCGCCACTGTTCTAGCACGTTGGGAGGAGCTCCCGGTGCTGGTGGACGCTGGAGTAGAGTCTGCGTTGTGTTCAACATGATCTCAGGGTTGTTCGTCGATGCAGTAACCGACACAAACACACCATCCCGCTGTCCAGCATTGGCTGCTAGAGCAGGTGGTGGGAGTGGTGCGATGCCTGCTGAAACAACAACGTTGACCGACTGCTGCACATCGGAGGGATTCCCCCCAATGGGTTGCTCAGCCAGTCCATTGGATGAAGCGGCAACAAAGTTCACCATGTTGAAATCTTGAAAGCGCTCCTGCCTGGCGCGCCAAATGTCGAAGTGTGGACTAGGACACTTCTCCCAGTACTACTAAAAAGTAGTCCGCGAAGGTTCGTATTCATTTGGGGCACGAGTCAAGATGAGAGACAAGAGGTGAACACTGAGAGTTTTATGTGGTTCGGGCCGCCTTAGCGTAATATCCTACTTCACAGGTTGTGTGTTGATTGTATGTGCATGAATATGTGAGAGCTTGGATTCCTCTCAGATGACTTGAGATGGATTGAGATCAGTTGTATGATTCTATTGCAGCGGAAAATAATCTAGCGTAGGCGACTTCAAATCCACAGGCAATCGACAGTAGTATGCACGCCTAGTGCTCCATGTTGTCTTTCAAAATATCTCATGTAGCTGAATTAAGTGGGGGAATAGCAAGACTGAGTACATGTCGTACTCAGCAAGTGTGGGAAAATATGATATGTAGCTAAAAACAAGGATGGTAATAAATGGCTAATTGCATAAAAGTACATTTCATAAACATGGAAAAGCAGCCTAAAATGTCTATGTGAATTTAAATCCCATCATAACCCAAGTAATTATCATAGTCCATATTGAACATTCTCAATTACCATCATAATATATTTATAACCAACCGACAATCAATATCATCACCATATGCAAATTTCGTATCTTCTCGTAACCAAACCATGCTCATATGACATAACCAATCCCTTACCAAACCATCCCAAACCCAAGTCCAATTCTAATCATGGAAGTTGTACAGGTGCTCGTGACCGGGAGCACGACAATCATGATAGTTTTTAACACACTACAGAGGTTGTACCAGTTTACCCACATGTTCGTGATTTCATCACCTTTCGATGACTAAGAACCTCCATTATGCTGTCTCACACTTCGATTGGTGTGTGGCCAAGAGATCACAAAATAGCCTTTGAAAAGGGACTACTAGTTTGTGCGGACCAACTAAGGTTTCACCGACAGGCTTGAATCTCCATTCTCCCACCCACGGGCCCCCTCGTGTGCCATGTGGATCCCAGGGTAGCCCTACTCGACTCCCATTCCCCGCGCCATCCAATGGTTTATACAATACTAGCAGCACACCTAATTATTCAGCTACACCGCACCCATAGTTGGGCTTGTGGTGGCACTATGTGAGACCTACGTGTGCTGAATACATTGGCTTTGACGATAAAAGTTTTGAATACTCCCAAAACAACTTTTTATTAAGCTCTGACTCAAGGAACGGGTAGCTTTGGCAAGGTTCGGAGCTTGATTGCAATTGTTCTGCTTTTATCTTGCAATGTTTCAAACTTGCTTTACACTTATAGAAAGTTTGCTTAGTATAATTTACTAAGTTTTTGTTGGTTATGGCTGATATAATTTTGCTATGGTTTGCAACATGCTTATGTGAGGTGCTCACGTAAGATGTTGTAGTTTCAGAACTAACGAGAGTCAAGTCGAGGACATGTGCTCGGAAGTATTGGTTGTTTATTGATGTGCAGATGTTGCTTGAGTTCAAGACATGGCTGGTGACGGGATCCATTGAACTAGTCTTAGGGATAAGATGAGGTTCAACAACCAAGTTCGGGAGGAATTGTGGTTGAGTTGATCGGGAGGTTGCACAACATGTATGAATCAAGAACAATGCATATGAAGGTATCATGAACGTCAAGGGAAGATGTTTGCACTCGTGCAAGGAGTGCATGGACGTGGCTACCTGGTTCCGAGGCGTGATGAAAAGATGTGGACGTAAAGAATTGGTCAGAAAGGTCCAACCGACTAGGTTACGAACTCATGCTGCGGCGGAGTCAGGTTTGACTCAAATATGGAAAGATTTGAGTTGGTTATGTTAGAATTTCGTGTGGGTCACGAATTTGGGTTGTTTTAGAAATGTGGGACATGTTCCTAAGGTGTTTGGAAGTCTCAATATTGCTTCTATCTGCGTATAGAAGAGTCCTAAGGAGTTATGGAAAGTTTTGATTCGTGGTTTGAGTAGGATTAGAGTCCTAGTTTGAGTTGAGTTGGCCTTCGGGCTGGTTATATAAGCAAGGGAGGCCAGAGATCGTGGGAGATGACTTTTGGGCTGTTCCTCTTGTTTTCTATTGAATAAAGATTGTAGTTTAAAGGAACTTTGGTGCCTCGTTCATTTGACTTGTTCCAGACAAGTTTTTCTCGTTGAGTTTTTTTGCACAGCACTACCTTTCTTTGGTGGTTTTATCATAACTCGAGTTTTACAGATTCAATTGAAGTGATTCTTTTTGGGTTGCCTTCGCAACTTGATTATCTATCATCTATCAAAATTTCATGGTCATTGGATTTGTGGTTTTTGATGTACACGAGTTTCTTTGCAGTATTGCAGATCTGTTTTTACTCGGTAGAACAGATTGACCTTTGTTCGATCTTTCAATCGTAACTTGAGTTTCCCCTGACGGATTTGAGTAATTCTTGTTGTATCATCTTCATGACTTTATTCTCTCTGATATCTATCACTTTTTTCATTGTGAAATACATTTATATTAGTCTCACACATGATTTCTTTAACATATCATTTTTCTGCCGAGGGGTTTTCATTGCTTCTGGTGAAAAAGTTTTAATCTAACATTCATCCCCCTCTGGTGCTTTTCATTCTGCCGAGGGGTTTGGAAAGCACACATGGAGGCTTTCATCCAGGCACAAGGCTTTGTAATACGGGAGAAGGTGTACAAGCCTTACGAAGTGCCGTCAAACGATCAAGTTACAGCTACAAATCTGAGAGATGTCGACAACAACAACAAGGCTCGAAACTTGATCATACAACGATTAACTCAAAGCGTCTTCGACCGTGTTGCACACCTCCGATCTGCATACGATGTGTGGAAAGCACTTTGTGACTACCACGAAGGATCCAACACGATCAAGGAGGTAAGGCAAGATATGTTCAAGAAAGAATACATGCGCTTCGACATGCAACCCGGTGAGTCCATTGATGATCTCTTTGCTCGCTTTGATAAAATTCTCAGCAACTTGCGTAGCGTTAATGTTAATTTTTCAGATGTTGAGATTGCTACGCAATTACTAAGTGCATTAGACATGTCAATTTGGGAAATGAAGGTTACATCTATTCATGAATCTACTATCATAAATACACTTACTTGAGATGTACTATATTCTAAATTGAAAACTCATGAAATTGACATAATCTCACGTAAGAACCCCAACAAGTCTCTTGCATTTCTTTCTCAACGTGATATGCCTAGCTCCGGCCAATCTTCATCTTGTGGTACACTTGCTTTGTCGTCCTCTCTTACCCTTGAACAGATTGAGGAGTTTTCAGAGGAGGAGCTAGTACTTCTCTCTACTAGGTTCTCAAAAGCATTGCAAAATGTGAGAACTAGAAGGAGAGGAAGCTCAGGACCTCAATGATGTTTCAAATGTGGTAAGACAGGACATTTTCGTTCAGGTTGCCCTAACCTTTCAGGTCCTACTTCCCGGGATGAAAAGCAAACAAGGAAGAAGCACTCCTCTGCCAAAGATATGAAGAAAAAGAAGGGTTTTATAGGACATCAATTGGTGAGCAGTTTTATCTCCGCACTTCAAGAACATGGCTCAAGCGATGTGGACATTGGAAGTGACAAAGATGAAGATGACTTGGCAAACTTGTGCTTCATGGCGGGCAAGTCAAGATCAAGTATGGAGGAGGCTGAACACAACAACGACAATGAAGAGGTATGTCCTACTTGCGAAGAAATGTGTGATGCTATTTCTCGTGCCACTATTATAGTTAAGAAAAAGGACAAAAAGCTTAGGGACAATGCTGTTAAAATTGAGTCACTAGAATCTGAAATTAATCGTTTGGAATCCTTGATTCCTAGTGATGATTCTTGTTCCTCATGTGATTTAATATATGAATAATTGTCCTCATTAAGAAGTGCGCACACCTCTACACTTGATAACCTTGAGTTAGAAATTGAAAAGAACAGAGAGCTTGCTGCACTTAATGAAAAAAACTTGAAATATGCTAGTTGTTCTACAATTGATTTGCATTGTTCTACTTGTGATGATCTTGATAAGAAACTACAAGATGCTATGAATGAAATTTCTATGTTGAACAATGCTTTACGTTCCCATGAAGTTAAATATTGTTCCAATTGCAAATTAAAAGGAAAAACTTCGTGTGAAAATTGCCTTGATCTGTCCAATAAACTTGATGACATGCATAGGACATTAGATCGGTTTTGTAATGTGAATAAGAACCTAAACTTGCTGCTGAATTCTTCCAAGTCTTGCAATTATAAAACTGGTTTAGGTTTTGATTCTCACGCTCATGCTAAGGCACATCCACCTGAAATTGTAAAGTCATTAGGAAGTGGTTTGATTCAAACAATTCCTAAACAAAAAGAAGTGGTTTTCAAATCTGCAGGAGTGTTGTCTCATTCGATTTCAAATAAAAATGTTGCTTGCTCATCTAGACATGAGCACATAGTTAAATTTCATTCTACCTACCGTAGTAGAGATGGTCATGTCATAAATTTTTGTTATAGACTAGCTAAACAACAGAAAAAGGAAAGAATGATTGCTAGATCTCATAACTTTCATGCAAAATTTGCTGCACTTGCAAAACCGAATGATAGGAACATGCAAACTGCTGTAATGAGTCAAAAACATGCAAAGATTGCTCCCAAACCTACTGTTTCTCGTGCTACACATGTAACATCTCGTAGGACAGTAGTTGGGTAAAAAAAATCCTCAAGTTTTGGCTCATAAACCTGCTGTTTTTCTCAGCTTTCGCGTGTTGTTCCTGCTGGACGTCGTGTGACTCAGTACTGGATTCCTAAATGCCTTTTGACTAACTCCAGTATTGAGTCATCGACGTATTGTGCTTCTATGTAGATTACACGCTTGAGGAAGGAGAACATTTGAATTGTAGATTCAGGTTGCTCACGCCACATGACCGGTAACAAAGAATGGTTCTCCTCCCTCTCTTTTGTTTCACATGTAGAGAATGTTACTTTTGCTGATAATTCTTCAACTCCAACAATTGCAAAGGGTTTAGTTAGAGTAAATAATCACTATACTTTGAAGGATGTCGCACTTGTTAAAAATTTGAAATACAACTTGCTTTCTATTTCACAACTTGCGTGTTAGTCCTCTTGATCGCATACGTGGGCTGTCTAAGTTTAAAGGGGACAAAGAAATTGTGTGCTCTTCTTGTAGTCATGCTAAGATGGTTGCAGGTTCACATACTCCTCTCACAATGATCATGTCAACTGAATCGGGTCAACTTTTGCACCTTGACACCATAGGACCTTCACGTGTTCAATCCTTCGGAGGTAAATGGTATGTTCTTGTGATTGTTGATGATTATTCTAGATACCCTTGGGTTTACGTTATGGCATCTAAGAATGAAGCTTTTAGTCACTTTAGAACTTTATTTCTTAGATTATCAATTGATCACACATGATCTTTAAAAGCAACTAGAAGTGATAATGGAACCAAATTTAAAAATCAATCTTTTGATCACTTTTGTGCTGAAAATGGAATAGATCATCAATTTTCTTCACCATATGTACCTCAACAAAACGGTGTTGTAGAAAGAAAGAACAGAACCTTAGCTGAGATGGCTAGGACTATGCTTAATGAATATCAAACTCCTAGGAAATTTTGGGCTGATGCGATTGCAACCGCTTGTTATGTCTCAAATCGTGTTTTCTTGCGCACTAAGCTAGGTAAAACACCATATGAGCTCCGGTTTGGACATAGGCCTAGTGTTACACATTTTTGGGTCTTTGGCTCCAAATGCTTTCTTAAGAAACATGATAATCTTGATAAATTTGAACCTAGATCCATTGACGGCATGTTTCTTTGTTATCCATCTCATACTAGAGGCTACCGTGTGCTTTTACTTGACACTAACAAAATTGTGGAGACTTGTGAAGTGTCTTTTGATGAAGCTAGCATAGGTACTAGCTCAAACATTGCAGTTCCAGATACATATCCGCAGGGGGGGAGCATTTTCGTTGAAGATGAGGAAGAAGTGGTGCTGCTGCCCAAAAATTCCGCAGCTAATGACATTGTTCCAGCTCCTGATTTTGATTCACAGCCAGCACCGACGACCACCATTGCTGGTCCAGATCTTCCTCAAGTTACAAGCTCATCGATTTGTGATGAACATGAAGAAGAAGAAGTTTGTGAAGTGCCCACTCCCCTCTGGGTTCTCAAAAGTCATCCTCCACAACAAATTATTTGAAGCTTGCACGAATGAGTCACACGATCCAGGTTTTGTGATCCAAACTCTCTTGCTCATTCTGCTTTTGTTGCTGCTTTTGAACCCAAAAATATATCACACTCACTCACTAATGAATCTTGGATTATTGCTGATGAGGACATCACAACAGCGGAGACACACATTGAAATGCAAGGACCAATCACAAGAGCACGAGCACGGTTAATAAATTAGCAGGTGAATTTGCTCCTAACTTCTTTTGCATGTGAGTTTGAGAATAGATTGCTATGTGATGATTTAGTTGTTATTAGGAATAATGGAGAAGATCAACAAGTGAAGGAAAGAGGCCTTGGGAGCATGGAGAACCAGCTTGGACGTCCACAAGTTGATGGAAGCAGTTTACAACTCGGACTCGAGTTCAACTCGGAGTCCAGGAGCAGTCCACCTTAAAGCAGACGCCCAGGATGCATACGGACACCGTTTTCGACGTTCCACATATGCACGGAAAGTGAAGAACATAAAATTTACAATGGTTCTTTTCCCACCTCAAAATTCTTCCACGTTCATTAGGAATCGTTGAAACAAGTCGAGTCCAGATTCCTGTCCGGTGCTGCACCACCGAGTCAGGCCTTTGGGCCTTGTATCCCGTACGAGTCCGTTAGGGACGCGTCTAATCACGTTTTGGTCGAACCCTATCCTTTAAATACTGTAGCCGCCAGTAATATTCGATGGTTTTTGCTTAGATCAATAATATCGCCATTCTACGGTTTGTGAGACCCCAACTTCGTGATTTCAGATCGTGTCTTCAACGTTCTTGCTCGTGTTCTCGGTTGCACTTGCAGGGATTAGCCTTCTTGGCGAGGTCAAAAGTATGAAGTACGGTTGATAACCAATGGAGCCGTGGCGTAGTGATTGTAGGGGTATTCAAATTGCTCGAGTGCCGCAGATCATCAACGTCGAGTTCTCCACCCCAATCGACTTACCTTTCGGACGATCGGGCCTAAACCTACTCATCAATTTGTATCAGATTTCCAGGTTGCCCGTGAGGTATCTTTGTTTTCCTTCCATTAGATTGATTTTTTTTCGTACCTGGAGTCCACAGAAAAGCCACAAAAAAATTAGATCATTTTTACCGCTTCCTAGACTATAGTGCCTGCAGTTTTGTTTTTCTGTTTGCATTGTTGAGTTCATATCCGATTGCGAGTTCTGTTCTCAAACCGAGTTGGAATCAACATCTAAAAATCATAACTCGGACAACCTACCTTAAAATGGCCATAACTTTCGCATACGAACTCGAAATCAGGTGATTTTTTTTAAATTCATCTACGCGAAATTTCGCATCTGATTTTCTGCGGCATTTGGGGAAATGAGGTTGCCCAAACTCCCCTCGGAAGATAGGCTATTCGGCCTCCAAAGTTTCAGCACGAATTTTAAAGAATCTTCTTGATTTTCTATAGGCCGCATATTACATCCAATTGAGGTGCAAATTTGTGTGATTCCTATCTTCGTGCTCCCGAGTAAAGAAAAAAATATCAAAAAAATATTTAAAAAAAGAAAAAAATAGGGAAGAGCACGCATATTAAAGCAATTGGCCTATACTACTTGTGCTGTGATTGTTGGTTATATCATTTTGTCTTCCTTTTGCCTTGCTACTTCCTTGTGTTGTGCTAGGCCCTAGAGCACTTGGTTGACCAGCAACAGTTTCTTACATTAAATACTTATTCAACTTTGTTTACCCGTTAACGATTTTCTGCTTATTAGCCACCATATTGTGTCATCCAAGCTCTACATTTCTCTTGAGCGTAACATGTACCTTTGCAATCACCTCACGCTTCATTGGTTCATCTCACCGTCCAAACCACCTGCTGTGTTGGTAAGAACACTTGCAAGAGCGTGGTAAGACGCTTGAGCGAGAGAGATTGTTTTTCTTCCACCTTTCACATTGTCACTGTAGTTGATAGGGATAACATATTTTTGTTGTCTTTTGTTTCCTACTAACAATTGCAGGAGAAGACAATGATGACGAATGTGTTCAACATGCTGAGTTACGTGATATGATAAATACCATGACACATATGTTTGCCAAATACAACGCAGCAACGGAGGAGTCATTGGCGAACTTGACTTGCCAACTTGGTGACCATGCTCTTCGGATGAATACTTTTGAGGCTCGGTTGCCTCTCGCTGGAAGACATGAAGACAATTCTTATGATGATATGGAAGATCACAACAATCAGCCAAGACTACCACTTTATCATCGAGGTATGGAGGTAATAATCATCATAACAATTATAATCGTCCTCCTGATGATTCTTTTGCTAAAGTGAAATTTACTATACCTCCTTTTTCTGGTGCTTATGATGTTGAGGTTTATCTTGATTGGGGGATGACAATAGAGCAAAAATTTAATGCCCATCTTGTTCTTGAACATAATAGAGTTTGTCAAGGCACTAGTGAGTTTAAGGACTTTGCTATCATATGGTGGAATGAACTTGTTAAAACTAGAACTGATCCTCTAACATGGGATAGATTAAAGGAAGCTATGCGTGTTCGATTTGTTCCTCCATCCTTTCAGCAAGACCTTCGCAAAAAATTGCAGCGCTTAGAGCAAGGTAACATGTCCGTAGAGGAGTATTATCAAGAGTTAAAAAAGGGTAAGCTGCATTGTGGGGTAGTAGAGGACATGGATGATAAAATAGCTCGTATTTATGGGGGGGTGAGGAGTGAAATTCAGGACATTGTTGATTATAAGGAATATGATATTGTTAACATATTGTTTCAACTTGCTATGTTGACAGAAAAAGAATTGCAGGGCCGACAACAACGCACGAGGAGCAACTTCACGCCACGTTCGACGTCTACACCATCCAAAACAGCACCATCTTCGACCCCCAGTGCAGCGACTACACCATCCAATAGCGGCCAACAAACTATACCTGCTGCTCCACCTTCTCGCGTGTTGGAAGGCAGCAAGGCGACATCATTCAAGCCTTCGTTGTCCACTCCTTCTATGGGTCGTACTTCCGACATTAAGTGTCACCGCTGCCAGGGACTTGGACATATGATGAGAGATTGCCCGAGCAACGAGCATACATAGCACGCGACGATGGTGGGTATGATAGTACTTCGGATGTTAAAGATGAATATTCTCTTGCTACTGACTTTGTAGATCCAAATGACAAACACACCAAAGAGAAGGTACTTGGTACAACTCTGATGGAGAACTATAGGAGCATCATTGTGCAGCATGCCTTGAGCTCCAAAGTGGAGACCAACGACAGGCTACAATGACACAACCTCTTCCACATGTTTCTCATCGTCAAGGACTGCCGTGTACACACTATAATTGATGCAGGTAGCTGAAATAACATGGTGAACACGGACGTCATCAAGAAACTTGGTTTGACAACAAGAGCACACCCTCATCCGTACCACATTCAATGGTTCAACAACATCGGTAAGGTTTGGGTAACACAAACAACGAGAATACATTTTTGAATTGGTTCTTACTATGATTTTTCTGATTTTGATATTGTTTCTATGGATGCTTGTTCTCTTTTATTGGGTCGTCCTTAGGAATTTGATACAGATGCTATTCATAATGGTAGAACCAATAAATATACTCTCATGCATAAGGGAAAGAAAATCACTCTGCTCCCCATGACTCCTGCTGAAATTGTGCATTTTGAGAAGAGTAAAATTCGTGATGGCAAAGCAACAAAATTAGAATCTGAAAAACAACAAGTCATTAAGTTAAAATAACCATCTTTGCTCGCAACTAAATCTCACCTTGCTGATTTATTCGATGCTAAGGGGATGTGATATGCTTTAGTTTGCAAAGAAGCAATGTTTTCACTTCATGAATTGTCTATTGCATTGCTCCCTGCTGTTGCTAACCTTTTGCAGAAGTTTGAGCATGTGTTTCCCTCCGAGATACCCCCTGGTTTACCACTGATGAGAGGCATTGAACACAAGATCGATTTGATTCCAGGAGCAAGTTTGCCAAATTGTGCAGCATACAGGGCAAATCCACAGGAAACTAAGGAAATTCTGCGACAAGTCCAAGATCTTTTGGACCGCGGGTACATTCGTGAAAGCCTTAGCCCTTGTTCCGATCCTGTTCTTTTGGTTCCTAAGAAAGATGGTAGTTGGTGCATGTGTGTTGATTGTCAAGCGATTAATAACATCACCATTCGATATCGTTATCCTATTCTTCGCTTAGATGACATGCTTGATGAATTGAGTGGTGCTATCATCTTCACAAAAATTGACTTGCGTAGTGGTTACCACCAAATTAGAATGGCACTAGCAGATGAATGGAAAATTGCATTTAAAACCAAGTTTGAACTTTATGAGTGGTTAGTCATGCCTTTTGGTTTAACTAATGCACCCATCACCATTATGCGTTTAATGAACGAGGTTTTATGTGCTTTCATTGGACAATTTGTGGTGGTTTACTTCGATGATATCCTCGTTTACAGCAAGTCATATGATGAACATCTTGATCATTTACGTGCTGTTTCACTGTTTTGAGAGATGCACGTTTGTTTGGTAACCTCGAAAAGTGCATCTTTTGCACCAATCGAGTCTTGTTTCTTGGCTACATCGTTTCCTCGCAAGGAATTGAGTTGGATGAGGCAAAAATTGAAGCAATCAGCAGCTGGCCAGCCCCAACAACCGTCACGCAGATTCATATTTTTCTTGGTCCTGCAGGTTTTTATCGGTGTTTTGTGCGGGATTTCAGCACCATTGCAGCACCTCTACATGAGCTAACGAAGAAGGGAGTGCCGTTTCGATGGGGCAAACAGCAGCAACAAGCTTTTGATGCTCTCAAATTGAAGCTTAAACAAGCACCATTGCTACAACTTCTTGATTTTGACAAGAACTTTGAGCTAGAATGCGATGCAAGCGACATTGGTATTGGAGGCGTTCTCATACAAGGAGGTAAACCCGTTGCATTCTTTAGTGAAAAACTTCATGGTCCTTCTTTGAATTATTCCACTTATGATAAGGAATTGTATGCCTTAGTGTGAGTATTACAAACTTGGCAACATTATCTTTGGTCTAAGGAGTTTGTCATACATTCCGATCATGAATCATTGAAGTATCTTAAGTGTCAAACCAATCTGAAGAAACTATGTGCTAAATGGATTGAGTTCATAGAGTCGTTTCCATACATCATTAAGCATAAGAAAGGGAAGGAAAAATATCATTGCCGATGCATTATCTAGGCGTTATACCATGCTGTCCCAACTTGAGCATAAAATCTTTGGTTTGGAAACAATAAAAGCATTATATGCTACCGATTTGGACTTCAAAGATGCTTTTGAAAATTTTAAAGAAGGAAGAACTTGGAATAAATATGTACTGTGAGAGGGTCTCCTCTATCGTGCTAACAAGCTATGCGTTCCAGCTAGCTCCGTTCATCTATTACTTTTGCAGGAAGCACATGGAGGAGGTTTGATGGGACATTTTGGAGTGAAGAAAACTGAATACGTGCTGTCCACACACTTGTTTTGGCCAAAGATGAGGCGTGATGTCGAGCGCTACGTGTCACGATGCACTACTTGCAATAAAACTAAGTCTCGCCTTAACCCACATGGTCTTTATATGCCTCTTCCTGTTCCTAGTCTACCTTGGGAGGATATTTCTATGGACTTTGTTTTGGGATTGCCTAGGACTAAGAGGGGGAGGGATAGTATTTTTGTAGTTGTTGATCGTTTTTCCAAAATGACACACTTTATACCTTGTCATAAGAATGATAATGCCTCACACATTGCTGATTTATTTATTACGGAAATTGTTCGTTTACATGGTGTGCAAAATACCATTGTTTCTAATCATGATGCAAAAATTTTAAGTCATTTTTGGAGAACTTTGTGGTATAAATTGGGAACCAAGTTGCTGTTTTCAACTACATGTCACCCACAAACTGATGGACAAACCTAGATAGTTAATCGTACTTTATCTACTATGTTGTCGGTTGTCTTAAAAACAAATTTGAAGTTGTGGGAGGAGTGTTTACCACATATAGAATTTGCTTACAACAGATCTGTTCACTCCACGACAAAGGTAAGTCCATTCCAGGTAGTGTATGGTTTCAATCCCTATGCTCCTATTGATTTACTACCTTTGCCTCCTTCTGAAACTATAAATTTGGATGCTACACAATGATCTGAATTCATTCTTAGGATGCATGAAACTACAAAGAAAAATATTGAAATGATGAATGATAAGTATAGTATTGCAGGTAGTAAAGGTAGAAAAGAAGTAAAACTTGAACCGGGTGATTTGGTGTGGTTACATTTGAGAAAAGAGCGATTCCCTGACTTGAGAAAATCTAAACTTATGCCACGAGCTGGTGGTCCTTTTAAGATTGTTGAAAAGATTAATGATAATCCATATAAGCTTGAATTGCCTCCTGATTTTGGGGTTAGTCCCACATTTAACATTTCAGATTTGCGACCGTACTTGGGAGAAGAAAATGAACTTGAGTCGATGACGACTCTGATTCAAGAGGGAGAGGATGATGAGGACATCACAACAGCGGAGACACACATTGAAATGCAAGGACCAATCACAAGAGCACGAGCACGGTTAATAATTCAGCAGGTGAATTCGCTCCTAACTTCTTTTGCATGTGAGTTTGAGAATATATTGCTATGTGATGATTTAATTGTTATTAGAAATAATGGAGAAGATCAACAAGTGAAGTAAAGAGTCCTTGGAAGCATGGAGAACTAGCTGGGACGTCCACAAGTTGACGGAAGCAGTTTACAACTTGGACTCGAGTTCAACTCGGAGTCCAGGAGCACTGCACTTCAAAACGGACGCCCATGATGCATACGGAATCCGTTTTCGACGTTCCACATATGAACGGAAAGAGGAGAAGATAAAATTTCCAATGGTTCTGGTCCCACCTCAGAATTCTTCCGGGGTCATTGGTAATCGTTGAAACAAGTCGAGTCCAGATTCCTGTCCGATCCGGTGCTGCGCCACCGAGTTGGGCCTATGGGCCTTGTACCCTGTACGAGTCTATTAGGGACGCGTATAATCATGTTTTGGTCAAACCCTTGACTTTAAATACTGCAGCCTCCGGTCATATTTGGTGGGTTTTACTTAGATCAATAATATCGCCATTCTACGGTTTGTGAGACCCCAACTTCGCGATTTCAGAGCGTGTCTTTGACGTTCTTGCTCGTGTTCTCAGTTGCACTTGCTTGGATTAGCCTTCTTGGCAAGGTCAAGCGTGCGGAGCACGGTTGATAACCAACAGAACTGCGGTGTAGTGATTGCAGGGGTATTTGAATTGCTCGAGTGCCGCAGATCATCAACGTTGAGTTCTCCACCCCAATCGACTTACCTTACGGAAGATCGGGCCTAAACCTACTCATCATTTGCCATGCAAGAAGAGTTAGAAAATTTTGAAAGAAATAATGTTTGGAAACTTGTACCTCCACCTCAAGGTCACACTTTAATTGGAACTAAATGGTTGTTTAAAAATAAACAAAGTGAGGATGGGGTTGTGGTTAGGAATAAGGCTAGGTTGGTTGCTCAAGGTTTCAATCAAGTTGAAGGTCTAGACTTTGATGAAACTTTTGCTACTGTTGCTAGATTAGAAGCCATAAGAATTTGGTTAGCTTTTGCTGCATCTAAAGGTCTTAAGCTATATCAAATGGATGTTAAAAGTGCTTTTCTTAATGGCTACATAGATGAAGAGCTTTATGTCAAACAACCGCCGAGTTTTGAAAATCCTGACTTTCCTAATCATGTTTACAAACTGTCCAAAGCCTTGTACAGTCTCAAACAAGCCCCTAGAGCATGGTATGATAGGTTAAAAACATTCTTACTTGAAAAGGGGTTTACCATGGGCAAGGTTGATAAAACTCTTTTTGTTCTTAAGCATGGTAATGACTCATTATTCGTTCAAGTGTATGTGGATGATATTATCTTTGATTGTGCTTCTCATGATCTTGTGTCCAAGTTTTCAGCTATGATGAGTTCAGAATTTGAGATGAGTATGGGAGAACTCACTTACTTTTTGGGGCTGCAAATCAAACAAACCAAGGAGGGTACCTTTGTGCATCAAACGAAGTATACAAAAGACCTCCTAAGGTGCTTCAACATGGACAAAAGCCAGCCTCTTCGGACACTAATGGGAACAGCAACAACACTTGAACTTGATGAAGATGGTGAATTCGTGGATCAAAAAGAATATAGAAGCATGATCGGATCACTTGTGTACCTCACGACATCAAGACCAGACATACAATTCAGCGTATGTCTTTGTGCACGGTTTCAAGCCGCCCCACGTGCTTCACATCATCAAGCCCTCAAAAGGATTCTCAGGTACTTAAATGGAACTCAAGAATTTGTCATTTTCCTTCCTTCTTCCTCAACCATTACATTGAAAGCTTTTACCGAAGCTGATTTTGGAGGTTGTAGGATTGATAGGAAAAGTAATACCGGTGCTTGTCATTTTCTTAGTAATTCACTTGTTGCTTGGTCCTCTAGAAAACAAAACTCAGTTGCATAATCCACAGCTAAATCTGAATATGTAGCTACTGCTAGTGCTTGCTCACAAATTCTTTGGATTGTTCAAAAACTTAAAGACTATGGGTTGATCTAGATAGTGTTCCACTGTTGTGTGATAACGCTAGTGCCATTTGCATTCCTAAAAACCCCGTGCAACATTATAGAACTAAGCACATTGACATTAGATATCACTTTCTCCGTGATAATGTTGAAAAAGGAAACATTGTACTTCACCATGTAGATACCGAACAACAATTGGCTGACATTTTAACAAAACCATTGGATTTCACTCGTTTTTTTTTCATTCATAGTGAAATAGGGGTTATGCATCCTCATGGCTTACATTGAGGAGGAGTTTTGAAATTTGAGAAGCCTATGTGTGAATCTGAAACTAAAATAATATGAGCATAGTATTTCATACATATATGACTTTGTGATTCCTTTTACATGCTGAAAGTTCTTACTACATTACTCGTGTTATACATTTTGTAGTTTTTACCATGTCTAGTAATTGGAATAATTATTACACTAAATCTGGTTATGATCGAACTTTCTTGCTGTTTTTGAACTTGTTGCATGATCACAGGTGCTTTTAATTATAATGAATTAATCAAGTAAGCAACTCACATGTTGAGTTTTTATGAACAAATATAAATTGAGAAAAGATCAAGAGAATATGCATGCATTGCACTTCTTCTTTTTAGGTGGCTTATCATTGCACTTAGATATGAACTTGGAAGAAGTTGTGTATGACTAAAACCATGTCATTAAGCTTCTGATTGTCAAATAACATAGGCTTGGCTTGGTTGGTTAGAATAAGGCAGATGCGCATATAATCTCTTGCAAATCTAAATTTGTGCTTTGAAAAATAATAAAATGCAGCAACAAGTGTCATGCTTTCAGGTTTTGAAATAGTTAAGTTTGTGAGATCATGACTTGCTTAAATTAAAAATCACACTTGATCTCTAGCATGGCTTACACTACTTTATGTATCTCATTGTTGTGATAGTGTAAGTTACTTGATAGTATGACTTGGATGAGCTTTGTTTTATATGTATATGTTACAATATGCTCATAACATTTGAAATTTCTCTTTTGAACCATGCTGAATACATTGTCAAAGGGGGAGAGATAATATGTGAATTTTTAAAGATAAGTAAGAAAGGGGGAGAAATTGATTAAACATTGCACATATTATTCACAATTTTTTTGGTACAATTCTTCTCAGAGGGATAATTTGTTTTTCTTCTCATTTTATTTTTGTTTTACAAAGGAGGAGAAATTGTCTTCAAAACTTTTAATGTGAATAAGCCAATGTTCGGATCTTAAGTAGTGTTGCCAATGCATTCATCAAGGGGGATATTGTGAGACCTATGTGTGCGGAATACATTGGCTTTGATGATAAAAGTTTTGAATACTCCCAAAACATCTTTTTCTTAAGTTCCGACTCAAGGTCTGGTTAGCTTTGGCAAGGTTCGGAGCTTGATCGCAGTGTTTCTGGTTTTAACATGCAATGATTTGTACTTGCTTTACATTGATGGAAAGTTTGCTTAGTATTCTTTTACTAAGTTTTCGGTGCATTTTGGTTGATATGGCTGATATCGTTTTACTGTGGTTTTGCAACATGCTTATGTGAGGTGCTCGCGTAAGGTGTTGTGTTCGGAACTAATTTGGGTCAAGTCGCGGACTTGGGATCGTATGGATTGGTTGTTTATTCATGTGCAAGTGTTGCTTGAGTTCAAGACATGGCTGGTGACGGGATCCATTGAACTAGTCTTAGGGAGAAGATGAGGTTCAACAACCAAGTTCGGGAGGAATTGTGGTTGAGTTGATCGGGAGGTCGCACAATATGTATGAATAAAAAACAATGCATATGAAGGTATTGTGGACATCATCGAAAGATGTCTACACGTATGCAAGGAGTGCATGGACGTGGCTACATGGTTCCTAGGCATGATGAAGAGATGTGGACGTTGAGAATTGGTCAGAAAGGTCCAACCGACTAGGTTATGGACTCAGGCTGCAGCTGAGTCTGGTTTGACTCAAATATGAAAAGATTTGAGCTGGTTATGCTAGTACTTAGTGTGGGACACGAATTTGGGTTGTTTTAGGAATGTGGGATACGTTCCTAAGGTGTTTGGAAGTCTTAAGATTGCTTCTATCTTTGTATAGAAGAGTCTTGAACAGTTATGGAAAGTTTCGATTCGTGAATTGAGTAGGATTAGAGTCCTAGTTAGGTTTGGGTTGGCCTAAGGGCTGGTTATATAAGCAAAGGAGGCCAGAGCTCGTGTAAGACAACTTTGGGTCTGTTCCTCTTGTGTTCTATTAAATAAATATCATAGTTTTAAGGAAGTTTTGTGCCTTGTTCGTCCGACTTGTTCCAGACAAGTTTTTTCGTCGAGTTTTCTGCACAACACTACCTTTCTTCGGTGTTTTTATCATAACTCGACTTTTACAGATCCAATTGACGTGGTTTTTATTGAGTTGTCTTCACAGATTTATTATCTATCATCTGTCAAAATTTCACGGTCATTGGATTTGCGGTTTTTGATCTACACAAGTTTCTTTGCATTATTGCAGATCTGTTTTTTACTCGGTAGACCAGATTGACCTTTGTTCAATCTTTCGATCGTAACTTGAGTTTGTCTCGACGGATCTGAGTGATTCTTGTTGTGTTGTCTTTGTGACTTGATACTCTCTGATATATATCACTTTTTTCACGGTGAAACACATTTATATTAGTCTCACACACGGTTTCTTTAACTGATCATTTTCTACCGAGGGGTTTTCATTGATTCCACTGAAAAAGTTTTAAATCTACCATTCACCCCCTTTTGGTAGCTTTTCACATGCTCATTGATCCTACATTAAGGAACTTCCACAGCTGAGAAATGTGGAATATATTATGAACACCAGCAAGCGACGCCAGTAACTCCAAACGATAGGCCATGGGTCTGCATTTTTCAACGACGGTGAACGGACCGATGAATCGTGGAGCAAGCTTTCTCTTCACTCCGAAGCGGTGAATTCCTTTCATCGGAGAGACACGAAGGTAAACATAGTCTCTGATGTCGAAGTGGAGAGGTCGACGTCTTTTATCTGCATAGCTTTTCTGACGAGATTGAGCAGCCTTGAGATTGGCTTGAATCACTCACACTCGTTCTTCAGCTTCATTCACAAGATCAATACCATATATCACTCGCTCGCCGGATTCACACCAGTTGAGTGGTTTGCAACATTTTCAGCCGTAGAGAGCTTCATATGGCGCCATCTTGATGCTAGCTTGATAGCCATTGTTATATGAGAACTCCGCCAACCGTAAATGATCATCCAAACTTTTACCGTGGTGGATGGCACAAGCGTGTAACATATCTTCCAGAACTTGATTGACCTGTTCTATTTGACCATCCGCCTGCGGGTGATATGCGGAGCTTCGGATCAGTTTCGTCCCCAATGATGCGTGCAGCTGCTCCCAGGAACGAGCAACGAACAGCGCACCACGATCTGAAATAATTGTCTGGGGAACTCTGTACAAGCACATCACTCTTGCAATATACAACTCCGCATATTTCTTGGCAATGTACTTTGTATGTACAAGGACGAAATGAGCTGATTTGGTTAGTCAATCGGCTATCACCCAGATCGAATCATGCTTGTGGAACATGAGAGGTAATCCGACAATAAAATTCATACTAATGTCCTCCCATTTCCAGGCCGGAATATATAATGGTTGCAGCTGTCCAGCTTTCTTCATGTGGTCGGCTTTCACCCGCCGACACGTATCACACTCAGATACGTACTTTGCAATCTCTCTTTTCATCCGTGGCCACCAAAATCTGGTTTTCCGATCATGATACATCTTGTTGCTGCCCGAATGAATAGAATACTTGGACAGGTGAGCTTCGTTCAAAATTTTCTTCTGAAGTGTCATGTCACGGGTACCACTATACGGTCTTTAAACCATAGAGTACCATGTTCATCACTCCGGAAACAGTTCATTTACCCATTCTCCATTCTTCTCCGAATGTGCAACATACCCACGTCTTTCTTTTGAGCTTCCATAATATCCTCTCATATGGTAGGAATGAGGGCAAGACTATATAACACTCAATATGGAACTAAGTATAAACTCGGTTCATCCTCATCCACTGGAGTGATGGACAGATTATTGACATGAGACTTGCGAGTTAGCGCATCGGCAACCACATTCGTCTTGCCGGGATGGTAGTGAATTTCAATCTCATAATCTTTGATCAGCTCTAACCATCTTCGCTGTCGCATATTCAGCTCCTTCTGAGTGAAGATATATTTCAGACTCTTGTGATCGGTGTAGAGGTGCACTAGATTTTCAAGTAAATAATGCCTCCACATTTTCAAAGCAAGCACCACGGCAGCGAGCTCAAGGTCATGAGTTTTATAATGCTGCTCATGATTTCAGAGCTGCTGTGATCCATACGCGATCACACGACCTTCTTGCATTAACACGCAGCCGAGACCAATGCCAGACGCATCACAATAAACGTCAAAAAATTTGGTCATGTCCAGCTGAGCTAGCGTTGGGGCTATTGTGAGATGTTTAACTAATGCTTGAAATGCATCCTCACATGCCTTGCTCCAAATATATTTGGTCCTCTTTTTCAGCAGCTCAGTCATTGGTTTAGCAATTTTTGAGACGATCGGAATAAACCTCCGATAATACCTGCTAACCCGAGGAAGTTGTGAACTTCGTGTACGGACGTGGAGACTTCCATTTCAGCACTTGCACAATTTTGCTTGGATCAACAACGATACCCTCTGCTGAAATAATGTGACCAAGAAATGGTACTTGGCAGATCCAAAACTCACACTTGCTGAATTTTGCATAAAGCTTGTGATCTCGCAATCGTTGGAGCACGATATCCAAGTGTTTGGCGTGTTCATCCTCCGATTTAGAATAAACCAAAATATCATCGATGAAGACCACGACAAACTTGTCCAACTCCAACATGAACACTGAATTCATCAAATACATGAAGTGAGCCAGTGCGTTGGGAAGTCCAAACAACATGATGAGATATTCATAGAGCCCGTAGCTCGTCGAGAATGCCGTCTTCGGTATATCCTCTGGTCGGATTTTTATTTGATGGTATCCGGGCCGAAGATCCATCTTTGAGAAAACCTTAGCACCCACTAATTGATCGAATAAAATATCGATGTGCGGTAGTGGATACTTATTCTTGATCGTCACATCATTGAGCGAACGATAGTCCACACATAGACGTAACGTCTTGTCCTTCTTATTCACAAATAATGCGGAGCAGCCCCAAGGTGATGAACTTGGGCGTATGAGACCTTTGTCCAGCAGGTCCTTCAAATGCTCCTTTAATTCCACAAACTCATTTGGTGCCATTTTGTACGGCCTTCAAGAAATAGGCATGGTTCCCGGAATAAGTTCAATCTTGAATGCGATGTCCCTATCCGGTCGCATACCTGGAAGGTCGTCGAGAAACACATCCGGATATTCACGAACCACTCGAATGTCCTCAAGCTTTGTGGCTTACGTATTGTATGTGGCTGAAATTTCTTGGATAAGGTGTTCTAGAATGAGAGTGTGTGGTTCATGTAGTGGAGAGTTTAAATGGACCTCACGTGGAACGATGTCGAGAACAACACCATGTCGGTGTAGCCACGACATTCCTAAGATGATGTCAAGCTTCTGACTCTCCAATATAATTAGAGAAGTCGGATATAAATTTCCACCCATCTCAAGTGGTGCACAATAGACTATCCTATCGGCTGCTACTTTTCCACCCGCAGAGCAAATCAAATATGGACATTTTGTGGGAATGATAGGTAATTGATATTTGATGACATATGATTGGCTAACAAAATTATGGGTGGCACTAGAGTCAAATAATATGACTACGGGATTTCGGAGTAGAGAAAACGTACCTGCAAAGACGGGTTCGCCTTCCGGCACATCTTTGATAGCTAGGTGGTGGACTGCCGGGTTTTGCTGCTGGTTTCTTGGACTGGTTGTGGGGCTGAGCTGCACCCCGATATGGTGCTTGTCCGCTTCCTTGTCGCTGTTCAGGGCAGTCCTTTGAAAAATGCCCGACACGGCCACACGTGTAGCACGTGTATTGTGTCAGGTTCCCACCAAGCTGCAGACGGAATCCTGGTGCACGTGGTGGAGGTGTATACGCATGCGGGACCATCCCTTGCTGCTGCTGCTGCTACTGTGGAAATGGTGGTCGGAAACGCGGCACGCTGAAAGAATGACTGCGGAATTGCTGCGGTCGCGCCAGTGGCTGCCATCGCTGACAGGATGGTGAGCGATACACCACACGGTACTTCTGTGGACCACCACTGCTGCTGCTAGATGGTGCGCTCTGTTTCCTCTTATCAGAAACGAGCTCGCACTGAGCATCCTCCTGCACTATCGCGGCATTGACGATGTCATTGAAGGTAACACGATTGCATTGTGCGAGTTGGACCTTCATCATGGGATTAAGGCCCCGGAAGAATATATCTCGCTCCTTATCTTCCATTCCCACATACTTTGGTGTGTACTGCGCCAAGTGATTGAATGCGTGGGAGTATTCATGAGCACTCCTTCCACCTTGCTTCAGCTCCAAAAATTCCTGAAGCTTCCTCTTCATTATACCGGGAGGTATATGGTAGGCGCGGAATGCCTCCCAGAATTCAGTCCATGTGACCGCTTGACCAGCCGGCGCTGAAGCAATGTAGTTCGCCCACCAAGCACCGGGGGATCCCTGAAGTTATTGCACCGCGAACAGCGCCTTCTGCTGTTTGGTGCATCGTAGCAAACCGAACTTCGCCTCGAGGGTGCAGATAAAGTTATCCGCCTCCAGAGGCTCCTCGGCCTCCGTGAAGACCGGTGGATGTGTCGCCAAAAAGTCCGAATACGAACTCTGTTGGGGCTGGTGTTGCCCATTGTCTTGTCGCCCCCCTTGACAGGACGAATTCTGCACCAACATTCTCAGTAACTCGATTTGCTCATCGCCCGAGCCCAACACTGCGGCCAGAATCTCCGCGAGAGTCCTCAGAGGTTCAGGTGGTGGTGGTGGAGTAACTTTTTGCTGCGGTGTCGTGGTTTGCTCCCGGGTCGGAGATTCATCCTCACGACCCCGGCTAGAGCCTCCCATCTCGGGCGTAGAACGTGTATGCACCATTCTGCATCCACATGATTTAAAATCAGCAACATGTTTGTTTTCTTCATCCATTCTATACCATAGTAGTGAGAGTATTGACAATGTGATCATTTCATAACATTCACATATCTTGATAAAGTACAAACTTTATACAAGATATATTATCTCATGACCAAATTTACATAGTGCATCCAAATCGACGGACTCCTACTATGGAAGTGCATCTCAACTATACTTGGTGTTCATGAGACGTCATACACACCTTTTCATCTCCTACACACCCACTAATATTTAGAATATGATACAAACATGGCTACAAAATAAACACGAGCAATCACTAACTATACGTTGCCCCATAATGGCAGTAGTGCTGCCCCATCCTATGCTGATGCATCCTCGTCGACGTACTCGAGTATCTTAGGATCTTCCTCCTCCTCAGAATCTGAGAGCACCTGCTCGCCCATGTTCAGCGACATGTCATGAGCCGGTGCATACATAACTGGGTGCGGCAAGTGTGCCTCGGCCTCCAACAAGTCATCCTGAAGTTGGCCTGCCTCGAACTCCCAACCCTGAGCTTCTTTGACGGCTTCATCTCGTACCTTGGTGACTACCAACAGCTGCTCTTTCTGTTGCTGCACCACCAATTGACCTGCCTGCAGTTCACCACGAGCTTGCTGCAGTTCCTTGCGAGTTTGCCGTAGTTTGCCGTGAGCTTTCCGCAGTCTAGTGCGAGTGTGATGCAGCTGATCCTCGCATTGATTCAGCCGGTGATTCGTTGGAGCCAGGAACAAATGTAGGTTCTCATTGATATAATCAAAAGTGTCACCTCGTTCAGCCGCTTACCTCAATGCTTCGACCTGCTGCAGAATGATTGCACTCTGCGCAATAACCACCATGCTAGATGCAGTGGTATAAATTACCATGCTGGATGCAGCGGTATAAGTCCCAAGTGTTGTTGATGTCGTGTCGCCGTACAGTTGATAGGCCTCAAGCATACGACGTTGTCACTCAAAACCAGCCGCACCACGGACTGGGATAAGAACAAATTGTGTCCCAGCCATGGCAGCTTGATGAAGCTCGCAAAGCTCCATAAGCGCTTTGCCCACTGCGACGGCCCATGTGTCCTCCAAACGAGCTCCCAGGGTGGTGACCGAAAAAGGAGCCCATTCATAAAGACGTGGACTAGCAGGGACGTCGACCAGGACAGTACATGACAGTACGCCTCTGTCGACCGTCTCTTAACCCCAATAGAATGGCATTTCGATGAAACCAAACTGTTGGAGCACTTCCCGTAGCATGATCGGGAAGCCCGGACGGTTGGCGCACGTGGAGAACATCCATCCGTCCGGCAACAGCATTGCATCCGCCATCTATAAAAGAAGTATTTGAATGAGTCAAATACAAAAAATTTTCAACCAAATTTGTTGATAAACATATCATGGATGTCATAATTGAATTATGATAGTGAATTCAAATTCAAATGCCAAATGAAACATAACACTGGAATTCTGTCTCAGTTTCTGTTCATTCTGACCAGTCTGGAAAAAATCGAAATTTCCATCCATTTAGAAGCACATTCAGGACCTGATTTCAACTACAAAGTTTTAGTAAACTCAAATAGCTTTCCAGAATGTACTTATTTGCCTCGATACAATTTGTGTAGAAGGAGATATGATTTTTGCAATTTGACAGTTTTTCTGGAAAAATTTTGGCAGCACCGCCTTTGTTTAAGGCTGATTTTGTCCACATTTTTCCAAATACAAATTATGAAAATATGCAAAAATCATAAATTAAAAAATTGTTTTATACAACCTCTGGATAACATTAATGTATTACACAAAGTCATTTGTCGAATCTACTAAGAAATATGATGAAGACAGTGACAGGATCCAGAAACTGTCTAGTCTCTGTCCAGATTTAACAGGGTTTGGAATTTTGAATTTTTCATTAGTTTACAGGGGATTATGATCTGGAGTTGAACATAAGAGTTTTTGAGGACTCTATAAAATTTCCAAACATGTATGGAAGCCCTTCAGTGGTTATTCCTACAGAGAGTTATGCTATCTCTAAGTTAAGCATTTTGCTGCCAGATTCTCAGTTTGAATCAGGAACCTGGCAGTTAAGTTCAAATGAAATTTTCCAGTTTTAAATCTTGAAATCTGCCTTTGAGCTGAAAATGAAACTTGTGGATGACTTCCTCAAGTTCCCAAACCATATGCCCGATAGTCACAGCGATCACACGATTAATTGTAAATATGACCAGCACGCTCCAAAACAGAGATTACAAATTCAAACTTAGTCCTAAGTTGGAAACTTTTACTTGTTGTCGAGTCACACCTCCAACACGGATATCGTCATCGATGTGCCTGATGAAACTTGAATGCAATGCCGGTACTACGCCCTCACCCAAGAAAATCCCAAGCCGGTATTCCGGCATACATCTCAATGGTGGCACTAATGACGTTCACTCGCAAACATTTTCTACTCTAGCTACTTAAAGTGTGGTTAGTGTCCTGCAAGATCAATCATATGGTGCCGTACAACACAGTACGCACGGGGGATCATTTCACAATAATATATATGAAAGTAAAAACATTTGTCCCGTATCATTTCATACGGGCCGCCCTGAGCTAAGCCACGTCTCGAGGTACATGACAGGGTTTTCTACCACCCGACGGGGTCCCACGTCTTTGCATAGTGCTGCACTAGTAGGGGGCGCATCGGGTTATGTCCCACCCGAAGGGGGGCACGAACTAACTTTGAAGCACGCTGGGGTACCGCGTGTCATATGTTCTCAAAAACATTGAAAGTTTTCAAAGACTCATATTAACTTTCCGTGCCAAGCCACGGAAACAATCACATGCTACCTCTCGCATGGTGAGCTTACCACAATTGATCCGCTTGCGGTGGCATACCTTACCTCTTACCTGACGTCAGAGCGTCATTATAGAATATAATAACACATAAGTTAGCTCGCCACCTTAAGTAACTAATATTACAATAGACCTTATGTGGGCATAGTAACTAATCCTCACTCGACTACTTCTAAGTTTTTCAAAATAGACTCTTTTTGAGCATGCTGTTCCCAATACGGCTCTAATACCAGGCTGTGAGAATCGGATCCGCACATTCCAGGAATCACAGAGGGTGGTGTCGTGCGATGCGGCAACCAACAGCACACACGAAAAGAATACGACAAAATACAAATTTTTATTTATAGAAATAGCGGAAGTCTTTTATAATACATAATGTACAGCAGAAGTAATACTCTAGCTAAACTCTCACCCTAGCTATGCAAAAGTGTAGCCGTCCAGCCCGGGGACGCTACAAACTAGCAACACACAAATATATAGTGGCGTGCAGGCTCCCACTCGGCGGTATACCCCAACGGGGGCATCGCCTCATCTTCGGGCCCTTCCTCATACGTATCACCTACAAACAACTTAATATAGCAACCAAGATCATTGGGGTTAGGCAAGACTTAACCATTTCACCTAAACATGGAACTCTACATGCATGGATACTTAACATAGGAATAGATATAGGAGTAAATGACTCGCCTACATGTTGATCCTTAATTTTTCAAGTTATTAACAGAAGCTTATAGGTTCGTAAAATGAACTTTAGTGTGCATATTCTATAGCAATCATAGTTGCAAAGTAATTATAATTCAATACATCATATTCTTCTGGCTTCTTCAGTATTTACTACGTCACAATGCAGTGAACAAGCGGTACTCAAATAACCGTGTGGGACGGTGATTGCAATCAGTAGACACCCGAATAACATGTCACATACACCCATTTCGGTAGTGGAGCAAATCACACTTCAATACTATGTTGTATGCATCAACCTTTCAAAGGAAACCCAAATGCCGAACCGGTCCTTCCGTAATGGGCAGGAGGTCCCTGCACGGAGCATCTCTATGCCCACCGGCCGATTTACACCTTGCTGCCCTCAACCCACTCCTATAAAATGATAGGGTAAGCCTCGCCACCTAGGTTAACCAATTACATTGGTTTCCTAGTTTCCATACAACCAGTATGCATCCGGTACAGTTCCAACTTGTCCAGCAGGGCCACATATGGATCGGTCCTCCATTGACACAAGAAGGGCTACGCACGTGAGACCATGTCTTGCTGCATCCTACCCGCTGCTCGGTCTCAAATTCATATTCATAAACCATTCTTTGATCAAATCCATCCCGTGTGATAAAATCCTATCTCGTGAGTAGATTCCAACTACTCGACTTCTACCGTATTCCTCAAAAACATTAGCATGGCATTTTCTACTCATCAAGCTGTAGACCTACCCAATACTCCTTGGGATTTGTGGGTCATGCAAGTGCAGTAACAAGCACCTTAGCCCTAATGCACAAAACTCATCCTATACATAAGTGATACAAATATAAACTTTGAAATAGAACTTAGATGCAAACCGGGGCTTGTCTGGCTGCGAGTCAGTATCAAAGTTAGCTCCTAGGAACTGTCCACGGCCTCCGGCTCCTCCTCGAGATCTCGGTCACTATATGATATGCAATATATAAAGTATATATGAGTGATAGAGAAACTATGGAAAAGATCTTATAAACACTTATCAGGTATGAAGATGATTTTAATTGGCTTTAGGATTTTTGTAGTGGATACTAGGTTCTATGAGGAAGATCTGGAACAAGAATTGGAGATTTTCAAGGAAGCTTGTTGTCTCTAAAATTCCAACGAGTAAAAGCATCTCTGAAATTTGGTATTAATTTTGGAGTTTTTTAATGGCTAAAAGTGCATGATTATGGTAGAGGAGGTTCTTATGGTTCTGGGAAAAATTGTTTCATATTTTTATGAGCTTTCTACTGGGAGAAATGGATTTTACAAGTTTGGAAAATTTCTGGAAATGTTTCTGTACTTTTCTCAATTTTTAAACTACATAGACATTTGAAACACTTATTCACACAGATATTTAAGTCCAATGAACTTGAAATTTTTACTGGAGACCAAGTGTATTCTTAAGAGTGTCTTGACTGAAATTGGGAATTTTCCAATTAGCATAACCGGGGTAATTAATTTCTCAAGCAGTTAGCAAAAGAATTAATTATGTAAATTCTGGGACTTTCATGTCCAACAAATTGCACCACTGCAAAGTTGGGAGCAATAGAAGTTTACCAGAATTTATTTGGAATTATTTGAGCAAGTATGCTATGAGTAATTGATTTTTGAAGTTCGCTCAATTTTTGGAATTAATTTTCAAAGGAACAGTTTGAATAATCAAACCCGGGTCCCACTTCATTTAAATGGGCCAATCACAAATGGTCCACACGAAGGGCCATGAGGTTAAACCGCGCAGCCACAACAGATCCCGCGGCCACACCTGATCCCGAGGGCGTTAAACAGCGGCTGACATGCGGGGCCCACCTTGCCATCTTCAACCTTGGACGCGCGCCGCGGCGGCGCTGCACCGGCGATCTCGCTGGCTTGGCTTTCCCAGCCTTCTATCTCCCTAAAAATCACCGCCTAACCATTTCCCATGGTGCTTAGCACGATGGGGAGGTCGTCGAACGCCGACGATGGCCGGAAACCCGTGTACGACGGCGGCGGCGGCAGCGGAGGCTAGGGTTTCGGCCTTGTCGGGATTACTGAGAAATGGTGCCAACACATCGGGAAAAGGCTTGGGAGGTTCCTGGGAGCATGAAGAAGATGATCATGGGGAGAAAAGGGATGGAATAGCGGGCAAAGTTGACTTCGACGATGATATGCGACACTTTTCAAAGGCGCCATGGAAAACTCCAAATACTTCGTATATGGTCAATTATTGAAAATCGCCTAGAGGGGGGTGAATAGGCAATAAGACCTGAAATGACTTAATCAAACGAGATTAAACTCCTGAGGCTGGACTTGTCTGGATTGGGCCGGACTAGTCCGCTCAGCACAGGGTGAAAACCTAAAAACTTGGTTTCTACATGTTATCAGTGGAATTTAAGTTCACCAAAGAGGTAAGCAATGTGTGGTAGCCTAGAACAACTTAAATTGTGAAGTTAAAGCACTTAGGTTACAAGATTTCAACAAAGATCAAAGTGAAGAGCAATATGAACAATAAGAACCCTAATAGCAATGCTAGTGATTATGAAATGTAAAATGACAAGTGAGACAAGATTTATCCCATGGCTCAGCTCCACGAAGAAGCCTACATCCACGTTGAGAAGTCCACACAAGGACCAGATCTCACTTGATCCTTCTCTCACCAAGCCACCACAATGGCCAGCTTGGTTTGCACTATATGAATGGGAAATCACCAAGTTTGATTGGGGCTGTTCACAAGTTGAGGCTCTCACAAATCAATACAATGAGGAGCACACGAAGCTCAACTCACACAAGTCACAAAACACAACACAATGTACAAAGAGATCAAACCGAGAGCCAAAGCGCAGTGATCTTCCTCCACTTTCCTCCCCAAACCCTAATCTCTTCAAGATTTGATTTTATAGGGCTAGTAGGACAAGTGGAAGGCTTTGGAAGGCTCTAGGTCACTTGTGGCGGCGCTAGGGTTCAAGAGTTATCAAATGGGGGTCAGAGGTCCCCTTTTATAGGGGTGCCAGCAACTAACCGTTGCCACCAGGACCAACACGGACTAGTCCGGCCTCGTGCCACGGACTAGGCCTTTTGGGACCACCGACAATTTCACGTCATCAATCGACAAAACTAAAGACGTGCGCACCAACGTTTGAATTTCAAATGGCCACTGGCAACACGGACTAGTCTAGTTCACTACGAACTAGTCCGAAGTAGGACATAAAGGTTTGGTCCGTCCCAAAACGAACACAACTGGGTAGGTCTGGACTAGTCCGCCCAGTTTGGTCTGTCCCAAAACGGACACAACTAGGTAGGCTCAGACTAGACCGGCCCTCTAGGATTTTCTCTCAGTTTATCTCACTAAGTCTCAAATGGACTAGTCTGCACCACAAAGGATAAGTCCGAACTTTTCCAGAGAGCTTTGGTCCGTTCCGAAACGGACAAGTCCGGTCTTCAGGGACTTAGCTTCAACTCCACTAAGGGATAAACGGACTAGTCCGTACATGTACAGACAAGTTCAAACTCATCCAGAGACGTCTAGTCCGACTCACATCAGACTACTCTGCCTGGCGGGACTAGTCCAGCCCTGAGGCCTGGACTAGTCCGGCCTCCTAGCGTTTTTCCTCATTTTGGCTTATCACTTAGTTTTTTCTCTGAACCACCACTTTGTGCTCTCTAGAATGATCTCAATGCACATGATGCATCCACCCTCTCACATAACACGGCTCATATGAGCTCAACAACATAGAAACCCTAATTTCTATGCTTGAACCTTTGACACCCGTTTTATTCTTTTCCCTTTTGAGGGATTTCATCTTATTTCATCCATCACACCTGGTCTTAAGATCAACTCAGCTCATTAGTCTTTTAATTGTCATCATCAATCATCCAAAACCCACGGGGATGCCTAGATGCACTTTCAATCTCCCCCTTTTTGGTGATTGATGACAACACATTAAGACTTCAACAAAAGGATAATAATTTGTTTTCATAACATGTGTTTCTGTGAGTCACCCCCGCTCAATGTATCCATCATGAGTAAGAGAAATTGAGAGAGTTCTCATACATATACATGTTATGGTGGGGTGCCTAAGTGATGTGCTCATAAATTGTGATAAGGTGCCAAGCATGCAAGATGAAACATGTAACTCAAGTATAACATCACAATTTAGACAAGATACATGAATTAAGTCTTACAACAATTGAAATGAGAGTTTTAAAACATAAGTCCATAGTGGATCAATCTCTCTCCCATAAAACTATTATCTAAGTACCCCCTTTTCAATCTCTCCCTTTCTAAATACCCCATCAATCTCTCCCCCTTGGCATCAAGACATCTAAAAAGAAAAGAAAGAAAGAAGAGTCCTTAGATCTACTCTTCATCATCATCGGTGTCAACGTCATCGTCTTTGTCTCCTTCTTGGTGCCTGATATCACTCTCCGTGGCTTCCGGGTCACCATTATCATCATCTTCAGACGGAGCCGCTGTAGAGGTATCAACTTCACCAAATTGAGCGAGCTCCTCGGTGGTGAACTCCGGGAATGGAGTCAGCTCCCCATCACACTCTGTGGCAGGAGACATAGGGATATCTAGCTTGTTGCACATCGCCTTGAGATACTTCTCTTGGCGACGCTCCATGCGATGTTGTCGAACTTCCGCCTTCTGGCAAGAGGAGAATATGGCTTTGAAGCACTTGAGAAATCCACTGCCCCTTTATGATGACGGAGGACGGGGAGGAGGAGGTGATGGCACAAATTGTGAAGAAGATGCGGGAGGATCCACATTCTTCATACGAGGGGCAGCCGACTCCGAAGGAGGAATTTGAGGACGAAGCCTTCTATGAATGATATCCTTCTTGAAGTTGAGCCCGAACACCGTCTCGATCATGTACATGATGTACGAAGCATAGCCACATGATCGGTTTGGAGTATGCGAGATGTTGACGATGTCATCAAAACTGTAGTCCACCACATTGAAATAGACATCTCTATCAATTAGCACCATCAAGTGCCTCAAGTTACCTTGAATAATCCCCACATCTCCATCCTTGGGGGCAATAGTCTTCTGGAGCACTCGGTTTAGGACACTGTAAAAGGGATTGATGTTCCTTATGTGTCTGACCTCAAAAGGTACATGACTCAGATACATGTACTCCAAAGTGTCTCGATCAACTGGCCTTAGATTGGAGATGATGATCTCATTTTCCAGTTTATCCTCCAAGTCAAGGAACTGAGCGAACTCCCAGTAGGTGGTTGAGTATTGCTCTCCGTGAGTCATTCAAGTGATCCTCCTATCTCCATCGGTGTGGAAGTAGACAGTGGAGTAGAATTGAGCAATTACCTCCACATTCCAATCATACTAAAATGCCATGAACTTCTTCAAGCCATGGCGCTCTATGGACTCAATCACAACATTGAAAGCCACGTGTTCCTTCTGGGCCATGTAGTCCCTCTATCCACTGAGCATCAATCACAGGAGTTTGCTCGGACATATAAACTGTCCTGTAGTAGTCACAGTGGAAGTCACACCAAAAGCGGGGATCCACTGTGCTCCTCTCTCATTGGTAGACATTGATCTTCCTGAGCTTTCTTGCCTTCTCTCTCCCTTTGGTAGACATTGATCTTCCTGAGCTTTCTTGCCTTCTCAGCCCCTTTCCCCTTGAAGATGTTGGCATCGAAGGCGGCTGCACGGTTTGGGTTCCTTGCAAGAGATGACATCCTCAAAGGACCAATGGGTTGAGAGGCACCCTTCTTGGCCTTGCTTGCTGGATTTTTGGCAACTAGCACCCTCTTCCTGGGTGCAGCATCCACTGGGGCCTTACCCTTGTCCTTGGAGGTCCTTGCGTCCTGGGTTCTAGCCTTCTCCCCCAAAGTCACAAGCCTCTTCTTGGGAGCTGCCTCAGCTGCAACTGAGTTATGAGCTTCCCTTTGAGTCTTCTTTGCCTTTCTAGCCTCTAACCTCGATTCGAGGAGAGCTATAGCGAGCTCTCGCTCCTCTCGCTCCCGGCGATAAAGAGCTTGCCTTCACGCCTCGGCTTTGGAGTCAGAAAGGGGAACATAGATGGAATACGACATAGTTGATGATATGAGTTGCAAAAGAATGTGTATGAGTCCAAGGAAGTAAAGATATGGTGGTAGAATTCACAAAATTGATTTAGGTTAGGGTTTTCACTGTGTAACCCGGACTTGTCCCTTCAAGGGCCAGACTAGTCTGTACAAAGTCGGACTTGTCCGCCCTATGGCCAGACTAGTCCGGTTCTCACAGCAAGAACCCTAATCTAGAGAAATTTTGCAAAAACTACGGATCCTACCACCAAAAGTGAGGTTCATGATCACAATGATGTGGACAACAACTTTTATGAAGAAGATTCTATCAATAGACCTAAAAGAATTAAATTTTGAAGGTTTTGGGGTTAGGTCAAAAATACCTCTTCAAATCCTTGATTCGACGAAATATGGGTGAGGAATCAGCCTCTGATGCTTGGGGAAGAGTTCCCACGCACCCTAGGGCTTCAATCCATGGATTGAAATCGACATTTGGTGGTTGTAATCGAAAATTGTCGATTTGGGGGCGGTTTTCGTGCGTGTTCGAGAGAGAGGGTGTTTGAACGAGAGTGAAGATGTCGAGGGATCCCTGGCGAGGTTAAGTCCCCAAGGGCCGGACTAGTCCGGTGGGACACCCGAACTTGTTCGGCCTGCAGACTGTGTCCGGACTATTCTGAACCACCGGACTTGTCCGGTCCAGGTGGCGGACTGGTCTGGTCCTCAGGCTAAAAACTCCTATATATTGAGTTTTCAGTAGATATTTGATCCTTTTGGACTATATTTTCACAAAATATCTTTGTAAACATGGTCATTAAGCAATCAACAATCAAACTATGACCATAATTCAAAAAGACTCAATAATTTCAAAATAATTTGTAGAAAATTGAGGAGGATGAGTTTTTCGCAAGCATGTGTGAATTTTGAATATAACAATCAGATGTGCAAGACTCAAGCCACATTTCGAGAATCTATGATATTTAACTCACTCCTAAGTTCACAAAATCTTCTTTCATCTAGGGGTTTGGTAAAAATATCGGCCAATTATTTTTCAGTTCTCACATGGGAAATTGCAATGTCTCCTTTTATGAAGTGATCTCTCAAGAAGTGGTGGTGAATATCAATGTGTTGGGTCCTTGAATGTTCAATTGGATTGTGGGCTATTTTGATGGCACTCTCATTGTCACATAGGAGGGGAATATGGTGCAAGTTTATGCCATAGTCCCTAAGAGTTTGTCGCATCCAAAGAAGTTGTGCACAACAACTTCCGGCGGTGACATACTCTGCTTCGGCTGTGGAAAGAGCAATGGAGTTTTGTTTCTTTGAGGACCAAGACACTAGAGATCTACCAAGGAATTGGAATGTTCCAGAGGTGCTCTTCCTTTCAACTTTGCACCCCGCATAATTCGCATCAGAATATCCAATGAGGTTAAACTTAGAACCTTTGGGTACCCAAGTCCTAGGCTTGGTGTGAAAACCAAATATCTAAGAATTCTCTTAACAGCGGTCAAATGACACACCTTAGGAGCAGCTTGAAATCTAGCACACATACACACACTAAACATGATATCGGGTCTAGATGCACATAAGTAAAGCAATGAACCTATCATGGGGCGATATACCTTTTGGTTCACACTTGGACCATCTTCATTAAGATCGAGATGCCCATTAGTTACCATTGGAGTCTTGATGAGTTTGGCCTTGTCCATGTCAAACTTATTGAGTATGTCTTGTGTGTACTTAGTTTGACTAATGAATGTGCCTTCCTTGAGTTGTTTTACTTGAAAACCTAGGAAGAACTTCGACTCCCTCATCATGGACATCTCAAAATCTGTCCATCATTATCTTATATAACTGATCACAAAAAGCTTTGTTAGTAGAACCAAATATAATATCATCGACATATATTTGGCAAACAAAAAAATCATCATCAAAGTGCTTAGTGAATAGAGTGTAATACGCCTTTCCAATTTTGAAACCATTTTGAGTTAGAAAGTCTCTAAGGAACTCATACCAAGCTCTAGGAGCTTGTTTGAGGCCATGAGAGCCTTACGCAATTTGTACACATGGTTTGGGAATTCTTGATCTTCAAAGCCGGGGGGTTGCTCTACATACACCTCTTCCTTGATTGGACCATTGAGGAATGCACTCTTGACGTCCATTTGATACAACTTAAAATCATGGTAAGTAGCAAAGGCAAGTAATATACAAATTGATTCAAGCCTAGCTACGGTAGCAAAGGTTTCATCAAAATCCAAACCTTCAACTTGTGAATACCCCTTGGCCACAAGTCGTGCCTTGTTCCTTGAAACCACCCCGTGCTCATCTTGTTTGTTGCGGAACACCCACTTGGTGCCTACAACATTCACATTAGGCCTCTTCACGAGCTCCCATACTTGATTTCTTTCAAAGTTGTTGAGCTCTTCTTGCATGACCATTACCCAATCTAGATCTTGTAGTGCTTCTTCAACCTTGTGAGGCTCCATAGAAAAAACAAAAGAGTAATGTTCACTAAAGTTTGCAACACGAGATCGAGTAGTTACCCCCTTGGAGATGTCTCCAAGTATATTGTCAACGGGGTGGTCCCGTTGAACGCTTTGGTGCACTCTTGGGTCAGGCGCTTAAGTTCTTGAATATTCATCTTCGTCTTAATCATTATAATTGTCTCCCCCTTGATTGATGGCTCCATTTTCATCTTCTTGGAGCGCATCTTTGGGAACATGAGTATGATCATTTGAGGAAGAACTTGCTTGAGGGATAGGATGATCATTTGAGTCTTGAGGTTGTTCTTGTGGTCGTATGTCTCCAAGTGCCATCCTTCCTATCACCACTTGTGGAGCTTATTCTTGATCTAGCACATGAAAATCAACTTGCTCCACTTGGGATCCATTAGTCTCATCAAACACTACGTCCCGTGCTATTTTAACAATTCTGGAGGATTTGTTGAAGACACAATAGGCGTAGGTGTTTGAATCATAACCAAGTAAGAAACCTTCATCGGACTTAGAAGTAAACTTCGAAGTCCTAGATTTCTTTTTGATAATGTAGCATTTGCTCCCAAAACCACAATAGTTTGAAATGTTGGGCTTGTTACTGGTTAGGAGCTCATAAGACATTTTCTTGAGAATGCGGTGAAAGTACAACCAGTTTATGGCATGGCAAGCGGTGTTAACAACTTCCGCCCAAAACCGGTCTGACGTGTTGTACTCATCAAGCATGGTTCTTGACATCTCAATTAGAATTCTATTCTTCCTCTCGGCCACCCCGTTTTGTTGAGGCGAGTAGGGGGCCGAGAACTCATGCTTGATGCCTTCTTCATCCAAAAACTCTTCAACTTCAGTATTCTTGAATTTGGTGCCGTTGTCACTCCTTGTGGTCTTGATACTTAATGAGAACTCATTTTGAGCTATCTTTAAGTATTTCTTGAGGACACCTTGACTCCCACTCTTATCATACAAGAATAATACCCAAGTGAAATGTGAAAAATCATCAACAATAACAAGACCATATTTGTTACTACCAATACTTATGTAGGCGATTGGACCAAAGAGATCCATGTGTAGAAGTTCCAATGGTCTAGTTGTCATCATAATGTTCTTGGATGGATGTGGAGCTCCAACTTGCTTTCCGGCTTGGCATGTGCTACATGGCCTATCCTTCTCAAACACAACATTCTTCAAACCACGGATGTGCTCGCCCTTAAGGAGTTTTTGCAAGTTTCTCATCCCAACATGGGCTAGCCTTCTATTCCAAAGCCATCCCATGTTAGATTTTGCAATAAAGCATGTATCAAGTTAAGCTTTATCCGCAGAGAAATCCACAAGATAGAGCTTTCCCTTAAGTACACCCTTAAAGGCAATTGAGTCATTGCCTCTCCTTGTGACGGTCACACCCTCAATAGTGGATAAACAATTATAAACTTTGTCACATAGTTGTGATATGGACAAGAGGTTATAATCAAGTAAATCAACATGTAAAACATTTGAAAGAGTGTGATTAAGGGATATAGCAATTTTACTGGTGCCAACGATTTTTCCTGGGCTATTGTCCCCAAAATAGATTCCTTCACTTGGATCTTCATTTAGCTCATACTCCACAAAAATCTTCTTCTCTCCGGTCATATAATTAGTGCACCTGCTATCAAGAAACCATTTGGTTCCACCGGGGGAGTATGCCTACAAGAAAGATTTAAGCCTTGGCTTTAGGTACCCAAGCGGTGTTGGGTCCTTTGATGTTTGTCAAGAGGCACTTGGGAACCCACATACAAGGTTTAGGACTCTTGTGGTGTGGCCCAACATACCTAGCATAAGCTTTGCCAAACTTGTTCCTTAATAACACATATGAAGCATCGAAATCATGGAAGAAGGGATGAAGTTCTTTCTTAGGCATTTTAGGAGAATTAGCGATGTTCTTTCCCTTATTGTTCTATGAACCTCCCTTGCAAAAAACAATCAAGTCTTTTCCATTCTTGGGAATTTTGGCGGATTGCCTCATCTCGCTAGAATAACCAAGACCATCCTTGACAAGGGGATGTCTTGTGTTGGCATATGCACTACGTGCAAATGCCATCTTCTCCTTGTCAAAGGTGCCACCCTTTGGTGCTTGATTGGTTTGTGCCAACTTAAGCTCATCTTTAAGTTTCATAATCAAGTTTGAGCATTTGCAAGGTTTTGAGACACTTCGGATTTGACATTTGTAGAAGGTGATCTTGTAGAGGAAGAAGGGGCATTGACCTTGAGAGACTTCACTTGGGATCTTGTTAGCTTGTGTCAAACTAAAAAGTTCATCCTTGAGCACAATTGTAGTGTTCTCAAGGTTTGAGCAAGTTTCCTTGCTCAATGAGAGTTCACGCTCAAGCGCCTTGCTTCTTTCTCTTTCAAGCTCCAAGAGCTCCTCAACCTCTTGACATCTATCCTTTTGTTGGATGAGCATGTCCTCTTGATGGTTGATAAGATCTTCCTTGTCAAATATCACATCCGTCAACAACCTCAATCTTTTCAAGGTACTTTTACTCATATACTTAAGCATGTGTTCATTCTCACTACTACTATCAAAATCATCATGCGAGGAAATTAAAGAGGAGGATTTAGATTTAACCTTCTTTCTTCCCTCCTTGTCCATGAGGCAAGTTGGCCTTGATTTCTCCAAGTTGGGTAAGAGCTTGTTCTCCGCGGTTGTCTTCTTCATGGCAATGGTTGCTATCTTCTCCTCTTCACCGGAGGAGGATTCCTCATTTGAATCCCACTCCTTTCCAAGGTGGGCATGCCCCGATTGCTTCTTCTTCTTGAAGTACTTCTTCTCTTTGACCTTGCCCTCCTTCTTCTTGTTTTCCTCATGTGGGCAATCCGCAATGAAGTGGCCATACTCCCCACAATTGTAGCAAGCCCACTTTGATCTTGTCTTGGGCTTGTCTTTGATCTTCCTTTCATTATGGTAGCTCCCCCTCATTCTTCTAAATATTTGATGTTTTTTATGAAGAGTGCCTCTTCCTCATCGGTGTCGGGGCTCTCTTCATCACTCTCTTCCTTTTCTTGTGATCTTGAGGATGTTGCCTTGAATGCAAAATCCCTTTTCTTGGAGGAGGAAAGCTTTTGTAGATCATTGTAGAACATAGCTTCTTGCTCCATCATCTCATGGTTGATAATTCTCCCAAGCACTTCTTCGGGAGTCATCTTGTGAAAACAAGGACTGTCACAAATTAGTGAGCAGAGAGTGACATTTTGAGGCATGAATGCTCGAATCATCCTCTTTACCACCTCATGGTCAGTCCACCGGGTGCTTCCATAAGACCGACCCTGGTTCTTGAGAGTCTTGAGGCAGTCGTACAAGTCTTGGGGGGACTCACCATCCATGATGGTGAACCTCCCAAGTTCTCCTTCGATCATCTCGATCTTCGCCTGCCTAATGACACGGTTGCCCTCATGCGCCGTCTTGAGAGTGTCCCATATCTCCTTGGAACCTCCAACCCTTCAATGTGGTTGAACTCTTCTCAAGCCAATGAGGAGGTAATCACTCCAACAGCTTGAGCATTGCGATGGAGGAGGACAGCTTGCTCCGGAGTGATGTCTTCCTCATTATTGGGAAGATGTACACCTGTCATAACAATTTGCCACAAACTAGGGTTTAAGAAATGAGCTGCATCATCATATTATGCTTCCACATAGAGTTTCCATCAAACTGGAGAGGTTTGCCAATGGGAATAGATAAATAGTGATTGCTTGCGGTAAGTTGCTCATAGTTGTAAGCATACCGAGAGTAGTCTTGTGAACTACTCCCATTGTCGACATTGATTGAAGCAATTGGCTTGATCTCCTTCTTGGGCACATTGAGCTTCTCACTAAGTCGTTCCTTGAGCATACGAACTTCTTCGTTGTCATTTGGATCATCTTGCAGAGCGTCGACGTTCTTCGTCTTGGTGTCATCAACAATCATCAGAAGCTCGTTGTCACCCCTTCCATCCATTACTTCTCCGAGTTGTTAGACTCTTGATGGAGAAGCCTGATCTGGTACCAACTGAAAGTCGCCTAGAGGGGGTGAATAGGCAATAAGACCTGAAATGACTTAATCAAACGAGATTAAACTCCTGAGGCCGGACTTGTCTGGACTAGGCCGAATTAGTCTGCTTAGCATAGGGTAAAAACCTAAAAACCTTGTTTCTACATGTTATCTGAGGAATTTAAGTTCACCGAAGAGGTAAGCAATGTGTGGTAGCCTAGTACAACTTAGATTGTGAAGTTAAAGAACTTAGGTTACAAGATTTCAACAAAGATCAAAGTGAATAGCAATATGAACAATAAGAACCCTAATAGCAATGCTAGTGATTATGAAATGTAAAATGACAAGTGAGACAAGATTTATCCCATCGTTCAGCTCTACGAAGAAGCCTACATCCACGTTGAGAAGTCCACACAAGGACCGGGTCTCACTTGACCCTTCTCTCACCAAGCCACCACAATGGTCGGCTTGGTTTCCACTATATCAATGGGTAATCCCCAAGTTTGATTAGGGCTGCTCACAAGTTGAGGCTCCCACAAACCAATACAATGAGGAGCACACGAAGCTCAACTCACACAAGCCACAAAACACAACACAATGTGCAAAGAGATCAAACCGAGAGCCAAAGCGCGATGGTCTTCCTTCACTTTCCTCCCCAAACCCTAATCTCTTCAAGATTTGGTCTTAGAGGGATAGTAGGACAAGTGGAAGGCTTTGGAAGGCTCTAGGTCACTTGTGACGGCGCTAGGGTTCAAGAGTTATCAAATGGGGCCGGGGGTCCCCTTTTTATAGGGGTCCCGGCAACTAACCGTTGCTACCAGGACCAACACGGACTAGTTCTGCCTCGTGCCACAGACTAGTTCGGACTTTTGGGACTACCAACATTTTCACGTCATCAATCAACAACACTGATGATGTGCATGCCAATGTTTGAATTTCAAACAGCCACTAACAACACGGACTAGTCCGGTTCACTACGGACTAGTCCGAAGTAAGATAGAAAGGTTTGGTCCATCCCAAAACGGACACAACTAGGTAGGCCCGGACTAGTCCGGCCACGGGTTTTCTCTCGGTTTATCTCACTAAGTCTCAAGCGTACTAGTCCGCACCACAACGGACAAGTCCAAAATTTTCTGAAGAGCTTTGGTCCGTTCCAAAACGGACAAGTCCGGTCTTCAAGGACTTAGCTACAACTCCACTAAGGGATGAACAGACTAGTCCGTACACGTACGAAATGGTCCGAACTCATCCAGAGACGTTTAGTTCAACTCACATTAGACTACTCTGCCTGGCCGGACTAGTCCAGTCCTGAGGCCCGGACTAGTCCGGCTTCCTAGAGTTTTTCCTCATTTTGGCTTCTCACTTAGGTTTTTCTCTCAACCACCACTTTGAGCTCTCTAGATTGATCTCAATGCACATGATACATCCACCCTCTCACATGACACGGCTCATATAAGCTCAACACCATAGAAACCCTAATTTTTATGCTTGAGCCTTTGACACCCATTTTATCCTTTTCCTTTTTGAGGGATTTCATCTCATTTCATCCATCACACCTGTGCTTAAGATCAACTCAGCTCATTAGTCTTTTAATTGTCGTCATCAATCATCCAAAACCCACAGGGATGCCTAGATGCACTTTCAATTATTTTCATCTATTCTTGATCTAGGTGATGCTCTCAGACATGTAGAAGATATCCTCTAACGGGATTAGACAATATTTGTGCATAGGAACAGAATTGAATCGATGACCTTGCTCAAAGTGTAAATTTGTACCGAGACAAAAATGAAGAATACTCTTTTGATAATGGATGAAACAAATAACGGGTTTTACCGTGAGGAAGGAAGTGTCTCAGCGACGCTCTTTGCTTCTGGGAGCAGCTCAGGACAAAGCTTGTACACCAGTGCGACAGGGAGGCAGTTGCTTCCTCGCGGCGGCAAAACGGCGGCATTGACAAAACTGAGAAATACCACAGATTGAGGTCAGGAAACTTTGAACCAACGGTCGGAGAAGATAGAAAACGAGTGGGGGTACTTTTATCCTCTTGGAGCACGAGCAATCGATGGCTAGAACGGCCGGATCAAGTGGAGAAGAGGGAGACGGTCGGAGATGGCGCTGGCAGCAAGAACAGAGGAGCTCATCGCTGTTTCACCGTGGGAGAGGGTAAGGATGAGAGGGGGGGATCTTTATGGCGAAACCCAGCTGTGAAGTGGTAACTTGGGCACCCTGGCCAAGCCATCTTTGTGGCGCCATGCAGCGTCGCTGTGTCGAGTGGAGGAGCAGTGGGAAAACGGCGTACAGAGTACGTTACTGACCAGTGGGTCCCACTCATCATAACCATCCCACTTCTCTGTTCCTTCAATTACACCACTCAACAATGTCCAAAAATCCTAGATTTTGTAGAGGGACCAAATAAAAAGTGTCAATTCATATTCTGGAAATGGATTTCAAATTCGGAAAAGTTTCACGTGAAATTTAAAATCAAATTTGAATTTGAATGGAATTCAATGTACCCATTGAATTAAATTGAAAATGTGCTCCAAAATTTATGAAACTTTACAGGGGTGCTATTTGGAATATTTGGAAGCTAATGGTGAACTCAAATTTTTATTTTGACAAGGTTTAAACATGACTTGTTTTGAATTTTTAAATTCCTTCCTGTAGGGTTTAGTTCCCTTCCTTTTTCCATTTCCTCTATATTTCTCTTCTCCATTCAAATTTTTAAATTGTCCTTTCTGACTTTGCACTATGAACTTTTTTTATTTTATATACCTTTGTTTTATATTATTTTTTTATTTTTTGTCTTTTATTTTCCTTTTAGCTGTTAGTTATATATATTCTCCATTTATTATTTATTTATTTAGTTATATTTATATCTTGTTTTTTTTCTTTATTATTTGTTATTAATTTTTCTATTTAATTATTTATTATTTCTATATATATATATGTATGTATGTATGTGTATATATATATATATATATATATATATATATATATATATATATATATATATATATATATATATATATATATATATATATATATAGACACACACACACACTTCTCCATCTTTTAGTATTATTATTCATCTTCTTCTACAATCTTCTTTTTCTAATGGGGCACCACAATAGCCTGACAGATTGTGTCGTCTCCTCGGAACCGCCCACTCGGAGGGGGGCGATGCGGAGGGCGACTGTGCCACCTCCCCCGGCAGCCTCCGCTCTGGTCGTCCCACCCTCCTCTAGCCGCTGCATTCACCTCCTCCCCGGCGACTCTCTCCCCGGGCTACCCGCTTCGCTTCGGGCGGGGGCCTTCAAAGGTGGGGTCGCCAACCTTAGGGTCGGCGTTCCGATCGTTCCTTCTTCAACCTCTGCTCCGAGCGCTCTCGCCGTTCGTCCCTCTCCCTACTCCGCTGCCTCCCAGGCCAGGTATTCCTCTACGCCCTCTGGTCTGTTGACTTTGTCTCCAGATCAGTCAGATCCAGCACCGCCCCTTGGTCCCTCATCGCCGGTGACAGCCCTACGCCCGGCATGCCACCTGTCGATGTCCTTCCCACTAGTTGCCCCTCTGCTCGCAATGTCCTGCTCTGAGTCCTTGCATCCTCATCCTTCGACCTCTTTGCTTCATACTCATCCTTTGACCTCACCAAAGGTTCCTACGCCAGATCCAGTGCAACCACCCCCTCCCCTAGCGCTGCCACCCCCTCCCCCGTCGTTACTGGCTGGTCCGGCGTCGCCGGTGGTTGTCCTGCAACCTTCGAAGTCTACCACCCCCCCACACCCCCTTGAGCATGGTAGGCCAGATCTAGTCACTCTCCAGCCCACTTCCCTTTCCACCCCATTGCTTGGGTCGCCTTCCCCTCAGGCACCAGTCCCCCCTTTGCTCTCCTCGCCCCGACTTCTTTCAAGGGAACCTCTGTCTACAGTGTCCTCACCTGACCCGCCCCATCCTGCTCCCACAGCTGTCCCCGCCAGCTTCTCTTGGATGAGGAAGGGTTGGCTGTCCACATGCAAGTTGAAGTCCACATCATTAGTATCGGTCCCCTCTGTGGCAGCTATGCCGGTCACCTCCCCGCCTAGTTCCATCTCTGCTGCTCCTGTGGTCTGTATTCCACTCCTCAGCTTGCCTTTGGACTCCAACTTGCAGCTCTGCTCCACTTCTCCCATTTCACCACCTTTCAGCTGCACTATGCCACTGCCTCTCCTTCCTCCACCGTTGTCTCCTCTGAGGTCGCCTCCCCCCAAGTCTTCTCTCCCTCCTCTCTTGCCCTCCCCAACCTTGTCGGGCACTCCTTTGCACCGGTCCTCCTCCCCAACCCCATCTAGTTGTGGTCCCCATCGGCAGGTCGCCCGGTCAGTCCCTACGGATCTAATCGATAAGTGCTTCAATTGCTTCTCCCCCAACCACTTCACTGCAATGTGTAAGGAGGCCGCACATTGCTTTTGTTGTAAGAGAGAAGGCCACAAACAAATAACTGTGTGCTTGCCCATCGTCACTCTTCAACAACCCCACCTACTACTTCACCTCCTCCATCATCAACTCTTGTGCCTACTTCTTCAGTCCAAGAGGACATTTGCGCCACCACTACCTTTGAGAATCTAGAGTGTGATTGCCGTAGCTGCCCGTTTTCTCTAGCTGCAGCCGCTTTGGTAGATTCATTTAGGCCCTCTTCCTCAGTTGTCATAGTTCGTCGAGTGATCATCCACCTTGACAAGGAGCCAAACCTCAAGTCAGCTCTGGGGCCATATACTAAGGAAGCGAAGACCATCCATCCTCAAAATTGTTCACCCAGGGGTCGTTGAACGATTGTCTCATTGGTGGGATCCTATGATCCTTGAAGCTACCATCTCTTTGAGTGTGACACCTGATGTGTTGCCGCCTCCTAGGTAGTTGGTTGGTCTACTCCTCTTTGTAGCATGCTTGGGTAGTGGAGGCTGTTGTCGCCTTTTGGGCTTGTTAGTTTTGTTTTGTCATGTCAGTTTATACCCGTCGTATCCGTTTGTAACGGTCGTGTTGTGTGGCCATCTCGGGCAATCTCTGTTTTTTAGATCAATATATTTCACTGCCGGGGTCTCCCGTGTAGTTTCGGTTCAAAAAAATCTTCTTTTCTAATTACTTTTCTATTGTATAAAATTTCTAATTTGATCTTAATAGATCTAGTCACTTAGTCTATGCCTAAATGTGAACACATATGCATAGACGTTTTAGTTTATTTTAGTATTCTTATTAATTATTATTTCTTCTTCTATATTAACTTTTCCTTTTCTTTTATTTCTTTTCTTCCATATTTGTCATGCCAATTTAATTACTTTTAATGTATTTGTTTTGGTAAATAATTTTTAATATCTAGGGATGAATGCAAATGCAAGATGATATGCATATATTTTATATTTCTTTTACAAATAATTATCTTCCTAGTATTTAAATTTAATTTTTTATTCAAATTTTAGTTTGCCAAAACCTGAAAATCGGGGTGTTACAGTTAGGTCTAGGAGCCACTTGACACGTGGTGACACCGGGCTTCCCTGTACTGGAGGTTAGGTCTGGGGTTGCTAGACACGTGGCAGTATCAGAGCTTCCCTGTGAAGAGAGGTAGTCTGGACCCTCAAGACATGTGGTTGCACTGGAGCTACCCAATCGAGGGATACGGGCCCAATGCTGTCTGGCATGTGTTGCCTTCAGAAGTCTTCAACTCGGATATAGGAACTCCTTGGTTTTAAGCGCGGTATAAGAGGGTACCTAGTATCCAGGGTACCGACAGTGGCCCTCGAGCCCACCTCTGGGAGAAACCCCCAGGGCGAAGTTATACTACTAGAGGTGGGGCCATCTTCGATTACCGCGCTGCAACTTCAAAGTCTTTTTCCGGGCGGTCGAGGCAACGACAAAGAGTTATGCCATCACCACGTTGCCCTTTTTGACACGACGTGTGGGATCCTGGATTGCGGATCTCACACAATTGAAGGTTACCAGTTCCCAATACGAAATTTGTATCGGTTCCTAGCGTAATCTTTGTAGCCCTGTCAAGCGGCTGCCCTCGGGCTTCCAACTTCTCATCATGACAACGGGTCGCCTAGTGTAACTTTTTAAGCAAAGTTGACTAGGGCCCCCTTTTCGTTGATGAGGTCATCTTCGATTTGGGTCCGGAGGTAGTTTCCATCCAAGCGTTGCGGATGCTTACTAAAGGGGGAAGTCTGCTGAGGGAGAGAACTCTTTATGCCTTCATCTGACATTGCAATTAGAGCTCTCCACCCTTGCAACCTTTCTTCCTCCTCTGCTCAACTTTGTGGCGATGGAGTTGGGACTTCCTCGAAGCTAGATCAAGAAAAATGAAGACTTGTCGAAGGTTCACACCTACATGGGGTTGTCAAGTGACTCCTTCAACAACCTAATCCCCATCAGCAAGTTCCCCTTGAAGAAGGAGAACACCGGCAAGATCGTCTACTTCCTGTCGTATGCCATGGTGGGGCTCATCCCACCTTTCTCAAGCTTCCTGCTGATGCTGCTGGACTTCTACGACCTGCAGCTTCATCACCTTGGCCCCAACTCCTTCTTGCTAGTGGCAACTTTCGTCCACTTTTCCGAGATGTGGTTGGGTGTGCCACCTTGCATCGAGCTTATCTGGACCTTCTTCATGGTCCACGCTACTGGGAAGAGCAACAAGTATCTTGGCTTCTACTACTTCGTGAAGCACGAGAACTCGCCACTCAAGTACCTGAAGACCTTCCCTTCCGAGAAGTGGGACAGCTGTAAGAAGGACTAGGTGGCCATCATGGTGGACCGCCATGATATGCTGGAGCTGCCTGACAGCCTTCTGGCCGTCGACACCGATGCTTGGGAGGTGGTTCCGATGCTATCAGAGGAGTACAAACTGATCTTGATAAGGATCCAAGAGTGCGTCGAAGGAGGAGTGACTCCCCTGATGGTCATCGCCAACTTACTGACTAACCGGTGGGCTCCGCTCAAGACGAGGGAGTGGCCCGCTTGGGCGTCCGGTGGAGAGCATGATCACAACCGGATTGAGACGGGCTTCGGGTCCAATCTGAATGAAGGAGCTTTGAAGCTTCATCTCCAGAAGCTGCAGCACGAGACCATTCGCCCGGATGATCTGAATCCTTCGACGGAGTTCCTGCCCCTAAACATGGTGCCAGAGTTCAGGAGGGAGCTGCAGAAGAAGATGCCAGCAGTTAACGATATGGGTCTCGTGGATAAGCGTCAGAGTGCTCCTCCAGCATGGATTGTTATCCCTGGAGCTCCTTGCTCCCACGAAGGCTCCAGACCTGTGCCCGTTAGTGGCAAAGGCAAAGGTCCCGCAGCTTCACCCCCCAAGAAGTCAACCTCCGACCGAGGCAAAGAGAAGTCTCCTATCAAAGTTCCGAGTTGCAAGCTGAAGCTGACGAGGAGCGATGGGAGCAGAGTGAGGGAAGCTTCGACAGAAGTGACCCCTAAACTTCGGCTTAGGTCCATGGTGATTATGCCTCCATCTCTTGCTAGTTCTTTGTCTCTAGTGCCCGTAGAGGGCACTGGCTCTAGCAAGTCAACTCCGCCCCGATGCCAGCTGGTGGCTCTGGGTCCAGAGTGCAACCTCGGATGACGGGAGGTCCTAGAGGTGGCAGTTCCTGTGGCTGCCTCAACTCTAGGTTCGGGTCCTGGAGCGTCCGCCTCACCGACAACGGCGGGCTCTAGTTCCCATCGCTTGAGGAAGAAGATCTGCGCCAATTGGAGCAGAAATACTCCAAGGTAAAAATTGGCTCTTTAACTTTTGTTTTGATTTTGTTCCTTGCATTGTCTTGAATTCCCTACTTTCTGTTTCCAGAACATCGAGAACAAGCACGGCGGCTCCGGTGCCTACTGCGGCTCCGAAGGCTGCATCGGTTGAAGCTCTCGCACTGGCTGCTGCTGTTCCCCAGTGGTAGCAGATGACACGAGAGGTCCAACGCCGGCTGTTGTGGAGACAAGTCCAGAGCCGGCAACTGAAGGTCCATGGTAGCACCAGACCACGCGGAGGAAGAGTTTGCAGAAGTTGCAGCAATTCAAGAGCCTACTGTGGAAGCTCTAGCATCAGTGCTGGAAATGGGTTAAGCTCCGGCCAATGCTTCAGTGCCAGCTCTGGAGGCGGAAGCCATGGAGGAGGTTATGTCTGAGCTGGCGCAACCCAAAGATCCGGCTACAGGTCCTTCATATTCTGAGCTGATGATTGAAGATCCAGCTAAGGGACCCTCTTCATCAGCCCCGGAGGTTGAAGCTCCTGCGGCAGAACCTTCTTCTGAGGTGATGAATATTGATGAGCTCCCATAGGTCGGACCCAGCAATGTGGAGTTGTCAGATAACATGCTCGCGCCATGGGATCTGATTGTATTTTTGGAAGACCCACTGAAGCCCGCTGAGGCACTTCAGGCGGTCCCAGAACCGATTCCCATGGCGTTGTCTATCGACAATGCTTGCTCAAGTCTCCGCCAAGTCCAACTCGCCTTCGACCATGAAAGCAAGACTCTCGAAGATGAGTGCAACACCTTAAGGAGTTGGCGCAATAGACTTCATTTTGAGACAAAGATGACGCAGTCTCGGCTTGCTGACCAGAATGGGTGGGGGCCAAGGAGAAGGGCCGACTGGCGTGGTTGGACCGCGCACTCAATTAAAGAGAAGCCATGATTAAGTCCCTCAATGACAAGACCTGGGAGATATTTGAGCATGCTAAGGTGGTCAGTGAAGCGGCCGACAACCATTTGGACAACTTCAATGAGCTGAATGAGCATCTACTCAAGCGCCGGGAAGCCCTCAATCAAAAGGAGGATAAGCTCCTGAAGAAAGAGGAAGACCTCGTGAAGAGGGAGGAGGAGCTCGCCCAGAGACTGTCGCTGGGAGAGTGGAGCTTGGCTGATCGTGCCGCACAGTTTGATGTGTGTTGCGATCAAGAAAAGGAGCAGATATGGTAGGTGGTGGTAAACGTCTCCAAAAGAGAGACTGATATCTCCACAAGGGAGGATAAGGTGAAAGCCAAGGAAAAGGACTTGGCAGAGTGGAAGAACCGTATCCACCTCAAAGAGAAAGAGCTCAACGACCAAAAAAAAGAAGATGGTTGAAAGTATCCAACAACATGCTAAGGAGGTTGAGCGCTTTTCCAAGGAAGGTTCTGCGGAACTTTTGGCTGCCAGAAAGTCACTGGAGGAGCTTAGGAGCTTGAGAGCATCTGAGTCCCAACAAGTCTGGGATTTTTTGGGGCAAGCTAATGAGGCTCTGGTGCCGTTTGGTTTTAGCCCAGTACGTCAGGTTGACCCGGAGCCGGAGATGAACAGGGCGTTGGTGGCATTGACCTTCGCTGGCAAGAAGCTTGAAGCCATAGGGGACATGGTCGTCGACAAACTGGAGACATAAGGAAGTACCCCGACCAAGAAGTTTGTCGAATATGTGTTGGCATGTTTCAAGAGCCGGGACACCCAGATGGCCTTAGCTCTGTTGTTTGAAGGACCCATTGTCGAGGAGGAAGAAGCTGCCAGGGCCAGCGCTCAAGAAGCTGCCCGGAAAGTTGCCTCATTTTTCAATAGGAACTCCAGTAGTTAGGATTTTTCCCTTTTTTTGTTAAACTTGTAACCCTCTAATTTTGAATTAATGAAATCCGAAATCCTTTCGAATTCCATTTTTGTGTCTTCAATGCATTGCCTTTTATATTGTTGGCTGCCTGGTGGATGTGTTCAATGAGTTTGATGCATCCACCATGAGGATTTAGACAATGTCTTGAAAACTCGATAGCTCCGAATTTGTATCCAGAATGATAGCTCCGAATTCCAAGTATTGCATTGATATATCTAGAGACCCATTGTTACGTTGACGGCGGGCCCCCTGGGAGTTGTCGGAGCTTAATGTCTTCAACAGCGCCCACTATCAATGCATAGAACGTCAATGGTTGGCCCCCTGGTGGTTGTCGGAGCTTGGTAGCTTCGACGGCACCCACTGTCAACGCATAGAACGTCAATGGCGGGCCCCATTGGGGTTGTCGGAATTTGGTCGCTTCGACGATGCCCACTGTCAACGCGTAGGACATCGACGGCAAGCCTCCTGGGGGTTGTCAAAGTTTAGCAGCTTCGACGGTGCCCACTGCCAATGTGTAGAACGTCGACAGCGGGCCCCCTGGGGGTTGTTGGAGCTTGGTAGCTTCAACGGCGCCCACTGTCAACGCGTAGAACATCAACGGCAGTCCCTCTGAGGGTTGTCGGTGCTTGGTAGCTTCGACGGTGCCCGCTGCCAACTCATAAAACGTTGACGGCGGGGCCCCTGGGGGTTGTCGGAGCTTGGTAGCTTTGACGACGCCCACTATCATTGTGTAGAACATCGACGACGGGCACCCTGGGGTTGTTGGAGCTTGGTAGCTTAGACGGCGCCCACTATTAACATGTAGAACATCGACGGCGGGCCCCTTGGGGGTTGTTGGAGCTTGGTAGCTTTGGTGGCGGCCACTATCAACACGTAGAACATCGACGGCAGCCCCCCCCCCCCCCCCCCCGGGGGGTTGTCGGAGCTTGGTAGCTCCAGAAGCATCCACCATTACCGAGCCAATGGCCATCGAATATTCATTTCACCTGCGCATAAAAACAAGTAAAGTAGTAAAATTCGTCGTCTTGTCTATAACTTTTTTGCCGCTTAATATCCTTCTTTGAATCTTAGGTCCAAATGAATTTAACATGATGACATAAGTGTATTGATTAAATCCCTCTAGGTCCGAATGCCTTTTGGACCCGCCCTACTGAGACTTGCCAGGATATAGGTAGAGTGGTGTACTTAGGGTGCCCGACCACTCTAAGTCAATAGCACACTCCATACCTGTCAATGGATTTGGTTTTTGGGCGAGTAGACCATACAGCAATGCTAAAACAGAGAAGAAGATTACCAATACGACTTATATATCACATAAACACACTGGACCAAATTCCAAAGGGATTGCACAACATTGTTATAGACAAGAAGGTAAAAAAGAAATGAGCTTGTACAAATGAAATGCACATTGAGTCTGTCCGTATAAAATATTTCTCATTAAGGTCTGAATTACAAGGGAAGACAAGGACACACTTAAAGTAAATGACCAAGTTAAGTGTGCTATTCATCTTGATCTATCCCAGGGAGGGTAAAGACACACCTAAAGTATTGAACCATGTTAAGTGCGCTAAGACCCTTCGCGACTCTGTCCATGGACTACAGGAGACACAATTTATACAAACAGACTCACCTCCGTGTAGCTAGACGTAAAACTTACAGAGGTGCACGATGTTCCACGGATTGGGAAGCGGGCTCCCATCCTCTGTAGCCAATCGAACACATCCATGGCAGGATACTTTGATAAATTGAAAGGGACCTTCCAAGCTTGGGGATAGTTTGTTGATCCCTTCACGAGTCAGTATTTTCCGCAGCACCAGATCACCTTCTTCTAGTTGCGGGTTGTGCATAAACCTTTGTTGTTAGCGCCGGAGTGCCTGGCGGTATCGAGCATTCCGAAGAACCGCTTGGCACCTTGCCTCATCTACGAGGTCCAGGTCTTCACACTGAAGCTTGTCCTGCATGGCTTCGTTGATGGTCCGGACATGAAGAGAACCCATGGTGATCTCTGGAGGAAGGATTGCTTCAGCTCCGTACACCAAGAAGAAAGGTGTCTCTCCAGTTGCCCGGCTAGGCGTTGTCCTGCTTGCCCACAATGCAGACAGAAGCTTCTCTATCAAGTTGGCTCCATGTTTCTTCAAGCGCTCATATGTGCACGTCTTGAGTCCCTTGAGTATTTATGCATTATCTCTCTCAACTTGGCCATTGCTTCCCGGGTGAGCTACTGATGGGTAGCTGACTTGTATGCCGAGATCCTTGCAGTACTCTTGGAATGCTACACTTGCGAATTGGATTCCGTTATCGGTGATGACTCTGCTGGGAACTCCAAATATACAGACTATAGACTTCAAGAACTTTATAGCAGATTGCTTGTTGATTGTCACAATTGGAGTAGCTTCTGGCCACTTGGTGGACTTATTGATGGCGACATACAGGAACCTGTAATCTCCGACAGCTTTTGGGAAAGGTCCCAAAATGTCCGCCCCCACACAGCGAATGGCCACGTGGGAGGTATCATCTGCATTAACTGAGCCGGTGTGTGAATCTGCTTTGTGTGGAACTGGCATGCTTCACACTTCTTTACCAACTCAACTTCATCCCGCAGTGCTGTAGGGAAGTAAATGCCATGCTAGAAGGCTTTATCGACCAACGTGCGAGAAGACGCGTCGTTCCCGCACTCGCCTCCATGGATTTCTGCGAGAAGTTTGCGGCCTTCTTCTCGAGAAATGCACCGCATTAGAATGTCGTTGGTACCACATCGGTAGAGATCCTCTTCTTCCAACGTGTATCTTTTTGCCAATCTGGCAATTCGATTAGCGAAAGAACCGTCTTTAGGGAGGATATTGTTCTTCAAGGTAGCTCTAAATCTCCAAGATCCATGCATCAGAGCTAACATGAGTTTCTGGATCATGCCCGTTGGGTTGTTCAGAGCTTGCTACAGTGCCTACGATCCTATGTGGACGCCATGGTAATAGGGCCACCGGGACCGCCAGCTTCGAGGTGCTGGTCTCGCCCCCATCACTCAATTCGATGGGCTGAGCGACTTGAGCTCTAGTTGAAGCTTTCATCGAGAGATCGTCAGCTTCAGCATTGTTGAGATGCTAGACATGGCACATATCGAGGACGTGGAAGTCCTTCTGTAGCTTCTGGACTTTAAGTAAATAAGCAGCTAGTTGGGGATTGTTGCAACTGAATTCACCTTTAACTTGCTTTATGATGAGTTGTGAATCACCCTTCACCAGTAGCTGCCTGACACCATATGATAGCGCCACCTTGAGTCCGTAGACGAGAGCTTTGTACTCCGCCATGTTGTTGGTTGCCTTGAAGTCAAGGTGTACCATGTACTTAACCTTCTCCACGTCGGAGCAAGGAGAACTATTCCAGCTCCATCCCCTTGCTTCTCCATGGAGCCGTCGAAGTAGAGTGTCTAGTGAGGCTCAGAGAAGATTGGGACCTTAGGTTCCAGCTTCTGCTCACTGAGGCCTCCTAGAGTTGATGAAGAAGGAGTCCACTCCACCACGAAGTCAGCCAGCGCCTGACTCTTGATAGCATGTCAAGGGAGGAATTCTAGATCAAATTCTGCTAACTCCGCAACCCACTTAGCGATATTTCCAGTATAATTTGGGTTATGCAATATAGCACACAGTGGAAAGGAAGTTACCACTGATATCTTGTGGGCTTGGAAGTAGTGATGTAGCTTTCTTGAATCAATAGGGACTGCATATAGCAACTTATGCACCTCAATGTAGCGAGTCTTGGCGTCATGTAGCACTTCACTGATGAAGTACACTGGCCGATGGACGGTCTGAACCCTCCCAGAGGGGCCTGGAGCTTCTTCTCGATCAACCCGGACCCTCCCGGAGGGATCCAGACCTTCTTATTGAGTAACCCGGACCCTCCCATAGGGGTTCAGATTTTTTTCTTCATCAGCTTGGACCTCCTCGGAGGGGTTCGGACCTTCTTCTTGTATAGCAGGAACTCCCTCGATTGAGAGAGGTTGATCCTCAGGCCTCTTGCCTTTAGGATCCGTGCTCGGGGGCTGGGACCCAGACTCGGCTTCAGGTAGCTCCGGACCCTCCCGAAGGGGTCTAGGCTCCTGAGCTGAAGATGGCTCCAGTCTCTCCGTGACCAGGACCATGTTGACAACCTCTGTAGTTGCTGAAATATAAAGTAGAAGAGGCTCACCAGGCTCTAAAGCTACCATAACTGGTAGTGTGGTGAGGGGCTGCTCGAGCTCTTGGAACGCCTTTTCTACTTCTTCGGACCAATGAAATGTCCTGGACTTCCTAATAGCTTGAAGAAGGGAAGCACACGCTTCGCCAGTCTTGAAATGAACTGGCGAAACGCAGCTAGACATCCAGTTAGCTTCTGGATGTCCTTGACATGCGGTGGGGGCCGCATCTCTCCAATGGCCTTGATTTTAGCTGGATTTTCCTCAATTCCACGGTGAGTCACCAAGAAACGAAGGAGCTTTTCGGAGTTGACCCCATAGACGCACTTGTCCAGGTTGAGCTTCGTACGTGTCAAGCGCAGCTTGTCGAAGATAGCTTGCAGATTGTCAAGGAGTGATTCCTTGTTCTTTACCTTGACCACAATGTCATCAACGTAGACCTCCACCAAGTCCCTGATGAGCTCTCCAAATATTTTGTGCATAGCTTGCACAAAAGTTGAAGCTGTGTTTTTGAGACCAAGAGGCATGGCAGTGTAACAATATAACCAATCTACTGTAATGAAGGCAGTATGCTCTTCATCTTTCTTAGACATTTAAATCTGATGATATCTAGGATATGCGTCTAGGAAACACAGTAACTCACACCCAGATGTAGAATCCATTATCTGATCTATTCTAGGATGTGGAAATAGGTCTTTTGGGCATGCCTTATTCAAGGTGGTGTAGTCGATGCACATCCTTAGCTTCCCGCTGGCCTTTGGTACAACGACTGGGTTTGCCAGCCACCGAGGATATTGAACCTCCCGGATGAAACCAACGTCGAGCAACTTCTTGATTTCTTGTCTGATGAAGTTTTGCCGCTCGACAGATTGCTTTTGAGGCTTCTAATATACGGGCCATGCATCGGGGTATATATTTAGGCTGTGCTCGATCATCTCCCTAGGGATCCCAGACATCTGTGATAGTTGCCATGCAAACACTCGACATTCACTCGGAGGAAAGTGACGAGCATGAGTTCCTATTTGTCGTCCAGACCTCCCGATATACGAGTGGTCTCGGCAGCATCGGAACCAATTTGGACGACTTTGACGGGGATTTTGGTGTCGCCGCTCGGTTGCACACGAGGTGCAGAGGTTGAGCCACGCTGACGTGAGCTCAAAGGTTGTTGAGCTGGTCGCTCCTTGCCAGATCATTCTTCATGCGCCGTTGCAAGTGCATGAAGTTCTTCTAGTGCACTGACTCCAGTAGTGCGATCCCCACAGATCCGTAGGACGCCTAAAGTAGTCAACATCTTCAATACTAGATAGTCATAATGAGCTATGACCATGAACCTATACAGGGCTGGACTGCCTAGGATGGCGTTGAAGGGAAGGATGATGTGTGCCACATCAAAGACAGGCTTCTCGGACCTATAGTTGTCCCTAGTCCCAAAAGTCACTGGGAGTGTAATTGATTCGAGAGGAGTGATAGCTCCTGGACCTACTCCGGAGAAAGAACGCGAGGGCCGTGCTGATGGTCCTTAAGTGCCATATTTAGACCGTCAATTCACTTCATAATGAGCATAACAGAGAAACACAACGTAGTGGTAGGGTTAAAAACTAATCAATTCCACAAGTGTTGGTGTTTATTTGTATGCAGGTGAATTTAGACCCAAAATACCAATACATGCAGTGAGTAATCCATAAAATTGGATTTCGACGAATCAAGTGACGCCATGTGTCACCACATAGATCAAATGGCCCACAAACAGAAGTATTTGAGGCCATCCAATGGTGTAGCACCAATATTAGTCAATCGGACCCACCTGGCAGAGACGTGGAGGAAGCACACCACAAAAGTAGCCAAGACCAGGTCGACCGACAAGGTCCTGGTGCCAAATGCGATCAAACGCCATGTGTTGGCAACTCCCGGCATGAAGAAGTCACGGGTGACTGATTCACGCGCAATTGGTGGTGGGAACCGACCGTTCTCCCCCTATAAATATAACCCCACACCTCACTTCACACACACACACACACACACCAAAAGTAGAGAATAGAATACCACTCCAAAGGTTTAGAGTAGTCCTAGAGGCTGCCAAGTAGAAGGAGAGTGTGGTGATAGTTTAGGAGAAGGAGTCTTGGCCTTGTCAAGTCCCTCTTCTACACTTGTATCCCTACAAAGGTGTACTCAAATCAAGTAAGCCCTTTGTGAATTCAATTCAAGTTTGATTCTCAATTCATAGTAGTTTGCACAAGTAGTTACTTGTGGGTTCATTGCTTTAATTTATTATAGGCTCTAGTTGTAGCTTTGTGTTTGAAAAAACTAGTGTTGTGATTTAGAATGTAAGCGTGGTGCTTAGGTTAGAAATCACCAGTGAATATCTCGTAGACCGACGACTTGAAGAGGTAGGCAGTAGGTGGTGACAACCCTCTCTGTCCTTTGTAATCCTCCACGTTCAGCTATTCCATAGGCTCTTGGCAGGAGTTGTCCTAGTATTGCTAGGGGTAAACCCGTGCTCGAAGCAAGCAGCTACTACAAATTCTTTTAAATTAGAATCAATACTTTGAATTCCTCTCTATTCCTTGCCTACAAAACAACTTTGTGTCCTTGGGTGAATTAGTTCGTAAGATTACACACACGTTCCTTGGATTCGATACCCTTGGAATACTCTCTTAAGGGGAAGTGCTACACGACCATTTTCGTGCGCTTGCGGATTTTTATCTATGACATAAGAAATGTCAACAAGCATTTATGGCGCTATTGCTGGGGAATGGTTGCTGTTAATCTTCGAACCTTGATCACCCTCGTATCTATCTATCTTATCTTTCCTTTTCTTACCACCACCACCTATATGGAGCAGCCCACCATTCTTTCATATTCTGCCCCAAAGGGCTAGTTCTGTGAGCCACCTCCTTCGGCAGAACACATTTGTTCTACTAGCTATGAACTTCGCCCTGGCTTTATAGCCATGGTTCGGGAGAAATCCTTCTTAGGAACGGATTGTGAAAACCATTACCACCATCTAATAGAGTTTGAACAATTGTGTTCATGCCTTCTAATCAAAGGTATGACACAAGAAACTCTCAAATGGAAGTTTTTTCCTTTCCCCTCAAGGAAAAAGCCAAACAATGGTACGACCACAACGTTGGGAAGACAAACAGAAATTGTAACGAGTTACGAGATAGATTTTGTCTTGTTCTTTCCAATTGCCTGAATTGTTTCCTTACCGAAGGAAGTACTATATTTCCAGCATATGGAGAAGGAATCCGTTGGTGCAGATTGGGATAGATTTTCTCTTTTGAGAAATTCCGGCCCAGATTTGTCTATACCTAATCCATTGCTTTTGCAACACTTCTATATGGGATTGAACAAAGAGTGTGCCCTACATCTTGACATTACAGCTGGAGGGTCTTTCCTCCATAAGACTCCAAAAGAAGGCAGGGATCTTAGACACTTAGTGTCCAAGAGGGGGGTAGAGGTGGACAAAGCAAAAAATTGAAGTCATTGAAAAACTTCCACCTCCTATCAATGTTAACGGAATCCGCTACTTTTTTAGGTCATGCGGGGTTCTATCGGTGATTCATCAAAGACTTCTCAAAAGTCGCTAGACCCCTCACTAACCTATTAGATAAGGAATCTCCCTTTGATTTTTATGATGAATGCCTTAAATCATTTGAAACACTCAAAAGGGCACTCATCTCAGCTCCAATCATTCAACCTCCCGATTGGACGCTGCCATTCGAAATCATGTGTGATGCTAGTGATTTTTCCGTTGGTGCGGTCCTAGGCCAAACGAAAGATAAAAGCATCATGCAATAGACTATGCTAGCAAAACTCTAATAGGAGCTCAACTCAATTGTGCCACAACTGAAAAAGAGCTCTTGACTGTAGTTTTTGCTGTCGATAAGTTTAGGTCCTATTTGGTTGGAGCCAAGGTCATAGTCCATGCGGACCATGCTGCCTTGAAGTATTTGCTCACCAAAAAGGATGCTAAACCAAGGCCAATCCATTGGATTCTTCTACTTCAAGAGTTTGACTTAGAATTCAAGGATAAGAAGAGAGTAGAGAATTCCGTGGCAGATCATCTCTCACGTATGGAAGTCACTCAAACCATGGACGTTCCTGTCAATGACTTCCTATGAGATGATATGCTTCTCAAGTTGATTGACTCTCACCCTTGGTATGCGGATATTGTGAACTTCATGGTCACTAGGGGAAAACAAAAAGAAACTCATCTATGAGAGTCATAGAAACCTTTGGGATGACCCATACCTCTATCGAGTTTGTGCCGACGACCTTCTCCAAAGGTGCGCCCCATCAATTTAAGGCACCAAGATTATTGAAAAATGCCATGCTGGCCCCTATGGTGACCATTACGGTGTTTACCATACCAAGGCCAAGATCTGGAAAAGTGGATTCTATTGGCCTTCAATGTATGAAGACAAAAAAAAAATCATTCGCGGATGTGGAAATGCAAAAAGCTTGGAGAAATCTAAGGTCACAATGCAATGACCCTAACATATAATCTACCAGTGGAATTATTTGATGTGTGGGGTATTGATTTCATGGGACCTTTCCCTAGGTCCTATGATTGCGATTACATTCTGGTGGCTGTAGATTATGTGTCAAAATGGGTAGAAGCTTTGCCATGCAAGAATGCTTATTGTGTAAGACCTATATGTGCTGAATACATTGTCTTGTAGTGAATATACTTGGCTTTGATGATAAAAGTTTCGAATATCACCAAAACACCTTTTTATCAAGGTCCGACTCTAGCTCCGAGCTACAGCAAGGTCCGACGGTAGGTCCGGCTTGTTTTGGGTAGCTCCAGCTATGTTCGAAGCTAGGTCCGACTTCTTGGTAAGGTCCGACTAGCTTTGGTTAGCTCCGGTGAGCTTTATCTTTAGCTCCGGCATGTCTTTGATAGTTCCGGCATATATTTGATAGCTCCGGAATGCTTTTGCTAACCTCCGACGTACTTTGTCTAGCTCCGGTTTTCGGTTGACTAGTTTTGACTAGTTTATGGTAAGCTCCGGTGCTAGGATCTACTAGTTTTGGTAAGCTCCGGCGGGAGCTTGGTTGTACTAGTTTTGGTAAGCTCCGGCACTAGATTCTACTAGCTTTTGTTAGCTTCGGCTCAAGGTCCGGGTTGCTCTCGCAAGGTCCGGAACTTGACCGTAGTGCTTATGCTTTTCATTTGCAATGTTTCGTACTTGCTTTACATGATTGTAAAGATTGCTTAGTATTCATTTGCTAAGTTTTTGGTGCATTTTGGTTGATATGGATGATATCGTGTTGCTGTGGTTTTGCAACATGCTTATGTGAGGCTCTCATGTAAGGTGTTTTGTTCGAAACTAACTTGAGTCAAGTCGAGGATTTGGGCTCGTATGGATTGGTTGTTTATTCATGTGCAGGTGTTGCTTGAGTTCAAGACATGGCTGGTGACGGGATCCATTGGACTAGTCTCAGGGAGGAGATGAGGTTCCAACAACCAAGTTTGGAAGGAACTGTTGTTGAGCTGATCAGGAGGTCGCGCAGGATGATTGAATCAAGAACAATGCATATGAAGGTATCGTGGACATCATTGGAAGATGTTTGCACGTGTGCAAGGAGTGAATGGACGTGGCTACATGGTTCTGAGACGTGATGAAGAGATGTGGACATAAAGAATTGGTCGGAAAGGTCCAACCGACTAGGTTATGGACTCAGGCTGCAGCTGAGTCGAGTTTGACTCAAATATGGAAAGATTTGAGTTGGTTATGATAGGATTGCGTGTGGGTCACGAATTTGAGTTGTTTAGGAATGTGGGATACGTTCCTAAGGTGTTTGGAAGTCTTAAGATTGCTTCTATCTGCGTATAGAAGAATCTTGAGCAGTTATGGAAAGTTACGATTCGTGATCTCAGTAGGATTGCAGTCCTAGTTGATATTGGGTTGGCCTAAGGGCTTGTTATATAGGCAAGAGAGCCCAGAGATTGTTGTGCACGACTTTGGGGCTGTTCCTCTTGTGTTCTATTGAATAAAATTCGTAGTTTGAAGGAACTTTTTGTGCTTTGTTCGTCCGACTTGTTCCAGACAAGTTTTACTCGTCGAGTTTCTGGACAGCACTACCTTTCGTCGGTGTCTTTATCATAACTCGAGTTTTACAGATCCAATTGACGTGATTCTTTTTGGGTTGTCTTCACAACTTGATTGTCTATCATATGTAAAAATTTCACGGTCATTGGATTTGTGGTCTATGATCTACACTAGTTTCTTTGCAGCATTCCAGAACTGTTTTTTTCTCGGGTAGGACAGATTGACCATTGTTTGATCTTTCGATCATAACTTGAGTTTTTCTCGTCGGATTTGAGTGATTATTTTTGTGTTGTCTTCGTGACTTGATTCTCTTTGATATCCATGACTTTTGTCACGGTGAAACACGTTTAGATTAGTCTCACACACGATTTCTTTAACAGATCGTTTTTCTGCCGAAAGGGTTTGGGGTTTAATTGTTTCCGCTGCGTCAGATTTTTAAATCTACCATTCACCCCCCCCCCCCCTCTGGTAGCTTTTCACGTGCTCTTCGATACTACAATTGGTATCAGAGCCACGATGCTCTAATCTTTGTGATTTGCACGTGTTTTTGACTAATCATCATGGAGAAGTACTCCGCCAAACCGTGTGTGTTTGCTGGTATTGATTTTCAGGTTTGGAAGGCACGCATGGAGTCTTTTATCCAGGCACAAGGCTTTGCAATATAGGAGAAGGTCGTATAAGCCTTATGAAGTACCACCTAATGATCAAGTCACGGCCACAAACCTACGAGACGTCGACAACAACAACAAAGCCCGAAACTTGATCATCCAAGGACTCACTCAAAGCGACTTTGATCGTGTCACGCACCTCCGATCAGCATACGAAGTTTGGAGAGCTCTCTGTGATTATCTTGAAGGCTCCAACAGAATCAAGGAGGTAAAACAAGATATGTTCAAAAAGGAATATATGCGTTTTGAGATGCAACCAGGTGAGTCTATCGATGACCTCTTTGCTCGTTTCAACAAAATTCTCAGCAACTTACGTAGTGTCAATGTTATTTTTTCTGATGCTGAGAATGCCAGGCAACTTCTTAGTGCATTAGACATGTCAATTTGGGAGATGAAAGTAACATCTATTCGTGAATCAACTATCATGAGTTCTCTTACATTAGATGTACTTTATTCTAAACTAAAAACTCATGAAATTGACATCCTAGCACATAAGAACCCAAACAAGTCTATTGCATTTGTCTCACAATGTGACATGTCTAGCTCCGGCCAATCATCATCCTGCAGTACTCTTGCTTTGTTGTCCTCACTAACCCTGGAGCAGATCGAAGAATTTCCACAAGAGGAGTTGGCACTCATCTCTACTAGATTCTCAAAAGCATTGCAAAATGTGAGAACTAGAAGGAGAGGAAGCTCCGGACCTCAACGCTGTTTTGAATGTGGTAAAACAGGACACTTTCGTACAGAATGCCCTAAACTTTCAGGTCTGACCACCCGGGAAGAAAAACAAAGCAAGGTCCGGACCTCCTCTGGAAATTCCAACAAGAAGAAGAAAGGTACCATAGGACGCAAGATGATCAACAGTTTCATCACCGCGCTTCAAGAGTTCAGTTCAAGTGACGTGGACATTGGATGTGATGAAGATGAAGATGATTTGGCAAACTTGTGCTTTATGGCGGGCAAGTCAAGATCAAGTATGGAGGAGGCAGAACACAACATCGACAATGAAGAGGTATGTGCTACTTGCAAAGAAATGTGTGATGCTATTTCTCGTGCCACTGTTATTGTTAAGAAAAAGGACCAAAAGCTTAGGGATAGTGCTGCTAAAATTGAATCACTAGAATATGAAATCAACCGTTTAAAAACCTTGATTCCTAGTGATGATGCATGTTCCTCATGTGATTTAATATATGAACAATTGTCCTCATTAAGAAGTGCGCACACCTCCACACTTGATAAACTTGAGTTAGAAATTGAAAAGAACAAAGAGCTTGCTGCACTTAATGATAAAAACTCGAAAGATGCTAGCTGTTCTACAATTGATTTGCATTGTTCTACTTGTGATGATCTTGATAAGAAACTACAGGATGCTATGAATGAAATTTCTATATTGAACAATGCTTTACGTTCTCATGAAGTTAAATTTTGTTCAAATTGCAAACTAAAAGGAAAAACTTCATGTGAAAATTGCCTTGATCTGTCCAATAAACTTGATGACATGCATAGGACATTAGATCGGTTTTGTAATGGGAATAAGAACCCAAACTTACTGCTGAATTCTTCCAAATCTTGCATTGATAAAACTGGTTTAGGTTTTGATTCTCATGCTAATGCTAAGGCACATCCACCTAAAATTGTAAAGTCATTATGATGTGGTTTGATTCAAACAGTTCCTAAACAAAAAGGAGTGGTTTTCAAATCTGCAGGAGTGCTGCCTCATTCAGTTTCAAATAAAAATATTGCTTTCTCATCTAGACATGAACACAAAGTTAAATTTCATTGTACCTTCTGTGGTAGAGATGGTCATGTCATATATTTTTGTTATAGACTAGCTAAACAACAGAAAAGGGAAAGAATGGTTGCTAGATCTCATAACTTTCATGCAAAATTTGCTGCACACATTGAACTGAATGTAAACAGTCAAACACATTCAAAGTTTACCTCCGGACCTTCTGTTTTTTGCCTCCGGAGCTACTGATTTTTGGGCTACACAAGTAACACCTTATAGGTCACTAGTCAAGAATAAAAAATCTCAAACTTTGACTCATAAACCTGCTGTTTTGTCTCAATTTTCGCGTGTTTTTCCTGCTGCACGTCGCGTGACTCAGTACTAGATTCTTAAATGCCTTATGACTAACCCCAGTATTGAGTCATCGAGTATTGTACTTCTATGTAGGTTACACGTTTGAGGAAGGAGAACATTTGGATTGTGGATTCAGGTTGCTCACGCCACATGACCGGTAACAAAGATTGGTTCTCCTTCCTCTCTTTTGTGTCACGTGTAGAGAATGTTACTTTTGCCGATAATTCTTCAACTCCTATAATTGCTAGGGGTTCGGTTAGAGTAAATGATTACTACACTTTAAAGGATGTGGCACTTGTCAAAAATTTGAAATACAACTTGCTTTCTGTTGCACAATTGCTAGATGAAAATCTAGAAATTATTTTCAATAAAAACTGCTGCAAAGTTGTAGGTTCAAATAGTGAGCTTATTTTTAACATGTCTCGGTTTGGAAGAGTTTTTAAAGCTGATTTTGATATGTCTTCCTCTAAGCATAGGTGTCTAGTTTCTAATGATTCAAATGACTTATATTTTTGGCATCGTAGACTTGGTCACGTAGGCTTTGATCACCTAACGCGTGTTAGTGCTCTTGATCGCATACGTGGGCTGCCTAAGCTTAAAGGGGACAAAGAAATTGTGTGCTCTTCTTGTAGACATGCTAAGATGGTTGCAGGTTCACATACTCCTCTCACAATGATCATGACAACTGAACCATGTCAACTTTTGCATCTTGACACCGTAGGACCTTCACGTGTTCAATCCTTTGGAGGTAAATGGTATGTTCTTGTTATTGTTGATGATTATTCTAGATACTCTTGGGTTTACTTTATGGCGTCTAAGAATGAAGCTTTTAGTCACTTTAGGACTTTATTTCTTAGATTATCAATTGATCACCCAGGATCTTTAAAGGCAATTAGAAGTGATAACAGAACTGAATTTAAAAATCAATCTTTTGATCACTTTTGTGCTGAAAATGGAATAGATCATCAACTTTCTTCCCCATATGTACCTCAACAAAACAGTGTTGTAGAAAGAAAGAACAGAACCTTAGTTGAGATGGCTAGGACTATGCTTGATGAATATCAAACTCCTAGGAAATTTTGGGCTGATGCGTTAGCAACCGCTTGTTATGTCTCAAATCGTGTTTTCTTGCGTGCTAAGCTAGGTAAAACACCATATGAGCTTCGGTTTAGACATAGGCCTAGTGTTACACACTTTCGGGTCTTTGGTTGCAAATGCTTTGTTAAGAAACATGGTAATCTTGATAAATTTGAACCTCGATCCATTGACGGCATGTTTCCTGGTTATCTATCTCATACTAGAGGCTACCGTGTGCTATTACTTGACACTAACAAAATTGTGGAGACTTGTGAAGTGTCTTTTGATGAAGCTAGCCCAGGTACTAGCTCCGGTATCCTCAAGGGGAGGGTATTTTCAAAGATGATGAAAAACCAGTGATACTGCCTGGTAGTTCCAAAGTTGACACGTGTCCGACTCCGGACATTGAACAAGCTCCGGCTATCACCTATGCTGGTCCTGATTGTCCACAAGTCACAAGCTCATCAATCTACGATGAACCTAATGAAGAAGAAGCTTGTGAGACATTTGTTCCCCTACGTTTTTACAAAGATCATCCCCCACAACAGATGATTGGAAGCTTGCACGAACGAGTCACATGGTCCAGGTTTTGCGATCCAAACTCTCATGCTCATTCTGCTTTTGTTGCTTCTTTTGAACCCAAAGATATATCACACGCACTCACTAATGAATCTTGGATTATTGCCATGCAAGAAGAGTTAGAAAATTTTGAAAGAAATAATGTTTGGAAACTTGTACCTCCATCTCAAGGTCACACTTTAATTGGAACTAAATGGGTATATAAAAACAAACAAAGTGAGGATGGGGTTATGGTTAGGAATAAGGCTAGGTTGGTTGCTCAAGGTTTCACTCAAGTTGAAGGTCTAGATTTTGATGAAACTTTTGCTCCTGTCGCTAGATTAGAAGCCATAAGAATTTTGTTAGCTTTTGCAGCATCTAAAGGTTTTAAGCTATATCAAATGGATGTTAAAAGTGCTTTTCTTAATGTCTACATAGATGAGGAGGTTTATGTCAAACAACCACCGGGTTTTGAAAATCCATATTTTCCTAATCATGTTTACAAACTATCCAAAGCCTTATACGGTCTCAAACAAGCCCGTAGAGCATGGTATGATAGGTTAAAAACATTCTTACTTGACAAGGGGTTTACCATGGGCAAGGTTGATAAAACTCTTTTTGTGCTTAAGCATGGCAATGACTCATTATTCGTTCAAGTTTATGTGGATGATATTATCTTTGGTTGTGCTTCTCATGATCTTGTGTCCAAGTTTTCAGCAATGATGAGTTCCAAATTTGAAATGAGTATGATGGGTGAACTCACTTACTTTTTGGGGCTGCAAATCAAGCAAACCGAGGAGGGTACCTTTGTGCATCAAACGAAGTATACCAAAGACCTCCTAAGGCATTCCAACATGGACAAAAGCAAGCCTCTTCGTACACCAATGGGAACAGCAACAACACTTGAACTTGATGAAGATGGTGAACCTGTGAATCAAAAAGAATATAGAAGCATGATCGGATCACTTTTGTACCTCACAGCATCAAGACCAGACATACAATTCAGCGTATGTCTTTGTGCACGGTTTCAAGCTTCCCCACATGTTTCACATCGTCAAGCCGTCAAAATGATTCATGGAACCCAAGAATTTGGCATTTTTCTTCCTTCTTCCTCAACCATTACTTTGAAAGCTTTTTTGGATGCTGATTTTGGGGACTGTAGGATTGATAGGAAAAGTACTTCCGGTGCTTGTCATTTTCTTGGTAGTTCTCTTGTTGCTTGGTCCTCTAGAAAACAAAATTCAGTTGCACAATCCACAGCCGAATCTGAATATGTAGCAGCTGCTAGTGCTTGCTAACAAACTCTTTGGATTGTTCAAACACTTAAGGACTATGGGGTTGATCTAGATAGTGTTCCACTGTTTTGTGATAACACTAGTGCTATTTGCATTGCCAAAAACCCCGTGCAACATTCTAGAACTAAGCACATTGACATTAGGTATCACTTTCTCCGAGATAACGTTGAAAATGGAAACATTGTGCTTCACCATGTAGAAACCGAACATCAATTGGCTGACATTTTTACAAAACCTTTGGATTTCACTCGTTTTTGTTTCATTCATAGTGAAATAGGGGTTATGCATCCTCATGGCTTAAATTGAGGGGGAGTTTTTGAAACTTGGGAAGTCTATGTGTGGATCTGAAATAAAATAATATGAGAATAGTATTTCATACATATATGACTTTGTGATTCCTTTTACATGCTGAAAGTTCTTACTACATTACTCGTGTTATACATTTTGTTGTTTTTGCCATGTCTAGTAATTGGAATAATTACTTACACTAAAACTGGTCAGGGTTGAACTTTCTTGCTGTTTTGAACTTGTTACATATTCACAAGTGCTTTTAATCATAAAGATTTAATCAAGTAATCAACTCACATGTTGAGTTTTTATTAACAAATGTAAATTGAGAAAAGATCAAGAGAATATGCATGCATCGCACTTCTTCTTTTGAGATGGCTTGTCATTGCACTTAGATATGAACTTGGAAGAAGTTGTGTATGACTAAAACTATGTCCTTAAGCTTCTGATTGTCAAATGACATAGGCTTGACTTGGTTGGTTAGAATAAGGCAGATGCACATATAATCTCTTGCAAATATCATATGATATAAATTTATGCTTTGAAAAATAATAAAATGCAGCAACTAGTGTCATGCTATCAGGTTTTGAGATAGTTAAGTTTGTGAGATCATGACTTGCTTAAATTGAAAATTACATATTATCTCTAGCATGGCTTACACTACTTTATGTATTTCATTGATGTGATAATGTAAAGTACATGATAGTATGACTTGGATGAGCTTTGTTTATATGAATATGTTATAATATGCTCATAACAACTAAAGAGGGAGAGATAATTTGTTTACATGCTCATGACTTGCTGAATACATTGTCAAAAGGGGAGAGATAAGCATGAAGAGAAAGAGAATATGTGCATAAGGAGATATAATAAAAGGGGGAGAGATAATATGGGATAATTTTTCTTCTCATTTTACTTTTCATTTACAAAAGGGGGAGAAATTGCCTTCAAAACTTTTATGTGAATAAGCCAATGTTCGGATTTTAAATGGTGTTGCCAATGCATTCATCAAGGGGGAGATTGTAAGACCTATATGTGCTGAATACATTGTCTTGTAGTGAATATACTTGGCTTTGATGATAAAAGTTTCGAATATCACCAAAACACCTTTTTATCAAGGTCCGACTCTAGCTCCGAGCTATAGCAAGGTCCGACGGTAGGTCCGGCTTGTTTTGGGTAGCTCCGGCTATGTTCGAAGCTAGGTCCGACTTCTTAGTAAGGTCCGACTAGCTTTGGTTAGCTCCGGTGAGCTTTATCTTTAGCTCCGGCATGTCTTTGATAGTTCCGGCATATATTTGATAGCTCCGGAATGCTTTTGCTAAGCTCCGACGTACTTTGTCTAGCTCCGGTTTTGGGTTGACTAGTTTTGACTAGTTTATGGTAAGCTCCGGTGCTAGGATCTACTAGTTTTGGTAAGCTCCGACGGGAGCTTGTTTGTACTAGTTTTGATAAGCTCCGGCACTAGGTTCTACTAGCTTTTGTTAGCTTCGGCTCAAGGTCTGGGTTGCTCTGGCAAGGTCCAGAACTTGACCGTAGTGCTTCTGTTTTTCATTTGCAATGTTTCATACTTGCTTTACATGATTGGAAAGATTTCTTAGTATTCATTTGCTATGTTTTTGGTGCGTTTTGGTTGATATGGATGATATCGTGTTGCTGTGGTTTTGCAACATGCTTATGTGAGGCTCTCACGTAAGGTGTTGTGTTCAGAACTGACTTGAGTCAAGTCGAGGACTTGGGCTTGTATGGATTGGTTGTTTATTCATGTGCAGGTGTTGCTTGAGTTCAAGACATGGATGGTGACGGGATCCATTGGACTAGTCTCAGGGAGGAGATGAGGTTCCAACAACCAAGTTCGGGAGGAACTGTGGTTGAGCTGATCAGGAGGTCGCGCAGGATGATTGAATCAAGAACAATCCATATGAAGGTATCATGGACGTCATTGGAAGATGTTTGCACGTGTGCAAGGAGTGCATGGACGTGGCTACATGGTTCCGAGACGTGATGAAGAGATGTGGACGTAAAGAATTGGTCGGAAAGGTCCAACCGACTAGGTTATGGACTCAGGCTGCGGCTGAGTCGGGTTTGACTCAAATATGGAAAGATTTGAGTTGGTTATGATAGGATTTCGTGTGGGTCACGAATTTGAGTTGTTTAGGAATGTGGGATACGTTCCTAAGGTGTTTGGAAGTCTTAAGATTGCTTCTATCTGCGTATAGAAGAATCTTGAGCAGTTATGGAAAGTTACGATTAGTGATCTCAGTAGGATTGGAGTCCTAGTTGATATTGGGTTGGCCTAAGGGCTGGTTATATAAGCAAGAGAGCCAAGAGCTCGTTGTGCACGACTTTGGGGCTGTTCCTCTTGTGTTCTATTGAATAAAATTCGTAGTTTGAAGGAACTTTTTGTGCCTTGTTCGTCCGACTTGTTCCAGACAAGTTTTACTCGTCGAGTTTCTGGACAGCACTACCTTTCGTTGGTGGTTTTATCATAACTCGAGTTTTAAAGATCCAATTGACGTGATTCTTTTTGGGTTGTCTTCACAACTTGATTGTCTATCATATGTTAAAATTTCACGGTCATTGGATTTGTGGGCTATGATCTACACGAGTTTCTTTGCAGCGTTCCAGAACTGTTTTTTTCTCTGGTAGGACAGATTGACCATTGTTTGATCTTTCGATCATAACTTGAGTTTTTCTCATCGGATTTGAGTGATTATTTTTGTGTTGTCTTCGTGACTTGATTCTCTCTGATATCTATCACTTTTGTCATGGTGAAACACGTTTAGATTAGTCTCATACACGATTTCTTTAACAGATCGTTTTTCTGCCGAAAGGGTTTGGGGTTTAATTGTTTCTGCTGCGTCAGACTTTTAAATCTACCATTCACTCCCCCCCCCCTCTGGTAGCTTTTCACGTGCTCTTCGATCCTACATATTGCAAGCAAGCTAGGAAAATGTTCCATGAGATCATTTTCCCACGCTTTGGCGCTCCCCGTATGGTCATAAGTGATGGAGGGTTTCATTTCATAGATAAGACCTTCTGGAACTTTTTGAGAGAGCTTGGTGTCCAACATAACATTGCTACCCCATACCATCCACAAACAAGTGGTCAGGAAGAAACATCTAATAAGCAAATTAATAATATTCTGCAATAGACCTTCTTGGAAATGGGAACGGGATGGAAGCATAAGCTACCCGACGCATTGTGGGCATATCGTACTGCCTACAAAACACCCATCGGCATGTCTCCTTTCCAACTTGTCTATGGGAAGACTTGTCATCTTCCTGTAAAGTTGGAACATGGATCCTATTGGGTCATTAAGCGGTGGAACATGGACCATCACGAATTAGGAAAACACTGATTGAAGCAACTCTCTGAGTTGAAAGAATTGAGAGATAAGGCGTACCATAGTGCCAAAATTTACAAGGAAAGAACTAAAATATGGCATGATAAGAGGATTACGCCTAAAGAATTCATACCCGGAGATAAAGTTCTACTCTTCAATTCTAGGGTTAAACTCTTTGGACATGGGAAGCTCATAAGTAAATGGGAAGGACCCTTCACTGTAGTAGAAACCTCATCTCATGAAGCAATCACACTCCAAGATGATGATGATTAGCTATTTAAAGTGAATGGGCAGAGACTCATATTATTTCTTGGATCCCAAGAGGAGAAGGAGGAAAAGAAAATTGACGTGATAAATCTTATTGATTTTCACGCCATTTCTTTAAATTCTTTATAAATTCTCTGCGACCAATTAATGAGCCCATCCAATTATTCATCTATGGGGCCCATTAAGCCAACCCACGAAAACTTAGCCCGAACGGAGCCTGGAAGGGTCCGACCGAACCCTAGGTTTGGCCGACCTCTCCCTTGCGCCGCCAGCTTTCTATTTTCTTGTGCGGACTCTTCCAACGTATCCCAACAAGACTCTCGGTGCTATCGTGCTTTCCCCACTTATATATTGACGAGAAAAGAGACGAGAAACCTGCACCATCCAAAAAAACCCATCTCTTGTTCTTTCCATCCAAGTCATGGCCGACAAGACAATTGTGCCTCATCCGCACTCTAGCTCAACTTTCAATCTGAGCGGAGACATCGTGCCAGCCAATGACAAGTCCCCCTCACTTTGGAGTCCATCAAGGCATTAGATGTCGTACCTCTTGCCATGATCCCGCCACCGACGACGACTCCACGTGGGCGTAGCACCACACCTCGTGGTTCATCACGATCACTCTCCCCTCAGAGGACGCCCAGGAAGTCAATGATGCCTGCACATCATCCGACTACGACGGGCCTTAAGTCAGTCAAGACTCGTATTTTTCCTGAAAATGACGAGTCTCTCCCAACGCTGCGGCCCGGCGAGGAGTTCATGTACACTCTGAAGACCAAGGACGGTGATGTAGTGAGCCACCACTACAAGTCACCTACGCGTACCTCGCTTGAGTGTGTGGAAGATCTCCTTATTATCCATGGGGTGCACAAGCCTGAAGTAGGCTATGTAAAAGGCTTCTTCAAGCAAATGGATAATTTGGCGATGGAGGAATCGACAGGATCGTCACCCTCCAAGATTAGGCATCACCTCTCGCCACCTAGCCAATTTGAGGACAGCGATGGGAAATCTCCTTGTGCTCCTAAAGTGGCACAACTTTCTAAGGAGTTAGCTTCTCTGTGTTTGGAGAACAAGAAGCTATCGGACTTATTGGCTGAAGGGCGCATTGAGAGGGCAGAACTGAAGGATGAACTCATATCCCTCAAGGAGGAGATTGATGGTGTTCCCCGTGGCATAGGCGCCAAGCTGAGACGCATATGCAATGCCGCCGGGAAGCCCAACATCTACAACGCTCCATAGTTTAGATATCCCGACCGCATAGGATTCTTACTAGCTTAGTTTAATTTATTCCAAATTTTTATTTCGTTAAATTTAGGTTGAATAATGTAAGAATCCCCATATTTTTAGTTCAATAAAGTGAACTTATCAGTTCAGCTAACCTTGTAAAGTTCTCCCTTTAGTTTATTTGTGTTGAATAAAGAATTCAGGGAACAAGTGTGGGGGTGACACCCCAAATTCGCGAAATCCCGATGTGCAAAAATAGCTTTGCTTCTCGAAACACGTTGCAACCGAACATATGACTCGACACGTCGAAGCAGAGCAACAGAGAGGCCAGAAGGGGGTCGGCCGACCTAGTGTGGGCCCCACATGGCTCCGTTTCACTCCACAAATTCGGTCTGGATCTCTTACCCCTGAATATGCATGCTACCATTACTGTTTGAGCTGATTTAATATTTAATACTAAATATGTGAAATCAATTCAACTCAACAGTTAAAATTTAAAACTTGGTAGTCAAAATTTGCTTGAGCTAAAAATTTGAATACTTTATATTTTGATCTACTGCCTTGTTTATGGTTCCCACAAGCAAAGTAGGAAAAACACGTCATCTAAGTATTTGATTAGTGTGATATGGTAAATGAGTTATTCAAGGAGATATCTCTTTGCTTGAAATTGATTTTTGATGTTTGCACAATTTGGAGTCTTGAACTTTGCCTGATTTTCTCATTGGAAATTTAAATACCCACCACAGCCATATGATACAAATTCCTGAAGACCACATGCATATGCCACTTTGCCTTTCATTGAACTTTGTCAAACTCATGACCCAATTGAGTTACATGCATGAACCTTTTGACTTAGAAATTCTTGTGCACCTTACTCATGCAAGATTTCTCACATTGAGAATTTGCATCCACCATTCATCCGTCCAATAAAGAAACTCCATACATTTTGGTCATCAAAATCTCTCTAGAAAAATAATAAAGAGTAGAAGACATGGCAACAGAATTCAAAAAGAGAGAGAGAGAGTATCCATTTGTCATCCTTAAAGAGAGAAAACCATGGCGTACACATATATCCATGCCATTCATATGCATAAGAATTTTCTTTGTCAATTTTTTTGTTGCATAAGTCTCTCATAGGATCAAGTTTTTGACTTAGTAATACATGAATTGCAATGTGTGCCATATTTATCCCTACCAAGCTCCTGATATAGCCTTATTTAGTAGAAGGACTAAATTGGCACAACATGCCAAGGTGAGGATGAAAACACATTGAGAGACTTGAGAGATTCCAAATGAGAGATAAGGGCAATTGTTTCTTTGACCTTCCAAAAATAGCAAATCGTCATATCATTTCAACAGGGGGAGATCCAAGAGAACTACATTCCAACCGTTCCACTCTTCAAACACCCAAGATTGATGTGGTAGCCACAATCCAAAGAGGGAATTCAAGAATTGAGGTATGAGTTGAAATATCAAGTATTCTCTTTTTCTAACTTATAGGAAATTTATGATGACACCTTAGTTCTTTTTCTTGCCTTCACTCGAGGATGAGCAAAGGAATAAGTGTGGGGGAGTTTGTTGATGGTCCTTAAGTGCCATATTTAGACCGTAAATTCACCTCATCATGAGCATAAAAGAGAAACACAACATAGTTGTAGAATTAAAAACTAACCAATTTCACAAGTGTTGGTGTTTATTTGTGTGCAGGTGAATTTAGACCCAAAATACCAAGACATGCAGGGAGTGATCCATAAAATTGGATTTCGATGAATCAGGCGACACCACGTGTCACTACATGGAACAAATGGCCCACAAACCGAAGTATCCGAGGCCATCCAACGATGTAGCACCAATATCAGTCAATGGGACCCACCTGGTAGAGATATAAAGGAAGCACACTACAAAAGGAGCCAAGACCAGGTCGACTGACCCCCCTAGTTGGCCGAATTGGTCCTGGTGCCAAATGCAGTCAAACGCCACGTGTTGGCTCCTCCTAGCTTGGAGAACTCATGGGTGACTGATTTGCGCGCAATTGGTGGCGGGAACCGACCCTTCACCCCCTATAAATAGAACCCCACACCTCACTTCACACACACACACACACACCAAAAGTTGAGAATAGAATACCACTCCAAAGGTTTTTAGTAGTCCTAGAGGCTGCCAAGTAGAAGGAGAGTGTGGTGAGAGTTTAGGAGAAGGAGGCTTGGGCTTGTCAAGTCCCTCTTCTACACTTGTATCCCTACAAAGGTGTACGCAAATCAAGTAAGCCCTTTGTGAATTCAATTCAAGTTTGATTCTCAATTCATAGTAGTTTGCACAAGGAGTTACTTGTGGGTTCATTGCTTTAATTTATTAGAGGCTCTAGTTGTAGCTTTGCGTTCGAAACAACTAGAGTTGTGATTTAGAATGTAAGTGTGGTGCTTAGGTTAGAAATCACCAGTGAATATCTTGTAGACCCCCGGATTGAAAAGGTAGGAAGTAGGTAGTGACAACTCTATCTGTCATTTGAAATCCACCACGTTCCGATATGCCATAGGCTCTTGGCGGGAGTCATTCTAGTATTGCTAGGGGTACATTGAAAGTGCATCTAGGACTCCCTTGTGGGTCTTGGATGATTTATGACAAGCAATTGGGATCCTAACTTTTTTGTTGAGATGAATGCAGGCCAATAATGAAAAATGAGCAAAATACCAAAAAGAAGGGATAATGAGGAGCAAAGTGAACTTGAGCTCAAGGAAAAGAAATAGTAGATTATTGTGTATGGAGTGTGTTAAGGAAACACACCCAAGAGCTCAATCATATTTAAGTACACACACATACTGCATAAAGTTACACAGGACCGGACTAGTCCGATATCAACCGGACTAGTCCGATATCCTTTCTGGACCAGATCGGACAAGTCCGATATTTATCGGACTAGTCCGATATCTTTCTGACTTGAGTCGGACTAGTCCTCCCCAGGGCGGACTAGTCCTCAACACACTTCACAAGTCACACAAAATCGGACAAGTCCGTTGTTAACCGGACTAGTTCGATATTCATTCTGATCCACTTCGGACAAGTTCGATGTTTACACAGACTTGTCCAAAATACCCACTGATCTAAATCGGACAAGTCCTCCAAGTGCGGACTTGTCATCCAACACACATAAGGTTTCATATATTCGGACAAGTCCGATGGCTATCGGACTAGTCCGAAGATTTCCAGTAGTGAAATCGGACAAATCCGTTTTTGACCGGACTAGTCCGATATTTCGGGACACTTAGGGTTTGCTACACACAGCACACCGGACTAGTCCGGTGACCACCACGAACTAGTCCGATCTTTCTGAACCCTAACGGTCACTTTTAGAAACCCCATATAAATAGAGGTGCACGGCCCACTTTTACAATCTCTCGAACCCTAGCGCCGTCACACCTCCCAAGAGACTCAGAAACCACCTCTCTCCACGAAATTAAGTGCAAAATCGATCAATCCTTTGAGGATCACTTCTAGATCATTGGAGAGACACTTGGCACACATAATTGAGCTCTTGGTTTGAATCTCTAACACACTCCTGCGTTTCAATTGTAATTTCTGAGTGTGTTTTTGGTGGCATTGTGATTTGTAATCTAAGGGAGCTCTCAACGTGTGAGAACGCCCCTTGAATTTGGTTATTCACCCCTTTGTTATTAGTGGAAGAGGATTGGCCTTCGTGGCGATCCGACGAGGGTAGGGTTGGAGAAGACCCGGTCCTTTTGTGGGCTCCTCAACGTGGATGTAGGTTGCCTTCGTGGTAGCCGAACCATGGGATAAATCGTGTGTCTTGTCCTTTTGTGTTCATCACTCAAATTGATCTATTACTCTAGGGTTTGATACACATTGTTCAATTTACAATAAATTGCAGAACACAAGCCTTAATTGTGATACAATCCAATATACAATTGTTAAACTATTGTTTGATTCTATATTTCTATTGCACACACTGAAGAATCAACCTAATCGATTAATCTTGATCAACTTAGTCCGTGAACACCGGACTAGTCCGCACTTTACCGGACTAGTCCGATTTCTCTGGTATTGAACTTGTTGTTGAGTGTTGCAGGATCCGACAAAAATACAAAAGGCCTATTCACCCCCCTCTAGGCCTACATTCAATTGGTATCAGAGCAGGTTCTTCAAGAAAGAGTTTAACCACTCGAAGAGATCATGTCGGACATGAAGGACGTACACAAAATCAACAACCAAGAGGAAGTCAACAACGACAAGACCCAAAAACTGGAGAAGTACCTCGAAGCCATTCAAGACTTCGAGGACGACAATGAGGAGACACTGGAGCTAAAGGCGCTCCTCAGAAAGAAGGCACTTTCAAAAGGGAAAGTGAAAGTTGAAGAGAAGAAGAAGGGGAGTAGTCACACCGACTACTCCCGATATCCTTTTAATTATGATCGTCTGAATTCCAATAACAATCACTACATATCTATTCCACTTGGAAAAGCCCCACACTTCGACGGGAGTGATTACTCCATGTGGAGGCAGAATATGAAAATGCATTTGATTTCCCTCAACCCAAGTTTATGGCATGTTGTATGTACAGGGATAGATATTCTGGATGACGACGAAGAGCTCACCCCAAGTCAAGAGCAGGCCATCCATAGAAACGCTCAAGCCGCAACCATAATCAACTCCTCTCTTAGTCGAGATGAGTTCACCAAGGTGGATGGACTCGAAATTGCTAAGGAGATATGGGATACACTACAAACAGCACATGAATGTGACCGGCATGTGCATGAGGCAAAAATTGAAATGATCGAAAGGGAACTAGGAAGATTCGCAATTGAGGAAGACGAGTCACCCCAGGATATGTACAATCGATTGAAGACACTTGCCAACAAGGTTTGATCATATGGGAGCAAGAAGTGGAATGACCACGAGGTGGTAAAGCTCATCCTTAGAGCTATTATGCCTCGCAATGTCACGCTATGCTCAATGATCAGAGAAAGCCCCGGTTACAAAAGGATGACTCCGGATGAATTGCTTGGTAAAATTATCAACTTTGAAATGATGGAGAAACAAGCCAAGCACGTCAAAGAAATTGCCGACCTCACCTCGGCCAAGAAGAAAGGAGTTGCCCTAAAATCCACTCTCAAGCCTCTATCCAAAGAAGCAAGAGAAGCACAACTAGAGGAGGACAGTGATGATGAGAGTAGTGATCTAGATGAAGAGGATATGATTTTGTTCACGAAAAAGTTCAAGAGAATAATGAAGAAGAGACAAGGAACAAAATCAAGTGAAGGAAAGTACAAGGAAAGGACGAAGCCAAAGATGAGGAGGGTGTGCTATAATTGTGGCGAGTATAACCACTTTATAGTCGACTGCCCGTATGAGGACAACAAGAAGAAAACTAAAGAAACCAAGCCTCAACCCAAGAAATTCTTCAAGAAGAAGAAACAAGCCGAACAAGCACACATTGGGAAGGAGTGGGACTCAAACGATGAGTCCTCATCATCTGATGAAGAAGAGATGGCTAGCATAGCCATAGAAAGCACATCCAAGAAATCCACACTCTTCCCCACACTCGGTGCAAAGAAGGGAAATGGCACTTGTCTCATGGCCAAGGAAGGTAAATGCAAGGTAAACATCAAAACCCCTTCCATGCATTCCTACTCTAGTGATGATGAACTAGATAGTGATGATGAGGATATGCTAAATGGACTAGATAGGAAAACTGCTGCTAAAATGAGATTTTTACTTGACCAACTTGTTGTGAAGGAGAGGTTAATTGATCGTCAAGAGGACATGATTATCTCCCAAAAGGAGAAGTATGTCAAACTTGACAAACTCCTAGAGCTTGAAAAGGAGAAAAACAGTTCACTAGAGCTTGAGCTAGCTTCAAGCAAGAAAACTTGCTTGGAGTTAACCGACTCAAATGTTGCAATCAAGGACCAACTTGCTGACCTGATCAAGGTTAACAAAATCCTTGAAGTGCAATTTGAGTCACTCAAGCTAAGTGAACCTTCCTCCTCTTCAAGTTCACCTTTTCAACCTACTAAAACTGATCTTGTTCATATGTGCACATGTAGTAAAAACAACACCAGTTTGAAGGAGAAGTCAACCACCACAAAGGATAAAAATCCTATCCAGTGTGGAATATTTGACAAGGAGAAGATCAACTATGCACGTAGTGCATACTTGGTCCAAAGACCTCCAAATGTCAAATATGGCATTGGTTACTCTTATGATGTAAAGCAATATGCTGGAAGTCATAAGAATATCAGGGGAAGGATCTCCTTTGTGAAGGGAAGATCCTCTCAAACTGATAAGTTGAAGAATAAGAAAATGAACTCGCATGAATACCAGACTAGTCCGGTCAGTGTCCGGACAAGTTCGGTCATCCGGACAAGTCCGGCCACCCAGACTAGTCCGATTCATAAACAACAGCAGCTTCTATTTAAAACTTTTGATGCCTCTTATGTGTTAATGAGAAACAATCTTGGTAAGGTTTATGCTTATTATGTTGGGCCACACCATGGGAACACAAAATCCCATGTGTGGGTGCCCAAATGTATTGTAACTAACCTCCAAGGACCCAAGCAAGCTTGGGTACCTAAAACCAAAGCATAATTTGTTTTTGCAGGCCTATGCCTCTGGTGGATCCAAATGGGTGCTAGACAGTGGATGCACCAACCACATGACCGGAGAAAGGAGGATGTTCGTGGAATATGAAGAAAAAAAGGACCCAAACGAAGGCATCTACTTCGGAGATAATAGTCAAGGAAAGGTGCTCGGTACCGGTAACATTGCAATATCCTCTGAACACACGGTTTCTCAGGTTTTACATGTTGAATCTTTAGATTATAACCTGCTGTCCATATCTCAACTATGTGACAAAGGTTATAATTGCTTGTTCACTAACGAGGGTGTGACCGTCTCAAGGAGAAGTGATGGTTCCGTTGCATTCAAGGGTATGTTGAAGCGAAAGCTTTACCTTGTTGACTTCAACAAGGATAAAGCCGAACTCGACACATGCTTGATTGCAAAAACCAACATGGGTTGGCTGTGGCATAGACGGCTAGCGCATGTTGGTATGAGGAATCTTCAAAAACTCCTCAAGGGCGATCACATCCGAGGTTTGAAAGATGTTTTTGAGAAAGACAGGCCTTGTAGCGCGTGCCAAGCCGGGAAGCAAGTTGGAGCACATCATCCCGCAAAGAACATTATGACTACAACAAGACCGCTCGAACTCCTTCACATGTACTTGTTTGGTCCAGTTGCTTACATAAGCATTAGCGGTAACAAATACGGTTTGGTTACCGTTGATGATTTTTCTCGCTTCACTTGGGTTTTCTTTTTGCATGATAAGTCAGAAGCACAAGGAACACTCAAGAAATTCTTCAAGCGAGCTCAAAACGAGTTTTCATTGTCATCAAGAGTATTCAAAGCGACAATGGCACAGAGTTTAAGAACATACAAGTGGAGGAGTACCTTGATGAAGAGGGCATCAAGCACAAATTTTCAGCGCCATATTCACCACAGCAAAATGGAGTTGTCGAAAGGAAGAACCGAACACTCATAGAGATGGCAAGAACAATGCTCGATGAATACAAGATTTCGGATCGATTTTGGGCGGAAGCGATTAACACCGCTTGCCACGCCGCAAATCGGCTTTATCTTCATCGACTACTCAAGAAAACTCCCTATGAGCTACTCACCGGTAAGAAACCAAACATTTTATACTTTCGAGTTTTCGGTTCTCCATGTTATTCCTGAACAAGAAGCCCAGGACTTCAAAGTTCGCTTCGAAGTTCGATGAAGGTTTCTTGCTCGGTTATGATTCGAACACCTACGCCTATCGTGTTTTCAACAAGGCCTCCGGACTTGTTGAAGTAGCACATGACGTAGTGTTCAATGAGACTAACGGCTCCCAAAAGGAGCAAGTTGATCCATGTGAATTAGGTAAAGAAGAAGCTCCCTGTCTAGCATTGAAAAGAATGGCTCTAGGTGAAGTTCGACCACAAGAGTCACCTTCACACATAAATGAGGAAAATGAACCACAAGAGGAGACCAACAATCAAGGGGGAGCTTCAACACAAGCACAAGAGTATGAAGATGATCAACAAGTCAACGAGGGCAACCACTCAGGGGGAGAAGAAAACGATCATGAAGACACAACTCCCCAAGTGCCCCACCCAAGAGTACACCAATGCATTCAACAGGATCACCCAATCGAAAACATCATCGGTGACATCCAAAAGGGAGTAACCACTAGATCTCGCATAGCTAACTTTTATGAGCATTACTCGTTTTTCTCCTTTTTGGAACCACGCAGGATTGAGGATGCATTGAAGGATCCAGACTGGGTGGTGGCAATGCAAGAAGAATTGAACAACTTCAAGAGGAACGAGGTGTGGGAACTTGTGGCAAGACCCAATGTAAACATAGTGGGCACCAAGTGGGTCTTCCGCAACAAACAAGACGAACACGGAGTGGTAACAAGAAACAAGGCGTGACTTGTGGACAAAGGGTACTCACAAGTTGAAGGTTTGGATTTCGATGAGACTTTTGCTCCAGTAGCTAGGCTTGAATCTATTGGAATATTACTTGCATATGCTACTCACCATGATTTCAAGCTATATCAAATGGACGTGAGAAGCGCCTTCCTCAACGGACCGATCAAGGAAGAGGTGTACGTGGAGAAACCACCCGAATTTGAAGACGAAGAGTTCCCCGACCACGTATATAAATTGCGTAAGGCTCTCTACGGCCTCAAACAAGCTCCTAGAGCTTGGTATGAGTGTCTTAGAGATTTCTTAATTGAGAATGGTTTTCAAATTGGCAAAGTAGATTATACATTATTTACAAAGAACTTAGATAATGATCTTTTTATTTGTCAAATTTATGTTGATGATATAATTTTTGGATCAACTAATCAATCTTTTTGTGAGGAATTTAGCAAAATCACGACAGATAGGTTTGAAATGTCAATGATGGGAGAATTAAAATACTTTTTGGGATTCCAAGTGCGGCAACAAAGGGAAGGAACGTTCATAAGCCAAACCAAGTACACGCAGGACATACTCAAGAAGTTTGGCATGGACAAGGCAAAGCCCATAAAGACCCCCATAGCAACGAATGGCCACTTGGATCTCAATGAAGATGGACCTAGCATCGATCAAAAGGTATATCACTCCATGATTGGATCTCTACTTTACTTATGTTCATCTAGGCCAGATATTATGTTGAGTGTATGTTTGTGTGCACGATTTCAAGCCAACCGTAAGGAATGTCACTTGACAGCCGTAAAAAGAATTTTGAGATATTTAGTTCATACACCCAACCTTGGTCTTTGGTACCCAAAAGGCTCAAAATTCAATCTTATTGGTTACTCCGATGCAGATTATGCCGGGTGCAAAGTAGATAGAAAAAGCACCTCCGGCACATGCCAATTCCTAGGGAGATCCTTAGTTTCTTGGTCATCCACGAAACAAAATTCCATCGCTTTATCCACAGCCGAAGCGGAGTATGTTGCAGCCGGGAGTTGTTGTGCACAACTCCTTCGGATGCGACAAACTCTATGGGATTACGGTTACAATTTGAACCGTATTCCTCTCCTTTGTGACAATGAGAGTGCCATCAAAATAGCCCACAATCCAGTTGAGCACTCTAGAACTAAACACATAGACATAAGACATCATTTCTTGAGAGACTATTCCATGAAAGGAGACATTACCATCTCACATGTCAACACCCAAAAACAATTGGCCGACATATTCACCAAGCCACTTGATGAAAAGCGTTTTTGCGAACTCCGAAATGAACTAAATATTCTTGATTCTCGGAGTGTGGCTTGAGAAGTTGCATACCTGCATGAACTCTTCAAAATTTTGACTGAATTGTGAAAATCATCCCTCTCCATTTTCTCTCGAAAAACTATGACAATTATTAGATCTTGATGAATTATGATCATTGTGTGATTGTTGTATGCTTACTGGTCAAATTCATCAAGATTAATTGATTTGTTTTGCCCCTCCTATTCTCTATTAGTGAACCTTCAAATATATATGAATGGGCTATGCATTTTCTGCTGATGACCACGGACTAGTCCGTGGTTACCCGGACTAGTCCGCTCTTGCAGACTAGTCCGCAGAGTGCCGGTTAGAACGGACTAGTCCGATAGACCACAGACTAGTCCGATATAGCTCTCTGGTTGACTTCGGACTAGTCCGGTCATGTCCGGACTTGTCCGATTTTTCGTGTCCATAACCCTAGCCGCCACCGAACCCTAATCTTCTCATCCCCATGTTTGCTCACGCCTTCCTCTCTCTTGCGCTCGAGCTACCAAGGCGATTCTCTGCTCCCTCCGTCGAAAAAGTCCACATTTGGGCGGAGATCAAGCTTGACCTCTTGGGGATTGAAGCTAGCGGACTTGTCCGGCCTCCAACCCCCAAATCTTCAAGCGTCAATCGATTTCTTCAATAAATTTCTTCAAAACCCTAGAAATCTTGTTTTTCTCCATTATTGATCGTATAGCCTAGCATCCTTCACTAGATACATGCTTATTTGATGTACTACGTGTATGCTAGATTAGATTTAGATTAGGAATCATTCCTTGACCAATCTGTTAGGTTTTTGAGGATGAACACCGGACTAGTCCGGTCCATGCACGGACAAGTCCGGTCCACCGGACTAGTCCGTGCCTGTGCACCGAACAAGTTCGATGTTTCTGAACTGAAAACCTAATTTTCAATTCCTCAATGCAATTCATTGCTATCTTTTCATATCCTGCCTTGTATCACTTACCATCATTCTTGCAAAATCATTCTCAGATCATGTCGAGCTCAAACAACGAAATCTCTGACTTTGAGGCCGAGTTGGACCAAGAAGTGGCACCTCGGTCCTCGATGGGTCTTGGCAAGAAGCGCCAAGAAAGACCCTCCGAGCCTGCTCCTTCCCCTCCTCAGGTTCGGAGGAAAGTGCTAGCGAAGAAGCCGGCCTCCAAGGTGCCAGCCTCTAAGGCCGGTGGTGGCCCTAGCTCGGTAAGTGCCCACCAAGCCAAGGGCAAGGGCAAGGGGATAGCAACGGGGCCAGTCGGGCCCTTGAAGCTCCATGCTCCCAGGGAAGGGGTCCGGGACCCTACTGAGGAGAAATTCAACGGCAAGGGCAGTGATTCTGCATCCAAGTTCAGAAGCATTGACTGGTAGGGCAGGCCAAAGCAAGCTGTCGATGGAAGGTTTTGGTGCAACTTCCATGTAGACTTCTACAAATCGGTGTATCTACCGATGAAGACCCCCGTGGTGTGCAGTCAGTGGATTGACTAGGCAAACCTTGAGAAGAAGAAGTGCTCAGCTTTTGATGAAGTCATTGCAGCAGTTGAGAGGCATGGCCTGAAGGATCTCTTTGCCTTCGGGCATAACTGGAATGATGATGTGATCGCACAGTTCTTTGCAACTTGCCACTTCTCAAGTGAGGATGAAGAGAGTGTTACTTGGATGACACACGGATCTAAGTTTAGTATAACTCAAGAGGACTTTGCTAATCTGCTCCATCTGGACACCTCTGGACATGACAGGCTGATCATCCACAACATAGGTGTCATGGAGAAGGATAGGATGAAATTCCTATATGAGCCGAACTCAAAGTATGTCCCTCCCTCTACAAAGTACATGAAACCATTCTTTGTGGTCCTCAACAGAGTGCTGAGGAAGACTATTGCTCCTAAAGATGGAGATGCTGGAAGCGTGCAGGGTTACCTCCGAACCCTAATGAGAGTCATAAGCAAGGACCGCCCATTTGATGTGGCGGAATACATTTGGAACGATATGGTCAACATATCCTGCACGCCTAACAGGTCTTGTGGCTATGCTCCCTACCTCATGAATATGATTGAGAATGTCACAGGTGTTGAGTTCGTGAAGGATGTGGAGCACACTCCCTTGAGGCCCCAGAAGCCTCAACCAGTGAGTGTCCAGACTACTCCCTCGCCGGCCTCCACTCATGAGGCACCGGCAAGATCAAGAAGCGATGCTAGTGCTGTCCCTACCTCTAGGGAAGCCCCTTAGAGAGGATCAGCTAGTGGGATCCTCAAGTATCTGACCGCCATATTCTCCTCCTGCAAAAAGACCGAAGTGAAGGTCCACAAGCTCAACAAGAGAAGAAAGGAGGACATGAAGTATATAAAGGCCAATATGAAGCAAATCTGCCAGAAGCTGGAGATCGACCCCATTGGATCTCCAGTGATTTTTGAAGAGTCCGACCCGGACTTCACCGAGCTCGGGCCTCTAAACCCCTCCGAGCTTGCCTACTTTGGCATTGGGGGATCAAGCGACTCCGTCCCTCCTCCTTCCCCTCCTCGTCAAGCTGATGATGATGAAGACGAAGACGATGACGAGAGGACCGACAGTGAAGAGTGAAGACCCTAGGACCCTCCTCTCCTTCTTTTTGGTGTCTTGATGCCAAAGGGGGAGAGATTGAGGGGGAGTCTTAGCTTTAGGTGTGGTAGGGTGCGAGGAGAGAGTTCTCTTTATCTTTCTTTGTGACTATAATGCCTTAACGCTGTTTACATGTTAACTATGGTTTTGTGTTGAAATGCTTAATTAATTTGCAAATATGTGTTGAAATCTGAAATTTTGCTCCTAAAATGACATATACACTTTGTATTGATTCATCAAAGTAAATTATGTCATTCTCAATGTTTCAATGCACTTAGTTATGCATCCCACCATAAAGAATGCACATATGGATATTTCTCTTACTGCTTGATGTATTCTTGAGTCATATGTGCATACTTTATGAAAATCTCATCTCTTTTTGTCATATTTTGTGAAATCTCAATTAGTTGTCATCAATCACCAAAAAGGGGGAGATTGAAAGTGCATCTAGGACTCCCTTGTGGGTTTTGGATGATTTATGACAAGCAATTGGGATCCTAACCTTTTTGTTGAGATGAATGTAGGCCAATAATGAAAAATGAGCAAAATACCAAAAAGAAGGGATAATGAGGAGCAAAGTGAACTTGAGCTCAAGGAAAAGAAATAGTAGATTATTGTGTATGGAGTGTGTTAAGGAAACACACTCAAGAGCTCAATCATATTTAAGCACACACACATATTGCACAAAGTTACACAGGACCGGACTAGTCCGATATCAACCGGACTAGTCCGATATCCTTTCTGGACCAGATCGGACAAGTCCGATATCTGTCGGACTAGTCCGATATCTTTCTGACTTGAGTCGGACTAGTCCTCCCCAGGGTGGACTAGTCCTCAACAAACTTCACAAGTCACACAAAATCGGACACGTCCATTGTTAACCGGACTAGTCCGATATTCATTCTGATCCACTTCGGACAAGTCCGATGTTTACACGGACTAGTCCGAAATACCCACTGATCTAAATCGGACAAGTCCTCCAAGTGCAGACTTGTCATCCAACACACTTAGGGTTTCATATATCCGGACAAGTCCGATGGCTATCGCACTAGTCCGAAGATTTCCAGTAGTGAAATCGGACAAGTCCGTTTTTGACCGAACTAGTCTGATATTTCGGGACACTTAGGGTTTGCTACACACAGCACACCAGACTAGTCCGGTGACCACCACGGACTAGTCCGATCTTTCTGAACCCTAACAGTCACTTTTAGAAACCCCATATAAATAGAGGTGCACGGCCCACTTTTACAATCTCTTGAACCGTAGCGCCGTCACACCTCCCAAGAGACTCAGAAACCACCTCTCTCCACGAAATTAAGTGCAAAATCAATCAATCCTTTGAGGATCACTTCTAGATCATTGGAGAGACACTTGGCACACATCATTGAGCTCTTGGTTTGAATCTCTAACACACTCCTGCGTTTCAATTGTAATTTCTGATTGTGTTTTTGGTGGCATTGTGATTTGTAATCTAAGGGAGCTCTCAACGTGTGAGAACGCCCCTTGAATTTGGTTATTCACCCCTTTGTGATTAGTGGAAGAGGATTGGCCTTCGTGGCGATCCGACGAGGGTAGGGTTGGAGAAGACCCGGTCCTTTTGTGGGCTCCTCAACGTGGATGTAGGTTGCCTTCATGGTAGCCGAACCACGGGATAAATCGTGTGTCTTGTCCTTTTGTGTTCATCACTCAAATTGATCTACTTACTCTAGGGTTTGATACACATTGTTCAATTTACAATAAATTGTAGAACACAAGCCTTAATTGTGATACAATCGAATATACAACTGTTAAACTGTTGTTTGATTCTATATTTCCGCTGCACACACTAAAGAATCAACCTAATCGATTAATCTTGATCAACTTAGTCCGTGAACACCGGACTAGTCCGCACTTTACCGGACTAGTCCGATTTCTCTGGTATTGAACTTGTTGTTGAGTGTTGCAGGATCCAACAAAAATACAAAAGGCCTATTCACCCCCCCTCTAGGCCTACATTCATAAACCCATGCCTGAAGCAAGCAGCTACTGCAGATTCTTTTGAATTAGAATCAATACTTTGAATTCCTCTCTCTTCCTTGCCTACAAAACAACTTTGTGTCCTTGGGTGAATTAGTTCGTAAGATTACACACTCGTTCCTTGGATTCGATACACTTGGAATACTCTCTTAAGGGGAAGTGATACACGACAGTTTCCGTCCACTTTCGGATTTTTATCTGTGACGTAAGTAACATCAACAGGCCTAAGGTCCGATAGGCTGTGTTGGAGCTTCGTGAAAGCCGCGAAGCAGATGAGATTGAGTGTCGTGCCTCCGTCCACCAGGACATGATAGAGGTGGATGTTGTTGATAGTAGGAGATACCATCAAAGGCAACTGACTAGCTCCGGTCATGTTCTTCAAACATGCAGAAGCATCGAAGGTGATGGCAATATACATCCACTTCCGATGAGGTTTTACCTTCGCGGTGGGAGCTGCAGCAGCCATTTCCCGATGCATAGACTTGAGGATACGCCAGGAGGTGATGTCCCAGGAACCTCCATATATCATACGAAGAGTTTCTAACGCTCGTTGTAGGAGATGTCGGAATCGTTGCCCACAGTGTTGTAGACGACCTTCAGGGACTTCTTAGCATCCTAGAAGCCAAGCTCCTATTTAGACAGATCTTCTCTGACTTTATGTTTCCCCTCCCGTTGGCGGTATTTGGCTTCTTCTTGGCGCCCGTTGTTGTGTTCAACAAGCCGCTGGACCTCGCCACAGTCTTCTAGGTTATAGGTGTTCAATTTATGAATCGGACACCACATCTTCTCTCCGTCGTCGTCCTCTGTTGATGGTTGGGGTCATTGTTCAGGGCGTGGCCTCCGGCGACCAGGAACTACAGCTGTAGCTTTTTGATATTTCCTATGCACTACTAACAATTCATCCCTAGCAGTGGTGCCAGAAATGCTTGTTCACAGGTTTTAATCCATAAATGAATGTCCGCAAGCGCATGAAAACTATCGATGTAGCATTTCCCCTTAAAGAGTATTCCCAAAGGATGTCATTTATATTTTCCCGAAGGAAGGCTAGATGGAAGTAAAACAATCATCAAGTGGAAAGGCTTAGGTTGGTCTTGGTAGGGTTTTAGCAAGGATGGGTTAAATGATAAGTTGAGGTAGTGTGACACACACAAGAGCATTCTATTCTAAGGAGATAAATGAGATAATAGAGGAACTAGGCTGAGAGTTAGGTAGAGACTCCTCCTGTGCTTCTAATGTACATATACATAGCCTAAGTTAGTTACTAATTATCATGTTAATTATGAATTCTCATGCTAAGTGGATTAACACATCAGGTTTGCCTCTAGCAACACTAGGCGACTCCCGCCAAGTGCCTATGGCATAGCCGAATGTGGAGGATTACAAATGACAGATAGGGTTGTCACCACCTAGTACCTACCTCTTCAATCCGTGGGTCTACAAGACATTCAACGCTACTCTCTATCCTAGCACCATGCTAGCTTATTAAGTAATTACCTTAAGAGCCTAGGCACAAGCCATCCTAAGGCAATCAACTAAACCATCGTTGAACCAATGTTAATTCATAGCATAAGTAATTCATGTTAACATAACCATATTATAGCTAATTAGACTATAGTGTAGGTTTATAGTGTTTATGATGATGTAATGAACATGGTATAGCAAAATCATAAATACTACTCCTACCACATACATGGAATCCACAATCAAACAAGAAAAGCTTCATCCAAGTACATGAACATATGAAGACTAAAGATAACATCTTTATTATGAATAATGTCACAATTACAAATAGGAATATTGGAGACATACCTTTCCCAATTGGGAATAGACTCCTTCTACTCCTCTCCTACTTGGACTATGGACTAGAGACTCTCCTCTCTACAACCTATATTCCTCTAAACCTATGGAGAGTAGTTGATACAAGGCTTAATACTCAAGTGGTTTTTGTATAAGTGAGGGGTGAGGGGTCCTATTTATAGCTTGGAGAAGGGTCGGTTCCCACCACCAAAAGCACGCGAATCAGTCACCCATGACCACTTCAAGCCGGGAGAAAACATCACATGAAGTTTGACCAAGAAAGATGCTAGGAACTAGTCGGCCGACTAGGGGGGTCGGCTGACCTGGTCATGGCCCCTTTTGCGGTGTGCTTTCCCTAGATGAGTGACAGGTGGGTCCCATTGACTGATATGGGTGCTACACCGTATGATGGCCTCGGATACTTCTGTTTGTGGGCCGTTTGATCTATGTGGTGCCACATGTCATTGTTTGATTGGATGGAATGATATTTTATAGGATCCATCCCCTTGTTTCACTTCATTTCTGCATAGAATCCCTGCATGCACTACATTCTCCAAGGACAAAAGGAAATAGGTTAAATAAAAAGGTGATGTGTGCAAGAAATGATAATTCCTTCACATAATTGAGTTATATTGACGGGTGAAATTGGTTTATAACAACCGTCAACAAACTCCCCCAAGCTTATCCTTTGCTCGTCCTGAGCAAAGTCAAGACTTTAGGTTAATGATCAGGAGTTGCTACTATGTTCTACTTTTCAAAAGTACCATGTTCACAACAAAATACTATACCTAGTATTGCAAAAATTGGCACGGTACTTCACCCATCTTACGGTACCTATTCATGGGTGGTTGAGAGATAGAACAGCAAATTGAGCACACATACCCTAGAAATCAAGTTCCACTTCAATTCCAGAGTGTTCAATTTAGATTTTAAACATCTCAATTTGATTCTCTCAAGTCTCTCCTTTTTGTGTAGTCTAAATATGTCCTCACCAAGGCATTGTGCCTAAATTCATCCTACCTCTACATAAGGCTTATATGTAGAGCTTGGTAGGGAATATAGTAGGCATATTTGCAACACATAATATTGCTAAGTCAAAAGAGCAAGCCTTAGGAGAAATCAATTCAAAACAATTTGATTCAAGACTTGTGCATGTGTGATGGAATGTAGTGGATGTGATCTTTAGATGACTCCTTTTTGAGTGGACTCTCTTATTTTGCGGGGATGAAACATGGCTACTTTTTTTCTCATGCTTATGATGTAAGCATGCATTTTCTTTTTCTTTTTCTTGTAGCCATGTCTTCTACTCCCTTTTATGTAATGAATTTGGAGAGAGTACTGAGCGTGAATGAAATGGAGTCTCTCTTTTTATTGCGATTGGTGGTATGATGGAAATTTGCTTACTTCTAGTGTGGAAGTATAGCATGTGCAAGTGAAGTCTTGGATTCAAAAATTAATGGAAGAAATCTCACATAGGTCTATACTAGTTTGACAAAGCTCAATGTCAAAGCAAATAGCATATGCATAAAATCTATCAATATAATGTATCATATGGCTTTGGTAGGTATTTCCAATCAAATAAGGATAACTTAAATCCTTTTAGAATTTCTGCAGAAATCTAAGTTTCATTGTCAAACTAGGAATAGCAGCCCTATCACTATATCATATATCACAACAACTTAGAATGGATTAAGCTTTTGCTACCCATAATTTCCAAATCAAGGCAAAAGTAATTATAGCCGATAAGAGCAATATGTTGGAGAGTAGTAAGTTGTAAACTAGGGACTTAGGAAAATTAAAACAAAGCAACTATTCATCATTTCATGTATGTGAATTCCAAGTCATTCTTACCGCACATCTTTTATTTTATTTGAAAATAAAATCTATCCTATATCTATATTTTTTTAAATGCAAGTTGGATGATGGGTAAGTGGAAAATAAATAAGCAAGGGGTTGATACAATTTACCTCAAGTGGGGGTCCTCCCCCAAGCTTGTTCTTCACTCACCTCCATGTCGAGGGTTGAACCCTTGATGACGGAAGTATGCCGCGAGATCGGCTTGTTGTTGTTGTAGCGTGGAGTTGAGGTTGATGAATTGAGTGTCCATGTGTTGTTGCCAGTCTTGGGTACCTTGGACATGCCCTTGGAGAGTGTTGTATATGTCACCCGTCCTTACTTCAAGCTCCTGCATACGTCTAGAGAGGTTCGTCATTCCTTGGCTATAGTCACGATGACTTCTAGCTGAAGTGGAATGACATATTCTCATAGATGTTGGAGGCATGCTGCTAGAGCTTGAAGTGGATAGGGGTGTCTCCCATGTAGCACTTGGCCATCCCTGCCAAGACAGACCTTCGATCTCATACGATGGAGGTTGAGTTCATTCGGGTGCATAACTCATTGGGTTATCTTTCTCTTCGTACTCATGGACTGTGGAGGTTGTTGGGGACATGGCCGCTCTCCTTGTACGGCCTCTAGTTACCCTGCTAGAGACATTACTTCTTCCGGCTTCCTCGATGGGAAGTAGGTCAATGGTTAGCCTCCGGCATTTGTACAAATGATAATCTGGGTTAGGTAACTGAATTTCATTGACAAAGCCGGGATAATAAAATATCAAAGAGCCATCTTTATCATGCTTAAGGGTATGTCCTTGCACTAGATATTCTTCATCAATTAATTCTCTTTCATTTTACATGTACCCAAATGAAGAATATTCAAGTGCTCCTACCCTAACAGCAAAATGGATAATCAATGAAGTGCATTCAATTGGCCCTACCCTTGGAATGTAATCTAACCATTGTGTCATCATGGCAATAAGTGGAGCAACTTTTATCTTTTTAATCATGGCAAATAAAATTTTTAGCTCATCATCACACACTATCCTTACATCTCCTCTAGGGAACATAGTTATAGCCACCCATCTATGCATGAAGCGTAAAGTGGGGTTGTACAAGTGTCTATTACTAGGTGCACTACATCTGACCTCACCAGTTAAATCTTGCAAAAAACTTTGTTAAACTTAGGCCAATTGTCTAATTCTAGCAAACATTGTTTATGGAAACCTAGGATTTCACATAATTCTTTCGATAGGATGTTGTATTCTTTTTAAAATAATCAAAAAGTAATACCATCAAATCCTATCTTGAGTGTGCAAAGGAATTGTATGGAGAGAAGGCGTGAACCTTTCTCCTCTATGTGAGCAAAATTTTCCCATCCTAGTGCATGCCAAATGGAAAAGAATTCGGAATCCATACCTATTTTGGAGATCAAATCCGGATCATAAGCATTCATATGAGAAAACTCACGATCTTGGAGGAGCTTGTGTGCTTGATCTTTAACTTCACTTTGGATGTAGAGGTTGTCATCGTGAAGAAGTTGGTGAGGGTTGCTCCTCTCGCCCATGGGAGTGTCCTTTCCTACAATCCTCCGTGAACTTGGTGTAGCAACGGAAGAGAGGCGTGCACTTCAGTCTCCATCATGGCTTGAGCTTGCAGCCTCCTTCCTCTTGCCAAACAACCTCTTCATTCCTTTCATTGCCACAACAAACAAGAACACAACTAGGCAAAAACTCAAAAAAGGTTATGTTAGTGAAAACAAAACCCCGACGGATTGTCCCCTGAAGAACCTGAAAGCAAATTGCAAATGCAAATGAAAGCGAATCTTCTTGAGTTGGATTTTGAGCAAGAGTGCTTCAATGAAGAGCAAGAAAACAATGTAAGCAAGAGTGACTTTGGGGATGTAAGAAATGAGGTGAAGTGTGAAGAGAAGAGCTCCTCACACCCACCATTTATAGTGTGCAATCTCCAACGGTCACTAGGGAACCAAATGTAGCTGTTGGAGGAGAGAGAGCCAAATTGGCTCCTTCCCCTAGTCGGCTGAGCAGGGGGGTCGGCCGACCTGACAGGTGGGCCCCCCCTGTTCTTCCTTTTGGCACGTGGCTCCCCAATGGCTATGGAATCAATACGTTGGTGAAATACCACTTTTGCAGCTCAGAAAAATTGTTTTCCAAATAAAAATTCCCATTTCAAAATTCCAACAATTTTCTTTTTGTGAAAAATAAAGAAATAAAAATGATAGTTGAGAATATAAGATTCTCAACTTGCTAAGAAAATCAAATATGCAGTGGGGAAAATCAAACTAAATGGGGAAAAATCAAATGAAGAGAAAAGAAAAGAAAAATCAAATAAAGGATAACTACCAATTTAACCTATTGGCTAGGTCTCACCACCGTCCGATGAGATGGACATTCCTCCTTCTCCATTTCGTGACATCCGGGCCTGGAGGGATGGGCTCAGAAGGCTGTTGACGGCTGTTATATACCAATTTCATCCATCAATTTAACTCAATTATGTGAAGGATTGCTCATTTCTTGCACACATCACCTCTCTATCTAACCCAATTCCACTTGGACTTGGAAAAATATGTGTATGCAGCATTTTTTTGCAGGAAATGAGGAAATGTAGAGGGACCAATGATATAAAATATCATCCCAGCCAATCAAGCGACGACACGTGGCAACCAATGGATCAAATGGCCCACAAACAGAAGTATCCGAGGAGATCCAACGGTGTATCACCCTTATACATCAATGGGACCCACCTGGTAGCCACATGGAGAAAGCACACGAGAAACAGTGCAATGACCAGGTCGGCCAAACCAGGGGGTCGGTCGACCTTGTCTTTGCACCAAACTCGGTCAGCCTCCACGTGTTGGCTCCTCCCGGCTCCCTGGAGTCAATGGTGACTGATTCGCGCGCTTTTGGTGGCGGGAACCGACCTCAACACTAGTATAAATAGGACCCCCTACCCCTCACTTCAACACACACCACTTGGGCATCATTCTATTGTATACACTATCTTCCATAGTCCTTAGGGGAGTTAGGATGTAGAGAGGAGAGCCTCTAGTCCCAAGTTCGAATTGGGGAAGGAGTAGAAGGAGTCTCTCTTACCAATTCCACATTGGGAAAGGTATGGCTTATGTATTCCTTCTTGTATTTGTGGCTTTGTGCTCAATAATGATATTATCTTTAGTCTTCTTTTATACGTATACTTGGACAAAGCGTTTTTGTTTGATTGTGGAGTCCATGTATGTGGAAGGTATAGTCTTTATGATTTCACTCTCATGATCACATCTTATGGTCATAAACACTATAGACCCCCACTATAGTCTATGTAGTTATGATATGATTATGTTAATATGAATGACTTATGCTATGCTTCAACATTGGTTCAACGATGTTTAGGATAGTCATTGCCTTAGGATGGCTTGTGCCATGGCTCCTAAGGTATTTGCTTAGTATGCTAGCATGGTGCTAGGGTATTTAAGTAGCATTGGATGTCTCGTAGACCCACGGATTGAAGAGGTAGGCAGTAGGTGGTGACAGCCCTATTCGTCCTTTGTAATCCTCCACGTTCGGCTATGCCACAAGATCTTGGCGGGAGTCGCCCTAGTATTGCTAGGGGTAAGCCCGTGCCCGATATGTTGAATAGCATTGCATAGGATTTCATCATTGACATGACCATTAGTATCTAACTTAGGCTATGTATATGTATTAGGAGCATTGTAGGAGCAACTCTCTAACTCTCAATCCAATCTCCCTCTAGGACTCATTTTACCCTTTAGAATAGATTGCCTAGGTGTGTGTCACACTACCCCTATTATCAACTTACCCCTGTCCAGATAATGGATTAGTATCCCATAGCTTGACCATAAGAGTAGTATATAGTTTACTCCATTGCCTTCCTTTGGCATAAATATGATACCCTTGAGAATACTGATGAGTGAAATGCTACAACGGTATCTTTCGTGCGCTTGCGGATCTCATCTATTTACCGGAGATGATCTGTGGTGTTAAGAAATACCAACAAGCATTTCTGGCACCATTGCTGGGATGATTTGTTAGTATATCTTAGGAGCCGTCAACAAGCATTTATGGCACCGCTGTCGGGGTTGATTTGTTAGTATATCTTAGGAGCCGTCAACAAAGGCTTGTCTTGCTTCTTCCGCCATTCCTTCTTTGATGGCTCAGTGAACTTCGGCCTTTGAGGAGACCCGGACTTCTCCCTCTTCTTGGAGTGTCGACGTGGACGATAAGACGTGTTTTCCGCATAGATCAAATTTCTCATGAATGCAATGAGCGGGTACAACTTTGGAGGTGTGATTTCGACCTCTTGAATATGTTTAGCATTTGTCCCAATGCGGATCATTGAGCATTGCTCCAACTTTGGGCAAAAGTTAAACTTCCCCTCCTTGCCATTGATATGGAAGTGGATCTCTTCAGCTCCCACATCTATGCGAGCGTTTGTGGTGCTTAGGAACGGACGCCCAAGAATGAGCAGCGTATCCTTCTCGACCTCCATGTAGAGCACCACGAAATCCACAGGTATGAAGCATTTCCAGATTTTCACCAGGACATCTTCGACAATACCCGCCAGATAATGAACTGAAGAATCAACCTGTTGGAACTACATTGGTGTTGGGGTAAGCACCATGAACTTCAGCTAGTCGAAAACCACCTTGGGCATCACACTCACGCTTGCTCCAAGGTCACAAAGGGCCTTGTCAAAGTGGTGTGCCCCAATTGAGCATGATATTGTAGGACATCCGGGGTCCTTCTTCTTTTATGGAAGCCTATTGAGGGTGGTTGTGCTGCAGTCTTCCGTAAGCTTGACAACATCAGTGGTGGGCAGTGGCCGCTTGTTATTTAATATGTCCTTGAGATCGTGAGCATAAGTGGGTACTTGCATCGCATCGGCGAAGGGCACATTGATGTGGATTTTCTGCATGATCTCAACAAAGCGGTTGAATTGCTCATCCACTGTTGGCTTCCTTTGCCTATGAGGGAATGAAAATAAATTGGTGTCCTCAAAGTGTTTGGCCATTCTCTCACTAAGTGGTTTACTTAAGCCAATTGGGACATTCTCCTTCTCCCTTGTAGTTGTCCTCTTATCTTGTGTGGGATAAGGTGGGTCACGAGTGGTCTTTCCACCTCTCGTAGAAACCGCACTCACTTTCTCCATTGGAGGAACAACTGCAGCCAATTGAGCCCATTGAGTCTCCAACATATTGTTGACACTCAATTGATTCTTGAAGGCTGAGGATGGTCCTTTAATCTTGGCATTAATGCTCTCTAGGGTCTTGTCATTGGTCGACAGCTTCTTGGATATAGCCTCACTGATCTTCAGCTGGCCAATGGCAAGTTCTCTCAACTTGGGCCGATTTCCGTTGTTGCCATTGTTGTTGTACCCACCTTGAGGGAATGGGCATGGTTGGTCCCACACTTGACCTCCTAGACGATAGCCATTGTTGCTTCTGTTGTTGGCTAGGTCTAGGGCATCCTCACGGGTTTTGGGCAGTCATTGCCCAAATGGCTCGTGTTGCCACAAACTTCACATGTGATGTGAGAGTCTAAGGCATGGGCATTTCTGCACACTTCACCATTGCCTTGTCCATCAATCTTCTTCATAAGGAAGTTCAATTTAGCAGCGATAATGTCCATCTCTTTCAAGGTGTGCATGCCTCACTGTCAGATATGGAGACGCTCGTCACCCCAACCCATGTTTGACACCATCTCCTCAATCAGATCTTTGGCTTTGGGCATCGTTAATGAGAAGAAGGCACCTCTAGCAACAACATCAACATGATCACGGGCGGAAGAGATCAGCCCGTTGTAGAAACTTTGGATTATGTAAAATCCCACTTTTTGCTTTCATGTGAAGTTCAGCTACAAGTTGTTTATCAAACATAATGGAGGTCAATATAGTTGTGCACATGAACTTGACCTCACTAAAAAGATTTCGTTCTACTCATGTTTAATTTTATTAACATGAGGATTGGACTTCACCACTAATCCTAGAACATTTTAATTAAACCTTTTTGCAAAGTTGGGAATTTAAGTGAATGAAATGGCTAGTGCAAATTATATTGCAGCAATATATAATCAAAACAATGTAATTTGATTATGTTGCTATGTATATCTCGCCCTGACAAAAAGATTCAAATCCAATGCTCCAAATTTTTCCTTGGCCTCCTAAATATTTTGAATAGCTTCTCGGAAAATTTTCAAGATTTTTGAAGCACATCTTCCACTTAGTTGGACACGTACAGAGGGTTTATTTCACATCGATCTCAAATTTAGCTTTGCATTGAACCTTGCCCAAATCAACACACAATTTTTCCTAAGACCTTTTACGGTTTAGTGAGCTTTGTTTCAATGTTTGGTGATTTATGGACGTCAGTTACTATTTATTTCAATAAGGTTTATAAACAAGTTTGAATTCAAATTTGATTTTGAATTTGAAACAAACTATGTCCAAATTGAAATCTGATTGCAGATTTGGGTTCCTCATATTTTTCTTAGCCTGTCTCTAAATTTTGGGAATTTTTGGGCTATGTTTGAGGTGGAATTTAGAGGAACAAATAAGAGAGAGTAGTGGGGCCCACATGTCAGCCAGGGAGACCGTTTAACCGCCCCTGTTTTCTTTCTCCGCGTGACACCACGACGGCTGCATGCCGCCAGTGCGCCGTCCGGCCGTCGGTCGCCTCCAGCCGCCCCCGGCCTCCTTATCTACTGCGGTAAAGCCTATATATTCACTCCACCGTCGACCGAAGTCCCTCCTCGGTTCACTTTTCGCTCGTGCTGCGCCATTTCTCGCCGCCTCGACCACCTCAGTTCCGCCTGACGCCGCTCAGCCTCGCTGCCGATACAAGCCTCCCCATCCTCTGCAGTCTTTAGGAAAAAGGTGCGCCATGATCTCGTGTAGCTGCTGGTCAAATTTGAACTCGTATCGTGCATCCTAGCGTCCGTATTTCATGAAATACCGAAGTACTTTTATAGCTTCGAAGCTAGTTCATCGGTTTAATTCCGATTGTATGCAGAATAATTATTTGATCTAGTTAGACGACACGACCAATGTCTCCTAGCGCACCTTCCCTCCAAAAATAAAAAAGAACCATCGACTAATTAATGAGTTATCCAATTTTTCCCCTTCCGCCATTGAAGGAGCTCGGTTCACCGTCGACCTTGGTGTTGTCGGCTATGGCACAAGCTCTAGACCCTCCTAAAATCTTTCACATGCTCTCAAGGTGCTTCCCGAGCCTTCAAATGAGAGTTTTCGCTAGGAAATTGAAGGTCTCGACGTAACCAAAACCCTAGCACCCGCCGCCGCTGTCGGGAGTGGTTTTTCGGTCACCCATCACTGTCGGGAGATACTCCAACATGTTTCACGCATGAAACTAGGGTGGGGCAGTGAGTATCGAGACCTCCCGTGGACCAGAAACCATCGCCGACGAGAGCGCCGCCGCCCGAGCCCGTGGCCAGAGGTAGAAGAAGGCAGGGGCGCGGGTCCCGCCTGCCAGTGAGCGCAGCGCGGCTGGGATCGGCCTGTGGACGTGGGATCTAGTGTGGCCGTGTGGGAAATTTATGGCCTCCTGTGTGGCTGACTCCTGGTTGGCTGGTTTTAAATCCGGTGGGCCTAGGCGCCAAATTTAAAAGCTAAAAATCCCAAATTGATGCAGAACCATTTCCAAACTTGAAAAATCAATATCTCTCAGTAGACTGCTCCAAAAATCTTCAAACAATTTTTGTTTGAAATCCCTAGAGCTCTAGTTGCTGTTAGTACCAATTAGGTTCCGTGAAACTTATTTTAAATTCTGTAGAAAACAATCTTTCCAAATACAAATACAATTTCGCCAGGTGAACTTTCCACTAGAAAAATCCCCAAAATTCACATGAAATACATTGCCGTATTCTTGATCACCAGAAAAAGTTTACGAGCCATTGCACCTGTATAACCCTCTGTATAGTTCAATTACCTTTTTTCAGTCATTGAATTTTTGCAGATGTTCAGTTGCTTTATTATGTCCCAAATTTGGACTGAACCTTCCTTTTGTCATAGGCTAGTTCCTGTAAAAATATGGGACTTAATTAACTTAATCCCCATGTCCTAATTCAGTTGCCAACTGAATATTAATTGAAAAGCTAAAAATTCAATTATAAATATAATTCCTGAAATTCTTGCCAACTTTGAAATTCAATAACTCCTTCACCAAGGCTTAGACATTTATGAAACCAATTTTGCTAAGACCAGGACAACCTCCTCTATCATGATCATCAACTGGCAGCTATGTTCAAGCTACAGTTTCTTCTCTAAAATTTTTGGGAATTTATTGCTTACCATAATTTTAGAGAAAACAAACTATTCTATTCATCTCCTATTCTTTGCCAGAGCTTCTATTATATTCCTTAGTATCTACCATCAAAGTCCCAAAGCCAATTAAGATCATTATCATATAATGATCACCATAGATTAAATTATGGTCTTGGTAGTAATTATTTTTCAAAGTCATTCATATACATATTATATGCATATCGTGTAGTGACCGAAGTCGAGGAGGAACCCCAGGCCTTGGAGGTACACCTGCCGGATACTAATACATACTTGGACCTGCATCCAGGCAAGCCCCGGTTTGCATTTAAGTCGTTTATAAAGGTTTTCTTTATCACTATGTTGATTAGCATATGAATTGTGCATTACGTTCAGGATGCTTGAATACTGCAGATGCATGACCCACAATCCCATAGGTTAATTGGGTAGGTTGATAGCTCGACGTGTAGAACTGCTATGCTAATGTTATAGGTGAATCGGTAGAAGTCGAGTAGTTGGAATCTACTCGCGAGATAGAAAATTTGACATTTATCTACACTGGGTTAACATTTATAGAAAATAACTGTTTAATCTAAACTTGAGACTGGTCAGAGATGGATAGGAAGCAGCAAGACGTGGTCTTGGTCGCATAGCTCTGACTGGTTAGTTAATACCCGTCTGTATGCGGCCCCTTCGAACAAGCTTGACTTGTACCGATGACATACTAGATATATGGACTCCAGTAAACTAACGTAACTCGATAACTGGGATGTCGAGGCCCATTAACTCACCATCGATAGGGGTGGGTTGAGGACAGTAAGGTGTAAATCGGTCAGCGAACAGAAGAGGTGTTCCGTGCAGAGATCTTCTGTTCGCGGAGGTGAGACGGGTTCGGGGTTCGGGTTTCTTGTGAAAGGTGGCCATATACGACTAGTACTTAAGTGTTACGTAGGTACTGATGTACTCGCTGACACTTCCGAATGTGCGTATGTGTCGTGTTGTCCGGGTGTGTCCTGATTGCAATCACCGTGCCTCGTGGTAATAGAGTACCACTTTTTCATTGCACCGTGACGTAGTAAATACTAAAGAAGTCAGAAAAATATGTTGTATTGAATTATAATTGCTTTGCAACCTTGTGTGACTTAGAGATAGCAAAATTAAAGTTTACAGTTTCCCCATACTTTAGCTGTAATAGCATTATGTGCTATGGGCATGTCATATCATCAGAAAAGCATTTCTTGTTTGATTCTGGAGTCTATGATGTGTCGTGCTTAGAGAATGTCATTTGCTACTTAAAATATGATTATAAGGATCCACTTGTAGGCGAGTCGTTTATGCTTCACCTTACCTATGCTTAGTGTTCACTCTTGCATATGTCTAGTGAGACGGGTTAGTCTTGCTGAGTCTTATGCTCATGTTTGCAGTTAACGAGTTTTTGCAGGTTATACGATTGATGACGGGTTCGATGATGAGGCTTCACCCCCTCCAGGGTGTACAACCGAGTGGGAACCCTGCACGCCGCCGTAATTTGGGTGTTGCTAGTGCAAAGTATCCAGGGCATGGATGACTTTGCTTTTGCATAGCTAGTGCTGAGAGCGTAGCTATGATATATAAGTTCCTTTCCTCCCGCTAGTATTGTAAAACTTCCGTTGTATGATAAATAAAAGACTTCATCTTGTATTTTATTCTCATTCTATTCTTGTATACTGTTGGGTGTCGCATCGCACGACACCACCCAATGAGATCCTCGGATGTCGGGATTATGGTCCCCACAGATTATGAGCCAGTCATCCATCCCATGGTGAGGACAGGCTAGGATGTACTCCGGCAGCCTTTCCCAAGCCTCGGGAATAGATTCTTTGGCATCTTGCTAGAAGCTGGAAATTCTTCCACGTAGGGCATTGTCTTGCCCAATGGGAAAAACTTGGCAAGGAATGACGTAGAAAATTTTTCCCAAGTGTCTATAGCACTTCGGTTCGCGTAGAACCACTATTTCGCTCTCCCAAGAAGTGAGAACGGGAACAGCTCAAGAGGGACATCACTAGAAGATACGTCCTTTATCTTAAAAGTGCTACAGATCTCAAGGAACTGCTGCAGATGAGCACTTGCATCCTCGTTAGTCTTCCCACAAAATAGGTTGGCTTGCACCATAGTGATCAGGCTAGTCTTGATTTCAAATTTTACGACTCTGTGTTAACAGTGGCCCCAATAGACACATTGTTAGCAGAGGGAGCCGAAAGCTCACGAAGGGTCTTTTGGGCCATTCGTGTTTCGATTGTTGGTGTGGTTGTGTTGGATTGCTTCGCCGCTCGAAGCTTCTGAGGAGTGAGGACATGAGGTCGATCTCTCAAAAGAGATTCGGGATCTTCAACAAAGTTTTCTAGCAAGCGGAAACCAGACATACACAACCCCGTTTTCACATAAAATGCGAAAACAAAGAGGGGTCATCCTACTAAAACCTACCAGGGTCCTATCCTATTCACTCAATCATGCAATACTTTGGCTGCCTTCCCCGGCAACAGCGCCAGAAATGCTTGTTGATATTTCCTACGCACTACTAACAATTTATCCCTAGCAATGGTGCCAAAAATGCTTGTTGGTATGTTTTGATCCTTAAATGAATGTCCGCAAGCGCAGGGAAACTATCAATGTAGAATTTCCCCTTTAAAGAGTATTCCCAAAGGGTGTCATTTATATGTTCCGAAAGGAAGGCTAGATGGAAGTAAAACAATCATCAAGTGGAAAGGCTTAGGTTTGTCTAGGTAGGGATCTAGAAAGGATGGGTTAAATGATAAGTTGAGGTAGTGTGACACACACAAGAGCATTCAATCCTAAGGGGATAAATGAGATAATAGAGGAACCAGGCTGAGAATTAGGTAGAGACTCCTCCTATGCTTCTAATGTACATATACAGAACCTAAGTTAGTTAATAATTATCATTTTAATTATGAATTCTCATGGTAAGTGGATTAACATATCGGGCACGGGTTTACCCCTAGCAACACTAGGTGACTCCCGCCAAGAGCCTGTGGCATAGCCGAACAAGGAGGATTACAAAGGACAGATAGGGCTGTCACGACCTACTGCCTACCTCTTCAATCTTTGGGTCTACGAGACATTCAACGCTACTCTCTATCCTAGCACCATGCTAGCATATTAACTAATTACCTTAAGAGCCTAGGCACAAGCCATCCTAAGGCAATGAACTAAACCATCGTTGAACCAATGTTAATTCATAGCATAAGTGATTCGTGTTAACATAACCATATTATAGCTAATTAGACTATAGTGGAGGTTTATAGTGTTTATGATGATGTAATGAACATTGTATAGCACAATCATAAATACTACTCCTACCACATACATGGAATCCACAATCAAACAAGAAACGCTTCAACCAAGTACATGAAGATATGAAGACTAAAGATAACATCTTTATTATGAATAATGTCACAAATACAAATAGGAATATTGGAGACATACCTTTCCCAATTGGGAAGAGACTCCTTCTACTCCTCTCCTACATGGACTATGGACTAGAGACTCTCCTTTCTACAGCCTATACTCCTCTAAACCTATGGAGAGTAGTGGATACAAGGATGAATACTCAAGTAGTGTGTGTTGAAGTGAGGGGTGAGGGGTCCTATTTATATCTTGGAAAAGGGTCGGTTCCCGCCACCAAAAGCGCACGAATAAGTCACCCATGAGCACTTCAAGCCAGGAGAAGGCACAACATGGAGTTAGACCGAGAAATGCGCCAGGAACTAGTTGGCCGACTTGGTCCAGGCCCCTTTTGCAGTGTTCTTTCTCCAGGTGAGTGACAGTTGGGTCCCATTGACTACTATGGGTGCTACACAGTTGGATGGCCTCAGATACTTCTATTTGTGGGCCATTTGATCCATGTGGTGCCACATGTCATTGCTTGATTGGTTGGAATGATATTTTATGGGATCCATCCCCTTGTTTCACTTCATTTGTGCATAGAATCACTGCATGCACTACTTTCTCCAAGGACAAGTGGAAATAGGTTAAATAGAAAGGTTATGTGTGCAGGAAATGACAATTCCTTCACATAATTAAGTTATATTGACGGGTGAAATTGGTGTATAACAACCGTCAACACAGCTGGAGCAGTAGGTGTGCCGACCAACGACTTCTTCATGTCGTTGGACTTCTTCTTCTCCTTTCCGTTGCCTGAGGCAGCAGCTTCAGCCTTGGAGGCAGATTTTCCAGCCTCCACAACTAGTTTGGAGTGCATTTTTCGGCCCTCCGCAGCCCTAGCACATTTGTCTGCTAGGCTGAAGAGCTCCATGACGCTGCTGTTGTCTTTAGTTGCCAACTTCTCCAGCATCTTCTTATCCCGTAATCCGTATCGGAATGCAACGACGACAAAACCATTGGAGGTTGAAGGAATGGTGTTTCGTACTTGATAAACCGCTCGATGAATGATCACAGTGATTCTCTAACCGTTTGTTGTACGGCGAACAGGTCTAGCTCTACGCCAGGTCGGGTGTAGGAGCTCCCGAAATTAGCGGTGAGCTGGCGACAAAGTTCCCCCCAACTGTATATGGAGTGAGGAGGTAGAATCATGAACCAGGACCTTGCTGTCCCGGTTAGAGCCACAGGGAAGTAGTTGGCCATCACGGCCTCATTGTCTCTAGCTGTGAGGATGGTAGTGGTGTAGATTTTAAGAAGTTCGACAAGGTTGACTGTCCCGTCCTACTTCTCCAGCGGATGAGGCCGGAACATAGGTGGCCAGTTGGCCATGCAGAGATGCATGGCAAGTGCCGAACATCCTGTGACGCCCGGTTCCGAAAATGAACCAAGCTAACGCATATGTGTGCCCAGGATGTTCAACACACATACATGAGTGATTCACAAATGATAAATAGATAATTACCACAGCACAAGATTAATTAACCAAATTTTATTACACAAACCAGATTATCCTCGAATACAAGCTCTAATGAATATTAATGACAAGTTCAACTAATGCAATGGAAATAAACTAATTAAGCAAACTAAGCAACTATGCAGCATAAGCAATAGGGTATAACGCAGCTCCAATAACACCATAGGCAAAGCTGACGGTAGACACGGCCTAGAACTCCGCATTATCACCATTAAACTCCCAATCTTGACCTGCAACTGTTGGGGTGGGGGATTGCAAGAGTGAGTACATGTCGTACTCAGTAAGTGTGGAAAGTATGACATGTGGCTGATTCAAATGACGACGATAATAATGGCAAAGTGCTGAAAGGTACATAAAAACGTTTGAAAAGCAATATATTATATGTATGTGAAGTAATCCCATCATAATCACGAGTAATACCATAATACCAAACTGAATTCATTACCATCATCATTAATTCCAGATTTCACCATTGCCAATAACCATACTCAATACCAAAAATAAATCCATAACCATCCATAACCATTACCAAACCATAACCATTACCAAACCATAACCATCCCAATTACCAATTTCCCTCTAATCATGGAAGTTGTCCAGGTGCTCATAACCGGGAGCACGGCTATCACGATAGTTTTAATTAACTCTGCAGAGTTTGTACCTCTTTACCCACGTGTTAGTGATTTCATCACCCTTCGGCGACTAAGAACCTCCCTTATGCCCATGACCCGTCAGTCATATTACACACTTCCGTTGGTGTGTGGCCAAGAGATCACAAAATAGCCTTTACAAAGGGATTACTAGCCTATTTAGACCCCACTGAGATTTCACTGGTGGCGATGCCTCCAACTGAGCACATCTTCAACCAAGGGCCCCCTCTTGAGCCATTCGGATCCCAGGGTAGTCCCACCAATCATCAACAAACCCAATCCGACTACCCCTTCCCCGAGCATCCACAATGGTCCAAACAGCACTAGCAAAGCCCTAATTAATCAGCTACGCCGCACCCATACTTGGCCTCGTGGTGGCACTGTAGTCCTGGCTTATTCTCGCATGAACCGGTCCTTAGATCTAAAGCAAGCAAACCACCGTAACATCCAACCCATCCACATACCAGGCTTGCTTATATCACCCATTACCATACCATATTTAACCAGTTCATGTCATCCATAATCTCATCCATGCATAATTAAATTGAGTGGTATAGTTGTTTTCCATCCCAGTTGATTAAGCGAAGCAAAAGGTAAAAAGCCCTTCCCGACTCTCTACCATATATTCCAGGTGACAAGGGTGGTCAACAAAACTAGTAAACTTCCTACCATAGGATTCCCATCAAATTGACACAACATGCAGTTTTGCAAACAAAACATTTATTTTAAAACAGGATCAAGATGCTTCAAGGACACTTGCCTTGCTCTTGCTGTTGATTAGGGTCAAAGCCTTCGAACTCTTGGTGCTGTAGATCCTCTGCGGCACTTTCTAGCGCAAATCCGTCTAATCCACACAATAAACATACAAGACAAGAAACACAATCAAAGAGTGCACAAATATTACTCAATATGTCATGACATGCATGATTATGAGCCAAAGCTTGAGAATTTTTGTACCCAACTACTGACCTACGAGGTGTTACATGTGTAGCACAAAAAACAGTAGGTTCGGGAGCAAACTTATCATGTTTTTGACTCATTACAACAGGTTGCATGTTTCTATCATTCGGTTTAGCATGTGCAGCAAATTTTGCATGAAAGTTACCAGATCTGGCAATCATTCTTTCCTTTTTTTTGTTATTTAGCTAGTCTATAATAAAAATCTATGACATGACCATCTCTACCACAGTAGGTACAATGAAATTTATCTTTGTGTTCATGTCTAGATGAGCAAGCAACATTTTTATTTGAAACCGAATGAGACAACACTTATGCAGATTTGAAAACCACTTTTTTTGTTTAGGAACTGTTTGAATCAAGCCACTTCCTAAAGACTTTACAATTTTTAGGTGGATGTGCCTTAGCATGAGCATGAAAATCAAACCTAAACTAGTTTTATCATTGCAAGATTTGGAAGAATTCAGCAGCAAGTTTAGGTTCTTATTCCCATTACAAAACCGATCTAATGTCCTATGCATGTTATCAAGTTTATTGGACAGATCAAGGCAATTTTCACATGAAGTTTTTCCTTTTAATTTGCAATTAGAAAAATTTTTAACTTCATGAGCACGTAAAGCATTGTTCAATATAGAAATTTTATTCATAGCATCTTGTAGTTTCTTATCAAGATCATCACAAGTAGAACAATGCAAATCAATTGTAGAACAGATAGCATCTTTCAAGTTTTTATCATTAAATGCAGCAAGCTCTCTGCTCTTTTCAATTTCTAATTCAAGTTTATCAAGTGTGGAGGTGTGCGCACTTCTTAATGAGTACAATTGTTCATATGTTAAATCACATGAGGGACATGCATCATCACTAGGAATCAAAGTTTTTAAATGGTTGATTTCAGATTCTAGTGATTCAATTTTAGCAGCACTATCCCAAAGCTTTTTGTCATTTTTCTTAACTATAATAGTGGCATGAGAAATAGCATCACATATTTCTTCACAAGTTGGACATATCTCTTCATTGTCGTTGTTGTGTTCTGCCTCCTCCATACTTGATCTTGACTTGCCCGCCATGAAGCACAAGTTTGCCAAATCATCTTCATCTTCGTCAATTCCAATGTCCATGTTGCTTGAGCCAAGTTTCTGGAGTGCGGAGATAAAACTGCTCACCATTTGACATCCTGTAAAACCCTTCTTTTTCATCTTATCATTTGTATAGAAGTACTTCGTCCTTGTTTGCTTTTCATCCCAGGATGTAGGACCTGAAACGTTAGGGCAATCTAAACGAAAATGTCTTGTCTTACCACATTCGGAACATCATTAAGGTCTAGAGCTTCCTCTCCTTCTAGTTCTCACATTTTGCAATGATTTCGAGAACCTAGTAGAGAGAAGTACTAGCTCCTCCTCTGGAAACTCCTCAATCTGTTCAAGGGTTAGAGTGGACAACAAAGCAAGTGTACCACAAGATGAAGTTTGGCTGGAGCTAGGCATATCATGTTGAGAAACAAATGCAAGAGACTTGTTGGGGTTCTTACGTGAGATTATGTCAATTTCATGAGTTTTCAATTTAGAATAAAGAACATCTAATGTAAGTGTACTCATGACAGTAGATTCATGAATAGATGTGACTTTCATCTCCCAAATTGACATGTCTGATGCACTTAGTAATTACCTAGCATTTTTCAGCATCTGAAAATTTAACATTAACACTACACAAGTTGCTGAGAATTTTGTTAAAACGAGCAAAGTGATCGTCAATTGACTCACCAGATTGCATCTCAAAACGCATGTATTCCTTTTTAAACATATCTTGTTTTACCTCCTTGATAGTGTAGATCATTTTTGGTAGTCGCAATGTGCTTTCCACACATTGTATGCAGATCGGAGGTGTGCAACACGGTCGAAGTCGCTTTGAGTTAATCCGTGTATGATCAAGTTCTGAGCCTTGTTGTTGTTGTCGACATCTTTCAGATTTGTAGATCTAACTTGATCATTTGACGGCACTTCATAAGGCTTGTATACCTTCTCCCATATTGCGAAGCCTTGAGTCTGGATGAAGGCTTCCATACGTGTCTTCCAAACCTGAAAATCAATACCACTAAAGACACAAGGTTTTGCAGAGTATTTCTCCATGATGATTAGTCAAAACACGTGCAAATCAAAAAGATTAGAGCACCGTGGCTTTGATACCAATTGTAGGATCGAAGAGCACGTGAAAAGCTACCAGAGGGGGTGAATAGTAGGTTAAAACTTTTCAGCGGAAGCAATGAAAACCCCCGGCAGAAAAACAATCCATCAAAGAAATTGTGTGTGAGACTAATCTAAACGTGTTTCACCATGAAAAAGTAATAGATATCTGAGAGAATCAAGTCACGAGGACAACACAATAAGAATTACTCAAATTTGTCGAGAGAAACTCAAGTTACGATCGAAAGATCGAACAAAGGTCAATCTGTTCTACCGAGTAAAAAATAGATCTATAATACTGCAAAGTAACACGTGTGTAGATCAAAAACCACAAATCCAATGATTGTGATATTTTTACATATGATAGATAATTAAGTTTTGAAGACAACCCAAAAAGAATCACATCAATTGGCTCCGTAAAACTCGAGTTATGATAAAACCACCGAAGAAAGATAGTGCTGTGCAGAAACTCGACGAGAAAAACTTGTCTGGAAGAAGTCGGACGAACAAGGCACAAAAGTTCCTTTCAACTGTGAATTTTATTCAATATAACACAAGGGGAACAGCCGCAAAGTCGTGCCAAACGAGCTCTGGCCTCCCTTGCTTATATAACCAGTCCTTAGGCCAACCCAATCTCAACTAAGACTCTAATCCTACTCAAATCACGAATCGAAACTTTCCATAACTGCTTAGGATTCTTCTATACGCAGATAGAAGCAATCTTGAGAATTAAAAACACTTTAGGAACGTATCCCACATTCCGGAAACAACCCAAATTCGTGACGCACACGAACTCCTATCATAATCAACTCAAAACTTTCCATATTTGAGTCAAACCCAACTCAGTCGCAGCCTGAGTCCATAACCTAGTCGGTTGGACCTTTCCAACCAATTCTTTATGTCCACATCTCTTCATAACGCCTCAGAACCATGTATCCACGTACATGCACTCCTTTCATACATGCAAACATCTTCCAACAACGTCCACGATACCTTCATATGCATTGTTTTTGATTCAAACATGTTACGCAACCTCCCGATCAACTCAACCACAATCCCTCCCAAACTTGGTTGTTGAACATCCTCTTCTCCCTAAGAATAGTTCAATGGATCCCGTCACTAGCCATGTCTTGAACTCAAGCAACACCTGCACATGAATAAACAACCAATCCGTACGAGACCAAGTCCACGACTTGACTCAAGTTAGATTCGAACACAACACCTTACTTGAGCACCTCACATAAGCATGATGCAAAACCACAGTAAAACGATATCAGTCATATCAACCAAAATGCACCAAAAACTTAGCAAATGAATACTAAGCAATATTTCCAACAATGTAAAGCATGTTTGAAACATTTTACAGTAAAAGCAGGATCATTGCGATCAAGCTCCGAACCTTGCCAAAGCTAACTGGAGCTTGAGCCGGAGCATACCAAAGCTTGTACAACCTAGCACCAGAGCTTACCAAAGCTAGTACAACCTAGCGCCGGAGCTTACCACTAGTACAACCTAGCGCCGGAGCTAGAAAAACATGTCGGAGCTAACCAACAAAGTCAGACCTAGCAAAACATATAGGAGCTTAACAAAGACATGCCAGAGCTATCAAAGACATGCCGGAGCTAAAGACAAAGCTTCAGCGGAGCTACCCAAAAACATGTTGTACTTTGACAAAGCAAGTCGGACCTATTGTCGGACCTTGCTGAAGCTCGGAGCTAGAGTCGGACCTTGCTAAAAGGGGTGTTTTGGCAGAACTGAAGAACTTATATCATCAAAGCCAATGTATTCAGTACAATCAAATGTATTCAGCACACATAGGTCTCACACTTCAACACACACCACTTGAGCATCATTCTATTGTATACACTAGTTCTTTTAGTCCTTAGTGGAGTTAGACTATAGAGAGGAAAGCCTCTAGTCCCAAGTCAAAGTTGGGAAAGGTATGGCTCATGTATCTTTTCTTATATTTGTGACTTTATGCCTAATATAGATATTATCTTTAGTCTTATTTTATTCATATACATGGATGAAGCGTTTCTTGATTGATTGTGGATTTCATGTATGTGGTAGGAGTAGTCTTTATGACTATGCCGTATCAATCTTAATCTATCATCATAAACACTACAAACCCCCACTATAGTCTAATTAGTTACGATATGATCATGTTAATATGAATAACTTATGCTATGTTCCAACATTGGTTCAACGATGTTTAGGTTAGTAATTGCCTTGGGATGGCTTGTGCCATGGCTCCTAAGGTATTTACTTAATATGCTAGCATGGTGCTAGGGTAGTTAAGTAACATTGGATGTCTCGTAGACCCACAGACGATTGAAGAGGTAGGCAGTAGGTGGTGACAACCCTATCTGTCCTTTGTAATCCTCCACGTTCGGCTATGCCACAATCTCTTGGCGGGAGTCGTCCTAGTATTGCTAGGGTTAAACTTGTGCCCGATGTGTTGAACAACTTAACATAAGTATTCACTATTGACATGCTCATTAGTATCTAACCTAGGCTATGTATATGTATATTAGAAGCATTGTAGGAGTAACTCCCCAACTCTTAGTCTAATCTCAATTAGGACCAATTTACCCTTTAGAATAGATTGCTTAGGTGTGTGTCACACTACCCATATATTATCAACTTACCCATATCTTGATAATTGATTAGTATCCCATAGCTTGATCAGAAGAGTAGTGTTTACTTTACTCCATTGCCTTCCTTTGTGATAAATACTATACCCTTTGGAATACTCTTGGGTGAAATGCTACACGACAGTTTTTGTGCGCTTGCGGACCTCATCTCTTACTAGAGATGATCTGTCATGTAAGAACGTCAACAAGCATTTCTGGTGCCGTTGTCGGGGAAGGCAAAGGAAGTGAAGGATAGCTATCACTTATGATTAAGCTATAGGTACTAGTAGTTATTAGACAGGATTACCCTTTTTGTTTTCTCCTTTTTGAGGTGAAAACAGGATAGTATTGGCTAACCCATTTTATGGAATGGCCAACGAGGACACTAGTGCTCAACTGCAAGATGATTGAAGGCGTACCTCAACAAATGTCTACTAGGCAACACAATTGATTTACGTGGAAGATTTCAGCTTCTAGTAGGAGCCAAATTCATCCATCCCCAAGCTTGGGGGAGGATCCAAGAGTACTTCTTGGTTTAACTCCACCATGGGGTGGATAGTTGGCTCTTCATCTAACACTCATGTCATGGGTTGGCTCTACCAATCCATGACTACATTTGTGTTTGGCATGCACACCTCTTAAAAAGGTGGACATGCTAGCTATGGAACTACACCTCTTATTGAAGTATCATGAAGATCAAGCCAATGGATAATTGTTTGGAATTATCCAAGTCATGGATATTCGCATGATTTGCCAAAATCCATGTAAACATGGGGCACTTGGGGAATCATTTTCCTAAAGACCCATGAGGATTCTTTTTTTTTCTTCAAACAACAACTCCAATGGCGAATACCTACAAGGAGGTCAAGGGTGGAATCAACATCATCCTTGTAATCAAGGATGCTATGGGGATTTCAAAGGATTTATGTTCAACTAGCCTACCTTGAAGTATCTTGTCCATGTTCAAGCAAGAAATCAAGACAACACCCTCAAGAAGCCATGGGACAAGGACAAGAAAATTAAAAAGCATCCAAGATCCAACATGTCCCACAATTACTTGTTGGGATTCTTATCCTTTGACCAAGCCCATGCAACCTAGGGCAAGTGACATTGTGGATGAAATGTTTCTTTATTGATTATGGGGTCCACATGACACGATGCCCAAGGAAGCTTTTGATCCATGATCAAAGTATGAGTTAACTTAAAAGAACATCAAGAAGGTCGAAATGACACCCCTAAAGAAGGACAAGCCTCACCATGCTCACAAGAGAATGTCTTTCAGAAGGAGAAGTCATCACTACATCAACAAGTTTTCATCAAGATGACGGAGAGGCTAGGGCCACCATGTGGTCCACATGTCCAACTAACATGCCAAAGGAGATTTGGCATATCAATCAAGAGAAGTTATCCACATCTTCAACTCTGGGATTGGACGACAATTCATCGCAGTAAACGGGACGGAGATAATTACCCACTCATCGGACTTCATAAATTAGGAAAGTCCTTGCCAATAGGTTAATTGGTAGTTATCTCATATTTGATTTCACAATTGAATATTTTAATTTCCCTTCAATCTTTGCATTTTCATTTAGCATATTTGAATTTTCCACACTTGCATGTTGGAGAGTTAAATTTCCAACCCTCATAAAAACTAAAATCTTGAATTAAGAAAAAAAATATTTGGATACAAACCTTGGGCATAACCACTTGAATTCATCTTCCTAATTCAAACCAAAAAATATTTCCTTCAAATATTCATTGCATTTGCAAGCTGCTTCAAGTTGGGCAAAACAATTTGACAAAGGGTACCACATGCTCTTTAGCTAACATAACCCATTTTCGAGTTGTTTTGTTTGTTCCTGATTTTAGTGCAACCAAGACGAAATTTGCAAAGAGGTTGGAAGGCACCATCAAGCGCATATCCCTCCATTGATCTCATTTTTAGTTCATGGTGGAGGAATGCTCAAGATGGTTGTCTAATGGAGGAACAAGATGAAGCTCATTCAACTCCAACCTCAACTTGGCAAGAGACATTGAACATAAAGGCTACACCAAAATCCATGGTCATGAGTTTCTCACACAAGGACCTTCAACCAAGACTACTCTTCAATTGAGGTACCAGTTCAAATTTTCCGTCGTTTGAATTGCATTAGGATTTAATGATTTTAGCTTACATTGGTAAGAAGGTTTACACCTTCTCATCATTCAATTCTTAAGCATCCTTATGAGAGTAAGTGTTGACATTACTCTTGTTGATTTTTCAAAAGGAATGTCACCTAGGAATAAATTTAAACGAGTACCTAGAATTTCATAAGCATTGCTAAAATTGACTTAGACATTTTCTGCCTAGGTAATGCTTATGGAATGACTTACTGGTTGAATTGGTATGTACAAACCTAGGAATAGTGATGTCCATAATTTTGATTTGAAACTCTTTCATGCATGGATCACTAAATTTCAAATTCCTAGGCAAGAAATAAAAAATTTTCAGGAGGATAAAATTGAGAATCTTGTTTGCCATGACCCAAATGATAAATATTTGCTCTTTTAAAAAATTATGACGTTTAGAAATTTTACAAGATGAAGGGATCCATATAGTGTATTTATATCTGTTGCATTGCTATGAGTAGGAGCTTTAGAAAATGTTCAACTTAATTTATCCATAGATCCCCACTCCCAGCAATGATTCATACATTGTTCATAGATACACTCGAAATCAGACCCAATGCATCTTTGGTCTTGTTCTTCCCCATGCGTAAAAATGAAGATTCGGTTACCTAACCTGAAAATTCATTTGTACAAGTATCTGGAGCTAACCATCCCTCTCTACCATAGAGAGGAAGTTTGCAGGAGTAAAATAACTACGCAGGCACATAAATATCTTATTGTTGGAAACCCTAGGAGGATTCCATTTCAATATCTCTTGGCCAAGGAGTAAATGAGGATGGTTGCTACCTATCGGAAAATAAGCATGAAGGTCAACCATAACTATACGAGGCTGGAGATTTGACATGGAAACCCTCTATGAGAAACAAATGGGCTGCTACGAATATGTGAGAGCATTATGCTCTCGACTATTCTAAGCACTCATTCAAGGTTAAGGGAATTTCCACCATCATTGGGTGTAAGTTATTTCTTTGTGGCTAAAAGGCGTGATGTACCTTAACCCAGGAATGACAAGATCACACTCAATGTATATTGGATGCAAGTTGTTCCTATGTGGCTAAATGGTATCTTATACCTTAGTCAAGGAACAACGGGTCACACTCAACCCATGTTGAGTCCATGTCATCCCTTTCTGGGTATCGGAATGTTGTACCATAGCCAACGAATAACAGGATCATACTCAATGTATGTTGGGTATATGTCACTCCTTTGTGTCTAAAGGTTATCATTAAACTTAGCCAAGGAATGACGGATCACACCCAATGCATGAGGGGTACAAGTTATCCCTTTATGGCAAGAAGGTATCATACACCTTACCGAAAGAATGACGGAACACACTCAATGTGTGTTGAGTGCACGTCATGCCTTTGTGCTAAGGGTTATCACTACTTTAGCCAAGGAATAACAAGGTACATACAACCTATGGAAACTTTGAAGTGTGGATGAGCGACATTGACAACACTATCCTCGACCACACTCATGAAACCCATGGAAGTCAATCTAACATCGACACTCAACCCTCCAATGTCAAAGACATGCTGCAACAAGGTTAGGCTGACCTCATGGCCTATAGCCGTCTTTATGGTTTCAAACCCTATCGCGGACCTTCAACAAGAACAAGCTTGGGGGAGGACCCCCACTTGAGGTAACTTGTATCACACCCTTGCATATTTGTTTTCCGTTCACCCATCATCCACCTTGCATATAAAAAAACTTAAAAAAAAGTAGAGTAGATTTGCTTTCAAAATAAAATAAAAGATGTGCGGTAAGAATGACTTGGAATTCACATAGATGAAATGATGAATAGTTGCTCCGTTTTAATTTTCCTAAGTCCCTAGTTTACAACTTACTACTCTCCAAAATATTGCCTTCATTGGCTAGAATTACTTTTTCCTTGATTTAGAAATTGTGAGTAGCAAAATCTTAATCCAACTCTAAGTTATTGTGAGATATGATATAGTGATAGGGCTGCTATTCCTAGTTTGAAGGTGAAACTTGGATTTCTGGAAAATTTCTAAAAAGATTTAAGATACTCTCATTTGATTGGAAGTACCTACCAAAACCGTATGATACAGTACATTGATAGACCTTATGCATATGCTACTTGTCTTCACATTGAGCTTTGTCAAACTAGTATAGACCTATGTGAGATTTCATCATTACCTTTTGAATTCAAGACTTCACGTGCACATGTTGTACTTCTATATCAGAAGTAAGCAAATTCCCATCATACCACCGTTCCACAATAAAAAGAGAAACTCCATACCATTCATGCTTAGTACTCTGCAAATTTATTGCATAAAAAGGGAGTAAAAGACATGGATACAGAAAAAAAAGAAGAAAATGCATGCTTACATCAAAAGCATGAGAAAAAAGAATGAAAAAAAATAGCCATGTTTCATATCTGCAAAATAGGAGAGTCCAATCTAAAAGGAGTCATCTCAAATATCCACAACCACCTCCATTCCATCACACATGCACAAGTCTTGAATCAAATAGTTTTGAATTGATTTCTCCTGAGGCTTGCTTTTTTGACTTAGAAATATTATGTGTTGCAAACATGCCTACTATATTCCCTACCAAGCTCCACATACAAGCCTTATTTAGTTGTAGGATGAGTGTAGGAACAATGCCTTGGTAAGGAAATATTCCACTACACACAAAGGAGAGACCGAGCGAATCAAATTTAGGAACTTAAAATCTAAATTGAACTCTCCAGAATTTGAGTGGAACATGATTTCTAGGGTATTTGTGCTCCATTTGTTGTTCTATCTTTCAACCACCCATGAATAGGAGATGGTATAAGCCCCATAATGAATTAAGATGGGTTAAGTACCATGCCAATATTTGCTATACTAGGTAGAGTATTTTCTTGTGCACATGGCACTTTTGAAAAGTAGAACATTGTAGCAACTCCTTATCATCAATCGAAAGTATTGACTTTGCTCGGGACTAGTGTTATCACAAAACAGTGGAACACTATCTAGATCAACCCCATAGTCCTTAAGTGTTTGAACAATCCAAAGAATTTGTGAGCAAGCACTTGCAGGAGCTACATATTCAGATTCGGCTGTGGATTGTGCAACTGAGTTTTGTTTTCTAGAGGACCAAGCAAAAAGTGAATTACCAAGAAAATGACAGGAACCGGAAGTACTTTCCCTATCAATCCTACAACTCCCAAAATCAGCATCAGAAAAAGCTTTCAAAGTAAAGGTTGAGGAAGAAGGAAGAAAAATGCCAAATTCTTGAGTTCTGTCTAAGTACCTGAGAATCCTTTTGATGGCTTGATGATGTGAAGCACGTGGAGAAGCTTGAAACCGTGCACAAAGACATACACTGAATTGTATGTCCGGTCTTGATGTTGTGAGGTACAAAAGTGATCCGATCATGCTTCTATATTTTTTTGATCCACGGGTTCACCATCTTCATCAACTTCAAGTGTTGATGTTGTTCCCATTGGTGTCCGAAGAGGCTTTCTTTTGTCCATGTTGAAGCGCTTGAGAAGGTCCCTTGTATACTTCGTTTGATGCACAAAGGTAGCTTCCTTAGTTTGCTTGATTTGCAGCCCCAAAAAGTAATTGAGTTCACCCATCATACTTATTTCAAATTCTAAACTCATCATTGCTGAAAACTTGGACACAAGATCATGAGAAGCACATCAAAGATAATATCATCCACATGCACTTGAACAAATAATGAGTCATTGCCATGCTTAATCACAAAAAGAGCTTTGTCAACCTTGACCATGGTAAACCCCTTTTCAAGTAATAATGTTTTTAACCTATCATAACATGCTCTAGGGGCCTGTTTGAGACCGTACAAGGCTTTGAACTGTTTGTAAACATGATTAGGAAAATATGGATTTTCAAACCCTGGTGGTTGCTTGACATAAATCTCCTCATCTATATAGCCATTAAGAAAAGCACTTTTAACATCCATTTGATATAACTTGAAACATTTAGATGCAGCAAAAGCTAACAAAATTCTTATTGCTTCTAATTTAGCAACAGGAGCAAAGTTTCATCAAAATCTAGACCTTCAATTTGTGTGAAACCTTGAGCAACCAACCTAGCCTTATTCCTAACCACAACCCCATCCTCACTTTGTTTATTTCTAAACACCTATTTAGTTCCAATTAAAGTGTGACCTTGAGGTGAAGGTACAAGTTTCCAAACATTATTTCTTTCAAAATTTTCTAACTCTTATTGCATGGTAATAATCCAAAATTCATTAGTGAGTGAATGTGATATATCTTTGGGTTCAAAATAAGCAAAAAAAGCAAAATGAGCGTGAGAGTTTTGATCGCAAAACCTGGACCGTGTGACTTGTTCGTGCAAGCTTCCAATTATTAGTTCTGGAGGATGACTTTTGAGAATTCGGAGGGGAGTAGACACTTCAAAAGCTTCTTCTTCTTCTTCATGTTCATTACAAATTGATGAGCTTGTGACTTGAGGACAATCTGGATCAGCAATGATGGTTGTCGGTGCTGGTTGAGAATCAACATCCGAAGCTGAACCAAAGTCATTAGTTGCTGAATTTTCGGGTAGAAGTTACACTTCTTCCTCATCTTCAACAAAAATGCTCTCCCCCTGCGGTTATGGATCCGGACCTACAATTTTTGAGCTAGTACCTGGGCTAGCTTCACTAAAAGATGCTTCACAGGTTTCCACAATTTTGTTAGTGTCAAGTAAAAGCACACGGTAGCCTCTAATACGAGATGGATAACCAAGAAACATGCCATCAATGGATCTAGGTTCAAATTTATCAAGATTACCATGCTTTTTAATAAATCATTTGCAACCAAAGACCCAAAAGTGTGTAACACTAGGCCTATGTCCAAACCAAAGCTCATATGGTGTTTTACCAAGCTTAGCACGTAAGAAAACACGATTTGAGACATAACAAGCGGTTGCAATTGCCTCAACCCAAAATTTTCTAGGAGTTTGATATTCATCAAGCATAGTCCTAGCCACCTCAACTAAGGTTTTGTTCTTTTTTTTTCTGCAACACCATATTGTTGAGGTACATATGGTGAAGAAAATTGATGATCTATTCCATTTTCAGCGCAAAAGTGATCAAAAGATTTATTTTTTAAATTCAGTTTCGTTATCACTTCTAATTGCTTTTAATGATACTGGGTGATCAATTGATAATCTAAGAAATAAAGTTCTAAAGTGACTAAAAGCTTCATTCTTAGATGCCAAAAAGTAAACCCAAGAGTATCCAGAATAATCATCCACAATCACAAGAACACACCATTTAGCTCCGAAGGATTTAACACGTGAAGGAACTACGGTGTCAAGGTGGAAAAGTTGACCCGGTTCAGTTGTCATGATCATTGTGAGAGAGTATGTGAACCTACAACCATCTTAGCATGTCTACAAGAAGAGCACACAATTTCTTTGTCCCCTTTAAGCTTAGGCATCCCACGTATGCAATCACAAGCACTAACACGTGTTAGATGATAAAAGCCTACGTGACCAAGTCTACGATGCCAAAAATGTAAGTCTTTTCAATCATTAGCAACCAGACACCTATGCTTAGAGGAAGACATATCAAAATCAGCTTTAAAAACTCTTCCAAACCAAGACATGTTAAAAATAAGCTCACTATTTGAATTTACAACTTTGTAGCAATTTTTAGTGAAAATAATTTCCAAATTTTCATCTAGCAAATGTGAAACAGAAAGCAAGTTGTATTTCAAAATTTTAACAAGTGCCACATCCTTCAAAGGTTAGTGATCATTTACTCTAACCGAACCTTTAGAAATTATAGGAGTTGAAGAATTATCAGCAAAAGTAACATTCTCTATACGTGACACAAAAGAGAGGGAGGAGAACCATTCTTTGTTACCGGTCATGTGGTGTGAGCAACCTGAATCCACAATCCAAATGTTCTCCTTCCTCAAGCGTGTAACCTACATAGAAGAACAATACATCGATGATTCAATACTGGGGTTTGTCAAAAGGCATTTAGGAATCCAGTACCAAGTCACACGAGTGCAACAGGAAAAACACGTAGAAGCTGAGATAAAACAACAGGTTTATGAGTCAAAGTTTGAGATTATTTGTTCTTAACTACTGACCTATAAGGTGTTACTTGTATAGCACAAAAATCAGTAGCTCCGGAGGAAAAAACAGAAGGTCTGTAGGTAAACAATGAATGTTTTTGACTCATAATAGCAGGTTGCATGTTCCTGACATTCGGTTTAGTATGTGCAGCAAATTTTGCCTTGAGATTTATAAGATCTATCTTGCATTCTTTCCTTTTTATGTTGTTTAGCTAGTCTATAACAAACATCTATAACACCATCTCTACCACAATAGGTACAATGAAATTTAACATTGTGTTCATGTCTAGATGAGCATGCAGTATGTTTATTTAAACCCGAACGTGACAACACTCCTGTAGATCTAAAAACCACCTCTTTTGGTTTAGGAACTGTTTTAATCAAACCACTTCATAATGACTTTACAATTTTAGGTGGATGTGCTTTAGCATGAGCATGAGAATCAAAATCTAAACCAGTTTTATCATTGCAAGATTTGGATGAATTCAGTAGCAAGTTTAGATTTTTGTTCCCAATACAAAACTTCTCTAGTGTCCTATTCATGTCATCAAGTTTCTTAGACAATTCTAGGCAGTTTTCACATGAAGTTTTTCCTTTTAATTTTCTATTAGAACAATATTTAACTTCAGGAGCATGTAAAGCATTGTTCAGTATTGAAATTTCATTCATAGCATATTTTAGTTTCTTTTCAAGATCATTACAGGTAGAACAATGCAAATCAATTGTAGAACAAGAAGCATCTTTTATGTTTCTGTCATTAAGTGTAGCAAGCTTTTTGTTCTTTTCAATCTCTAACTCAAGTTTATCAAGAGTGGAGCAGTGTGCACTTCTTAAGGAGGACAATTGTTCATATATTAAATCTCATGAGGAACAAGAATCATTACTAGGAATCAAGGTTTTCAAACGATTAATTTTAGATTCTAGTGACTCAATTTTAACAGCATTGTCCCTAAGCTTTTTGTCCTTTTTTCTTAACAATAACAGTCGCACGGGAAATAGTATCACACATTTCATCACAAGTAGGACATACCTCTTCGTTGTCATTGTTGTGTTCTGCATCCTCCATACTTGATCTTGATTTGTCCGCCATAAAACACAAGTTTGCCAGATCATCTTCATCTTCGTTGTCGGTGGTTGAATCCGGCAGATCTCCCGACACTACTATTGATAGTTCGTGGAGTTCATAGTTCGGTAGTGGGCGCGCAGAGATTCAAGAAGGTGAAGGCAAGTTGACACAGAGGTTTACGTGGTTCGGGCCGCCTGAGCATAATACCCTACTCCACGGGGTGTGTTGATGTTGTATTGAGCGATTGAGTATGTGTGAGAGCGTAAGTGTCTCGAGAGCTCAGAGAGAGAGTGTCCCCCTGTGTATCGTCGACCAGTCCTTTTATAGTACAAGGACCGGTCGGTACATAGTTAGCCTGGCCCGACAAGTGGTCCTGGCAGTTACTAATGTTTGATACACAATTAATAAGATTAATTACCCATAATAGCGTGGTAACGGGCCTTGACAGTGCCGTTACTGGTATTAAGGGCCTTCCGATCGGGTGTCATTAATATGGTATTAATGACACTTAATTGGGTCTTGAAGTCCTTGATTGTCCCTTGAAGGTCCGAGCCATTGGGGGTCCACCAGCCTGATTGTTGAAGTTGAAGGTCCGGTGGTTCGGACACGTGGCAGCTCTAGAGCTTACCATTGTGGACGGGTAGGTCCGGTGCTGTTAGACATGTGTCGGTACCGGAGCTTCCCTCTGTCTAGGGTTAGGTCCGGTGGTGCCATACTGGTATTCTGTCCGGATCTTTCCCGTGTGTGGGCAGTAGCTCCGGTCTTATGATACACGTGGCGGCCCTGGGACTAACCATGTCGGGGAAGCAGGTCTGGTTATGCCTGACATGTGGGGCTTTCGGAGGTCTTCAAATCTAGCAGATGGAGTTTCCTTGTGATCTTTGCAATCCCAAGGGGTATCCGGTACGTAGGGTACCGACAGTGGCCCCCTGGGCCCTCCTCTGGGAGAGACCTTTTGGATGAAGTCATTCTGTTGGAGGTGGGTCCATTCTTTGGTTTTTGAGCCGTGTCTTCAAGGGTCTTCGGATGTGCCATTGGCAGTAGTTTGCAGTTAAACCACCGCCGCGTGGCATATCCTGGAGGCAGCATGTGAGATCTTAGCGTGCGGATCTCACGCAATTGAAGGTCGCTGGTTCCCGATACGAAAATCGTATCGGTTCCGCACGCCCTATCAAGCTGCTGCCTTCGGGTTTCCCGCCTTTCATGATGACAACCGTTCGCCTGGGGTAAGGACCTCAACTTGATCGTCGGGGTGGCCCCGGGCCCCTTTGTCATTGGCAGGGTGAAGTTTTTGAATGGTATCGTCGGCTCCTTTGTGGTTTCCATCCAAGCGTTGCGGGGGCTTACTTAAGAAGGAAAGCATGCACTGTTTGGGGTTCTTTACGCCTTTCATTCGATCTTGCACTCAAACCCTCCAAACTTTCACTTGCTTTTCATCTCTTGCCTCGCTGTGCTGCGATGGAGTTGGGTCTTCGCCAGAGCCGGCTGAAGACTAACGGTGATTTGATGAAGGTCCGGGCCCTCATGGGGTGGTCCCCTGACTTCTTCAACCACCTGGTCCGCGCCGGCAAACTTCCTTTCATAAAGGAGCATGCCGGCGACATGGTGTACTTCTCCGAGTATGCCATGGTGGGTCTGATCCCACCTTTCTCCTCTTTCTTCTTGATGCTGCTAGACTTCTATGGTCTGCAGCTGTACCACCATGGCCCCACTCCATTCTTCTAGTGTCGATCTTTGTCCACTTCTGCGAGATGTTGGTGGGCATTCCCCCCTGCTTTGAGCTCTTTCGCACCTTCTTCACTGTCCAGAACACCGGCAAGAGTGACGAGTACCTTGGCTTCTATTATTTTGTGAAGCGCGAGAAGTGCTCGTACAAGTACCTACAGTCGTTCCCTTCTGGGAAGAGGGACGACTAGAAGAAGGATTGGATCGTCATCAGGGTGGAGGAGCATGAAAAGCTGGAGTTGCCCGAAGGCCTCCCCAACGTCGACACTGCAGTTTGGAGTGAAGCTCCGGTGTTATCAGACGCCTTCAACCCTGCTCTGACCAGGAACTGCCAGTGCGTGGAAGGAGGGGTGACTCCTCAGGCGGTGTTTTGCAACTTCCTGACCAACAGGTGGGCTCTGCTAAAGAAGAGGGAGAAGCTTGCTTGGGCCCTCAACAGTGTGCTCGACGACGACCGAATTGAGACCGGTTTGAAGTCCAACATGGAAGGTGCAACTTTGGAGTTTCATCTCAAGAAGTTCCAGCACGACATCGATTTCGAGGGTGATGACTTGACTCCTCCAGCGGCTTTTCTCCCTCTCAACATGGAGGCGGAGTTCAGCAGGGAGCTCCGGCGGACGAAGTCGGTGCTTGACAACCTTGGCGTTGTTGAGAGGATTTCGATCACCGGGTTGGTGATCTCCTGAGCTTCCGAGGGTGGTCCCCCTTCCATCCTAAAATAGAGAGTTGAAGTCGTGGGCAAGGGTAAAGAGTTGGTCGAGCCCTCGAGCTGCAAGAGGAAGCTGAAGCATGCCAACGGGAGGTCCGTCAGGCCTACTCCTTCCGCAGCGACTCCTTCTCCTCGGAGGGGAAGGTCTTCGTCGGTGGCAACTACTCCAACATCAGCATCTCCCCGGGGTGCTAGCTCTGGCCATGCGGCTCCAGTACCAGGGCCAGCTGAAGGCTTTGGGTCTGGAGGTCCTTCCCGATCGAGAGGGACCTCAACCCGAGTGACGCCGACAGCAGTAGCGAGCTCCAGGGAACCTTCTGGATCCACCACGCCAGTGGCGATAGGGTCTGGCTCCGAGCGTCCAGAAAAGAGGTTTCGTGCTAATTGGTGCAGAAGCCTTTCGAGGTAATTTTGATTTCTTACCTCAGTTGATTGTTTTTTGTTGTAACTGCATTTTGAGTGTCTTCGTCCTTCATTGACAGAGTGCCCAAGAAAGGGGTTGAAGCTCCGGTTCCTGCAGCAGCAGCTGAAGCTGTGTAGGCGGAAGCTCCGGCTCCAATTGTAGCGCCGCCCCAAGAGGTGGCCGAGGCTGCGACAGCTCCGGCGCCGGCTGTCGTGGTCTTGGACCTCGACTCATCCCCAGAAGCTCTCGTGGTAGCACCAGACCACGAGAATGAATATGTACCAGCGGCACCAGCCCCGGAGGTTGAAGCTCCGGCTTGGATGCTGAAATGATGGATGCTCCAGCCTCAGAGCTGGAGGTAGCTGCAATTCCGGTCCTAGAGCCGGATGTTGTCGAAGCCCCGGCAGTTGAGCTGGTGGTTTATGAAGTCCTGGCGATAGAGCCGGGTGTTGATGAAGTTCTGGCGCTTGAGCCGGCAGTCGAGGAAGTTCTGGCGGTAGAGCCGGTTGCTGCAGAAGCTCCAGCGGTAGAGCCGGTCGTGGAAGAAGTACTGGCGCCTAAGCCAGTTGTTGTAGAGGTGCTGGCGCTCGAGCTCACGATGGTCGAGGCATCAACACCGGAACCCACAGTGGGGGAGGCGCCAACATCGGAGCCGAACGTGGCTTCAGCTCCAGTGGAATCTTCTACTCCAGCCCGGGAAGCAGTGGTCCCGGAGGTGCCCGCACCTGAGCCAGGGTGCCAAGATGAAGCTGCCCCCCCCCCCCCCCCCCCCCCGCCTAAGGGGTCAGTTGTTGATGATCTGGCAGCGGGACCTTCGGAGCCACTTTCGGAGGTCGAAACTTCTACTGTAGGACCTTCCTTGGCGGTGGCGGCCAAGGCTATCCCTGAGGACGACCCTACTGTCGTGGAAGCTCAGGGGACCACTCTTGTAGAGTGGGACCCAATTTTTGTCACGGAGAACCCGCTGGAACCGGCGGAGATGACCCCGGCAGGTCCTGACCCGATCCCCCTGTCGTTGTCTCTTGACAACGCCTGCTCCATTCTTCATCGAGTCCAGCTGGCTTTCTACCACGACAGCAAGGCCCTCGAGGAGGAGCGCCAAACTCTTAGGAGGTGGCGCAACCGACTCCATTTCAAGACCAATCTGGCGCAGTCGAGGCTGGTTGACGACAAGGAGTGGGTGCAGAGGGAGAAGGTCCGCCTGGAATACTGGGGTAAGCTGCTGGATGAGAAGGCAAGCATGACGCGATCCCTCGAAAACTAGTCTCGGGCCATCTACGAGCAGGCCAAAGCTACTAATAGCGCAATGGATGATCGCCAGGAGAGGCTCGAAGCCATCCACGCTAGTCTCGTCAAGCGTCGGGAGGCTCTTGAGGCGTGGAAGAGAAAGCTCGAGGATGAAGAGCAAAAACTCCTGGAGCTGCGGGACGACATCGTGAAGAGGGAGGAAGAGCTCACTCAGAGGCTAACTCTAGGTGACAAGAGTCTCGAGGAGCGCACCAAGAAATTGGAGGAGCACTGCGAGAGAGAGGAGAAAAAGGCCTAAGAGCGAGGGCAGGAACTCCATAGGAGGGAGGACGCCGCTGCTGCCAGGGAGAAGAAAGTGCGGGGCAGGGAGAAGGACATGGTCGACTGGCGGAACAAGATCCACCTCCGAGAGGAAGAGCTCAGAAAACTCGAAAAGAAAGTTGCTGAAAAGATCTAGCAGAACGCCAAAGAGGTTGAGCGTCTTGCCCGTGAGAATTCGGAGCTTGCGGCGACAAGAAGATCCTTGGAGGAGATGCGAGGCTCGAGGACTGTGAAGTCCCAACAAGTTTGGGACTTCCTGGGCAAATTCAATGATGCGCTGACGCCTATGGGTTTTAGTCCCATGCGTCCGGATGATCCGGGGCCAGAGCTGGACCTGGCGTTGTAGGCATTGAGTTTGGCAGGCAACAAGCTCACCAATATGGGTGATGTCATCGCAGACCAGCTGGAGACTGAGGGAAAATCCCTGGCGAAGGACGTCGCAGAATTCGTGTTGACGTGCTACACACGCGGGGACCCTCAATTCCCCCTGGACCCAGTGCTTGAAGGCCCCATCGAAGGAGAGGGAGAAGCTGCCCAAGCCCGCATATCGGAGGCTGCCCGAAAGGTCGCCTCGTTCTTCCATAGGGTCTAGGACCATCTCTTTGTAGCTCCCACTTGTATCCTCTCTTATTTTTCTCCAATTTTGTAATCTCTTGTCTCCTGATGAATGAAATCCAAGTTTTTTTGTGAATTTCATTTTTTTCTTCATCACCTTTGTTGCACTTGGCCCCCTGGTAGATGTACACAATTTGATTCTGAACATGTAGCAAGGGGATGTAACAGTTGTTGAAGACTTGCGAGCTTCGAACTTGTAGAATGTGGTCCGAAGTATTCGATAGTGAAGCCCCCTTGAGGTTGTCGGAGCTTAGTGGCTCCGGCATTGACCATCGTTGGAGCTTAGTAGCTCTGGTAGTAGTCTCCATCAACGCGTAAAGCATCGACGGTTAGTCCTCTGGGGTGTCGGACCTTGGTGGCTGCGGCAGTGACCTCTGTCAACACGTGGTGTGTCGACAGCAGACTCCACTATAGAGTCTTTCCACCATCTTTTATTCACGTTGACGGCTTGCCCCCTAGCTTTACCAGAGCTGAGTAGCTCCAGCGACGCTCGACATGAATGTTTGAACATCGACCACAAGCCGCCTAGAGGAGGATGTCAGAGCCTTGGCAGCTCCGGCTTCATTCACCATCATTATGAAATATTTATTTTTCCTGCACAGGAGGTGCTCAATGTTTCATGGATTTGGGAGAGGTGTCCCATCCTCGGTTGCCAAGCGAACGCATCCTGGACGGGATACTTTGATCACTCAGAAGGGTCCTTCCCAGCTAGGAGAGAGTTTGTTTAACCCTTCCCTGGATTGTATTCTCCGTAGCACCAGCTCGCCTTCCTCGAGTTGTCGGCTGTGAACATGCCGTTGGTGATAGTGCCGAAGGGCTTGGCGGTATCGGGCATTCCGAATAGCTGCTCGTCACCTTCCTTCTTCAAGGAGGTCAAGGTCTTCACGCCGGAGCTGGTCCTACGTGGCTTCGTCGAAGGTTCGGACCCGGAGCGACCCCGAGGTGATTTCTAGAGGAAGGACTGCTTCAGCTCCGTACACTAGGAAGAAGGGTGTCTCTCCAGTTGACCGGTTTGGAGTTGTCTGTTGGCCCATAGAGTGGGAGAAAGCTCTTCGATACAGTTGGCTCCATGTTTTTCTAGGCGCTCATAAGTGTGTGTCTTGAGTCCTTTCAGGATTTCTGCATTTGGTCTCTCGGCTTGGCCATTGCTTGCAGGGTGAGCTACGGAAACGTAGCTCACTTGGATGTCGAGGTCTTTGCAGTATCCTTGGAAAGCAGAGCTTGTGAATTGGGTCCCATTATCTTTTATAATTTTGTTCGGGACTCCAAATCTACACACGATGGACTGCAAGAAGTTGATAGTTGATTGCTTGTTTATTGTCACAACTGGAGTTGCAACTGGCCATTTGGTGAATTTGTCAATGGCAACACACAGGAACTTGTAACCTCCGACGGCTCTTGGGAAAGGTCCCAAGATGTCCATCCCCCACACAGCGAAAGGCCATGTAGGAGGTATCATTTGTAGAGGCTGAGCCAGTGTGTGAATTTTTTCTGCATGAAACTGGCATGCTTCACATTTCTTCACCAGCTCAGTTGCATCCTGGAGCGCTGTAGGCCAGTAGAAGCCATGCTGGAAGGCTTTACCAACTAGCGTGCGGGAAGACGCGTGGTTCCCACACTCGCCTCTATGGATTTCTGCGAGGAGCTCACAGCCTTTTTCCTTTATGATGCACTGCATTAGGACGCTGTTGGCACCGCGCCGGTAGAGATCCCCTTCTAGCCACATGTATCTTTTAGCCAATCTGACTATTCGGCAGCAGATACATCATCGTCAGGAAGGATATTGTCTTTCAAGTAGCTCCAGATCTCCGAGATCCATGCATCGGAGCTTGCTTGAGCATTTTAGTATTGCGTGTTGGGTTGCTCAGAGCTTCCGGCAGCACCTACGACCCTTGATGGCTGCCATGGTAATAGGGCCATCAGGACCGCCAGCTTCGGAATGCTGGTCTCGCCCCCTTTGCTCAGTTCAGCGGGCTGAGCTGTGGGTTTTGACAATCTCCGGACGAAAGTTCCGTGAGGAGCTGGAGCTCCGGTTGACGTTTTCGTCGAGAGTTCGTCAGCTTCAGCGTTATGGATACGCTGGACATGGTGGAGGTCCAGGACTTCAAAGTCCTTTTGAAGCGTCTGGACTTCAAGGAGATAAGCACCTATTTGGGGATTATTGCAGGAGCATTCACCCTTCACCTGTTAATGATGAGCTGGGAATCTCCCTTGAACAACAGCTTCTTAACACCGCTTACATTGCCACCTTTAATCCGTAAATGAGTGCTTCATACTCCGCCATGTTGTTGGTTGCCTTGAAGTCAAGGTGGACCAAGTATTTTACCTTCTCCCCGGTTGGAGCAAGGAGAAGGACTCCAGCTCTGACCCCCTGCTTTTGCATAGAGCTGTCGAAGTAGGGAGTCCAGTGAGGCTCAGTGAAGACCGGAGCCTTGAGCTCCGGCTTCTGCTCACTAGGGCCCCCAGGGTTTGATGGAGAGGGGGTCCATTCTGCCACGAAGTCCGCCAATGCTTGACTCTTGATCGCTTGTCTTGGGATGAATTCAAGATAGAATTGGGCCAATTCCGCTGCCCACTTTGCAATGTTCCGAGTGAAATTGGGATTATGCAAGATCGCACACAGTGGATAAGAGGTCACCACTGAGATCTTATGAGCTTCGAAGTAATGGCGAAGCTTCCTGGAGGCGATAAGAACTGCATAGAGCAGCTTATACACCTCTAGGTATCGAGTCTTGGCATCATGGAGTACTTCGGTGATGAAGTACACTGGGTGTTGGACTGTACGGACCCTCCCAGAGGGGCCCGGAGCTTCCTCCTCATCGACCCGGATCCTCCCGGAGGGGTCCGGACCTTCTTCGGGGACTTTCGGGTCCTTGCTAAAGGAACCCGGAGCTTCTTCTGTAGTGACCCGAACCCTCCCGGAGGGGTCCGAATCCTCTTGTTCGACAAGAGTAACTCCTTGTAGATCCAAGTCTGGGGGCTAGGACCCAGACTCGCCTTCAGGAACCTCCTGACCCTCCCAGAGGGGTCTAGATTCCTTAGCTTGTAAAGGTTCTGGTCTCTCCGCAACCAGGACCACGCTGACAACTTCGTCAGTTTCCAAAATGTAAAGCAATAGAGGCTCACTAGGGTTCGGAGCTACCAAGGTTGGTAGAGTGGTGAGCAGCTGCTTTAGCTCCTGGAACGCCTTTTCTGCTTCTTCAGACCATTGGAATGGTACAGTCTTCCTCAATAGCTTGAAGAAGGGTAGTGCCCGTTCCGCCAGTCTTGAGATGAACCGGCTGAGGGCGGCTAGACATCCAGTCAGCTTCTAGACGTCCTTGATGTGGGCTGGTGGCCGCATATCTTCAATAGCTTTAATCTTTGCCAGATTCGCCTCTATGCCTCGGTGGTTCACAAAGATTCCAAGAAGCTTTCTGGAGCTGACCCCGAAGACACACTTGTCTGGGTTCAGCTTTGTGCGGGTGACTCGCAGCTTGTCGAAGACAGCTTGTAAGGTGTCAAGAAGTGACTCCTTGTCCTTCATTTTGATGACGATGTCATCAACAAACACTTCCACTACGTCTCTGATGAGCTCCCCAAATGTTTTGTACATAGCTCGTACAAATGTTAAGGTTGCATTCTTGAGATCAAATGGCATGGCAGTGTAACAATACAATCCATCTACTGTGATAAATGAAGTATGTTCTTCATATTCCCTAGGCATTCTGATTTGATGGTATCCAGAATATGCATCTAGGAAACATAGAAATTCACACCCGGAGGTGGAATCCACTATCTGATCTATTATAGGTAGTGGGAATGGATCTTTTGTACATGCCTTATTTAGTGTTGTGTAGTCTATACACATCCGAAGCTTCCCGCCAGCCTTGGGTACAACGACTGGGTTTGCCAGCCATTTTTGATGGAAGACTTCTCGGATGAATCCAGCTTCGAGCAATTTCTTCACTTCTTGTCGTATGAAGTTCTGTCGCTCTACTGATTGCTTCCGAGGCTTCTGATGTACAGGCCGAGCGTCAGGATAGATCTTCAGATTATGCTCAATCACTTCCCTAGGGATCCCAGGCATTTGCGACGGTTGCCAGGCAAACACGTCAATGTTAGCCCGGAGGAAAGTGATGAGCGCGAGTTCCTATTTGTCATTCAGACCTCCCGATATACGGGTGGTCTGAGCGGCATCGGAACCGATTTGGACGACTTTGACAAGAATGTTGGTGTCGCCACTTGGTTGCACGCGAGGTGCGGAGGTTGAGCCTCGTTGACGAATGCTTGGGAGTTTCGGAGCTTGTTCCTGCCTGGACTCTTCCTCCTGTGCTGTAGCAAGCGCATGAAGTTCTTCCAAAGCAGTCACTCCGGTAGTGCGGTCTCCGCAGATCCAGAGAACACCAGCTGGTGTTGGCATCTTCAACACCAAATAGCCGTAATGAGCAGCAGCCTTGAACTTGTACAGGGCTGGCCTGCCAAAAATGGCGTTGAAGGGTAAGTTGATCTGAGCAACGTCAAAGACCAACTTCTCAGTGCGATAATCTCCTGAGTCCCGAAGGTCACGGGGAGAGTAATGGCACCAAGTGGGGTTATGGCCCTCGGACCTACTCCGGAGAACGGTCTGTAGGGGCGAAGGTCTGAATGTCGGAGCTGAAGCTTGACGAAAGCTTCGAAGCCCGAACCTCCGTCCACCATTACATGGTGGAGTTGGATGTTGTTGATGGTCGGAGATACCATCAATGGGAGTTGACCATCTCCAATCATGTTCTAAGGGCAGTCCGACGCGCCGAAAGTCATGGCGGTATCCATCAACTTCCGTGCGGCTCCGCCCTGGCGGTGGGAGCTACCGAAGCCATCTCCTGCCGCATGGTCTTGACGTCACGGCGGGAGGTGATGTCCCACGAACCACCAAAGATGGTGTTCATGGTTTTTTGACGTTCATTGTCGGAGACGTCGGAATCATCGTCGATGGAGGTGTATACAACCTTCAGGACCTTTTTAGGGTCCTGAAAACCTAACTCCTCTCCAGCTGGAGCTTCGTCGACTTTTTGTTTTCATTCCCTTTGTCAGAAAAGAACTTCTTCCCGGCGCTTGTTGTAGCGCTCGGCAAGGTTCTGGACCTCTCGGCAGTCTTCCAAGTTGTGGTTGTTCGACTTATGGATAGGAAACCACATCTTGGGGTTGCTACCGTCTTCCGATGAAGGTCGAGGTCGTTTCTCGGGGCGTGGCCCCCAGCCACTCAGAGCTGCAGCAGTAGGTGTGCCAGCCGATGGCTTTTTCTTGCCGTTGGACTTTTTCTTCTTTTTTCCACTCCCGGAGGTAGTGGCCTCGCCCTTGGAGGATTTTTTGTTATCCTCCGGAGGTGGTTTGGAGTGCATTTTACGGCCCTCCGCAGCTTTTGCGCACCTGTCAGCCAAGCTAAAGAGCTCTGTGACGCTGGTGATCTCCTTGGTCGCCAACTTCTCCAACATCTTCTTGTCCCGTACATCCTGTCTAAATGCCACAATAACAGAGGCGCTAGAGATAGAAGGAATAGTGTTTTGTACCTGGGAGAACCTCTGGATGAAGGAACGCAGGGATTCTCCCCCCTTCTGCGTTACAGCAAAAAGGTCCAGTTCAGTTCCTGGTCGGGTGTATGAACTCCCGAAATTGGGGGCTAACTGTTGGCACAGTTCCGTCCAACTATTGATGGAGTTGGGCGGGAGGCTCATGAACCAGGACCTGGCGGTCCCAGTTAAAGCCATTGGGAAGTAGTTGGCCATTACGGCCTCGTTACCTCTGGCTGCAAGGATTGCAGTGGAGTAAATCTAAAGAAACTCAGCGGGATTGACAGTCCTGTCAAATTTCTCTGGCAGGTGAGGCCGGAACTTTTGTGGCCACCTGACGATGCGTAGGTGCATGACCAGAGCAGAACAGCCTTCTCCTACTCCCTCTGGAGCAAGACTGTCTCGAGCCTCTCGCCTTTCGTGAGCATGCTCGATATGGACGCGACCGTCCTATTGACATTGACGGCGATCAAGCTCCGCCTGGAGGTCGTGAGTTGAAAGCCTCGTTACTGTATGAGTGCGTCGCGCCCCGGAAGGCAGTGATGTCGCTTGTTGGGACGCAGCACGCCTCCTATTTTGGGAAGCGTGCGGACCAAGTCTGTCCGACAAAGTCCGATGTTGCGATGGGGCCCGCCCCGAGGGCGGAGGACCTTGGTTACGGATGCGATCGGCTGCTGCTGCAACCAAGTGTTCCACATCAGCCCTCCACTGCTCCATTGCACCCTGGGATGCACCCGGAGGTGGTGGGCATTGGAGAAGGGCACGCGCTGCATGGAGCGCGTGTTCGGGGTTTTTGTTATTCGCCGATGCCGTAACAGATGCGGATGCTCCGTCCTATTGTCTAGCTTGATTTGCTGGTGCAGGCGGTGGCGGCGGTGGCATGACTCCTGCTGGAGCCATGGCACCCGCTGGTTGCTGCATGTTGGAGGGGTTGCTCCAGCAGGTTGCGCAGCGGGGTTGCTGTTGGACGATCCAGCAGCTGAGTTCACCATTCTTGAAATCTCGGGCGCCCCACACCAGGCGCGCCAACTGTCGATGGTTGAATTCGGCAGATCTTCCAACACTACTGTTGGTAGTTCATGGAGTTCGTAGTTTGCTAGTGGGCGCACAGAGATTCAAGAAGGTGAAGGCAAGTTGACATAGAGGTTTACGTGGTTCGGGCCGCCTGAGCGTAATACCCTACTCCATGGGGTGTATTGATGTTGTATTGAGCGATTGAGTATGTGTAAGAGCGTAAGTGTCTCGAGAGCTCAGAGAGAGAGTGTCCCCCTGTGTATCATCGACCAATCCTTTTATAGTACAAGGACCGGTCGGTACACAGTTAGCCTGGCCCGGCAAGTAGCCCTAGCGGTTACTAATGTGTGATCACAATTAATAAGATTAATTACCCTTAATAGCTTGGTAACGGGCCTTGACAGTGCCGTTACTGGTATTAAGGGCCTTCTGATCGTGTGTCATTAATATGGTATTAATGACACTTAATCGGGTCTTGAAGTCCTTGATTGTCCCTTAAAGGTCCAAGCCGTTTGGGGTCCACCAGCCTGATTGTTGAAGTTGAAGGTCTGGCGGTTCGGAAATGTGGCAGCTCTGGAGCTTACCATCGTGGACAGGTAGGTCGGGTGTTGTTAGACACGTGTCGGTACCGGAGCTTACCTCTGTCTGGGGTTAGGTCTGGGGGTGCCATACTGGTATTCCGTCCGGAGCTTTCCCGTGTGTGGGCGGTAGCTCTGGTCTTATGATACACGTGGCGGCCCTGGGACTAACCATGTCGGGGAAGCAGGTCCGGTTACGCCTGATATGTGGGGCCTTCGGAGGTCTTCAAATCTGGTAGATGGAGTTTCCTTGTGATCTTTGCAATCCCAAGATTTATCTGGTACGTAGGGTACCGACATTTGTCACTTCCAATGTCTACATCACTCGAGCCAAGTTCTTGAAGTGCAGTGATGAAACTGTTTATCAGTTTGCGTCCTATAAAACTCTTCTTTTTCTTGTTGCTGTTGCCAAAAGAGGACTTGACTTTATTCAGCTTTTCATCACGGGTAGAAGGACCTGAAAGGTTAGGGCAATCTGTACGAAAATGTCCCATCTTACCACATTCAAAGCATCATTGAGGTCCGGAGCTTCCTCTCCTTCTAGTTCGCACATTTTGCAATGCTTTTGAGAACCAAGTAGAGATAAGTGCTAGCTCCTCTTCTGGAAATTATTCAATCTGTTCCAGGGTTAGTGAAGACAGCAAAGCAAGTGTATTGCTAATTGAAGATTGGCCGGAGCTAGACATATCACGTTGGGAAACAAATGCAAGAGACTTGTTGGGGTTCTTACGTGAGATTATATCAATTTCATGAGTTTTCAATTTAGAACATAGCACATCTAATGTAAGTGTACTCATAATAGTAGATTCACGAATAGATGTGACCTCCATCTCCCAAATTGAAATGTCTAATGCACTTAACAATTGCCTAACATTTTTAGAATATGAAAAATTAACATTGACACTACGCAAGTTGATAAAAAATTTATTAAAGCGAGCAAAAAAGTCATCAATGGACTCACCAGGTTGCATCTCGAAGTGCATGTATTCTTTCTTGAACATATCTTGCTTTACCTCCTTGATCATGTCGGATCCTTCGTGGTAGTCACAAAGTGCTCTCCACACATCGTACGTTGATCGGAGGTGTGCAAGACGGTCGAAGTCGCTCTGAGTTAGTCCTTGGATTATCAAGTTGCGGGATTTGTTGTTGTTATCGACATCTCTTAAGTTTGTAGCCGTGACTTGATCGTTCGGCGGCACGTCATAAGGATTGTACACTTTTCCCCATATTGCGAAGCCTTGCGCTGGAGAAAAGCTTCCATGCGTGCCTTCCAAACCTGAAAATCAATACCAACATACACATAAGGTTTTGCCGAGTATTTCTCCATGAGGATTAGTCAAAAGCACGTGCAAACACAAAGATTAGAGCACCATGGCTGTGATACCAATTTTAGTATTGAATAGCATGTCTAAAGCTACTAGAGGGGGTGAATGGTAGATTAAAACTTTTCATCGAAAGCAACGAAAATACCCCTCGGCAGAAAACCGATCTGTTAAAGAAACATTGTGTGCGACTAATCTAAACGTGTTAAACTGTAACAAAACTAGTATAGATTGTAGATAATCAAGTCACTAAGATGTCACAGCAAGAATAACAAAAATCCGTCGAGAGAAACTCAAGTTATGATCGAAGATCGAACAAAGGTCAATCTGTCCTACCCGAGAAAAACAGTTCTAGAACTCTGCAAAGAAACTCGTGTAGATCAGAAACCACAAATCCAATGACCGTGAAATTTTCATAGATGATAGAAAATTAAGTTGTGAAGACAACCCAAGAAGAATCACATCAATCGGATCTGTAAAACTCGAGTTATGATAAAACCATCGAAGCAAGGTAGTGCTATGCAGAAACTCGACGAGAAAGACTTGAAGAAAACAAGTCGGACGAACAAGACACAAAAGATCCTTTAGACTATGAATTTTATTGATCAAAACTTACAAGGAACAGCACCAAAGTCGTGTCCCACGAGCTCTAGCATCCCTTTCTTATATAACGAGCCCTTAGGCCAACCTAAACCTAACTAGGACTCTAATCCTACTCAATTTACGAATCGAAACTTTCCATAGCTGATCAAGACTCTTCTATACGCAGATAAAAGCAATATTAAGACTTCCAAACACCTTAGAAATGTATCACACATTCCTAAACAACTCAACTTCATGACCCACACGAAATCCTATCATAACCACTCAAAACATTCCATATTTGAGTCAAACACGACTCAGCCGCAGCCTGAGTCCATAACCTAGTCGGTTGGACCTTTCCGACCAATTCTTTATGTCCACATCTCTTCATAACACCTCGGAACCATGTATCCACCTCCATGCACTCCTTGCAACCGTGCAAACATCTTCCAACGATGTCCACAATATCTTCATATGCATTGTTCTTGATTCAAACATGTTGCGCAACCTCCCGATCAACTCAACCATAATTCCTCGCGAACTTGGTTGTTGAACCTCATATTCTCCCTAAGACTAGTTCACTGGATCCCGTCACTAGCCATGCCTTGAACTCAAGCAACACCTGCACATGAATAAACAACCAATACTTCTGAGCACAAGTCCTCGACTTGACTCTTGTTAGTTCTAATAACCAACACACCTTATGTGAGAACCTCACATAAGTATGTTGCAAACCTTAGTAAAAAGATATCAACCATAACCACCTAAACACACCAGAAACTTAGTAAAAGAAAACTAAGCAAACTTTTCACAATCCAAAAAGAAAGTTTGAAACATTGCAAATTAAAAGCAGAACTACTGCGATCAAGCTCTGAACCTTACCAAGGGAAACCGGACATTGAATCGGAGCTTACCAAACCTAACAGGATCTAGCGCTGAAACTTACCAAAGCTAGCAGGACCTAGCGCCGGAGCTAACCAAAGCTAGTCGGACCTAGCGTTGGAGCTTACCAAAGCTACTCGGACCTAGAGCCGGAGCTAACCAAAGCTTGTCGAACCTAGACAAAGAAGTCGGACCTTACGTCGAACCTTGCTAGAGCTACACAAAAAAATCCAGACCTATCATCGGACCTTGCTGGAGCTCGTACCTAGAGTCAGACCTTGATGATAAAGATGTTTTGGTAGTATTCAAAACTTTTATCGCCATAGACAATGTATTCAGCACACATAGGTCTCACATACGATACCCTAGATAAAGTTCCTATGTCCAGGTGGCAGACTTCGAAGGGGATACGCATCCCGTAGTATCGGATCTGCCTCCCTTCATAGGGTGGCTCAGGTGCTGCCACGTGTCCAGAAGAGCCGAACCTGCCTCCCTCGTTTGGGTAGCTCGAGTGCTGCCACGTGTCCTATAGGGCCAAACCTGCCTCTCTCCTCAGGGAAGCTCCAGCACTGCCACGTGTCCAGTAGCACCCGACCTATCCCCTAGTAAAGGGAAGCTCCAGAGCTTCCATGTGTCAATACCCGGACCTAAGTCTGGAACGGGAAGACAGCGGGATATCCAGTGCCGCGCACATTCAAGGGCTATTAATTTGCCGTTACAAGATTTGGTTAATGTGTCATTAATGCTATATTAATGATGCATAATCAGAAGACTGTCAAGACTGGTAACACTGCTATTAAGGCACGTTATCACGCTATTAGCTACCCTTAACACTATAGATCGTGTATAGGGTAGTGATTACCATCAGGGCCACCTGTTGGGCCAGACACACTTTAACAGCCAGTCCTTGGCATATAAAAGGACTGCGCTGCATGGTGGAAGGACAACTAAGCTGATACACCTCGAAGCTCATCCACACTCATACAGTCAACACACCCCCCGTGGAGCAGGGATTATGCTCAGGCGGCCCGAACCACGTAAAACTCTCAGTGTTCACCTCTTGGTTTTGATCTTGACTCGTGCCCCCAACCGAATACGAACCTCCGCGGACTACTTCTTTTTGCTAAGGGTTATCACTACTTTAGCCAAGGAATAACAAGGTACATCCAACCTATGGAAACTTTGAAGTGTGGATGAGCGACATCGACAACACTATCCTCGACCACACTCATGAAACCCATGGAAGTCAATCTAACATCGACACTCAACCCTCCAATGTCAAAGCCATGCTGCAACAAGGTTAGGCTGACCTCATGGCCTATAGTCGTCTTTATGGTTTCAAACCCTATCGCGGACCTTTCACAAGAACAAGCTTGGGGGAGGACCCCCACTTGAGGTAACTTGTATCACACCCTTGCATATTTGTTTTCCATTCACCCATCATCCACCTTGCATATAAAAAATTTAAAAAAAAGTAGAGTAGATTTGCTTTCAAAATAAAATAAAAGATGTGCGGTAAGAATGACATGGAATTCAAATAGATGAAATGATGAATAGTTGCTCCGTTTTAATTTTCCTAAGTCCCTAGTTTACAACTTACTACTCTCCAAAATATTGCCTTCATTGGCTAGAATTAGTTTTTCCTTGATTTATAAATTGTGAGTAGCAAAATCTTAATCCAACTCTAAGTTATTGTGAGATATGATATAGTGATAGGGCTGCTATTCCTAGTTTGAAGGTGAAACTTGGATTTCTGGAAAATTTCTAAAAAGATTTAGGATACTCTCATTTGATTGGAAGTACCTACCAAAACCGTATGATACAGTACATTGATAGACCTTATGCATATGCTACTTGTCTTCACATTGAGCTTTGTCAAACTAGTATAGACCTATGTGAGATTTCATCATTACCTTTTGAATTCAAGACTTCACGTGCACATGTTGTACTTCTATATCAGAAGTAAGCAAATTCCCATCATACCACTGTTCCACAATAAAAAGAGAAACTCCATACCATTCATGCTTAGTACTCTCCAAATTTATTGCATAAAAAGGGAGTAAAAGACATGGATACGGAAAAAAGAAGAAAATGCATGCTTACATCAAAAGCATGAGAGAAAAGAATGAAAAAATAGCCATGTTTCATATCTGCAAAATAAGAGAGTCCACTCTAAAAGGAGTCATCTCAAATATCCACAACCACCTCCATTCCATCACACATGCACAAGTCTTGAATCAAATAGTTTTGAATTGATTTCTCCTGAGGCTTGCTTTTTTGACTTAGAAATATTATGTGTTGCAAACATGCCTACTATATTCCCTACCAAGCTCCACATACAAGCCTTATTTAGTTATAGGATGAGTGTAGGAACAATGCCTTGGTAAGGAAATATTCCACTACACACAAAGGAGAGACCGAGAGAATCAAATTGAGGAACTTAAAATCTAAATTGAACTCTCCAGAATTTGAGTGGAACTTGATTTCTAGGGTATTTGTGCTCCATTTGCTGTTCTATCTTTCAACCACACATGAATAGGAGATGGCATAAGCCCCATAATGACTTAAGATGGGTTAAGTACCATGCCAATATTTGCTATACTAGGTAGAGTATTTTCTTGTGCACATGGCACTTTTGAAAAGTAGAACATTGTAGCAACTCCTTATCATCAATCTAAAGTATTGACTTTGCTCGGGACTAGTGTTATCACAAAACAGTGGAACACTATTTAGATCAACCCCATAGTCCTTAAGTGTTTGAACAATCCAAAGAATTTGTGAGCAAGCACTAGCAGCAGCTACATATTCAGATTCGGCTTTGGATTGTGCAACTGAGTTTTGTTTTCTAGAGGACCAAGCAAAAAGTGAATTACCAAGAAAATGACAGGAACCGGAAGTACTTTCCCTATCAATCCTACGACCCCCAAAATCAGCATCAGAAAAAGCTTTCAAAGTAACGGTTGAGGAAGAAGGAAGAAAAATGCCAAATTCTTGAGTTTTCAATTTAGAACATAGCACATCTAATGTAAGTGTACTCATAATAGTAGATTCACGAATAGATGTGACCTCCACCTCCCAAATTGACATGTCTAATGCACTTAACAATTGCCTAATATTTTTAGCATATGAAAAATTAACATTGACACTACGCAAGTTGATAAAAAATTTATTAAAGCGAGCAAAAAAGTCATCAATGGACTCACCAGGTTGCATATCGAAGTGCATGTATTCTTTCTTGAACATATCTTGCTTTACCTCCTTGATCGTGTTGGATCCTTCGTGGTAGTCACAAAGTGCTCTCCACACATCGTACGTTGATCGGAGGTGTGCAACACGGTCGAAGTCGCTCTGAGTTAGTCCTTGGATTATCAAGTTGCGGGCTTTGTTGTTGTTATCGACATCTCTTAAGTTTGTAGCCGTGACTTGATCGTTCGGTGGCACGTCGTAAGGATTGTACACTTTTCCCCATATTGCGAAGCCTTGCGCTGGATAAAAGCTTCCATGCGTGCCTTCCAAACCTGAAAATCAATACCAACAAACACATAAGGTTTTGCCGAGTATTTCTCCATGAGGATTAGTCAAAAGCACGTGCAAACACAAAGATTAGAGCACCATGGCTGTGATACCAATTTTAGTATTTAATAGCATGTCTAAAGCTACTAGAGGGGGTGAATGGTAGATTAAAACTTTTCATCGGAAGCAACGAAAACACCCCTCGGCAGAAAACCGATCTGTTAAAGAAACATTGTGTGCGACTAATATAAACGTGTTAAACTGTAAAAAAACTAGTATATATTGTAGATAATCAAGTCACTAAGATGTCACAGCAAGAATAACAAAAATCCATCGAGAGAAACTCAAGTTATGATCGAAGATCGAACAAAGGTCAATCTGTCCTACCCGAGAAAAACAGTTCTAGAACTCTGCAAAGAAACTCGTGTAGATCAGAAACCACAAATCAAATGACCGTGAAATTTTAATAGATGATAGAAAATTAAGTTGTGAAGACAACCCAAGAAGAATCACATCAATCGGATCTGTAAAACTCAAGTTATGATAAAATCATCAAAGCAAGATAGTGTTGTGCAGAAACTCGACAAGAAAGACTTGAAGAAAACAAGTCGGACGAACAAGACACAAAAGATCCTTTAGACTATGAATTTTATTGATCAAAACTTACAAGGAACAGCACCAAAGTCGTGTACCACGAGCTCTAGCATCCCTTGCTTATATAATGAGCCCTTAGGCCAACCTAAACCTAACTAGGACTCTAATCCTACTCAATTCACGAATCGAAACTTTCCATAGCTGATCAAGACTCTTCTATACGCGGATAAAAGCAATATTAAGACTTCCAAACACCTTAGAAATGTATCACATATTCCTAAACAACTCAACTTCATGACCCACACGAAACCCTATCATAACCGACTCAAAACATTCCATATTTGAGTCAAACACGACTCAGCCGCAACCTGAGTCCATAACCTAGTCGGTTGGACCTTTCCGACCAATTCTTTATGTCCACATCTCTTCATAACACCTCGGAACCATGTAGCCACGTCCATGCACTCCTTGCAACCGTGCAAACATCTTCCAACGATATCCACAATATCTTCATATGCATTGTTCTTGATTCAAACATGTTGCGCAACCTCCCGATCAACTCAACCATAATTCCTCGCGAACGTGGTTGTTGAACCTCATATTCTCCCTGAGACTAGTTCACTGGATCCCGTCACTAGCCATGCCTTGAACTCAAGCAACACCTGCACATGAATAAACAACCAATACTTCCGAGCACAAGTCCTCAACTTGACTCTTGTTAGTTCTAATAACCAACACACCTTATGTGAGAACCTCACATAAGTATGTTGCAAACCTTAGTAAAAAGATATCAACCATACCCACCTAAACACACCAGAAACTTAGTAAAAGAAAACTAAGCAAACTTTTCACAATCCAAAAAGCAAGTTTGAAACATTGCAAATTAAAAGCAGAACTACTGCGATCAAGCTCTGAACCTTACCATGGGAAACCGGACATTGAACCGGAGCTTACCAAACCTAACAGGATCTAGCGCTGAAACTTACCAAAGCTAGCAGGACCTAGCACCGGAGCTAACCAAAGCTAGTCGGACCTAGCGTTGGAGCTTACCAAAGCTACTCGGACCTAGAGCTGGAGCTAACCAAAGCTTGTCGAACCTAGACAAAGAAGTCGGACCTTACGTCGAACCTTGCTAGATCTACACAAAAAAATCCAGACCTATCATCAGACCTTGCTGGAGCTCGGACCTAGAGTCAGACCTTGATGATAAAGATGTTTTGGTAGTATTCAAAACTTTTATCGCCATAGCCAATGTATTCAGCACACATAGGTCTCACATACGATACCCTAGATAAAGTTCCTATGTCCAGGTGGCAGACTTCGAAGGGGATACGCATCCCGTAGTATCGGATCTGCCTCCCTTCATAGGGTTGCTCAGGTGCTGCCACGTGTCCAGAAGAGCCGAACCTGCCTCCCTCGTTTGGGTAGCTCGAGTGCTGCCACGTGTCCTATAGGGCCAAACCTGCCTCTCTCCCCAGGGAAGCTCCAGCACGACCACGTGTCCAATAGCACCCGACCTATCCCATAGTAAAGGGAAGCTCCAGAGCTTCCATGTGTCAATACCCGGACCTAAGTCTAGAACGGGAAGACAGCGGGATATCCAATGCCGCGCACATTCAAGGGCTATTAATTTGCCGTTACAAGATCTGGTTAATGTGTCATTAATGCTATATTAATGATGCATAATCAGAAGACTGTCAAGACCGGTAACACTGCTATTAAGGCACGCTATCACGCTATTAGCTACCCTTAACACTATAGATCGTGTATAGGGCAGTGATTACCATCCGGGCCACCTGTTGGGCCAACACACTTTAACAGCCAGTCCTTGGCATATAAAAGGACTGCGCTGCATGGTGGAAGGACAACTAAGCTGATACACCTCGAAGCTCATCCACACTCATACAGTCAACACACACCCCGTGGAGCAGGGATTACGCTCAGGCGGCCCGAACCACGTAAAACTCTCAGTGTTCACCTCTTGCTTTTGATCTTGACTCGTGCCCCCAACCGACTACGAACCTCCGCGGACTACTTCATAGTAGTACCGGGGGAAGTGTCCTAGTCCACACTTCGACACCAGTCAAACAAGTTCGACTTGTATTGACAAGACAATTTTTAATTAAGTCTAGATTTTCGCTTATCGCCTATTCACCCCACTCTAGGCTACTTTCAGGTGTCAATCCCCAAACCAATGTCTCGTGCACATACGCACCATTCCATTCACACCACCTATCAGATTTCTACCAACTACTTTCATCAGTTCCAATAACTCATAAATAATAGTAATTTGAGATATAGCATGTAGTCAAAATCATTCCCCGTCATTTAGCATGGCTAAGCGTAAGTAAATGATAAAATGAAATCCACCCGATCCTAACGACAAGGAATATTATGAAAATCTAGGGAAATCATATTATAGGATTCAACTTTAAATTAGCATGCATCTAACTAAAACTTAGTAAAAAGGGTGCAAGATAATAAAGGACACTAGCCTCCGGAAGAGTGTTGGTTGCCGACGTTGAAGTTCTGTTCTTGAAGGTTGTACATCGACTCGGGAACCAATGCTAACCATGAAGACGTACACGCAATAACAAACATACAATGGGAAACACTCAAAACATCACAAATTTAAATGAACAATTCATAAAACCGATGCATTTACGATGTTACATTGAATTTACATATTTTAAGTTATATTTCATTTATTAAAGAATATTATCGTGTGACATTATGAGTGAAAATATGCATATAAAAATTTAATATCATTTTCCCTTATTTATTTAAAGCCTAAAACTATTTTTAATGTAATTACATATTCAAAATACACTTAAAAGAAATTCCCAGTGTAAAGTATGCATGAAATAATTTTTGTATCATTTTTCATATTTATTTCTATGTTATGAATAATTTTATGTTCGAAATATACATGAAACAAAATTTTATATATGAGTTTCACAATTAATTTATTAAGTATTGACTTTATTATTATTATTTTCGAATAAAAAATTATTGTTCTATTTTAATGTTAGTGTTAAAATAATTCTTAGTATTTTCTAGGATTTATTCCAATTTATTAGAACTTTCTATAATTATTTTGATATTTCATACATAAAATGGGGCTTTAATATATTTATTCTACATTAAATAAATAATACAAATTATTCTATGTTTTAAATAATTTTAGAATAAAAATATACTTAAAGTAAAATTTCAGCATAAAATAATGATTTAAATGCAATATTCAAATTGTAAACAGGATTTAATATTAACTACAGAATAATTTAAAGTTGCTTGTGCAAAATATAAATATACTTGTAATTTCAGAGAAGTCCAAGGTTTCTTTTATGTAAAAAAAGAATCCAAAAACCTATTTTTCATTAAGTCCATGGGCTAAAATATAATTTTATGATTATTCACTGATTATTGTAAAGGTGAGGGGCATTATGGCAAATGTTTGGACTTGTTTGCGGTTAGGTTAAAAAAGGGCAAGGCCTAATTGTAAAAACGAAGGGGGTATTTACCTGAACTATTATGGGCCATCGGTTTGGGATCTAAGGGTTGTGGTTGGGCCACATCACCCCAGGCGGCGCACGGCGGCCGGAGAGAACAGAGGCGGCGGCGCCATAGTCAGAGTTGGCAGGCGTCGCCCCTAATTCAATCTATGGTGCAGTTTTCTAGCCAAGGTTTGGTGCAAAACGGTGAGGAGGAGGTGGAGAACTCACCCCGATGGTCGCGTAGACTGGAAATTGGCTTGGGACGGGAGTGCAACGGCGAAGGGCGGTAGAGCTTCACGACGGCTGTCGATTTCGCAGGCGTGGTCTCCAAAATCATTGAAAGAAATTGCCTGGCGGCTCCTAGCGAACGAGGAACACACGAGGGTGGAGTAGAGGGGAGAAAGGGAGGTCAAATCGACAGGAACGAGGGTGACATACCCGACACGATGGTGCTAGGGTTCCAAAGCTCGGGGGAAAGGGAAATGTCGGGTTGCAGCCGAGTTTTTGAAGGGCGACCGAGGAGAAACGGGCGACGTGGTGATGGCCATAAATTGGCATCTTGAATGGGGGAGAAATGGGCGCATTTGATGGCCGCAATAGTGGGTAGTGCACGCGCGGTGCTCTGGTGGCGTGACGGTTCAATGGGGAGGATGGAGCTGACGGGTGGGTCTCGAACATCAGCAAAACAGAGAGGGAGAAAGGAGGGGGAGCGGGTTGGCTGGCGTGGGGAGTTGGGCCGAGGAGTGGGCTAGCTCGGGCTAGCTTTGTTGTTGTTTTTTCTTTTTCTTTTCTTTTTCATTTATTCATTCTTTCTCTTTTAATTTCTTCTATAATTTATGATTTCAAATTTAACAAAATTATCTAGCGCATTTGTATATCAATTTTTTCAAACATAGTCCAATCATATGATGCACTTGCCTAAATGGTTTTTATATATTTTCATTTGTAATAATTTTTTTCTTGGTTGAAATTTTTGGGTGTTACACTAAGAAATATGTTATAAGTTAGACTAGTAGCAAATTTTATAAAACATTTGATAGGGTATAAAAAATCTACGGTCCAGAAGCAAAATTATACTAAGCACCAGAATATGTAATAAATTAGATTGATAACAACTTCAATCATTTTTTATGGCAACTTCTGCTTTTTGGGTAATGTAAAAGTTTTTCAACTACAGTAAATCCTCACTACAAATTAAATTGATAGCAACTTCAATTACTTTTTCAATAGTAAGTTATATTTTATATCATTTAAATTAGGCCGATAGCAACTTTGGTTATTCATTTGGAAACAACTTCACATTAGTATAAACTTCAGTTACTATTAAGTTATAAATTATGTTTTTCTACAGAACATAAAATTATTTTAAGTGTAAAATATATTGAAATTAATTGAATGGAATGACTACAATTTTTTAGCATATAGTGTTACGCTTATAATAGCAAGTTATATTGAATATTTTTTTAGAGTGAAAAGGAAAATAAATAAATACACGGCATTTCAAATGATTGTGAATGCAAAAAGAGAAAAGTAAATTACAAACGGGCCGTTCACTTTTTTGCAGCCCACATTACGCTAAAAAAGGTTCTTCTAAACTCATGAAAGGCCTGATGTACCTGTCCACAAAGCAGCCCATCGACCTGTCTGACACTTCACGTTGAGCATGTCGTGACTGCGTGAGGAGCAGGCCACAGGCCACGCCATGCTACGCTCGCGCGATAGTCACGTGTAATCGTGATCGACCCTGGCCGGCTGATGACAGAATTTTGGATTTATTTATGAGTGGGTTCTGCTTTCTGTATCTGTAGCTGTCTATCATTAATAGCATCATTATAAGTTAGCACCCATTTACTATATCTCCTCTTTTTTTTTTGACGATAGCACATACGCCTCGCCACCGCACAACCACCAGGGATTAGTATCTGTCTCTCTTCAGAGCTCTGATCTGATACAGTATACTGTTTTCTGCTGTCTCCCAAGTGGGAGCACCCAGATAGTCGCCGCGGCAGCGCGCTGTGGTTGGTAGGCAAGGGAGGTTACGGTAAGTGTACAATCGTGGCATGCTGCTATCTGTCCCTTCGCCTATTCCCCTATTTCTGTTTAATAGATCTGTTAAGGGAAAAATATTGTATTTTGGATGCGAGAGGCGGTGGTGGGCTGGTGGCCACCTCATTTCTTCTCCCGCGCTCCTGGGCTGTGGGCGGGCGTGACGATGATGACGGCTACGTCGTGTGTGTGCAGGGGAGATGAGCACGCCGCCGGCACCGGCGGCAGGGGCGGGGAAGGGGAAGGCCGTCGCCTCGAAAGGGAAGGAGAAGATCGACGTATCGATCCTGACGCCACCGCCGGTCGTGAGCGGACGGTTTGTGGCGTACCCGGAGCGGATGGCGGAGCACGGGGACGTGGTGGCGGATGCCTCCCTCTTCGTGGCGACGCTCGAGAAGGGTAAGGCGAAGGCCGTCAGTATCCCAACTGCTGCTGCCGCCTCGAAAGGGAAGAAGAAGGTCGGCGTATCGATCCCGCCGCCGCCGCCGGTCACGAGTGGGACGTTCATGGTGTACCCAGCGCAGATGGCGGCTCACGGGCACGTGGTGGCGGACGCCTCCCTCTTCAGGACGGCGCTCCAGAAGCTGCATGCCAACATAGGTACCAAGTTCAAGTAAGTAAGCATTTCCTAATCTGCACCCCTCGCCGCCAGCGCCCGCATTTTAATCTTTCCACCATGTTTTTTCCTTCATCTGACGCATCGGTGCGGCGCGGTTACCATCGTTATTCGTGATGATGTTACCTTTATTTAGCGATGGGTTCAATGCGCGAAAAATCGTGAGTTCATAGAGAGGAAACAAAAATTCGAAGAGGGGCGCCTGCGATTTTACAATTCGGACACCATTGGTTTGACCAATCAGCTTTGCTCGTTTTTCTGTTCTCTTTACCATTTACTACGTGTGGCCCTAATGCGAAATCTGCCAACACGGGTGTGGTTGGTCTTCCATAGTCTTGTTGATGGCTGAGTTTGTCTTCCTTGGTGAAGTCTGTTATTGGATTTGTGGATTTTGAGATTCAAGTGTAAGAAGTGCCTTTTCGGAAAGTCTTACAATGCATAGAGTCAATCGGCTATGCATTTGAAAACCAGTCTTTAGAACAAAGGATTTTGGTCCTGTTTTATTGAAAGCACACCATATTTGGAAACACACTTGCATTACTTTGCCGTATTCCACGAAACAATGGGTTTGGATAGTTATGGATATCTTTTACGTCTCTGTTCTTTGGTTCAGAAATTCTAGTGCTCGTCAATTTGAACGATCCTTAAGCTATGCAAATGTAATTTGTGAATGCAACAAATAGTATGAAACAAAAAGGCCAGTATCCATTTTTCTTTTGAATTTCTGTCTCTGGGAATGAATGAACCAGTCTCCTGAATTTTAGCTGCCTTTTGCTTTGCAAGCTTATCCAAGAATCTAGTCATATGGTGCAAATGTCTGTAATGGATGTACAGTTATTTTCATTCGTTTGCCATCTCTCTGATTCCTGAAACATTGTATTAGGAAATTTATGGGCTATTTTACTCTCTGTTCCCTGGTTCAGAAATTCTAGTGCTCAAATGTTGATGTAATTTGTTGAATGGGACAATCGGTCTGTATACAATATTATCTCGAACCTTCTGACCCATCAAAAGAATCAACCAGTCTTCTTGTTTATGACTGCTTTTTTGTTTGCAAGCTTCATGAAAGAATCTTAAATAAAAAAACACTGATCCCTGGAGGCTGCCGAGAAAGGTCACAATAGCTGGCAGACTATGGTTTGCTGAAGCAAATCTCACTGTGACAGGAACACACTGGTGTCCTAGGAACATGTTCATTGAAATCCAATCTGTGGTCACCCAGGTCCACTGGTGCTTCGCACAATGAGTGACATTTTTGCGGAGGGAGGGTTCAGGTAGCCTCACAACTGGAGAACTTACCACCACTGCGCCACACCACTCCTGCATTCTGATGCGAAATCTAGTGATGTGGTGTTTATAGCTATAATGGTCATCCAAGTTTAATGTCATCTCAGTTGAGTGGCCATCCCAATTTGATAAGATCCAGGCAAATTAAGGAAGTTCTCATTGAAACTTCTATTTGTTTTTTGGTATCTGACAACTGTTTCACACAACTAAATACGTAAATCTATAGATTGTCATCATGATGTCCACCGTATCAGAGCTTTGACTGATTTGTCTTGCCCCAAACAGTTGAGTACCTTATTTATGTTGAACAACGTTCCTACTTGACCACATTAGCTTGTTCATTTTCCGCCAATGTCCACTTTAAGTTGACATTCTCTTTGCTTGAGGGATTATTTGAGCCTGTGCCTTGCAAACCAAAGCAGGCACACCTTTACAGATGAAAAATTTGCATCTGGATTATATTAAAGTACAAAACATTGGCTGCTGTTTTAGTCAAGGATAATTGAATCTATCACTGCTATTAATTATATAAGTTGATGTATTGTTGCATTACCTTTTTTAGTCGCATTCACCATTTGCGCATATCTTCTCATTTTCAAGCTCTATCTAACACTGTTTTTTTAATAAGGGTACCAATTATCGGCGGGAAAGATTTGGATCTTCATCAGCTGTATAAAGAGGTCACTGCACGAGGTGGAATTGATAAGGCAAGAAATAAATGGAATACTTTCGGTTCTGTCATTCAGTTTCATATAACAGTTATAAAGGCCCTATTTGTCGTAGCTTATGGAACAGTTTTTTTCACAAAAATAAGCAGAGAGTATGCTAAACACCAGACTTCTGCAGCTGTATTAGTTCAGTTGCTTCTTAGAATGAACTAAAAGCAGGATATAAGCACAAGTTGCTTTCCACCTACTTATCAAATAAGCTGTTTTTTTAACTAGCTCAAGTTCTGCCAAAAAAGTCCGCGTATAATTTACATGGACTTTAGTTGATTAGTTTGTTTGTTTTATATAAGAAAATTTGGAAATATCTTTTCACTTTGATTATTTTATGCCGTATATAGTAAACAATGAAATGGTCAGGTATGTGGTGGGTCAAAATTAACTTGGTAATCTTCCTTATGTGGATTATTCAGCATTTCCCATCAAAGTTGTAAATAGTTGCCTGGAAGCCGAGGCGCCTAACCGACACCTGGACGACTAGGCACCTAGGCAATATCCGTGTGAGCAGCACCAGAAGGAGCAGAGGCTAACTGGACAGGGGGCGGAGGCGAGCAGGAGCAGGCGAGGAGTCGGCCGCTGGGAGGTTGGAGCCCCGGACCAGGAGGCAACCGCGCGGGAAGTTTGGAGGCATCAGCGGAGATGGAGGTTGCAAACGTCCGCGGGAGGTCGGAGGAACGGTGACGCAGGTGGAAGAGCCATGTTGGTGGAAGAGAGGCGCTCGTGGGCCAGATTTTAAGTGTAATTGGCCCAATAGTTCTAACCCATGGACACTATTCATGTGCACCGTTCGATCTGGGAAAATTTGATCCAGGCCGTCATCTCCCCTTCTCCTTCTACGGTCGTATCCTGATCCAGCTGCCAGCCGCCAGTGCCCCTTATTCTCCCTCTCGCCGTTCCAACCGACCGCCAGTGGCTTCTTCGATCCAGCCCACCGCCTTCGACTTCATCCATACAGCGCGCCTCTGCTATCATCTTCATTGAACAAGACCGCCATCGTTGTGTTTGCCGATTCAGGCCTTCGTCTTTGCCTTTGTTTCGCCCGTTCCAGCCACCCCTGCTCGACATCGGCCGCAAGGCAGAGCTGGTCAACACCTGGGTGCGACGCTTAGAGGCAGAAGATTCCCAAGGCGACTTAGGCGGGCGCCTAGGCCATTCTAGGCGAGTTGAGGAGGCATGGCGTCTGGACAACACTGCTTGCCACTTTATGGATGGCTCATAGCTGCTTACTTTTCTTACAAACAATATTCATAATTTTCCATTCTTACATAATTTTGCTCAAGATTGGCCATCCTAGGGCTGTCTAGGCATGAGAAATCATTTTTTATTTTAACAATGTGGTTGGGCACAGTATAATGACATTTATGCACTTGAAGCTTAGTAACTAATCATTGTTTCCAATTCTTTCCTTAAGTACGAATATACCTATTAGACGTCGCCGCCTCCACTCAGTGTCACCTCAGGGTTGTCGCCTCCTTTGTCTTGGATCAAGATAGAGATCGGTTAGGAATGTTTCTTGAATGAGCAACATTGTTGTCAGCGGAGCCTTGTTGCCTGGTATTCAAAATTTGATATACTCTAGCACGAGATTTGCATGTTGTCTGCAACAGAGGAGCAGAGGAGGAAGCAAAGAAGAAAGGGAAGGGAGCAATCACTTCTGAGTTCATTGGGGCCTTTAGAATGGGTTGTGTGTTCAACATTCATATTTTTGGGGTACGAGTGAGGAGCAACACAAAATAGATATCGGAAATAGGTCATCTATTGGAGGCTGTTGCTCCTCAATACCCGAATTGGATTTGGGCTTCAATTTTGGGGTGCCTGCTAGAGACTTCTTAATGGACGTGTTTTCTTGGGATTGCAGTTTAACTTGCATACTTTGAATCTCTCATGTGCATTGCGTAGGAGTCAGTGTGATGATGAAATGTCACTCAAACCAGACACTCAACGATATTTGAGAGCTTGACCCATTTCCTCTCAACCAAGGAATTTCAATTTGTTTTGACTTTTAATGTATATATGTTATGCACTACTTGCTCCTTCACGTACCACAACAAACACAAAAGAATTTGGTAGGGACGAACATGGTAGCAAACATATCTATGAAAAATGATGCTCTCTTAGCATAATGTTTTTTGTTTTGTTCCTAGTTTTTTTAATACATTTTTTAGGAATTCATCTCATTAAATTATCCGATCAACATAGCTAGGTTCATTTTTTTTACTTTGAGCCTGGAGGCAGGAGCAAATTGGACATGATCATGGTGAGTTGGTCTCTTTCTCGATCCAAGGCAAAGCAGCAACAACCTTGAGTAGAGGAACCAAGTGATCTTGAGTGGAGGTAATGTCTTCTAGATACGTCCATACATATGGAAAGAATTATGGTGAGTTGGTCTCTTTCTCGATCCAAGGCAAAGCGGCGACAACCTTGAGTAGAGAACTAATCGATGTTGAGTGGAGGTGGTGTCTGCTAGATACGTCCATACATATGGAAAGAATTGGAAATATGATTAGTTACCAAGCTTCAAGCATACAAATGTCATTACATTAAGGCCTGCCACACCATTAAAATTAAAATGATTTTTTGCCAATGTGGTGCTAGAATGGTGAACCGTGATCAAAATTTCGTATGGGGGGGCCAATTATGAAGGTCACTCATAAGGAGGGTAAGCTATGAGACATCCGTAAGGTTGACAAATGTTGAATAATCCCCTCGAGGCCTTAAAGAACTAGGTCTAGGCAAGTTGCTAAGGTAAAGGCTAAGTGCTGATGTCTACTTGGTTGTTTTATTTAGGTGTGTTAGTTATAAATGTGTGTATACTGTTGGCCCCTTACTGCCTTGGTCCTAGCTTGAGGTGTCTTTGTATGGATCATTTATTTTCTCTCTAGGAATAAGTCTAGATAACCCTTTGACTATAGTAAATAGAGTACTTCACCACTCAGCCTTTAAAACCGGGTATTTAACCCCTTGAAGTATTGAAAAATGTCTATATCACTCCCTGAGGTTTTTTTATAGGCAATTTGCTAATGTAGCACATTACATGGATGCTAAGATGGCATCCAGTTCACATGTCTTGCTTTTCTCTCTCTTACCCTAGCAACCCCTCGAGAACACCTAATAAAAACAAACATTCGTGTTACATGTGCTCAGGTGGAATATCTCATCGAGCGCTCTTACCCCCTCCTTTCCCTTCTATCAACTTTCTCGCCGTCGCCCGAGTTGCATACGACCTACAACTACAATGATGTATTAGGCTAGTAGTTTGAAGTCACCTATACACTACAAGATCATTTACGTAGCAAGAAGACTCATTTTCATCCCTTTCTATGACACCCATAGCCTACATGTTAACATTAAGTCACAACCACCGCAGCTTCCATGTGACACGTCACATCAGCAAAATTGCCTTGAAAAAACCACCGGGGGTTATTTAGACGATTTTCAATACTTCAGTAGGTTAAATATTTGGTTTAAAAGGTCAGGGTGAAGTAGTCAACCTGACATAGTTATTAAGGCAGTAAGACGACCTAAGGAGACGGACCCCCTTTTGACCTTTTAAGCGATTAGGCGAGGCAACCCTAGTTAAGAGGTAAAAATAGAAAAAAAATATAAGAATACAATCCTAAATAGATAAGGATAAAAGTAGCAAATAGAAGTATTTCAACATAATCCAACATAATTTGGTCTAGTAAACTATTCAGCTTCAGTCCAGTCCAGGTTCAACCCAACTCATGAGCCCAAGGCAGCCCAAAACTGGCATATTTGATATTTCCAAACCCTAAGTGACAGCATCCCACTCCCAACCACCGCTCCCCACTCCGCGGTCACAGCCGCCGCTCCCCACTCCGCGGTTGCAACCACGGCTCTTGACTCACTACGCCCTAGCCATCAGTCCCCACACACGGTCGAGCTCCAGCGACCGAGACACCCCGTGCCTCGTGCTTCGACGAGCCCGATGTCCCATCAACGGTGAGGCCCTGCCCCTGCGATGCCGCGCTCTACCCCCGGTGACTCCTTCCACCACCGCCACCTCCTTCCTTGGGGAGATCCACCGCCGCCTCCTTCCTCGGTAAGATCTGCCGACTCCTCCATCCTCGCATTACTCCGGATTCCAAGGCGACATGGACGCCTCACCCTCTGGGACCGCCTTACCTCTTAAGTGACGCCTTAATAACCATGCAACCTGCAATAGGTTGGGGGTGAAGAAGATTTATTCCTTTTCCTATAATACAAAGGTTTGCAACTCTCTTGCGTGTTCGAGAAAAAATATTATGATGTTTTATCCAATTTTTGCTTGATTTGTAGACATTTAGCAAATTTGTGATGAAGAAATGAACCTTTTTTCGCATACAGGTGATTGTTGAGAATAGATGGAGAGAAGTAACTTTATCATTCGATTTCCCTGCTACTGCAACAAGTGCTTCTTTTATATTGAAAAAAATACTATATGTCACTCTTGTACCATTTTGAGCTGCTATACTTCTTTAAAATGCAAGGCTGTCATCAACAAGAAGAAGGTTTGTGTAATTTATTTTCTCATATTATATAGGGTTGACTGGTGCAATTTTTCATAATACATCAAATGATATCTCTGCAGATTCCAAATTAATTTCCTCCTTTGAAGTAAAAACTGAAGCACAAGCTTCCCACAAAAGAAAACGGGGCACTGCCCGTATGTCAGGTCAGTCTGCATTATTTATTGTATGTACCTAGTCATTGTACCAAACAAGGCAGAAATACAAAGGTTACCAGTTTGATTAATCTTGAATTATCAGGATACTGACAATGTAATATATCCACAACATTCCAACCTTTCATTTAATTGAATCTTGTAAAGTTTATGTTGTTCTAATTTAACCTTTGATCCTTCTACAGCTCACACAAATATCTGTGAAAAGAAATATGATGATCGTTGTGTTGCTAAACTAACATAGTTTACAAATGAACTACTTTTAGATTGTTTGGGACACAAGGAAAGTTGTTTACACTTATAACACTAACAGGTTGTTCTGTCAACTGTTTCAGATCCAACTTCATTCTCAAATGATGTTGATGTGGATGTAATAATCGATAGCAAGTTTGAACATGGCTACATAGTAACTGTTGTTATGGGATCAACAACCACTAAAGCAATGCTTTATAATTGCATTGAAGAACCTGCTCAGCAAACCCCAGGACCACCTATCGTGAGTAATGACATTGATATGAAGGGTGGCCGCCACCGCCAACGTAGGAAGAAGAAGAAGCTAAGTTCAACAGACCCAAGACATCCCAAACGAAACAGAAGTGGCTATACCTTCTTCTTCCAGGATCATCACAGGCTGCTTAAGCCACAATACCCTGGTCAAGACAGGCTGATCAGTAAAATGATTGGTGAACGATGGAGCAATTTAAGCCTAGATGAGAAAGTTGTAAGATTATATAAAATTTTTACTATTTACTATTCTGAATTGACAACTATGTATCACATGCTATGTAAGCTTTTTGTGACTTACTGGTTTTTAGGTGTACCAAGAAAGAGGTGTGCAGGATAAAGAGAGATACCGGACTCAGTTGGCTGCTTATAAAGAAGAACGGAGGACAAGCCAACCTATCAGCAACGCTGTGCCAATCCGACAGAGACTTTCTCTGACAGAATTAACAATTGACGAAGTTGACACCAAGGTCAGAAAAGGGGATCTGCTGTTGTGCAACCAATGGTACAACAGTAGTGATGGAAGTGTTCATTAAGGAGAAAGAACTGTAGAAGATGAAGAGCTTAGCATTGACACATCGCCCGAGATGAGCATGAAAACAGCTGATTCTTCTGAACAACCTGACACTTCTGCTTCTATCGATAGAGACTGCTTTGAACTGTGGAGGAGAGAGAACCCAAAGGCTGATGAGAAACAAAACAATCCACCTAATGCATGATTGTCTTTTCCTTAGGCACATCTCTGTCATGCCTATGTGCTAATATAGTCCGTTAGCACAATGTAGCAGCCGGAAACCCTTTGTTTTGATGTTTTGGATTGCTCAGTTTCCTTTGAACTTTAGAACTGGCTGTGGAGCAAGCTGAAGTTCCTGGTATACATTACAGGCATTTGAATGGGTAGATTGTCGCTGAAAATATGCTTTCATTCACTATCAATCTAACAATACATGTCGTTTTATATCAGGAAATGTCAGCTTTTTTGTCGCATCAGTAAAAATATAGTCCGACTTTTCTCTAAATGTGTAGAATAATATGAGTTTCAAGTAAGCAATCTTAGATGTTTAAAGCGTTGTGAAACATGGTGGAAGGAGGATCCCTGACTGCACCTAGGGCTGTGTAAGGGAGAAATCGGCAGCGAGGAGGCATGAGGAGAGTTGCGCAGCGCGGAGGAAAATGGATGTCATGGCAGCTGCTAGGGTTATGGTTAGCCGCCAGGGTTAGGGTTTGCAGCCATAGTGACCAAGAGGAGAGAACAACCCAATGAGGTAATTCACTTTATTTCTCGATGGGATTACATGAGTATCGTGCTTGCAGCCCACGACATAGGGTGCGAACCTGTTCGGGGGTCAAGGGATCATTGATCCTCGCCGTTCCACCAAGCCAGGGTTTCTTCTGCCTCGCTTTTTTTCTGTCGTGTTTCTCCGTTTTGTGACCTTATTTACTGTTCCACGGTGTATCGACCCGGCATGGTTGTCCTCACGAGAGGATTGGTGGAAGCAATCCGGCTGCCCGGACGAATTCCCTTGAAGATGGTAACGTCCCCATCGCGGTAGGAACAGGTGTCGTCTTCGGAGACTGCTTCCGCGGCAGTAGACCAGCTGCCACCTCCGTCCTCCGCCCTGGTAGGCTTTATGGGGTGTGCTATTTCGGAGGCTGGTGATGTTACCCTGCCGGCCTGCCCCCGCACCCCTCTCAATTCCCTCGATTGGAGCGCCTCCCCTGCTCCCTCACCTGGCGGCTGGCACTTTCCTCCGCCCTCCCATGCCCTGGTGTCCCTCACCTCGGTTGTCCTTCCGCCGCCCCTGCTCCCTTGCCTGACGCTCGCATAGGCATCGAGTTGGCCGGTGGGCGCCTAGGCGTCCATGCAAGGATTCATGTTTAGCACGTCCTCCCGGGCATTACATAGAGTTAACTAAACTAATTCATTTTAAAATTCATCTGTTATATCGGGATGAAAAAAATACAAGTGCTGCTGTTGCACATGATGATTGATGAACAAGGCCAGATTAATTCCTAAAAACAGGCTAGATTAACCTAGTACTGTTAGCACATCATGAACAAGACCAGGTTGATCTGTGTCTATTTTATTTACTCATATCTAGGATGAATAACTGCTGAGTATTGCTTGCCAGTACACATCTCACATCTGGCAGAAGATATGTCTACCTTTTGTGACGAAAAATTGGATTAGCAAATATTAAAGTTTGTCCCATCAAGAAATTATGTTAATTTTCCGATATCGCTTTTGAGGCAAAATTAATGCACCAGCTTGGTTGTTGTTGTATTAATGCACCATAATTTATTGGCAAACAGGAAACCAATTAACGCTGCCAATGCTGCAACTGCTGAGTATGTATCTGGTCTACTTCCTTCACATTTGGTTTACAGCCATACTCATGAAACTGCAATTAAGGTTTGCAGCCTTTTTCTATATATTATTTATTTCACAAGTTAACTAAAGCATAACCCATAATATCTTCTGCAATACCTGTGAGGTTGTGAATTTTCAATAACACAATATTTGCATGGATTTCTTGCCCCTCTTGGATTTTGAAGACTTCTGCATTGTCCACAATAGAACCAGTAATAATTCAATGATGTATCATTGTGTAGCCACACAAGTTTCCAACAGTCGAATGATGCTCTTAATATGATCCACAAAGCACAAAAATTACTTGTCCCAAGCAGCCTCCTGAGAGTGTCTTATGCGGGTATTATGTATGCGAGCATCTTCAGACCTTCTGCAAATATAGAGTGAATCGTGAGGATGTAAGTTATCTTTAATGTCGATATTATATTTTTTTACTTTTGAATTTCCTTTTCATTGTAACTAGTGTATTTTAATACTTATATTACTTTGTAGAAAGATATTGAACTCTAGTTTCTAGTGCAAGTAGTTTGCCATGAAAGGCTATATACATATATCAAGTTAGGTGTTCCTCACATCCTGTAAAATGTTTATAGCCATTTCACCTGTATAAAATTCCCAGATTCAAGTTTTATCTCTACTGTTCAATATTACCAGAAACATTATTTCCATTTTGATTCCAACTTCAAAATTCAATTGCTCATAGTAGAACTGCTCCAAAAATACCAAATAAATTCATGTATACTCACTTTGATCTATACTTTGAGGTAGTTCAAACCAACACATTCTAAACCTTGTTATGTGTTTTATTGCAGCATATGAAGAATGTGATGGAAGAATGACCGGTTTCTAGAAGTATTACTGGTGGAGGAACAAACAAGATTGCGAGTGAACTGTGTCAATTCATGCATCACAAAATTTTCCACTGAAGAGGGCTGTTCTTTGAGGATTGTGTAATAGCTGATGTGCCAGAACTTTGCGGGTATGGAAATAGAAACAGTTTTTAGTGAAACTTGTAAACTATGAGATGGCTTGTATGTCAATTAAAAGTGTAACTTATACATATGTATATTGTTTTAGTGAAATTGACTTCTGTGAGATGACTTCTGTGATTATATTTTTTTTAGTGTAAACTATGAGATGACTTCAGTGATTATATTGATTTAGTGAAATTGACCTGGAAATTAGAAATAACAGCAGATAATACTGCATAGGGTATACTTTATCACAGACGGATCTTTACATATGACTAGACCTCACTACAGGAAACGCGATCATTTGTGACGGCTAGCATTATTTGCGACGGCCGACTGTCGCAAATGAGTTAATTTGCGATGGCCCACCTGTGGTCATCGTAAAACGCGTGGCCGTCGCAAATTACGGCCTATTTGCGATGGCTGCCGATGAAGCCGTCGCAAATAGCACTTCTTTGCAACGACCAACCCTAGGTCCACTGCAAATTAAAGAGTCGTCGCATGTAGGAGCTTATTTGCGACGACCAGAAAAAGGACCATCGCAAATAATGTTAATTTGCGACAGCCTAACCCCGGACCGTCACAATTAAGGGAGCCATCGCAAATAAATGGCTATACCCTACCCCCTCGGCCTCCAATACTCGCTCACTCACACACCGCCGCCCATACACGTGCCGCCACCGTCGCTGCTGCCCCCGCCATGCCGCCACCACCGCGCCGCCATTGCCGCCAACGCCTCCTCTGTGAGTTCCCCCTCCCCTCCCTCTCAATGGCCGACCCCCCTCCTCCATGTCTGCCCTCCTACCCCCATGGACGGCCCCCTCGCTCTCCATGGCCTTCCCCCTCCCCTCTCCATGGCCTCCCTCCTCCATGGCCGCCCCCTCTCCCTCCTAGCCACCCCTCCCCCTTCCATGGTCGGCCCCTCCCCCCCTCCATGGCCTGCCCCCCTCCCCCCTCCATGTCCTCCCCCTCCCCCCTCCATGGCCTCCCTCTCAATGGCCGGCCTCCCTCCTCCATGGCCGCCGCCCTCCTCCATGGTTGCCCCCTCCCCCTTCCATGGTCGGCCCCTCCCCCGCCCCTCGATGGCGCCCCCTCCCTCCCTCCTCTCCTCCATGGCCGACCCCTCCTCTCCCTCCATTTTTAATTTTGAGCACAATTTTTTTCTTAATGTGTTGAATTAGTTAGGTTAATTGGTGATTAGTTGATTAGAAGATTGAATTGTGTAATTCGTTGATTAAATTGTTGATTAGTGGAAGAATTGTTGTATTAAATTGATAATGCTTATGTCTATTTTAATCATGCTTAGCTAGGTTTAGATTTAATTATGTTTAGGTTTATTTATGCCTAGGTTCAATTTTTTGTTAATTAAGATTAAGTTTGCTAAGCTAGGTTTAGATCAATGCTTATGTCCATGTTTATGATAAAATTGTTTATGTTTAGGTTTATTTTTATTAATTGATAAGTTACAATTTAATAATTGTTATGATTACATTTAATTGAATTGATTTGCTTTTTAGATTATGGTTATAATTTTTCATTTGATTGCTTGAGTGTTACTATTTGTACAAAAATGGGATTCAGGTTGGCTTGACCCGACACAACCCATTTAGGGCCCGACAAGGCCCATTTAGTTAGAAGTTAAAATTTGCGTCTAAACGGACACGGAGATGAATGATGACGGTGTAGACAGCTAGCACCCGCGCGTGAGGATGGCGGACCTCGACAGACCCACTTCCCTGTCTCTCTCTCTCTCGTTCTTTCCTCCTCTCCCATCTAGAAGAGCTGCCCCTCCAGCAAGCCGCTTTTTACTTGAGGAACTGCACTGGATAGGAGGGTGTAGTGTTAAATAGGTGGTGTTATGCTGCCAAAATTTTAGGACCTATGGCCGTCGAAAATTAAATAACCGTCGCAAATAGGAGGTTATTTGTAACGACCAGAAAAAGAACCGTGCACGAGGACGGCGGACCTCGACGGACCCACTTCACTGTCTCTCTCTCGTTCTTTCCTCCTCTTTCATCTTGAAGGGCTGCAGCCCCCGACGAGCAGCTGGCATACGTATGACGGCTATAACTTTATAGCCGTCACCCTTTTTACTTTAAGAACTGCACCGGATAGGGAGGGTGTAGTGTTAAATAGGCGGTGTTATGCTGTCAAAATTTTAGGACCTATCCTTCATACATTAACGATAATTTCATTTGAGTTAAACTGTAGAGTCAAACATGGGTGAAGACCGCGGTTGAATGTATACTGGCTGGAAGAACAGAACTGGTGGTCACTCGGATGAGTTGTACATCAAGATAGATAAATTTTTGGATCGAGCATTTTCATTGTCAACAGATGATAAGGTGCGGTGTCCATGTACGAAATGCCGGAACACCATGTTTTTGAACATAATGGAACTTTCGTTTCTCTTATATCGAGACGGTTTCACGCCACATTATGAGGTGTGGATCTTCCATGCCAAGACTAAATCTCGAGTCGTTGAAGAAGTGGATGAGGATGATGATATAACAGGGGTTGATAGGATGGATGAGATGCTAGAAGCTCTGGAAGCAGAAGATCCTCTTACAAATGAGGCAGAAGAGTTCTTCGAGGAGCTCAAGAAATCACAACAGCCGTTGCATGAACACACGACTGTGACCATCCTTGGTTTCTTGACCAGATTTATGGCAATTAAGTCTATGTATTTTTTCCATCAACTGCTACAATGATCTCATGAAATTAATCTGCTATATCCTTCCACAACCTCACAAAGCGCCTAAAGATATGTATCAGTCAAAGATCAAGATATCTGGTCTCGGTATGAACTATAAGAAAATTGGTGTGTGCCTAGGCAACTGCATGTTATTCTAGAAAGAGCACGCCAACGAGAACATGTGCTTAAAATGTGGTAAAATGAGGTATGTTGAAGTTGTTAATGTCGATGGCGATAATGTGATGACATATGTCGCACATAATCATCTTTGTTACTTGCCTATGACACCTCGGTTGAAGTGAGTGTTTCTTTTAAAAAGAACTGCAAGACACATGAGATGGCATAAAGAAGGTAAACGTGAGAACAAAGAATTTTTGATGCATCCGTCCGACGGTGATGCATGGAAGGCGCTAGACCATTTCGATCCAGATTTTTCTCGTGATGCGAGAAATGTTCGAATCGAATTAGCGACAGACGGATTCTCACAGTTCAGTAATGTAACACCCTCATTTCAGGCATCATGCACTGCATAAGTTCATATACATATTTAATATTAAGCAACATAAAAAGGAACAAGTTTAAAATTAATTAGAAGCAAAACAATACTTAGAAGTCTAGTACGGACTTGTCTGGTTTGTACCTCAGACTAGTCCGGTTTTCTTCTATGTTGCCCTCCGGACTTGTTCGTCTTAGCTGAAGACTAGTCTGATTGAGCCTTTATTCCGTTCCAGACTTGTCCGTGATTGAGTGCGGACTAGTTTGATATTTGGTCCGGTTTTTGAATAAGTTGTCAAGTTCCCGAACTCGTCCGATCTATGCCGGACTTGTTCGTTTTCCTCTCTGGACAAGACCGGACTTGTCCGGACCTCCTACCAAACTTATCTGTTTTCGTCTCGATCCAACATCGGACTAGTTCGGCCCCCTTTGCGGCGTTTTCCGGTGTGCCCGACTCAGATCCAATCTTTTCCTCCACGACTTGTGTTTGGGTATTTACCTTAATCGGGCCCAAGAACGTTGTCCTTAACCCCTGTGGAGCCCATGTGGTACCCCTACACGGCTTCCACCCACCTTAGACTCAAATTCTGTCAAACCCTACCACCTCCACCTCTATACAAGTTACCGAACACCACAATTTTTTCACCTCTTTGCCACAATTGAAAGAATACCAAACCCTAGTTCGTGGATAGCAGCCACCAAGGAGGAGAAGGAGATCTAGAGCAAGAAGAAGAAGAGGAGGAAACAAAAGAGGATCAAGTGATCCAGATCTCCCTTAAGTTTTCGTTCTTCATCGCCAACCCTCCATCAATTTTTCATCATCAACCCTAGATCGTCAAGATTCAAGTCCCACCTTCAATTCTTGATCTTTGGAGTTCTAAACATGTGGTATACCTTCTACTTTCTCTTTCCCACATGAATTCCACCCCAATTCTCTAAATTTTCGTAGATTAAGAAAAACCCTAACTCGCTGGTTCTGTGTAGGGCGGACTAGTCCGACCCTGGTAACGGACTTGTCCAGCATCTGGATCTGAATTGTGCTGAATTAATTCCAAATTTACTCGAATCAATTCCAAACTTGTTAAAAACTATTAGAACCAGTTAGTGAACATTAATAGTAACTCATTAACAAGTTTTACTTCATAATTGCATTAATCATGCATGTCATGTCATATTGAGTACTATATGAGCATTATTTGATTGAATTGTGTGTTTTGCATGTTTGTGGCTCAGAATAGAAGGTTTTGCGCTAGAGAGTGTTGTGGAGGACCTACAGTACAAGAATTTTGAAGTCTTTGACTCTAACCAATCTCAAGAGCAAGGCAAGTGTCCTTGAACATATTGATCCTGTTTTTACAATAAAGGTTTTGTTTTCAAAACTGATGCTTGTGTCAATTTGATGGGAATTCCTATGATACGAAGTTTACTAGCTTTGTTTAACAACCCTTGTCACCTAGAATACATAGTGGAGAGTCGGGAAGAGCTTTTCATTGTTTTTCTTTGCTTAATTAATTGGGATAGGAAAACAACTATACCATTTAATTATGTATTAATGATTCTATGGTTAATATGAATTGGTTAATATGACATGGTAATGGGTGATCTAATCAAGCATGGTATGTGGATTGGGTTGGATGATATGGTGGTTCCACTTTCTTTAGATCTAAGGACCGGTTAGTGGAGCGACCATCCAAGATTTACAGTGCCACCACGAGGCCAAGTATGGGCGCGACATAGCTAATTAATTAGGGTATTGCTAGTATTGCACGGATCATTTGGTGCATCCGGAAAGGGGAGTCGGATTGGGTTTATATTTGTGGCGGGACTCCTTGGGATCCGAATGGCACAAGAGGGGGCCCTTGGTTAAAGATGTGCTCAGTTGGAGACATCTCCATCGGTGAAATCTCAATGGATTCGTACATGCTAGAAATCCCTTTGTAAAGGCTATTTTGTGATCTCTTTGCCACACACCTAAGGAAGTGTGAGATGGCATAATAGAGGTTCCATAGTCATCAAAAGGTGATGAAATCACGAACATGTGGGTAAAGTGGTACTACCTCTGCAGAGTGTCTTAAAAACTATCATGATAGCCATGCTCCCGGTTAAGAGCACCTGGATGACCTATATGATAAGTGGGGTTTTGGTATTGGAATGGTTTGGTATTGGCTATGGTATGGTGTTATAGTTTATGGCAATGGATATGGTTAATGGTAATGAGAAATCTGAATATGGATGATGGTAATGAAATATGATTGGTATTATGATAACTACATGGTTTATGATAGGTTTACTTCACATACATATAATATACTACTTTTTAAATGTTTTAATGTACTTATTAGCACTTAGCCTTTATTATTGTTGTCATTTGAATTAGCTACATGTCATACTTTCCACACTTGTTGAGTATGACATGTACTCACCCTTGCAATTCCCCTACCAATGGTTGCAGGTCAAAATTGGGAGTATCACGATGTTAATGAGGAGTCCTAGGTTGTGCGCTGCCGTCAGCTTTTCCTGTGGTGTTGCTTGGAGCTATGCTACCCTTGTGCTTATTTTTCTTAGTTTGCTTATTTAGTTTATTTCCACTGCATTAGTTCAAATTTATCATTAATAATTATTAGAGCTTGTATTCAAGGATAGATGAATTGTGTAAAAAGTGGTTAATTAATCTTGTTCTATGGTAATTTTCTGTATATCTTTTTGTGAATGCATTCATGTATGTGTGTTGAACATCCTGGGCATACATATGCGTTCACTTGGTTCATTTTCGGAATCGGGTGTCACCAATTGGTATCAAAGCTAGGACACAACCCAGATAGAATGGACACTTTAGAGCACATAGGAGCACTCAGGAATCGATGTGTTTTTGCTTGGTGTGCTGATTGCTATGTATTCTTGCTTGTGTGCTTAATAGAGGATTGTGGGATGCTTTAGCATTGCCATGGCCTAGTATAAGTAGTTGATTAGTTTCATATCCCTTGATGCATATAGATGGGGATGGTTTCTAAATTCTTATCTTTTGCTTTCCTTCATATGGTGAGGACTCGCAACTAGAGGGATGCCAATGATGAAGAGGAGAACAATGGAGCACCTCAGAAGAACAATGGACAACGACCTGCTCAGGGAGCTATCAACCTTGAGCAACTATTGGCTATGCAAAACCAGCTCATGGACACGATGATACAGACCATGAGACAGCTTTAGGCTGGCAATTACAACGATCAACCTCACATGCCTCCACCGCCACCCCTGACACCTCATAACAGGTTGGGAGAGTTCATGAGGACTAGGCCACCGACCTTTGCTCAAGCTACTGACCCTATGGATGCCGATTATTGGCCCAAGTCCGTGGAGAAGAAACTTGGAATAGTCATGCAGTGACCAGGGGAAGGTTCTACTTGCTTCCCATAAACTAGTTGGAGCAACTGCCGATTGTTGGGATTCTTTATGCAACGCCCATGAGAATCATGAGAGGATTACTTGGGCTGAATTCAAGGAGAGCTTCCGTTCACACTATGTGTCGGATGGTGTTATGATCTTGAAGAGGCAAGAGTTTGAAAACTTGAGGCAAGGAAAATCGAGTGTTCGAGTGTGGGTGAATATCTCAATAAGTTCACTCAACTTTCAAGGTATGCGCCTGAGGATGTGAGTCGGGACAGCCGGAAACAATACTTGTTCATGAGGGGCTTGAACAATGAGATCCAGGTACAATTGCTAAGTTGTGATAATGCCAACCTCCAAAAGCTAGTGGACAAAGCAATTGTTGTGCAGAATAAAGTCTGTGAGATGGAGCTAGATAACAAGAGGAAGGTGCCATATCAGGGACAACAAAAAGGAAGTAATGTGCGCCCTCGCTTTGCACCACCTAATGCGCCTTATTACATCTCTTCTGCTGCTGTACATTGCCCTGTTTATGCATCGCGTCCAGCTCAGTTTGTGCAGCAACGCCCTGTCATGCAAGCACCTAGGCCTCTAATGCCTGTTGCACCTCGTGCCAACTTCCCTAGTGCAAATGTTTAGAATCAAGTTTGTCCCAATAATTCTGGTGCAGTTAGGAAGTTCTATACATGTGGAGAAGCAGGACACTTTTCAATTCAATGTCCTAAGTCAAGCCTTGGTCAAGGAAGCAATGCTCCAAGACAAAACCCAAGACCCAATGGAGGACAACCACAAGGGAACCATGGACAGCATAATTTTGCACGTGGCAACGTGAACCATGTCTCTACAGAGGAAGCTCAACAAGTGGATGATATGGTGATTGGTATGTTTCTCGCAAACTCCAACTCGACGACTATGTTATTTGATTCCGGAGCATCCCATTCATTCATTGCATCGAAATATGTAGCCAAGTATAGTTTGCCTATCTCTCATATGAAGTATACTCTATTGGTTAAGTCTTCTTTAGGAGAGATGAGGACAAATATAGTATGTCCAAAAGTAAGCCTTAGAATAAGGGGGTAGACTTCTTTGCCAACCTCATTATTTTGGATTCTCAAGGATTGAACATTATACTTGGTATGGATTGGTTGAGGAAGCACAATGGAGTCACTGAATATGCCACAAAGACGGTGAAGTTGACCAATGCGGAAGGGGTTAGAATCGAGTTTGAAGCCTCTCAACACGCACCGAAGCAAGTGGAGCTGAATCACATGGACGGTGCCACAATTGAGGAGATTCTTGTGGTGTGTGAATTTTTGGATGTGTTTCCGGATGAGTTGCCAGGTATGCCACCTGATCGAGACATAAAATTTGTTATTGAGTTAATACCTGGAACTGCACCTATAGATAAGAGGCCATATAGGATGCCTCCTAAGGAGTTAGCGGAGCTCAAGAAGCAGATTCAAAAGCAACTAGAGAATGGTTTTATTCGCCCATGATCCTCACCTCGGGGAGCGCCCGTTCCTTTCGTGGATAAGAAGGATGAATCACAAAGGATGTGTGTGGATTACTGAGCTCTCAACGAGGTAATAATCAAGAACAAGTACACCTTGCCACGCATAGAAGACTTGTTTAATCAGATGAAGGGTGCTTGTGTCTTCTCCAGGTTTTATTTGAGGTCGGGATACTTTCAAATGAAGATTAGACCATCGGACATACCCAAGACAGCTTTTCGGACATGATATGGATCCTAAGAGTATATAGTTATGTCCTTGTGATTGACAAATGCACCTGCCTATTTTATGTACCTCATGAGTAAGATCTTTATGGAGTACTTGGATAAATTTGTTGTGGTGTTCATTGATGATATTATGATCTACTCGAAGAGTGAAGAGGAGCATGAGGAACTGTGAGACCTATGTGTGCTGAATACATTGGATTTGACAACAAAAGTTTTGAATGCTGCAATAACATCTTTTTAGCAAGGTCCGAATCTAGCTCCGAGCTTCTGCAAGGTCCAACAATAGGTCCGACTTACTTTGTCTAGATCCGACATATTTTTGGGTAGCTCCAGTGAGCTCTGTATTTAGCTCCGGCATATCTTTGATAGCTCCAGCATGTCTTTGTTAAGCTCCGATATGTTTTGCTAGGTCCGACTTATGTTGGTTAGCTCCGACATGTTTTTCTAGCTCTGACTTTTTGGTTGACTAGTTCCAACTAGTTTTGGTCAGCTCCGGTGCTAGGTCCGACTAGCTTTGGTTAGCTCCGGTGCTAGGTTCTGCTAGCTTTGGTAAGCTCCGGCGCTAGGTTGTACTAGCTTTGGTAAGCTCCAACGCTAGATTGTATTAGATTAGGTAAGCACCAACTCAAGCTCCAGTTAGCTTTGGCAAGGTTCGGAGCTTGATTGCAATGTTCCTGCTTTTATCTTGCAATATTTTGAACTTGCATTATATTCTTAGAAAGATTGCTTAGTATTCATTTTCTAAGTTTTTGGTGCGTTTTGGTTGATATGGCTGATATCGTTTTGATATTCTTTGCAACATGCTTATGTGAGGTGCTCACGTAAGGTGTTGTGTTCGGAACTGACTTGAGTCAAGACGGGGACTTGGGCTTGTACGGATTGGTTGTTTATTCATGTGCAGGTGTTGCTTGAGTTCATGACACGGCTGGTGACGGGATCCATTGAACTAGTTTTAGGGAGAAGATGAGGTTCAACAACCAAGTTCAGGAAGAATTGTTGTTGAGTTGATCGGGAGGTTGCGCATCATGTTTGAATCAAGAACAATGCATATGAAGGTATCGTGGACGTCATTGGAAGATGTTTTCACGTGTGCAAGGAGCGCATGGACGTGGCAACATGGTTCCGAGGCGTGATGAAGAGATGTGGACGTAAAGAATTGGTCGGAAAGGTCCAACCGACTAGGTTATGGACTCAGGCTGCGACCGAGTCAGGTTTGACTTAAATATGGAAAGATTTGAGTTGGTTATGACAGGATTTCATGTGGGTCACGAATTTGAGTTGTTTCAGGAATGTGGGATATGTTCCTAAGGTGTTTGGAAGTCTTAAGATTGCTTCTATCTGTGTATAGAAGAGTCCTAAGCAATTATGGAAAGTTTCGATTCATGAACGGAGTCGGATTAGAATCCTGATTTGAGTTGAGTTGGCTTTCGAGCTGGTTATATAAGCATGGGAGGCCAGAGCTTGTGGTGCATGACTTTGGGGCTGTTCCTCTTGTGTTCTATTGAATAAAATTCTTAGTTTGAAGGAACTTTTGTGCCTTGTTCGTCCGACTTGTTCCAGACAAGTTTTACTCGTTGAGCACTACCTTTCAATGGTGGTTTTATCATAACTCGAGTTTTACAGATCCAATTGACGTGATTCTTTTTGGGATTATCTTCACAACTTGATTATCTATCATATGTCAAAATTTCACGGTCATTGGATTTGTGGTTTCTGATCTACACAAGTTTCTTTGCAGCATTCCAAAACTGTTTTTCTCGGGTACGACAGATTGACCTTTGTTCGATCTTTCGATCATAACATGAGTTTATCTCGATGGATTTGTGTGATTCTTCTCGTGTCATCTTCATGACTTGATTCTCTCTGATATCTATCACTTTTGTTACGGTAAAACACGTTTAGATTAGTCTCACTCACAATTTCGTTAGATCATTTTTCTACTAAAGGGGTTGGAGATTAATTGTCTCCGCTGCGTAAGATTTTTAAATATACCATTCACCCCCCCCTCTGGTAGTTTTTCACGTGCTCTTCGATACTACAATTGGTATCAGAGTCACGATGCTCTAATCATTGTGATTTGCACGTGTGTTTTACTAATCATCATGGAGAAATACTCCGCCAAACCTTATGTGTTTGCTGGTATTGATTTTCAGGTTTGGAAGGAACGCATGGAAGCTTTCATCCAGGCGCAAGGCTTTGCAATATGGGAGAAGGTGTACAAGCCTTACGAAGTGCCACCTAACGATCAAGTTACGGCTACAAACCTACGGGACGTCGACAACAACAAAAATGCCTGAAACATGATCATCCAAGGACTCACTCAGAGTGACTTCGACCGCGTTGCACATCTCCGATCGGCATACGATGTATGGAGAGCACTTTGTGACTATCACGAAGGATCCAACACAATCAAGGAGGTAAAACAAGATATGTTCAAAAAGGAATATATGAGTTTCGAGATGCAAACCGGTGAGTCTATTGATGACCTCTTTGCTCGCTTCAATAAAATTCTCAGCAACTTACGTAGTGTCAATGTTAACTTTTCTGATGCTGAGAATGCTAGGAAACTTTTTAGTGCATTAGACATGTCAATTTGGGAGACGAAAGTAACATCTATTCGTGATTCAACTGTCATGAGTTCTCTTACATTAGATGTGGTTTATTCTAAACTAAGAACTCATGAAATTGACATCTTACCACGTAAGAACCCAAATAAGTCTATTGCATTTGTCTCACAACGTGATATGCCTAGCTCCGACCAATCATCATCTTGCAATACTCTTGCTTTGTTTTGCTCACTAACCTTAGAGCAAATCAAGGGATTTCCAAAAGAGGAGTTAGCACTCATCTCAACTAGATTCTCAAAAACATTGCAAAATTTGAGAACTAGAAGGAGAGGAAGCTCCGGACCTCAACTCTGTTTTGAATGTGGTAAGACATGACACTTTCGTACAGAATGCCCTAACCTTTCAGGTCCTACTACCCGTGACGAAAAACAGAACAAGGTCAAGACCACCTCTGGAAATCCCAACAAGAAAAAGAAGGGTACCATAGGACGCAAGATGATTAACAGCTTCATCACCGCACTTCAAGAACTCAGTTCATGTGATGTAGACTTTGAAAGTGATGAAGATGATGACGATCTGGCAACTTATGCTTCATGGCGGGCAAAACAAGATCAAGATCAAGTCAGTAGGATGTCGAACACAACGGTGACAATGATGAGGTATGTTCTGCCTGCAATGAAATGTGTGATGCTATTTCTCGTGCAACTATTATTGTCAAGAAAAAGGACAAAAAGCTTAGGGATAATGCTGCTAAAATTGAATCACTAGAATCTGAAATCAACCGTTTAAAAACTTTGATTCCTATTGATGATGCATGTCCCTCATGTGACTTAATCTATGAACAATTGTCCACATTAAGAAGTGCACACTCCTCCACTCCAGATAGACTTGATGAAGAAATTGAAAAGAACAGAGAGCTTGATGCACTTAATGATAAAAACTTAAAACATGCTTCCTATTCAACAGATGATTTGCATTGTTCTGCATGTGACAATCTTGATAAGAAACTAAAATATGCAATAAATGAAATTTTCATTCTGAACAATGCTTTACGTACTCATGAAGTTAAGAGTTGTTCAAATTGCAAATTAAAAGGAAAAACTTCATGTGAAAACTACCTAGAGTTGTCTAAAAAGCTTGATGACATGAATAGGACGCTAGAGCAGTTTTGTGTTGGGAACAAAAATCTAAACTTGCTACTGAGTTCATCCAAATCTTGTAATGATAAAACTGGTTTAGGTTTTGATTCTCATGCTCATGCTAAGGCACATCCACCTAAAATTGTAAAGTCATTTGGAAGTGGTTTGATTCAAATAGTTCCTAAACAAAAAGAAGTTGTTTTCAAATCTGCAGGAGTGTTGTCTCATTCGGTTTCAAATAAAAATATTGCTTGCTCATCTAGACATGAACACAAAGTTAAATTTCATTGTACCTACTGTGGTAGAGATGGCCATGTCATAGATTTTTGTTATAGACTAGCTAAACAACAGAAAAGGGAAAGAGTGATTGCTAGATCTCATAACTTTCATGCAAAATTTGCTGCACATATTAAACTGAATGCCAGGAACATGCAACCTGTTGTTATGAGTCAAAAACGTTCAAAGTTTACCTCCGGACCTTCTGTTTTTGCCTCCGGAGCTACTGATGTTTGTGCTACACAAGTAACACCTTATAGGTCAGTAGTTAAGAATAAAAAACCTCAAACTTTGACTCATAAACTGCTATTTTATCTCAGCTTTCGCGTATTTTTCCTGCTGCACATCGTGTGACTCAGTACTGGATACCTAAATGCCCTTTGACTAACCCCAGTATTGAGTCATCGACATATTGTCCTTCTATGTAGGTTACACGCTTGAGGAAGGAGAACATTTGGATTGTGGATTCAGGTTGCTCACGCCACATGACCGGTAACAAAGAATGGTTCTCCACCCTCTCTTTTGTGTCACGTGTAGAGAATGTTAGTTTTGCCGATAATTCTTCAACTCCTATAATTGCTAAGGGTTCGGTTAGAGTAAATGATCACTACACTTTGAAGGATGTGGCACTTGTCAAAAATTTGAAATACAACTTGCTTTCTGTTTTACAATTACTAGATGAAAATCTGGAAATTATTTTCAATAAAAACTGCTGCAAAGTTGTAGGTTCAAATAGTGAGCTTATTTTTAACATGTCTCGGTTTGGAAGAGTTTTTAAAGCTGATTTTGATATGTCTTCCTCTAAGCATAGGTGTCTAGTTTCTAATAATTCAAAGGACTTATATTTTTGGCATCGTAGACTTGGTCACGTAGGCTTTGATCACCTAACGCGTGTTAGTGCTCTTGATCGCATATGTGGGCTGCCTAAGCTTAAAGGGAACAAAGAAATTGTGTGCTCTTCTTGTAGACATGCTAAGATGGTTGCAGGTTCACATACTCATCTCACAATGATCATGACAACTGAACCGGGTCAACTTTTGCACCTTGATACCGTAGGACCTTCACGTGTTCAATCCTTCAGAGGTAAATGGTATGTTCTTGTTATTGTTGATGATTATTCTAGATACTATTGAGTTTACTTTATGGCATCTAAGAATGAAGCTTTTAGTCACTTTAGAACTTTATTTCTTAGATTATCAATTGATCACCCACGATCTTTAAAAGCAATTAGAAGTGATAACGGAACTGAATTTAAAAATCAATCTTTTAATCAATTTTGTGCTGAAAATAGAATAGATCATCAATTTTCTTCACCATATGTACCTCAACAAAATGGTGTGGTAGAAAGAAAGAACAGAACCTTAGTTGAGATGGCTAGGACTATGCTTGATGAATATCAAACTCCTAGGAAATTTTGGGCTGATGTGATTGCAACCGCTTGTTATGTCTCAAATCGTGTTTTCTTGCGCGCTAAGCTAGGTAAAACACCATATGAGCTCCGGTTTGGACATAGGCCTAGTGTTACGCACTTTCGGGTTTCTGGTTGCAAATGCTTTGTTCAGAAACATGGTAATCTTGGTAAATTTGAACCTAGATCCATTGATGGCATGTTTCTTGGTTATCCATCTCATACTAGAGGCTACCGTGTGCTTTTACTTGACACTAACAAAATTGTGGAGACTTGCGAAGTGTCTTTTGATGAAGCTAGCCCAGGTACTAGCTCAAACATTGCAGGACCAGATCCATATCCGCGGGGGGAGAGCATTTTTGTTGAAGATGAAGAAGAGCTGGTGATACTGCCTGATAGTTCCGAAGCTGACACATGTCCAGCTTCGAACTTTGAACAAGCTCCGACTACCACCTCTACTTGTCCTGATCGTCCACAAGCCACAAGCTCATCAATCTGCGATGAATCCGAAGAAGAAGAATCTTGTGAGACATATGTTCCCCTACGGATCTTCAAGAATCATCCTCCACAATAGATTATTGGAAGCTTGCACGAACGAGTTACACGGTCCAGGTTTTGTGATCCAAACTCTCATGCCCATTCTGCTTTTGTTGCTTCTTTCGAACCCAAAGATATATCACACACACTCACTAATGAATCTTGGATTGTTGCCATGCAAGAAGAGTTAGAAAATTTTGAAAGAAATAATGTTTGAAAACTTGTACCTCCACCTCAAGATCACACTTTAATTGGAACTAAATGGGTGTTTAAAAATAAACAAAGTGAGGATGAGGTTATGGTTAGGAATAAGGCTAGGTTGGTTGCTCAAGGTTTCACTCAAGTTGAAGGTCTAGATTTTGATGAAACTTCTGCTCCTGTTGCTAGATTAGAAGCCATAAGAATTTTGTTAGCTTTTTCTGCATCTAAAGGTTTTAAGCTATATCAAATGGATGTTAAAAGTGTTTTTCTTAATGGCTATGTAGATGAGGAGGTTTATGTCAAACAACCACCAGATTTTGAAAATTCAGATTTTTCTAATCATGTTTATAAACTGTCCAAAGCCTTGTACGGTCTCAAACAAGCCCCTAGAGCATGGTATGATATGTTAGAAACATTCTTACTTGAAAAGGGGTTTACCATGGGCAAGGTTGATAAAACTCTTTTTGTGATTAAGCATGGCAATGACTCATTATTTGTTCAAGTGTATGTGGATGATATTATCTTTGGTTGTGCTTCTCATGATCTTGTGCCCAAGTTTTCAGCTATGATGAGTTCAGAATTTGAGATGAGTATGATTGGAGAACTCACGTACTTTTTGGGACTGCAAATCAAGCAAACCAAGGAGGGTACCTTGTGCATCAAATGAAGTATACAAAAGACCTCCTAAGGCGCTTCAACATGGACAAAAGCAAGTCTCTTCGGACACCATTGGGAACAGCAACAACACTTGAACTTGATGAAGATGGTGAACCCGTGGATCAAAAAGAATATAGAAGCATGATTGGATCACTTTTGTACCTCACAGCATCAAGACCGAACATAGAATTCAGTGTATGTCTTTGTGCATGGTTTCAAGCCTCCCCACGTGCTTCACATCATCAAGCCGTCAAAAGGAACCTCAAGTACTTACATGGAACTCAAGAATTTGGCAATTTTTTTCCTTCTTCCTCAACCGTTACTTTGAAAGCTTTTTCCGATGCTGATTTTGGAGGTTGTATGATTGATAGGAAAAGTACTTCTGGTGCTTGTCATTTTCTTGGTAATTCACTTGTTGCTTGGTCCTCCAGAAAACAAAATTTAGTTGTACAATCCATAGCCAAATCTGAATATGTAGCTGCTGCTAGTGCTTGCTCACAAATTCCTTGGATTGTTCAAACACTTAAGGACTATGGGGTTGATCTAGATAGTGTTCCACTGTTTTGTGATAACACTAGTGCCATTTCCATTGCTAAAAACCCTGTGCAACATTCTAGAACTAAGCACATTGATATTAGGTATCACTTTCTCCGTGATAATGTTGAAAAAGGAAACATTGTGCTTCACCATGTAGATACCGAACAACAATTGGCTGACATTTTTACAAAACCTTTGGATTTCACTCATTTTTGTTTCATTCGTAGTGAAATAAGGGTTATGCATCCTCATGGCTTACATTGATGTGGAGTTTTCAAACCCTAGAAGTCTATGTGTGAATCTGAAATTAAAATAATATGAGCATAGTATTTCATACATATATGACTTTGTGATTCCTTTCACGTGCTGAAAGTTCTTACTACACTACTCGTGTTATACATTTTGTAGTTTTTTCCATGTATAGTAATTGGAATAATTACACTAAATATGGTCATGGTCGAACTTTCTTGCTGTTTTGAACTTGTTGCATGCTCACACGTGCTTTTAATTATAAAGAATTAATCAAGTAATCAACTCACATGTTGAGTTTTTTGTGAACAAATATAAGTTGAGAAAAGATCAAGAGAATATGCATGCATCACACTTCTTCTTTTGAGATGGCTTATCATTGCACTTAGATATGATCTTGGAATAAGTTGTGTATGACTGAAACCATGTCCTTAAGCTTCTGATTGTCAAATGGCATAGGCTTGGCTTGGTTGGTTAGAATAAGGCAGATGCGCATATAATATCTTGCAAATATCATATGATCTAAATTTGTCCTTTGAAAAATAATAAAATGCAGCAACAAGTGTCATGCTTTCATTTATTGAAATAGTTAAGTTTGTGAGATCATGACTTGCTTAAATTGAAAATTACATTTGATCTCTAGCATGGCTCACACTACTTTATGTATCTCATTGTTGTGATAGTGTAAGTTACTTGATAGTATGACTTGGATGAGCTTTGTTTTATATGTATATGCTATAATATGCTCATAACAATTAAAATTTCTCTTTTGAACCTTGCTGAATACATTGTCAATGGGGGAGAGATAATATGGTGAATTATGCAAGGGGGAGAAATATGTATAGGGGGAGATATTTATTTCTATCTCATTTGATTTTCAAAAAGGGGGAATTGTTCTCAAAACTTTTCATGCCAATGTTCGGATTTTAAATGGTGTTGCCAATGCATTCATCAAGGGGGAGATTGTGAGACCTATGTGTGCTGAATACATTGGTTTTGACAACAGAAGTTTTGAATGCTGGCATAACATCTTTTTAGCAAGGTCCGACTCTAGCTCCGAGCTTCTGCAAGGTCCTACAATAGGTCCGACTTACTTTGTCTAGATCTGATATATTTTTGGGTAGCTCTGGTGAGCTCTTTATTTAACTCTAGCATATCTTTGATAGCTCCAGCATGTCTTTGTTAAGCTCCGATATGTTTTTCTAGGTCCGACTTATGTTGGTTAGCTCCGACATGTTTTTCTAGCTCTGACTTTTGGGTTGACTAGTTCCAACTAGTTTTGGTCAGCTCCGGTGCTAGGTTCGACTAGCTTTGGTTAGCTCCAGTGCTAGGTCCTGCTAGCTTGCTAAGCTCCGGCGCTAGGTTGTACTAGCTTTGGTAAGCTCCAGCGCTAGGTTGTATTAGATTTGGTAAGCTCCAGCAAAAGCTCCGGTTAGCTTTGGCAAGGTTCGGAGCTTGATCGCAATGTTCCTGCTTTTATCTTGCAATATTTTGAACTTGCTTTATATTCTTAGAAAGATTTCTTAGTATTCATTTTCTATGTTTTTGGTGCATTTTAGTTGATATGAGTGATATCGTTTTGATATGCTTTGCAACATGCTGATGTGAGGTGCTCACGTAAGGTGTTGTGTTCACAACTGACTTGAGTCAAGTCGCGGACTTGGGCTCGTACGGATTGGTTGTTTATTCATGTGCAAGTGTTGCTTGAGTTCAAGACATGGCTGGTGACGGGATCCATTGAATTAGTCTTAGGGAGAAGATGAGGTTCAACAACCAAGTTCGGGAGGAATTGTGGTTGAGTTGATCGGGAGGTTGCACATCATGTTTGAATCAAGAACAATGCATATGAAGGTATCGTGGACGTCATTGGAAGATGTTTGCATGTGTGCAAGGAGTGCATGGACGTGGCTATATTGTTCCGAGGCGTGATGAAGAGATGTGGACGTAAAGAATTGGTCGGAAAGGTCCAACCGACTAGGTTATGGACTCAGGCTGCGGCTGAGTCAGGTTTGACTCAAATATGGAAAGATTTGAGTTGGTTATGATCGGATTTCATGTGGGTCACAAATTTGAGTTGTTTTAGGAATGTGGGATATGTTCCTAAGGTGTTTGGAAGTCTTAATATTGCTTCTATTTGCGTATAGAAGAGTCCTAAGCAGTTATGGAAAGTTTCGATTCGTGAACAGAGTAGGATTAGAGTCCTAATTTGAGTTTAGTTGGCTTTCGAGCTGGTTATATAAGCAAGGGAGGCCAGAGCTTGTGGTGCACGACTTTGGGGCTGTTACTCTTGTGTTATATTGAAAAAAATCATAGTTTGAAGGAACTTTTGTGTCTTGTTCGTCCGACTTGTTCCAGACAAGTTTTACTCGTCGAGTTTCTGGACAGCACTACCTTTCAATGGTGGTTTTATCATAACTCGAGTTTTACAGATCCAATTGACATGATTTATTTTGGTATTGTCTTCATAACTTGATTATCTATCATATGTAAAAATTTCACGGTCATTGGATTTGTGGTTTCTGATCTACACGAGTTTCTTTGCAGTGTTCCAGAACTGTTTTTCTCGGGTAGGACAAATTGACCTTTGTTCGATCTTTCGATCATAACTTGAGTTTCTATCAATGGATTTGAGTGATTCTTCTTGTGTCATCTTCGTGACTTGATTCTCTCTGATATCTATTACTTTTTTCATGGTGAAACACGTTTAGATTAGTCCCATTCACAATTTTGTTAGATCATTTTTCTACCGAAGGGGTTAGAATTTAATTGTTTCCGCCGCGTAAGATTTTTAAATCTACCATTCACCCCCCTCTGGTAGCTTTTCACGTGCTCTTCGATCCTACAGGAACACTTGAGGCTCACATTGTAGAAATTGAGGGAGCATCAATTGTATACCAAGTTCAACAAGTGCCAATTTTGGTTGAAAGAAGTGTTATTTTTCGGGCATTTCATCTCGGGAGGAGGAGTATCGGTTGACCCAGGAAAAGTGAGAGATGTGCTAAAATGGGAAGCCCCACAGAATGTAAAGGAGATTCGGAGTTTTCTTGGAATGGCTGGATATTACCGTCAGTTTATCAAGGACTTTTCCAAGATATCCAAGCCCATGATGGAGTTTCTAATGAATGGGAAAGCTTTCCAATGGACTCAAGCTCGTCAAGAAAGTTTTGAGGAGTTGAAGAAAATGTTAACAACAACCCCAGTTTTGGTTTTGCTAGATGTAAGCAAGAGTTTTGATATATATTGTGACGCATCAAGACAAGAACTTGGATGTGTGCTCATGCAAGAAGGACAAGTGGTAGCCTATGCATCGAGACAATTGAAGAAACATGAGTAGAATTATCCAACACATGATTTGGAATTTGCAGCCATTGTACACGCATTGAAGATTCGGAGACACTATATCCTTGGACACAGGTGTGAGATTTGCACGGACCACAAGAGTCTCAAGTACATATTCATGCAAACATACCTGAATTTGAGGCAACGCAGATGGTTGGAGATCATCAAGGATTATCATGTGGGAATTAATTATCACCCGGGAAAGGCTAATGCCGTGGCCGATGCTTTGAGTAGGAAAGGAGTAAGTCACCACCTCACGTTCCGAGAGCTGCCGTCTGAGTTATGCAAGGAGTTTGAATGGTTGAATCTTGGATTTGTGAATGAGATGGGGATAATGGAATAAAATCCGAACTTGGAGTAGGAGATTCGAGAGGGGCATACAAAGGATGAGGAAATCCAAGAAATCAAAAAAAAGGAACCAGGATGGAAGGGAATTCAGATTCCACGAGGATGAACATGGTACTTTATTGCTTGGGAAGAGGATCGTGGTGCCCGATGTGAAGCAAATTCAGGAGAATATTAAAAGAGGCACATGACTCACCTTACTCAATTCTTCCCAGTTGTACAAAGATGTACAAGGACTTGAAGACACGTTATTGGTGGGCTAGCATGAAAAAGGGCATAGCTGAATATGTAGCGTTGTGTGATGTGTGCCAACGAGTGAAGGCAGAACATCAAAAGCCAGTGGGACTATTGCAGCCATTAAAGGTTTCGGAGTGGAAGTGTGAAGATATTGGAATGGACTTCATAGTTGCTTTACCACATAGCCAATCAGGTTATGATTCCATATGGGTAATCGTGGATCGGTTAACTAAGTGAGCTCACTTTATTCCCATCAAGACCACCTTTAATGGGGAGAAGTTAGCATAACTGTATATGGGAAGAATACTATGTTTGCATAGAGTTCCAAAGAAGATAGTGTCGGATTGTAACACCCTCATTTTCATTTTCATGCCCTGCATCCATCATTAAATATGTTTAACATTGAGAAACATAAAAGGAACAAGTTTAAAATGAATTGATGGCAAAACCGCACTTAAGAATTCTGGGAAGTGCGGACTAGTCCGGTGTTCGTGCGAACTAGTCCGATTTTTCTCTGACTTCCATCGGACTTGTCCGTTTTGCTATGGAATAGTCTAATTTTTTCCTCTGGACACTTTCGGACTTGTCCGTTCCTGTGCGGACTAGTCCGGTGTTCCAATTCCTTGAAAATTTGCGAAGTCCCTAGACTTGTCCGGACTAGTTCGGTATTCCAGCGGGCTTGTCCATTTTCCCTCTGACTAAAGTCAGACTTGTCCGATTTTGGCCAGACATGTCTGTTTTTCCCTCTCGATAAGTTCGAACTTGTCCGATGTCCAGTCCAGACTTGTCTGGTATCTCTCTATCCATCTTTGGACTAGTCTGGCCTTTTTCGAACTTGTCCGATAAATCACGACTCTGAGTTGATCTTTTGTTTCACGACTTGTTTCTTGGGTTTTACGTTAAGTGGGCCTAGGGACGTCGTTCCTAAATCTTTTAGAGCCCATGAGGGACTCTAAACCGACCTCTACTCATCTCAAACTCAAAATCCATCTAACCCTAGCCTCCACCTCTATATAAACAACCCCACCCTTGGCTTGACATCTATTTGCCACTTTTTCACCACACCCAAACCCTAGCTCGTGATTAGCTGCCACCAAAGAGGGAGAAGGAGATCTAGAGAAAGAAGAAGAAGAGGAGGAAGCGAAAGAGGATCAAGATCTCCATCAACTTAGCGTTCTTCGTCAATAATTGACCATCAAGTTCTTCATCAACCCTAGATCGTCAAGATCCAAGTGTTGCCTCCAAAACCCTTGATTCTTTGGAGTCTTGGACACCTGGTATACCTTCTATTTCCTTTTCCTTATGTGAATTCAACCCCATATCTCCAAATTCACATCAATTTAGAAAACCCTAGTTCGCCAGTTCTATGAAGTGCGGACTTGTCCGGTCCCCAGCGGACTAGTCCGATTTTCCTAGTTAATTTCTATTGAATTAATTCCAAGATTAGATTGAATCAAATCCAAAACTGTATAAACATGTTAAAATCTATTGGAACTAGTTAGTGAACATTAAAAGCAACTCATTAACATGTTCCACCATGCATTTGCATTAATCATGCATGTCATGTCATATTGAGTAATATATGTGCATCTAGTGATTGTAATTCTTGTTTGTATGTTTATTGTGCGGATTAGACGGATTTGCGCTAGAGAGTGTTGTGGAGGATCTACAGCACCAAGAGTTTGAAGGCTTTGACCCGAACCAATTCCAGAAGCAAGGCAAGTGTCCTTGAAGCATATTGATCTTGTTTTTAAAATAAATGTTTTGTTTGCAAACTGCATGGTTGTGTCAATTTGATGGGAATCCTATGATGGGAAGTTTACTAGCGTTGTTTGACCACTCTCATCACCTGGAATATATTGTAGAGAGTCGAGACAGGCTTTTTACCCTTTTTGCTTCGCTTAATCAATTGGGATGGGAACACAACTATACCACTTAACTTAATTATGCATTTATAAGATTTGATTAACATGAACTAGTTAATATGATATGGTAATGGGTGTTCTAAGCAAGCATGGTATGCGGATGGGTTGGATGTTATGGTGGTCGCTTGCTTTAGATGTAAGGACCGGTTCATCCGAGAATAAGCTAGGACTACAGTGCCACCACGAGGCCAATTATGGGTGCAGCGTAGCTGATTAATTAGGGCTTTGCTAGTGCTATTTGGACCATAAATTCTGCTCAGGGAAGGGGTAGTCGGATTTTGGTTTGTTGATGATTGGTGGGAGTACCCTGGGATCTGAATGGCTCAAGAGGGGGCCCTTAGTTCAAGATGTGCTCAGTTGGAGGCATCGTCATTGGTGAAACCTCAGTGGGGTCTAAATAGGCTAGTAATTCATTTGTAAAGGCTATTTTGTGATCTCTTGGCCATACACAAAAGGAAGTGTAATCGGTGTAAGGGAGGTTTTTTAGTCACCGATGGGTGATGAATTCACAAACACATGGGTAAAGTAGTACAGACTCTGCAGAGTATTAAAACTATCATAATAGCCATGCTCCTGGTTATGAGCGCCTGAATGACCTACATGATTAGAGGGAAATTGGGATTTGGGATTGTTGGTTGGTCATGGTTATAGTTATGGTTATAGTTTGGTAATGGTTATGGTTAATAATATGGTTATGGCTGGATATGAATCTAATTCTGATATTGATTATGGTTATTGGTAATGAGAAATCTGGAATATGGATGATGGTAATGAATATGGACTGGTATTATGATGATTACATGGTTTATAATGGGCTTATTTCACATACATATAATATGTTGCTTTTCAAATGTTTTAATGTACTTTTCAACACTTAGCCATTATTATATTCGTCATTTTAATCAGCTACATGTCATACTTTCCACACTTGCTGAGTACGATATGTATTCATCCTTGCAATCCCCCACCAACAGTTGCAGGTCAGGATTGGGAGTACAATGATGATAATGCAGAGTTCTAGGCCATGTCTGCCGTCAACTTTGCATGTGGAGTGTTGGGCTACGCTATACCCTTTGCTTAGTGGCTTCAATAGAGTATTTTCGCTGCATTAGTTCAAAATTGTCATTAATGATCATTAGAGCTTGTATTTGAGGATATTATGAATTGTGTAACAAAAGTGCTTAATAATCTTGTTCTGTGGTAATTTTCTGTATATCCTTTTGTGAATGCACTCGTGTATGTGTGTTGAACGTCCTAGGCACACATATGCGTTCACTTGGTTCATTTTCGGAACCGGGTGTCACAAATTGGTATCAGAGCCACAGATTGAACATAGGATGAAGTCTGGATAGAATGGATACATTAGAGCACGTAGGAGCACACAGGAATTAATGTGTTCTTGTTTGGTGTGCTGTTTGCTATATATTGTTTGCTTTTATGCTTAATAGAGGATTTTGGGATGCTTTAGCACTGCCATGTCCATGTAGGCTAGTGTAGGTAGTTGCTTAGATTCATATCCCTTGATGCATATAGTTGGGGACGTCTTCTAAATTCTTATCTCTTGCTTTTCTTTAGATGGTGAGGACTCGCAACCAGAGGGATGCCAATGATGAGGAGGAGAACCTCGGAGCACCTCAGAACAACAATTGACAAGGACCTGCTCATGGAGCTATCAATATTGAGCAGATATTGGCTATGCAGAACCAACTCATGCAGACCATGATAAAAACTATGGGACAGCTGCAGGCTACTAACATCAACAATCAACCCCACATGCCTCCATCGCCACCCCCACCCCCTCATAACTGGTTGGGAGAGTTCATGGGGACTAGGCCACCAACCTTTTCTCAAACCGCTGACCCTATGGATGCTGATCATTGGCTCAAGTCCGTGGAGAAGAAGCTAGCTATTGTCCAATGCAGCGACCGGGAGAAGGTTCTATTTGCTTCTCATCAACTAGTTGGAGCAGCTGCCGATTGGTGGGATTCCTTATGCAATGCTCATGAGAACCAGGAGAGGATTACATGGGCTGAGTTCAAGGAAAGCTTCCGTTCTCATTATGTGCCGGAAGGTGTCATGATTTTGAAGAGGCAAGAGTTTGGAAACTTGAGGCAAGGAAGATCGAGCGTGGGTGAATATCTCAATAAATTCACTCAACTTTCAAGGTGTGCTCCTGAAGATGTGAGCCGGGACAGCCGAAAGCAATACTTTATCATGAGGGGCTTGAACAATGAGATCCAAGTGCAATTGATCAACTGTGATTATGCCAACTTCCAGAAGCTTGTGGACAAGGCGATTGTGGTTGAAAACAAAATTCGTGAGATGGAGCAGGACAACGAGAGGAAGGCACCATATCAAGGACAGCAAGAAGGAAGTAATGTGCTCCCTCGCTTTGCAACACCAAATGCTCCTTACTACAGTTCTTCTGCGCCAGCTCATCGCCCTGGTTATGCACCGCGCCCAACTCAGTTTGTGCAATAGCGCCCTATCATGCAAGCACCTATGTGGGGACCGGAGTCCACACCTCCGAGGATCTCATTGGGTGGTGCCATGCGATGCGGCACCTAACAGCACACACGGAAAGGACACCAAAACATATAAAGTTTTCATTTCATAATAAGAAGAGTTTACAAAAGAATGTACCATAGGGGTACACACGCAGTGGAAAAATACATACTCATAATCTCACCTAACTAAGCAGGAGAGAAGACGTCCATGCCCTAGGACGCTTCTCACTAGCAACATGAAGAACATTCAGCAGCGGCGTGGTTCACATGAGATTTATCTCGACACCTCGAGTCTCATGTATAACCTAAATAGCAGAAATAAAACTAATACCTGCAAAAATTGTTAAAGCGCAAACGTGAGCATAAGGCTCAACAAGACCAACCCGTCTCACTAGACATATGCAGGGTGAATACTAAGCATAGGTAAGGAATGGCATAAAAGACTCACCTACAAGTGGATCCTTATAATCATGTTTTAAGTAGCAAATGACATTCTCCAAGCACGGCACATCATGGGCTCCACAATCAAACAAGAAATGCTTCACCGATGATATGACATGCTTAGAGCACATAATGCTATTACAGCTAAAGTATGGGGAAATTGTAAACTTTTAATTGTACTATCTCTAAATCATACAAGGTTGCAAAGTAATTATAATTCAATACAATATGATTTTCTGGCTTCTTTAGTATTTACTACGTCACGACATAGTGAACAAGTGGTACTCTATTACTGCGAGGGACAGTGATTGCAATCAGGACACACCCAGACAACAGGACACATACGTCGTTCGGAAGTGTCAGCGAGCACACCCGTACCTACATAACACTTCATTACTAGGCGTATATGGCCACCTTTCACAAGAAACCCGAACGCCGAGCCCGTCTCACCTCCGCGAATAGAAGGTCTCCGCACGGAACACCTCATGTGTCCGCCGACTGATTTACACCTTACTGTCCTCAATCCACCCCTATCGATGGTGAGTTAATGGGCCTCGACACCCCAATTATCAAGTTACATCAGTTTATTGGATTCCATATATCCATTATGTTGCCGGTACAAGTCAAGCTTGTTCAGCGGGGCCGCACACGAAGCGGGCCTTAATCGACACAGGCAGGGCTATGCGACCGAGACTCAATTCTCGTCGCTTCCTATCCATTCCCTGCCCAGTCTCAATTCCATTATATTAATACATTTTCTATCTAACCAATACTGTGAGATATGTCCTGCATCTCTCGCGAGTAGATTCCAACTACTCGACTTCTACCAGATTTCCTATGCTTTAGCAAAGCAGTTACTACAGGTCAAATTGTAACTCGTTCCAACCAATCCCTGGGATTTTTGGCCATGCAAGTGGAGTATAAATCATCCTAAACTTAATGCACAATTCATATACTACTCATCATAGTGATAAAGCAAAATTTTATAAACGACCTAAATGCAAACCGGGGCTTGCCTTAGTTTGCGACTCGAATAAATGTCAAGTGTTAGTGGTCCTTCTGTGCAGACCCCGCCAAGTACTTCAAGTGGACACCTTGGCCTTCTCCTCCAAGCGAAACTTCTTGTCGATCACCTATCATCACGTTCCTATCGACATGATATGCATATAAGTAATTAAGTAATTTTATAATAAACTCCACGGGGTTATGTAAACTTTAAGCACGAGGAGTTTGACTTGGAAGGACAGATATGCCTCTGTTGTGTGGATAACCAGAGGATGGAGTCAAGTTGTTATAGTAGTATCGAGATTTGAATTGAAAGGTGTAATGTAAGCACACATTGCAACTTGGCATTCAACACTCGATGCTATGCCACTCAAGGACAATAAAGCAGAATGGTGTGGAAGTGTTGGACTGGTAGTGTAAGGACGACTAAGGAATCAAGGGGGGACATTGAAATCTTGAGTATGAGTGGAGTGTACAAGACGAAGGTCGCGATTTAGGAGTCGACCAATGAACTTGACTTAACTCAAAAAGGAGTAAACCTAGTTAAGTGAGCAGTGCTGTCATAGGGTCCCGACTTAGGATGAACCATGATGGAACCTAACGACACTTGGCACCTAATTGAGATCAACATGGCTTGGACTTAAGAAGTCATTACAAGCACTGTTAACCTAGCATGAGTACGAAGACAACGTTCAAACCGCTTTTAGGTAAACCAGTTGCTACGACTAACGTTGCAAGCATCATTCAGGTGCTTACACGACGACACCAATGTAGTGTTTCCCGCAAGCTTGTCCAGGTGAGCTCGGTAAGCTATCAGGACTAAAACATGATGCGAGACCTTGCCGTGAAGGCATGCTTTGCCATCTCGAGAAGATCGTCTTAGCGACGTCCACAACAACCCGGACTCGTCAATGGGGTGAGCGGAATCTCGACACCACCTTGTGAGTCATAAGGCTAGTGATGTCGACCCGGTTGTTGATAAGCGACTCGACGAACCTGTCGTCGATGAAATGGTACACCAAGTTAACAAATCCTGTGATCGGCTATGGAACATCCTCGACACAACCAAGGAACTATTATCCATGGTTCCCCTTGGTCTAGTTCTCCTTGTTGGTCGCAACGTTTTTGCATCCTCTACCCAGGTCATCGGTGATCACCGACACACCTGGTTTGACTTAGAAGGCATTTCATCGAGCACTCTGGCTACACCCAGGACTCGATGAGTCTCGCCTCGACTAAACCCTAATTTGGCTAAACGACTATCGACCGTTGTGTCGTGGTTGTGTTCCAGCATCATGTACGTTACAGGCATCCTTCATCTCGATGCCAGGACACGATGATGGCTCGGAACGTCACGACGATGTCATATGGTCAACGACGTCGACGCGACTCATGGTGGAGAATCACAAGCACGCACGAACAAGTTAACGCGATACAAACGACAAAGGAAGTCGACTTGGGGACTCCTATAGGAATGATATTAACGCGAAACATGGACGTGCGACTTGACGACACATGAGTAACCTTATCGATCACGACGAACGGACATCGGTGACGTCAATCAAGGTATTTCAGGGCAAGGCTCACCTTGTAGGCATTTTGCTGAACATCTTGGGTGTGTATTTGATTTCCATCGCTTCATCACCATTCAAAGGGTATCTTGGCACTTGGGCTTGTCGAGTTGCCACATCACCATACCCCTGCATCAAGACCAGCTCTTAACATCAACGAAGTTGGTTCTTTCCTTGTAAGCATTTCATCAAACAGGTTGACTGCAGTCACTGATCCAATCACTCTTGCAAAATAAGAGCTAACCTTGGACCAGTTGTTGATGCTGGGGTGTCAACGACGTGTTCCTGCATATCCTTCATCACACCAATCAATTGCCTTGATGTGAGGACACAATCACTGCTTAGAACACCTCGATGACGCCATGAAGACGATCGCATCAGAACTGGACAAGTCAAATCAACATGAACACGCGCATAGGCTTGCCGGTGGCGCAGAGGTGGTGAGGCACGGTGTCTCAGTGGGTGAGGCAGCAATGGTGCGAACATGGGAGCGCAGGGCCGGCTTGGGCGTGGCGTGATGCTGCAGCGAGCTGCAAGGACCATGGCGAGCGGCGGCTTGGAGCGGCCATGGCCATGGCACACGGGCTGGAACGGCGCTTGCAAGCGCGGCTGAGGTGCTGCACGGGAGCAGGGCGGCGGCAAGGGAGGCACGCGGGCCGCAGCGAAGAGGCGCCAGGGAGGTGCGGCGACGGGGCTGCAGGCGGCCAGGAGGTGGAGGGACGTGCGAGCGCGGCGATGTGACCCAAGCAGCGGCGGCCAACGCCGTAGGCGACCGTGGGGGCGGTGGAGCGCCAAGGCGCAGAGGGAGCCGGGCGCGGAGACGGCCCGGAGGCGGGCGGTGCTAGGGCGTCGTGCGGGCGCTGGGCGTAGGGACGGCACTGGAGGCGACCGGCGGCAGCGCAGGCGGTGAAGGGAGGTGGCACGCGGGCCTGGCGGACGCGCGAGCTGGCGGGGGCGGTGCCGTGGGCGGCCGGATCGGGAGGAGGAAGAGGCGCGGGCGCGGTGATAAGGATCGGGGGAATGTCGCGGTGGCGCTGTATGCGGTTGCATGGAGGCAGGGTAGGAGGTGCCGAACTGACTGGTGGGGACCACCTGTGGGACCCACTTCCCTCTTTCTTTCCAAAATTCAAATAGGGCTAGCAAAGATGCTTCAAAAATAGTCAACTTTGGCCCAATGACCAAATAAAATGTGAAGAATTTTATGGTGCAATCAAATTTCAAAACTGAGCAAGTTGAATTTGAACTCAGGTTTGAATTTGAATTCAAGTGGTGATACTTGACTCAAGGAAATAAATATTAGATTAGATTCAAAAATCCTGAAACTTTGAAGTTAACCTTTTTGAACCATAAGGGACCTCAGGAAAAATTTGGAGTTGATTTGGACAAGGTTGAGCACAAAGTTTAAATTTGAAGTCGACGTTGATTAAACTCTCAGTACCTGTCCAACAAATGGGAAACATGCTTCAAAAATTTTGAAACTTTACTGAGAGTCTATTTGGAATATTAGAAGGTCATGGAAAAATTTACGGCATGAGATTTGAATATTTTTGGATGTCCCATTTTAGGGTTGGAATAATTCCTTTTTCTTTCTCTCTATTTTGTTTTCTTTTCTCTTTTAATCTTTCATTGAAAATGGGAATACTTGGAAATTAAGGATTTTACCCCTTAAGTTCCAAATACATTAGCAACCATGTTCTATATGTAAAATTTTAACAAGTTCCTATTTTTAGTGAACATGGGTTAACTCATATGGTTCATGTGAGTTTGGATTTCCAAGTCCATTTTCAGAATTTTTAAGTTCGCATTTGTGCGTTTTTGTTCTTCCGAAAAGCGGGCTTTTACAATCCTTCCCCCTTAAAGGAATCTCGTCCCGAGATTCTAACAAGTAGAATAACAGAAACGATGAGGGAACGATCCGTAAAAGAGGGTCATTGACTAAGGAAAATGACAATGCCCTTAAAGACTTGGGTTCTACAAAATAGTGATTATCTTCAGGTATCTTAAGAAATTCCAAAGTTTGCTTCAAGTGATTCTAGTCTTTAGGTTGATAACCTTGACAGGAGGCTCAACATGACAATATCACATCGTAAAACTTGGGTCTTAAAAAGTTAGGTTGAGGTGTTGAGGTCTTCTTCTTTCCGTCAAAATGAAATAACCTTCTTCATTGAAGAGGTACTTAGAGTTCTATGATAGTTAAGCGTCCTTAACTCTGGATGTTTCTCTTATGAAGATTTTTCTGCTTTGGTTTTGTAGCCGAAGCAATGCCATCAGGCAGTACAAGTCAAAGAGTTCCAAGACATGATAATTAAATGATAACCTCGCGGAAAGAAAGATGCATGGTTTTAGCGAGGTCGAGAAGTCCATAGCTCCTCGCAACTAGAAACAATCAGTTTCCAGGACTCAAGTTGATTTGAGTTTCAACGAGTCAAGGACAAAGGCTCAACTGTGTTTTGGTCACAAGGTGTTAAGTGGTTTCCCTTGTGCCACTCAAAATAATGAAACAAGTGGAAGGCGTTGTGAATGATAAAGTTGATCACATCTCAAAATTGTGAGACACAACGTAGGTATTTGAATGGGGTCATATATTCTTGCTCAAAACTCATTGGTAATTACGTTTCATGATGCATCACAAGTAGAATAATGTTATGCATTAATGATGCAATGCTGGCCAGCTAGAAATGTAGACGGTATGATGCATTCATTATTATGCTTTGAGAAAAATAGGTAAGACAATCCAAACACAGTCAGAAGTATCCCAAATACAGGAGTATTGAATAAACTTGGTCATGAAAGGCGCTAGACAAGACTTGCTACTTTCATATCTCGACCAAGTTCGATGGTTTCAAGGTAAAAGTATTAGCAAGGAATGGTGAGGTTCATCTCAAGGCAACGGAGTGTACAAAATGGAACAAAGTGATTGAACTTCTTGTTGATCGGAAGTTCGCTAAAGCTTGTTAATCACAACTTACAGGTAGTTGTGGTTCCTTAGCAAAGGATCAGGTTTTTCATCTCGTAGTTTTCTTAAAGTACTATGTCTACCCCTTAAAAGGTGCGGCAGGGTTACCTTCAGAAGTTGCAAAGAGAGTAACCTTTGAAGAGTAAGGTTCTCATCACTTCCATAGCTTGCACGAAGTGGTTGACAAAGTACTGTGCTAGGCACGACCTTGGTTAGTGATCCACGTTCTTGCTAAAGAATCTCCAGCTCATACTACTCACATATGGCTTCTCGTCTCAGAGACGGAAGCAAGGGAGTGGTTTAGCGTGAAGAATCAACTGACTTCTTTAACTTGATGATCGAGTTCCACAAGAAACGGGGTTCGAGGTGATCCATTACTTAAGCTTCTCATTGACTCAATGAGTCAATGCTGTACTCGGTCCTACTTACTTGAGCATTGCTTCCAGCACGTTGGTTCGGTGTTGATGTACCTTGGTATGACACCTAGGTGAACGTAACACTTCGATTACTAGATGAACTCCTTCCCCCTTAAGATTCAAGCTAGGTGAGCAAGAAACTTACTCCAAGCAATCTTTATGGGAAGGGTCGTCCAACTAAGGGAAGTGTCACACATGCTCAATGCACAAATAAAGTGTGAGGTGCAAGGTTGCATAGTCAAAACACTAGCATGTGCATCCAAGCAAAAGGGATTTGCCTTAGTGTAATACTCAACTCTAATGGCAAATATTGTTGGATCGCAACACCTGGGATATTATGAAACTCCTCGAGTTGAACTCGAGAACCAAATCCATAATCACCCTAAAGGGTCATCACCCGATTAAATCCTGTTGGAGGATGAACAGCTTGGATGCAACTTCGATTTTGGCCAAGTAAATGGCAAAATCAGATCTTGAGGTGAACAACAAAGTTAAATTACACTTCAATACCTTTCCAAAAAGTATTGATTTGCCTCTATATCATCTCTGGTTTGCAAGTTATGGAATTTTAAAGTTAGCAGATTTCTCTGCACTTTCAGCAGAATCTGCTTAAAAAGTACCAGTTTTGATCTACAGTTTTCAGACTGTTCTGATGCAAATATGGAAATATTCTTATTTACAACGTTGTAGCCAATGTAATAAGCTTTCCAGAATGTACTTACTTGTCTTCATATCAGTTCTGGTTCAAAAGATATGAATTTTTGAATTTGGGTAAAATTTCAGTATTCAGAATTGAATTCAGTTCAGATTGACCACTCTGTATTCAAACTTGATTTGGAATAGGTAGATGACCGATTCAGGTCTGGAGCCAATTGTAAAAATTGTAGCTGACTCTATAAGTTTTCCAACGGTTACTCGCGCTACACCATTGGATCAAGGGTCTGCGAGTTATGGAATAAATTCAGAGGTGTACAGATTGCTGTCCAGTTTGGGTATGCCTGGACAGTCTCTGCGATTATCCGAATTTCACCCACCTAGAAAAGGATTTTGGTCTTGAACTGAATAGATAACTCGTAAAGTACTTCCAAATATTTCTAAGGAGTATTTACTTGCCCTCATAGCACTTCTGGTTGAGAAGATATGGCATTTGCAAGTTGACAGTTTTTCTGAAAATTTGGACAGCATCTCCTTTGTTTAAGGCTGATTTTGTCCACAATTTTCAGATATACGAACATCAATATTTGCAAAAGTAATACATAGAAAACTTGTTGCATACATTATCAGGATCCCAGAAATGTAAAATACGAAGCCATTCGATAAGTCTACTAGGAATTATAATCGAAACAGTAATTGAATAGGTAACGGTCCATATTCTGAACTGTTTCGACACCTTAAACGATACTTCAATTTAGACTTGGTCAGTGCGAGTTTTAGCCTTTGTGTTGAATAGGAAGTTGATAGAGGATTCTTTAAGCTTTCCATACAAGTATAAACATGCATAGGTTGCATTTCTAGTTTAAGAGTTATGGCCGTTCAAAGTTCATAATTTTTCTGACTGTTTCAGATAGCACCTATATACATGTACTATCTTCAACTCCAGTTTCTAATTAGTTTTAAACTGAATTTGGGGTATCACTGAATAACAAAGTTTTAGAATATCTCTTCCAATTTCCAGAAATGTACCTAATGGAATAGAAGAGCTTTCTACAAGGAAATATGGCAATTATTCAGATGCTGGTCCATGTAGTTTCAGAACAGCAGCTGCTGTGATAATGGTGCATTTTCATCACCATAAAAGCATCTTTTGGCTTGGAGGTCAATAGGAAACTTATAGAAGACTTCAAAATATTTCCAAAAAGTATTCGCATGCCTCCAAAACCCTCCACGTTGAAGAGATACCGATTTTTGAAGTGGAACAATCGGTTCAGGTTTCAGAATTTAGTTTGATAGATCATGGTTGTTTAAAGCTGATTTGGCCACTGATTTTCAGATGGATATGCTCACAATTCGACAGCAAGTCCCATTACAAACTTGTTGTAAAAGTCGCAAGGTTTCCGGAAATGTATTACACGAAGGTATTCGACGATTCTACAAAGAGTTATGGCGGAAATGCCGAGGCTAGTTCATTATATCAAAGAGACGAAGAAATGCTGGTTTCTAATGATTTGGACGAGTTTCTCCAGTGTTGTCCTGTCCAACTCGTCCAAGGAGAAATCGTCAAGGACCTGAAGATCTCCCCCATCCCTATAGCATACTACGATGTCCTATGAAGTTTAACTAGAAGCACATCTTGACATAATCGAGCTAGATTCCGTCAAGAGTACACAAAAGCCTTAATCTTCATCCTTCTTTGCATTGCACTATCCATGTCGAAACTTTGACCCAAAACTTACCAGCAACTTGTAGTTGGATCTTACAAGATGATGATGAAGCCATTCTTTCATGGGGGACGGTCAATGTATCAAATGTGATACTGACGGCACTACGTTCCTTACCAAAGAAAGGTCTAACCCGGTATATCCGGATACGTCTATAGGTGGTCCTAATATCGATCACTCGCAAACGTATTCTACATGGGTCGCTACAGGAGTTAGTGTACCTGCAGAAGACAAACAATCCCCTTTCACACCTTCACACCTCAAGGGCGGCACGGGGAAACACGTCAGGCAGTCACAATAAGATATAATCAAAAGTAAATGCATACGAATCTGGTGTGAGTCGCCCTCGAGTGAAGTCATGTCTCGAGGTACATGGCTGTACTACGTCTGTACAGCAAAGACTCCCACACGAACCGGCTTATACACACTCGGGCATACGTGTTTCGCATGATCCCATAGAACATGAATGGTTCTAGAGATGCATACTATCGGGTTATACACCACCCGACGGGGGCTCCCACTAATTTTGTGTCACGCTGGGGTACTGCGTGTCATATGTTCTCAGAAACATGGAAAGTTTCAAAGACTCATATTGACTTTCCGTGCTAAGCCACAGAAATTTCACATACCACATCTTGTATGGAGAGTTTACCGAGATTGATCCGTTCTCGGTGACGTACCTTACCTCTTACCTTGAAGACGGAGCGTCGTTACAGAATAATATAACAAGTTAGTTCACCTCCTTTACAACTTATACTAGTAATAGTATTTAATGGGCATATAGCTAATCCTCACTCGACTACTTCGGAGTTTTTGAAAATAGGCTCTTTTCGAGCGTGCTATTCCCAATGAAGCTCTGATACCATGTCTGTGGGGACCGGAGTCCGCACCTCCGAGGATCTCATTGGGTGGTGCCGTGCGATGCGGCACCTAACAGCACACACAGAAAGGATACCAAAACATATAAAGTTTTCATTTCATATTAAGATAAGTTTACAAAAGAGTGTACCACAGGGGTACACACGCAACGGAAAAATACATACTCATAATCTCACCTAACTAAGCAGGAGAGAAGACGTCCATGCCCTAGGACGCTTCTCACTAGCAACATGAAGAACATTCAGCAGCGGCGTGGTTCACATGAGATTTATCTCGACACCTCGAGTCTCATGTACAACCTGAACAACAGAAATAAAACTAATACCTGCAAAAATCGTTAAAGCAAACGTGAGCATAAGGCTCAGCAAGACTAACCCGTCTCACTAGACATATGCAGGGTGAATACTAAGCATAGGTGAGGAATGGCATAAAAGACTCGCCTACAAGTGGATCCTTATAATCATGTTTTAAGTAGCAAATGACATTCTCCAAGCACGGCACATCATGGGCTCCACAATCAAACAAGAAATGCTTCACCGATGATATGACATGCTCAGAGCACATAATGCTATTACAGCTAAAGTATGGGGAAATTGTAAACTTTTAATTGTACTATCTCTAAATCATACAAGGTTGCAAAGTAATTATAATTCAATACAATATGATTTTTTGGCTTCTTTAGTATTTACTACGTCACGACACAGTGAACAAGTGGTACTCTATTACTGCGAGGGACAGTGATTGCAATCAGGACACACCCAGACAACACGACACATACGTCGTTCGGAAGTGTCAGCGAGCACACCCGTACCTACATAACACTTCAGTACTAGGCGTATATGGCCACCTTTGACAATAAACCCGAACGCCGAGCCTGTCTCACCTCCGTGAACAGAAGGTCTCCGCAAGGAACACCTCATGTGTCCGCCGACCGATTTACACCTTACTGTCCTCAACCCACCCCTATTGATGATGAGTTAATGGGCCTCGACACCCCAATTATCAAGTTACATCAGTTTATTGGATTCCATATGTCCATTATGTTGCCGATACAAGTCAAGCTTGTTCAGCGGGGCCGCACATAAAGCGGGCCTTAATCGACACGGGCAGGGCTATGCGACCGAGACTCAATTCTCGCCGCTTCCTATCCATTTCCTGCCTGGTCTCAATTCCATTACATTAATACATTTTCTATCTAACCAATCCTGTGAGATATGCCCTTCATCTCTCGCGAGTAGATTCCAACTACTTGACTTCTACCGGATTTCCTTTGCATTAGCAAAGCAGTTACTACAGGTCAAATTGTAACTCGTTCCAACCAATCCCTGCGATTTTTGGCCATGCAAGTGGAGTATCAATCATCCTAAACTTAATGCACAATTCATATACTACTCATCATAGTGATAAAGCAAAATTTTATAAATGACTTAAATGCAAACTGGGGCTTGCCTTAGTTTGCGACTCGAATAAATGTCAAGTGTTAGTGGTCCTTCTGTGCAGACCCCGCCAAGGACTTCAAGTGGACACCTTGGCCTTATCCTCCAAGCGAAACTTCTCGTCGATCACCTATCATCACGTTCCTATTGACATGATATGCATATAAGTAATTAAGTAATTAAGTAATTTAATAATAAACTCCACGGGGTTACGTAAACTTTAAGAACGAGGAGTTTGACTAGGAAGGATAGATATGCCTCTGTTGTCTGGATAACCAGAGGATGGAGTCAAGTGGTTATAGTAGTATCGAGATGTGAATTGAAAGGTGCAATGTAAGCACACATTGCAACTTGGCATTCAACACTCGACGCTATGCCACTCAAGGACGATAAAGCAAAATGGTGTGGAAGTGTTGGACTGGTAGTGTAAGGATGACTAAGGAATCAAGGGGGGACATTGAAAGCTTGAGTATGAGTGGAGTGTACAAGATGAAGGTCGCGATTTAGCAGTCGACCAATGAACTTGACTTAACTCAAAAAGGAGTAAACCTAGTTAAGTGAGCAGTGCTATCGTAGGGTCCAGACTTAGGATGAACCATGATGGAACCTAACGACACTTGGGACTGAATTGAGATCAACATGGCTTGGACTCAAGAAGTCATTACAAGCATTGTTAACCTAGCATGAGTACCAAGACAACGTTCAATCCGCTTTTAGGTAAACCAGTTGCTAGGACTAACGTTGTAAGCATCGTTCAGGTGCTTACACGATGACACCAATGTAGTGTCTCCCGCAAGCTTGTCCTGGTGAGCTCGGTAAGCTATCGGGACTTAAACATGATGTGAGACCTTGCCGTGAAGGCATGCTTTGCCATCTCGAGAAGATCGTCTTAGCGACGTCCACAACAACCCGGACTCGTCAATGGGGTGAGCGGAATCTCGAACACCACCTTGTGAGTCATAAGGCTAGTGATGTCGACTCGGTTGTTGATAAGCGACTCGACGAACCTATCGTCGATGAAATGGTACACCAAGTTAACAAATCCTGTGATCGGCTATGGAACATCCTCGACACAACCAAGGAACTCTTATCCAAGATCCCCCTTGGTCTAGTTCTGCTTGTTGGTCGCAACGTTCTTGCATCCTCTACCCAGGTCATCGGTGATCACCGACACACCTGGTTTGACCTAGAAGGCATTTCATCGAGCACCCTGGCTACACCCAGGACTCGACGAGTCTCGCCTCGACTAAACCCTAATTTGGCTAAACGACTATCGACCATTGTGTCGTGGTTGTGTTCTAGCATCATGTACGTTACAGACATCCTTCATCTCGATGCCAGGACACGATGACTGCTCGGAACGTCATGACGACGTCATATGGTCAACGACGTCGACGTGGCTCATGGTGGAGCATCACGAGCACGCACGAACAAGTTAACGCGATACAAACGATAAAGGAGGTAGACTTGGGGACTCCTATAGGAATGATATTAACGCGGAACATGGACGTGCGGCTTGACGACACATGAGTAACCTTAGCGATCATGACGAACGGACGTCGGTGACGTCAAGCAAGGTATTTCAGGGCAAGGATCACCTTGTAGGCATTTCACAGAACATCTTGGGTGTGTATTTGATTTTCGACGCTTCATCACCATTCAAAGGGTATCTTGGCACTTGGGCTTGTCGAGTTGCCACATCAACATACCCCTGCATCAAGACCAGCTCTGAACATCAACGAAGTTGGTTCTTTCCTTTTAAGCAGTTCATCGAACAGGTTGACTGCAGTCACTGATCCAATCACTCTTGCAAAATAAGAGCTAACCTTGGAACAGTTGTCGATGCTGGGGTGTCAACGACGTGTTCCTGCATATCCTTCATCACACCAATCAATTGCCTTGATGTTAGGACACGGTCACTGCTTAGAACACCGCGATGATGCCATGAAGACGATCGCATCGAAACTGCACAAGTCAAATCAACATGAACACGCACACGGGCTTGCCGGTGGTGCAGAGGTGGTGAGGCACGGTGTCTCAGTGGGTGAGGCAGCAATGGTGCGAACATGGGAGCGCACGGCCGGCGTGGGCGTGGCGAGATGCTGCAGCGAGCTGCAAGGACCATGGCGAACGGCGGCTTGGAGCGGCCATGGCCATGGCACACGGGCTGGAACGGCGCTCGCCAGCGCAACTGAGGTGCTGCACGGGAGCAGGACAGCGGCAAGGGAGGCATGCGGGCCGGCAGCAAAGCGGCACCAGGGAGGTGCGGCGATGGGGCTGCAGGCGGCCAGGAGGTGGAGGGGCGTGCGGGCGCGGCGATGTGACCCGCGCGGCTGCGGCCAACGCCGTAGGCGGCCGTGGGGGCGGTGTAGCGCCAAGGCGCAGAGGGAGCCGGGCGCGTAGACGACCCGGAGGCGGGCGGTGCTAGGGCATCGCGTGGGCGCTGGGCGCAGGGACGGCACCGGAGTCGATCGGCGGCGGCGCAGGCGGTGAAGGGAGGTGGCGCGCGGGCCTGGCGGACGCGCGAGCTGGCGGGGGCGGCGCCGTGGGCGGCCGGATCGGGAGGACGAAGAGGCTCGGGCGCGGCCTGGGAGAGGAGTCAGGCGCGGTGATAAGGATCGAGAAAACGTTGCAGTGGCGCTGCATGCGGTTGCGTGGAGGCAGGGGAGGAGGTGCCGACCTGACTGGTGGGGACCACATGTGGGACCCACTTCCCTCTTTCTTTCCAAAATTCAAATAGGGCTAGCAAAGATGCTTCAAAAATAGTCCACTTTGGCCCAATGACCAAAAAAAATGTGAAGAATTTTATGGTGCAATCAGATTTCAAAACTGAGCAAGTTGAATTTGAACTCAGGTTTGAATTTGAATTCAAGTGGTGATACTTGACTCACAAAAATAAATAGTAGATTAGGTTCAAAAATCCTGAAAATTTGAAGTTAACCTTTTAAAACCATAAGGGACCTCAGGAAAAATTTGGAGTTGATTTGGACAAGGTTGAGCACAAAGTTTATATTTGAAGTCAACGTTGATTAAACTCTCAGTACGTGTCCAACAAATGCGAAACGTGCTTCAAAAATTTTGAAACTTTACCGAGAGTCTATTTGGAATATTAGAAGGTCATGGAAAAATTTACGGCATGAGATTTGAATATTTTTGGATGTCCCATTTTAGGGTTTGAATAATTCCTTTTTCTTTCTCTCTATTTTGTTTTCTTTTCTCTTTTAATCTTTCATTGAAAATGGGAATACTTGGAAATTAAGGATTTTACCCCTTAAGTTCCAAATACATTAGCAACCATGTTCTATATGTAAAATTTTAACAAGTTCCTATTTTTAGTGAACATGGGTTAACTCATATGGTTCATGTGAGTTTGGATTTCCAAGTCCATTTTCAGAATTTTTAAGTTCGCATTTGTGCATTTTTGTTCTTCCGAAAAGCGGGCTTTTACAACCTGGGCCTCCAATGCCGTCTGCACCTCGTGCTAACTTTCCTGGTGCAAATGCGCAGAATCAAGTCCGTCCAAATTCTGGTGTGGTTAAGAAGTGCTATACTTGTGGAGAAGCTGGACACTTTGCACATCAATGCTCTAAGTCAGGCCTTGGTCAAGGAAGCTATGCACTGAGGCAAAACCCATGGAGGACAGCCGCAAGGGAACCGTGGACACCAGAATTTTGCTCGTGGCAACGTGAACCATGTCTCTGCGGAGGATGCTCAACAAGCGGATGATGTGGTGATTGGTATGTTCCTCGCAAACTCCAACCCGACGACTATGTTATTCTATTCTGGAGCATCACATTCATTCATTGCATCAAAATATGTTGCCAAGTATAGTTTGTCTATCCCTCATATGAAGTTTACTCTATTGGTTAAGTCCCCTGGAGGAGAGATGAGGACAAATATAGTATGTCCAAAAGTAAGCCTTAGAATAAGGAGGGTAGATTTCCTCGCCAACCTCATTGTCTTGGGTTCTCAAGGATTGGACATTATACTTGGTATGGAGTAGTTGAGGAAGCACAATGGAGTTATTTAGTATGCCATGAGGACAGTGTAGTTGACCAATGAGGAAGGGATCACCGTAGAATTTGAAGCATCTCAACACGCACTGAAGCAATTGGAGCTGAATCACCTGAACGGTGCCGCAATTGAGGAGATTCCGGTGGTGTGTGAATTTTTTGATGTGTTCCCGTATGAGTTGTCAGTTATGCCACCTGACCGAGACATTGATTTTGTTATTGATTTAATACCTGGAGCTGCGCCTATAGCTAAGAGGCCGTATAGGATGCCTCCTAAAGAATTAGCGGTGCTCAAAAAGCAGATTCAAGAACAACTAGAGAAGGGTTTTATTCGCCCCAGCTGTTCACCTTGGGGAGCGCCCGTTCTATTTGTGGACAATAAGGATGGGTCGCAAAGGATGTGTGTGGATCACAGAGCTCTCAATGAGGTGACCACCAAGAACAAGTACACCTTGCCACATATAGAAGACTTGTTTGATCAGATGAAGGGTGCATGTGTTTTCTCCAAGATTGATTTGAGGTCGGGATACTTTCAAATGAAGATTAGGCCATCGGACATACCTAAGACAGCTTTTAGGACACGGTATGGATCTTATTAGTACACCCTGATGTCCTTTGGATTGACGATGCACCCACGTACTTTATGTATCTCATGAATAAGGTCTTCATGGAGTACTTGGATAAGTTCGTTGCGGTGTTCATGATCTACTCGAAGGATGAGAAGGAACATGAGGAACACTTGAGGCTTGCGTTGCAGAAATTTAGGGAGCATCAATTGTACGCCAAATTCTGCAAGTGTCAGTTTTGGTTGAAGGAGGTGTTGTTTTTGGGTCATATCATCTTAGGAGGAGGAGTATCAATTGACCCAGGAAAAGTGAGGGACGTTTTAAAACGGGAGCCCCCGTAGAATGTAAAGTAGATCCGAAGTTTTCTTGTGATGGATGGATATTATCGTAGGTTCATCAAGGACTTTTCCAAAATAGCCAAGCCAATGACGGAATTGCTAATGAAGGGAAAGGCTTTCCAATGGACTGATGCTTGTCAAGAAAGTTTTGAGAAGTTGAATAAAAGGTTAAAAACAGCCCCAGTTTTGGTTTTGCCGGATGTGAGTAAAAGTTTCGACATATATTCTGATGCATCAAGACAAGGACATGGGAGTGTCGTCATGCAAGAAGGTCAAGTGGTTGCGTACGCATCAAGGCAATTGAAGAAACATGAGCAGAACTACCCAACGCATGATTTGGAACTTGCAGCCGTAGTATAGGCATTGAAGATTTGGAGACACTACATCCTTGGTCATAGGTGTGAAATTTATACAGATTAAAAGAGTCTTAAGTATATTTTCACGCAAATGGATCTGAATTCGAGGCAACGAAGATGGATGGAGCTTATCAAAGATTATGATTTGGGAATCAATTATCATCTAGGGAAGGCTAATGTTGTGGCCGTTGCATTGAGTAGGAAAGGAGTAAGTCATCAACTCACAGTTCGAGAGTTACCATCCGAGTTATGTAAGGAGTTTCAACGGTTGAATCTCAGATTTGTAAATGAGATGGGGATGATGGAGTTAAATCCGACCTTGGAGCAAGAGATTTCAGAGGGTCAAACAAAGGATGGGGAAATCCAAGAGATCAAGGAAAGGACCTAAGAGGGAAGAGGATTCAGGTTTGATGAGGATGAACATGGTACATTATGGCTCGGGAAAAGGATTGTCGTGCCTAATGTGAAGCATATTCGGGAGACAATACTAAAGGAGGCACATGACTCGCCATACTTGATTCATCTCAGTTGTACAAAGATGTACAAAGACTTGAATACATGCAATCAGTGGGCTAGCATGAAGAAGGACATAGCTGAATATGTAGCGTTGTGTGATGTGTGCCAACAAGTCAAGGAAGAACATCAAAGGCCAGATAGATTATTGCAGCCATTAAATATTTCAGAGTGGAAGTGGGAAGAGATCGGTATGGACTTTATAGTTGGATTGCCACATACCCAGTCCGGTTATGACTCAATTTGGGTAATTGTAGATCATTTAACCAAGTCAGCTCATTTTGTTCCTGTCAAGACCACCTATACCACCACGAAGCTAGCAGAATTGTATATGGAGCATATTATGTGCCAACATGGAGTTCCAAAGAGGATAGTGTCGAATAGAGGTTCTCAATTTACCTCCAGGTTTTGGCAGAAATTGCATGAAGCATTGGGAACAAGGTTTAATTTTAGTTCAGCATATCACCCTCAAACGGATGGACAAACTGATCGGACGAATCAGATTGTAGAGGACATGTTAAGTTCTTGTGCTTTAAAGCATGGGAAAAGTTGGGACAAGAGCTTGCCATATGCAGAATTTTCGTACAACAATAGTTACCAAGCAAGCTTGAAAATATCGCCTTATGAAGCACTATACGGGAGGAAGTGTAGGACACCTTTGTTTTGGAATGATACAGAACAAATTAAGGTATTTGGTCCGGATGTTCTGCTAGAAGCTGAAAAACAAGTTCAAATTATCAGCGAGAACTTGAGGGCTGCTCAATCTAGGCAAAAAGGCTATGCGGACAATAGGAGAAGAAAACTAGCCTTCGAAGTGGGATATTTTTTTTTACCTCAAGGTGTCACCAATGAGAGGTCATAAGAGGTTTAACATAAGAGGCAAGCTAGCGCCTCGATACATTGGCCATTCAAAATTTTGGACAAAAGAGGAGAAGTAGCATATAAGTTAGAGATGCCAGCTCATCTTTCAGATGTACATGATGTCTTTCATGTTTCACATCACAAGAAGTGCTTGACGGTACCAAAAGAACAAGTGCCAATGGAAGAATTGGAATTAGAGGCATATTTGACTTATGTCGAGCAACCGGTTAAAATCTTGGAAACCAAGGACGGGGTCGCAAGAAATAAGGTCATTACATGGTGTAAAGTTCAATAGGAGCATCACACAAAATCAGAGGCAACTTGGGAATTGGAAGATGATCTCAAGAAGGAATTTCCCTCCCTCTTCTATTCCTTGTCGAATCTCGAGGGCGAGATTCATTTTAAGAGGGGTAGGTTTGTAATACCCTCATTTTCATGCATCATGCATTGCATAAGTTCATATACATGTTCAATATTAAGCAACATAAAAAGGAACAAGTTAAAATGAATTAGAAGCAAAACAACACTTAGAAGTTTGTATAAGTACAGACTTATCCGTTTTGTACCCCAAACTAGTCCGGTTTTCCTCTCTGTTGCCCTCTGGACTTGTCCGTCTTAGCTGCTGACTAGTTCGATTGAGCCTCTGTTCCGTTCCGGACTTGTCCATGATTGAGTACGGACTAGTCCGATATTTGGTCCAATTTTCGAATAAGTTGTCAAATTCCCGGACTTGTCCGATATGCCGAACTTGTCCGTTTTCCTCTCTGGAAAAGATCGAACTTGTCCGGACCTCCTACCGGACTTATCTGTTTTCGTCTCTATCCAACAGCAGACTAGTTCGGTCCCCTCTGCGGACTTGTCCGGTGTGCCCAACTCGGATCCAATTTTTTTCGCCGCGACTTGTGTTTGGGTATTTACCTTAATTGGGCCCAAGAACGTCGTCCTTAACCCCTGTGGATCCCATGTGGTACCCCTACACGGCCTCCACCCACCTTAGACTCGAATTCCATCAAACCCTACCACCTCCATCTCTATATAAGCAACCCAACACCCCAATTTTTTTCACCTCTTTGCCACAATTGAAAGAACACCAAACTCTAGTTCGTGGATAGCCGCCACCAAGGAGGAGAAGGTGATCCAGAACAAGAGGAAGTAGAGAAGGAAATGAAAGAGGATCAAGTGATCATGATCTCCATCAAGTTTTCGTTCTTCATCACCAACCCTTCATCAATTCTTCATCATCAACCCTATATCGTCAAGATTCAAGTTCCACTTTCAATTCTTGATCTTTGGAGTTCTAAACATGTGGTACACCTTCTACTTTCTCTTCCCCACGTGAATTCCACCCCAATTCTCCAAATTTCCATATATCAAGAAAAACCCTAACTCGCTGGTTCTGCATAGGGCGGACTAGTCTGGCCCTGGTACCGGACTTGTCCAGCCTCTGAATTCTGAATTGTGCTGAATTAATTCCAAATTTACTCAAATCAATTCCAAATGTGTCCAAACTTGTTAAAAACTATTAGAACCAGTTAGTGAACATTAATAGCAACTCATTAACAAGTTTTACTTCATAGTTACATTAATCATGCATGTCATGTTATATTGAGTACTATACGAGCATTATTTGATTGAATTTTGTGTTTTGCATGTTTTTCGCTCGAAATAGAAGGTTTTGTGCTAGAGAGTGCTGCGGAGGACCTCCAGTACCAGAATTTTGTTACACTAACGAAGCTCAAGAGCAATGCAAGTGTCCTTGAATATATTGATCCTGTTTTTACAATAAAGGTTTTGTTTTCAAAACTGATGCTTGTGTCAATTTGATGGGAATTCCTATGATACGAAGTTTACTAGCTTTGTTTAACAACCCTTGTCACCTGGAATACATAGTGGAGAGTCGGGAAGGGCTTTTCAACGTTTTTCTTCGCTTAATTAATTGGGACAGGAAAACAACTATACCATTTAATTATGTATTAATGATACTATGGTTAATATGAATTGGTTAATATGACATGGTAATGGGTGATCTAAGCAAGCATGGTATGTGGATTGGGTTGGATGATATGGTGGTTTTGATTGCTTTAGATCTAAGGACCGGTTCATGGAGCAACCATCCAGGATTTACAGTGCCACCACGAGGCCATGTATGGGTGTGGCATAGCTAATTTATTGGGGTATTGCTAGTATTGCACGGATCATTTGGCGCACAGGGGAAGGGGAGTCAGATTGCGTTTGGATTGTGGTGGGACTCTGTGGGATCCGAATGGCACAAGAGGGGGCCCTTGGTTGAAGATGTGCTCAGTTGGAGACATCGCTGTCGGTGTTTGGATCTGGCAGATCTTTCGACACAACCTTTGGTAGATCGAGGAGTTGTAGTTCAGTGAAGGGCGTGTAGAGATTCAAGAAGGTGAAAGACACGTGTACACAGAGACTTACATGGTTCGGGCCGCCTGAGCGTAATACCGTACTCCAAGGAGTGTGTTGGTGATGTATTAAGCATGTGAGTCTAGAAGAAGATCCATAAGAAGAAGCTCGTCTAGCTCAGGGAGTTCAGTAGTGGTCTGGAACCGTCCCTTGTGTATCGTCGACCAGTCCTTTTATAGTACAAGGACTGGTCGTTACAATGTTAGCGTGGCCTGACAGGTGGCCCCGGCGGTTACACATGCTTGATACACAAAAATGGGGTTAATTACCCTTAATAGCCTGGTAATGGGCCTTAATAGTGCCGTTACCAGTATTAAGGACCATCTGATCATGTGTCATTAATATGGCATTAATGACACTTAATCGGGTCTTGAAGTCTTTGATTGATCCTTGAAGGTTCAGAGACGTTGGGGGGTCCATCGGCCTGATAGTTGAAGTTTTAAGGTCGAGCGGTTGCCACGTGGTAGCTCTGGAGCTTACTGTCGTGGATGGGTAGGTCCGGTGCTGTTGGACACGTGTCAGTACCGGAGCTTCCCTCTGTCTTGGGTTAGGTCCGGGGGTGCCATATTGGTATAGCGACCGGAGCTTCCCATGTGTGGGTGATAGCTCCGGTCTTATGATACACGTGGCAGCCCTGGGACTAACCATGTCGGGGAAGCAGGTCCGGTTATGCCTGACATGTGGGGCCTTCGGAGGTCTTCAATTTTGGTAGATGGAGTTTCCTTGTGATCTTTGCAATCCCAAGGGGTATCTAGTACGGAGGGTACCGACAATCGCCACCGGTGAAACCTCAGTGGGTCCGTACATGATACAAATCCCCTTTTAAAGGCTATTTTGTGATCTCTTGGCCACACACCCAAGGAAGTGTGAGATAGCATAATAGAGGTTCCATAGTCATCGAAAGGTGATGAAATCATGAACATGCGGGTCAAGTGGTAGCACAAAGTGTCTATCATGATAGTCGTGCTCCCGATTAAGAGCACCTGGATGACCTACATGATTAGAGGGGTTTTGGTATTGGGATGGTTTGGTACTGGTTATGGGATGGTATTATGGTTTATGGCAATGGATATGGTTAATGGTAGTGAGAAATATGAATATGGATGATGCTAATAAAATATGACTGGTTTTATGATAACTACATGGTTTATGGTGGGTTTACTTCACATACATATAATATACTGCTTTTCAAATCTTTTAATGTACTTTTCAACACTTAGCCTTTATTATTGACGTCATTTGAATTAGCTACATGTCATACTTTCCACACTTGCTGAGTACGACATGTACTCACCCTTGCAATTCCCCCACCAACGGTCGCAGGTTAGGATTGGGAGTATAACAATGTTATTGAGGAGTCCTAGGTTGTGCGCTGCCGTCAGCTTTGCCTATGGTGTTGCTTGGAGCTGCGCTACCCTTATGCTTATTTTGCTTATTTAGTTTATTTTCGCTGCATTAGTTCAAACTTGTCATTAATAATCATTAGAGCTTGTATTCGAGGATATTATGAATTATGTAATAAAAGTGGTTAATTAATCTTGTTATGTGGTAATTTTCTGTATATCTTGTATATGTGTGTTAAACGTCCTGGGCACACATATCGATTCATTTGACTCATTTTCGGAACCGGTTGTCACAAGTACACACGCCACGCCATACTCCCGTTGGCCCGTCTTTGTCATTCTGTACAACCTTCCACCGACTCTTTGTACGAAGAATGAGTTTATGTTTCTCAACTTTGTTGTACCTGGACCTGATCATCCCGGGTCACGTCTCAACGTGATATTGAAACCGCTGATTGAAGAATTGAAAGTGTTGTGGAAAGGAGTCGAAGCGTACAATAGTTACACGAAGCAGAAATTTAACCTTCGAGCTGCTTATTTATGATTCATCCATGATTTGCCGGCATATGACATGTTTTTCGGATGGAGCACTCACGATCGTTTGACGTGTCCGATATGTGCTTCGAACACGGATTGCTTTCGAGTAACTCATGGAGGCAAAATATCTTATATCGATTGTCACAGACGTTGACTGCTTTCAAATCACATATTTAGGCAACAGAGGCATGTCTTTAGAAAGAACACTGTTGTCACTAAAGGACCACCGAAACGTCTCAATAGGTCAGAAATTTCTGATATGTTGGACAAACTGGTGCCAGATGAAGGTCGTCCTGGATATTTCGTAAGTTATGGAGAGGAACACAATTGGACTCACATATGTGGACATTGAGAGCTATCGTATGTGAAGTCATTCATTCTAATGCACAACATTGATGTCATGCATCAGGAGCGTAACATGAGCGAAAGTATCATAAGCACTTGCATGGATATGTCTGGCAAAACGAAAGACAATATAAAAGCTAGACTGGATTTGGCAGATATTTGTCGCCATGCAACTCTTGAAATCTCTAAATGTGGTGGTAAGCCACATCCCTCATTCTGTCTTTGATCTAAAGAAAAGAAAGAAGTCATGAAATTCTTAAAAACTTTGAAATTCCCAGGAGGTTACACAGGTTGCATGAAACGAGCTGTGAATGTGAACACACGAAACCTCACTGGGTTGAAGAGTCATGATTATCACATTATAATGGAAAGACTCTTACCTGTTATGTTTTGGGGCTATCTAGATGATGCAGTGCGGAAGGTTTTAGCCGAGCTCAAATATTTCTATAGACAACTTTGTGCTAAAGAAATCAAGATAGGGATGACAGATAAGTTAGAGAAGGAGATACCCATACTTTTATGCAAGATGGAATTTTTTTTTTAACCGGGTTTCTTCGATCCAATGCAACATCTGCTTATCCATCTTCAATTTGAAGCTAAAGTTGGCGGTCCTGTGCAATACAGGTGGATGTATCACATTGAAAGAGTGCTACGATATCTGAAACTAATGGTTGGCAATAGGGCAAGGGTGGAAGGGTGCATCGCTGAAGCATATGCTCTTAGGGAAGTAGGATACTTTTCAAGTGTCTACTTTGCAGAAGAAAACAATGTCAATACTTTGGCGATGCGGTACAATGTGGATGAAGCACCACCTTTAAGCGACCTCTCCATTTTTCAAACGAGAGGCACTACCGTTAGTAGCTACATGACCAACGTGCTACCCGAATGTGACAGGATTGTTGCTTTACTCTACATGTACGCAAATATAGATGGCATGCAGGAGTACTTCGAGTAAGTGTTTGTCCTACATTTATGCTAATCGACATATTTTGCTACACATGTATTCTAAAAGATGGTTTTTCATGTTCAGCGAGTTCCACAGACAATGTTGGCCACATAGGCATCAACCTACGGCCAAACAAGTAGAAGGGATGGGAAAAAAAGGAATAAATGGAGGGCAGGGTTTCCTATCCTTGTGTCGATATTACGTAATACCCTCTCATCCTCTATATATTATAAGTTACTATTATTAAATAAGTATTATTTTCACTTACGATCATTTTTTATAGTGTCGGACTCACAATGTCCATGAAGATTTGCGGCAGCTATCTTATGGATTGGTGAATGTTAGAAGCTATGGTCGATATGACGTAAATGGATTTCCATTCCGTACATCTCATTTTGAAGCTCTTCATCCTCTTGCGACAACATCAAATTTCAGTGTTATGACGAGAGCAATTGACACTAAAGGGAATGTAGCCAATTATTATGGGATCATTAAAAAATCCTTGAATTTACTTTTATCGGAAATAAGACCCTTTGAGTATCCTTCTTTGACTGTGACTGGTTTGATAGCACTCATGGAACTCGAGAAAACTAATTTGGAATGGTGGAAGTGAAACATAAGGACCGACTACGAGGTTATGGTATATTTGTTCTTGCACATCAAGTGGAGCAAGTGTATTATCTACCTTACCCATGAACGAAGCTCAGTGCTTGGTGGGTGGTATATAAGGTGAATCTTCGTGAGCGGTTATATACTCCTGGGGATGATGGTTACCATGGTAGAGAATATGTTGAAGAAGTGTACCAAGAATAAGAGTTGTTATACACTTTTATCCTCGAGCATGGTGCAGGACTCGATCAATTAGTTGCACATGTTGATGATGTAGAGACAGATGATAGGCGAAAACAGAAATTAGAACAGGCCACGATGGAAGATCGTTGGGCTGGTTTAAGGAGTAGGACACGTGATGATGATGTTGATGAATTTTGAAAGTGATTACAAGTAACATTTTCTTGAAGATAGTAACATGAATTTTGTATATCTTATTTGCATATTTACTGATTATCTATTGAAACAGGATGGCGTCAAAGAAGGGTAAGAAGGTTCAGCCGACGAGGGGATTCTAGCCCTCTAGACCCGAGGACACTTTTGTTGGTGCCTCGTCGACCAGGAGCAGACGCTCTCAGCTGTTGGGTGCCTGCTCTTTCGTGGGAGGACTACGCATGCATCCATCACCAGGAGCACGGCAACCTTCAGGAGGTCGTATGGGCTGATTTTATGGTAAGTATGTTAAATAAAGTTTCTAAGTTTTAACCCTTAAACGCTTATAATGAACATCTCTTCAATATATTCTTTATCACAAGCAAGGTATATTTTAGAGGACCCGAACGACCCTCGCATGTTTGAGGATGTGACGATAGTGTTTCACTACAAGGCTGCCAAGGCGCTTCGACTAGCTTTGTCAAACGCTCGTGTTGAAATTATCAATGATCACTTGAAGGCGAACCAGCACCACGTGCTACACTTCCGGCAAGAGAGCAAGAGGCACCTGACAGAGGACGAGTATGCACAGGTACGTGGGGTGTACGAAACATTTTTTTATGACAATTTCCTCAATAGTATTTATAACGACGTACAACTATGTGCGGGCCACGTGAAATGGTTGCAGGGTCGGGCCGATGCATTCTGGGCCCTTTTGTCGTTACTAGGCTAGCGATGAGTTTAAGGCCAAGTCCGAGAAGGCTCGAGAGTGCAGAGTAGTCAAGGGGAAGAGCTAGCACGGCCAAGATAACCACTTGCATTTATCTAAATGCATGGTAAGTGTATGTAACTTATATTTATATATACATAATATATTGTTCGTACTAACACGTATTGATAGGAGTGCGAGACGAGGGTGCAACCGACCCCTGCTGAGATCTAGAAGAGAGGTCACAGGGACCCTTCTCAGCCTCAGGGGAGCAGTCAGGTCGTAGCCGAGCGATTGGTAAGTTTAGAAATCATTCATATTAAATATAACTATATTTATTGTTGAACTTACATGGTTTTCTTGTCTTCCAAGCTAAGTTCGGGGAGGAGGCTAAGAAGATACACGGCGAAGATTTTGATTGGGAACATTAACCAATCGATCCTCAAGCCTCGTATGCAAGCGGAGGTGGAAAAGCACATGGAAGGTGAGTTCATAAGTCATTTTATCGTTTTCAATTGAAAGTATTCAAGATATTTCAATTTCATATTATTGAATCTTTTTTTTATAGGCTCGAAATATTCGACGGAGTCGTCCACTCGAGGTTAGCGAGAGCTGCGAGAGGCAGCTCCACGCATGCTTTGTTGGTGGGCACGTCAGGTCGCCGCATCTCGCAGAGAGACATCGAGATGCAGTCCCTCTGACAAACCACAGAAGAGAACCTCAGGCGACAGGAGGAGGAAAAGGAGGGAGGCGGAACGACCAAGGTTCGCAATGGAGGCCACCATCTCTTCCCAGGCAGCCTGGATGGTATAGATGCAGGATGCAATGAATGTAACAAAATAAAAAGTGAAGTTCTCATTAATTTAGCGTAAATGATTTACTAATAGGTAACATCTAATATTTGAAATAGAGAGTGAGAGTGAGAGATAGTTAGACAGAGTCAGAGATTGAGTTAGAAGAGGGAGAAAGATAGAGGGAAAAGGATTGAGATGAAGTGGGAGAGGAATGAAGAGGGGGTGAGAGATGTAGACGGAGATAGAGGGAGAGGAAGATAGAGGGAGGGAGGGGGATGTAGATGGAGATAGAGGGAAGGAAGATAGAGGGAAAAGGATAGCAATAGGGAGATAGAGTGGGAGAGAGAGACATATTGAGATAGAGAGGGATGAATGAAGAGAGAGAGGGAGATGCAGATGGAGATAGAGGGAGAGGAAGGGAGGGAGAGAGATGTTGATGCATTTCTATTCTAACTCTAAGTTTCACTAATTGCAGGGATCTACGATGGTTGCTCAAACTCCGTCGCCCTCGTTACTGCCACCTGGAGTGAGGTGTGACGACGACTTCAATGGCTTCAGGGGTGGCTTCGGAGGCCACACGTGCGAGTGAGCCCTTGTTTGGTTTGTTGATGGTGATGCGATGTATTGACAATGTGTTGTGATATGTTTTGTAAATGTTGTTCTGTGTTTTCTGGCTGTTATATATTGTTTGTTCTGTGTTTCTGGCCATCGAGTCGGGTAGTATTTTCTATTTCTTTAAAAAACAAAAAAACCTTATTTGCGATGGCTTTTTATATAGTATCGTCGCAAATAAGGATCGGGCCGTCGCAAACTGACCTCTGTTATTTGCGACGGCCTGACCGTCGCAATGAAGTTCCTATTTGCGATGGCCTGGCTGTCGCAAATTTACCTGTGGGTCCCGCTGGCAAGTATTATTTGTGACGGGCAGGCCGTCGGAAATAGAAAATTAATTGCAACGGCCCGACCATTGAAAATAGTAATTAACTGCGATGGCCTGGCCATCGCAAATCGCCTTATGGGGCCCATTAGCCACCGATCAGTAATTTGCAACAATCGCGGCAATCCGTCGCAAATAGACTTATTTGCGATGGTGGCCATCGCAAATTATCTTATTTGCGACGAGAAACTTGCGACGACCGGAAACCGTCACAAATAAGGAAAGCCGCCGCAAATAGCTTATTTGCGACGGCACTGGCCGTCGCAAATCGTCGGAATTCGTGTAGTGCCTACCTGTGGAATTATATTATCATAGGCGGCTAGTCATAGGTAAAGAATTACCTGTGATAACTCCATTATCACATGTTGTTACTCTTACGGTACAATCCGATTGTGATAAATTGTCTCCATAGGCGGCTAGTCATAGGTAAAGATCCACCTGTGATAACACCATTATCATAGGCTGTTACTTATACTGTAAGAACCGCCTGTGATAACGTGTTTTCACATGTGGCTAGTCATATGTAAAGAACCACATGTGATAAAATCAATTCACATGCGGTTTCACTTTCTGCTTGTGAAATTGTAGATTATCACAAGTTCTTCGTTTTAGACGGTTTTAAAAACCGCGTGTGATAATACGTTTCGAGCCGCCTGAGATGAGGCTTATTGTAGAAGTGTCTGATGATATATTAATTTATCTCCAATGAATTTCAAATTTAATATTTTATGCAAATTGATTTTTTCCAGAGGATGTAAATTCATAGTGAAAAAATAATTTGCAGCATTATATGTATTAAACTTCAGTTTTTAGGTGATTAAACTTCAGTTGTCACTAGTGTCCAGCTGCATCACTATAGGAATAGCGACAATAGATGACAACCACAATAATAGACGACGACACTGTCGTCTTTTATATAATTGACGATGGCTAAATCTAATCATCGTCAATTAACCCGTAATTGATGACGGTTGATCTAGAACCGTTGTCAAATACTTAAAGACGACATTGGACCATCGTCAATAAGGCCTATCTTCAATATGGGCCGAAACCGGGCCCACCTGAGATGTAATCGACAACGGTCCAATTCCGCCGTTGTCAATAGTTGCTTGTCGATGACGGTTGACCTACACCATCGTTGATATCAAATTTTTAGATATACCTCGTGTCGTCTCATTTCCCGCCCATCACTCTGCCACCCGCGCGCCCGCCTCCACCGCCCCCCGCCTACACCGCCGTTGCGCGCCCGCCTCCACTGCCGCCGCGCCTCCACTTCCACTGCGCCACGCCTCCACTATCGTCGCGTTGTGCCTCCACCGTTGTTGCGCCACCGTCGATAGCTGCCACCGCTGTCGAAGACCACCGTCGCCGCCGTTCTCCGCCTCCTAGGTATGCTGTCGCCTCTACCCGTTGCCCCCTGCCCATGTAGCACCCTCCCATCACCCCTCCTCAGTGGCGTCCTCCCCTGCGCTGCCCCTCGCCACTGCCCCCTACCCTCCCCTGCGCTGCCTCTTGCCACCGCCGCCTCTCCTTGCACCTCCCCTCCTCCCCAGCACCCCTTCGCGGTGCCCCCCACCCTACCGTGGTGCCCCCCACCCGCTCCCCACCATGCGCCTGCCTCCCACCGCATTGGGCCTGCCCCCCCCCCCCCCCCCCCACTGTGTTGCTTTTCGTCCGCGTGGCACAGACGCAAACGGTTGGCTCTAGAGGTGGCCAAATGGTTCGGGTTTAATGGGACGGCTCGAAGCCCGATACTTTTTGCCAGACAGGAGCACAACCCGACATGGAGGGGACCAGGCTTGGACTAGCCCGAAGCACAACTCGGGATGTGCCTGGGCTCAGCCACCAGCTCGTTGAGCCAGCCTGGCACAACCCAATTAAGAGGCAGCCCGACAAGCCTGATAGTGGGCCCGTATAGCCCAACTGGGCCAGGCCGGCACGGGCACGACCCGACTAGCCCACTACCAATTACCTCATATATAAACTGATCTTTCTCTGCTGAGTCCGGTCAAACCCTAGTTGCCACTTGGTTGTCCGCCTCCTCTCGATTCCTATGCCTCCTTCTTGCCCTGTCCGATCTACTTTCTGCCTCCTTCGATTCCCCTGTCTCCCTCCCCTGGGTCGTGGTCGCATCGTCCCCTCCGGTTCTCTCTTGCATGGTCGTAGTGTTGCACCCTCCCCTCTAGTTCTCCTTCTCGTGGTCACAAAATCGCACCCTCCCGTCGCGGTGTTGCGCCTCTACCCCTCCGACGGTCGACGGCGCCCACGAGTCTCGACCCATTGGCCAGGGCAGTGATGGCGTCTCACTCGACCAGCAATCATCGCAGTCCTCGAGCCTCCCATCGCATCCTTGCCCTCCTCCCTGCACTCGTAGATGTGCCATTGTCACAGATCCATCGCGCGCCAGCTCCCGACGATGTAGATGCACGGCACGCCCGAAGATCCACTGCCGCCGTGCCTCGGGCTAGCCTGACACGTTCGGTCCAACACGGGTCGGGCCCGACACAGCCCATTTAATCAGGCAGCAGTGCCATTCCAAGGCCTAAGGAAATGGCTATCAGGCCGGCTGACACGGCCCGTCTAACAATCGTGCTGGGCTGGGCTGAGGTTTTCCAAGCCAGAGCCCGGTCGGGCTGGCCTGGCATGGCCAATTGGCCATCTATACTCGGCTCCTTTCTCGGTGACCGCACGCCAGCCATCGAGGTAGTGCTGGTACACGTATGAGAGGAACCCCCACAGGGCCATGAGCATGTACACAACCTTGATGCCCGTCATCCTGTACCCTAACAGCACCACAGTGAACCCTGACACCAGCAGCAATGCCACCGTGCTCGTCACGTTGGCGAACAACGATAACACCCTCGAGAGCAGCCGCGTCACCCCAAATGCTGTTGTCTGCCAGAACACCGCCATGCCCACCAGCGTCAGCATGTACCTCACCTTCCCGTTCTTGAACGGCGCCACATCCCCCGGGATTGTCCACCACTCCCCTGACGCAAAAAGCCCCCCACACGCCCATCGCCGAGGTTGCGAGGTTCGTGTATAGCTGCATCTGAAGGTGGCCTCGAAGAGGGATAGGACGAGTGACAACATGAAGAAGGTGAATGACAACGGTGCAAAAGATGTATGACTCGCAACATTTCTATAATGGCTATAACCATATAGTCGTTCCCTTTTTTCTTGAAGAATTGCACCAGATAGGGGGGTGTAGTGTTAAATAGGCGGTGTTATGCTTTCAAAATTTTAGGACCTATCCTTGACAATAGATGTATACTAATAATGGTTTGTCTACTTTGAAGGTATACCCTCAGACATGGTTGAAGACCGCACTTTGATGTATACTGGATGGAAAAAGAATTGGAGGCACTCGAAGGAGTGGTTAAACAACAACAAGGTGTGGTGCCCATGTATCAAATGTCAGAATGCAAAGTGTTTCGACAAAGTGATGTTGACATATCACTTGTGTGGAAACAGTTTCATGCAACGTTATGAGTTGTGTACATTTCATGGCGAGACACCTTCCCAAGTCGTAGAAGATCGAGATGAGGATGACATCACTGGGGTCAATAGGATGGATGAGATGCTTGAAGCCATAAATCTTGAATTGATGGAGGATCCTCCTACAATGGAGGTTAAAGCATTCTTAAACTTGTCGAAGCTTCTGATCAACCATTGCATGAACACACCAATGTGATGATCCTCATTTTCATGACTAGATTTATGACAGTTAAGTCTAAGTATTTCTTCTCCAATAACTCTACAACGATCTCGTCAAATTGATCAGCGATGTCCTTCCACAGCCTCATGAATTTCATAAAGATATGTACCATTCTATGAAATTGATTTTTGGGCTTGGTATGGACTATGAGAAGATTGATATGTGCCCAGACAACTACATGTTTTTCTGGTAAGAGCATGCCACCGAGAACAAGTGTTTAAAATTTGATAAAGCAAGATTTGTCGAAGTTGTTAATGATGATGGAACAAAAGTAATGATCGAAGTCGCATATAAGCAACTTTGCTACTTGCCTGTCACACATTGGTTGAAGCGCTTGTTTCTCTCAAAAAACAAAAAATAGCTAGACACATGAGGTGGCACAAAGAAGGTCAATGTGAGAACGATGGAATGATGGTGGACCCGTACGACGGTGAGGCATGGAAAGCGCTTGACTGCTTCGATCCAGATTTTGCCAATGACGCAAGAAATATTCGCATTGGGTTGGCAACAGATAGCTTCTCTCCGTTCTGTACAAATGCAACACCATACTCTTGTTGGCCTATGTTTGCAATTCCGTACAACTTACCACCATCTCTTTGTATGAAGTATGAGTTCATGTTCCTTTGCCTTATTGTACCTGGACCGGATCATCCTGGTTCACAACTGAACGTGATGTTGAAGGCATTGATTGAATAGTTGAAAATGTTATGGACAAGAATCGAAGCGTACGACTGTTACAAAAAACCAAAATTCAACCTTCGAGCTACATATTTGTGGTCCGTCAATAATTTTCTAGCTTACGGCGTGGTTTCTGACTGGAGCACTCATGGTCATTTGACATGTCCGATATGTGCTTCGGACATGGAATGTTTTCGTTTAAATCATGGTGGAAAGATTTGCTACTTGAATTGCCACAGATGTTGGTTACTGCCCAATCACGTTTTTAGGCAACAGAAAGATGCCTTCAGGAAGGACACTGTTGTCAAAAATGACCACCACAATGTCTCAACGGGTCGAAGATTGCTGAACAGCGGAAAAACTTATGGAACTCGATAAAACCAATTTGGCATGGTTGAAGTCAAACACAAGGACCGGCTGCGAGGCTGCGACACCTTCATCCTTGCACACAAAATCGAGCATGTGTATTATCTACATTTTCCCTGCAAAAAGCTTAAAGCTTGGTGGGTTGTACACAAGGTGAATCCTCGTGAGCGGTTATATACACCAGACGATGCTGGATATCTTGATGATGAGGTTGATGTTGTTTACCAAGAACAAGAGTTGCCATATTCTTTTGTCGTCGAGCCTGATTTAGGACTTGATGACTTAGTTGGAGATGCAGAAGACATGGAGACTAGTGAGATGCAAAAACAAAAATGAAAACGGGAAACTACGAGGAAATAAGATTGATGGTCCGCTTTACATAATAGAGTAAATCATGATGTCGATGGATTTTAAAATTGAGTACAAGTGACGTTTCTTTCATGTCATCTTTTCTTTTTTTATACTTTCAATTAAATTCATTAGCTAATTTTCCTTTAAACAAGTTGTCGTCGAGAAGCAGCAAACGAGGAGGGGCAGGGGAGCGAAGCTTTCTGCCACCGATAGTCACGAGGGGAGAGGAGGTCTTTCAGGGCAGTTAGCTTAGCGGGCTTCGACGGGCTCAGTCGGTGAGCTATCTACCAAAGTTGTCATGTGGACCTATACATCGGTCACGACATGTAAAGAACATTTAATTACATAAATGATATAAGTAATTCTTTATTCTATAATATGAATCTTTAAATTTTCAGGTTGACTCTATGTTCGAGGACACAGAGGATAGGGTGCCTCCTTCTTCGGTGCCTTCATCTTCGGTGCCTTCTGCTTCGGAGCCTCCTTCTTCGAAGCCTCCTTCTTTGAAGCCAATGCAGTCGGGTGACCCCACTTCTCAGTCACTTGCTTTGGAGACGGTTCCACAGTAGCAGACTACGTGGCTCCTGAATGTAGCCTAGAGGGGGGTGAATAGGCTTTTTGAATCTTTGTTGATCCTTGAAACACTTAACAAATTAATCAAATATAGAGAGATAGGACTAGTCCAGTACAGTGCAGACTAGTCTGGTACAGTACAGTGATCGATAATTTCACTTCTAGTACCCTATGTAGTGGAAAGTAATTGGCAACTTGGATGTATTACAACAATGAAACAATGTATGAAAAATATAAACTTTAATTCCAATGTTTCAATGTGAGTTACACAAGATTATGTAAACCCTAAATATGATGAACAATAAAACAAAGGTGCGCGATAAAAGATTTTATCCTGTGGTTCGATTCCACGGAGGAAATCTACATCCACGTTGAGGAGTCCACGGAGGACCTGGTCTTCACCAACCCTACCCTCGTCGAATCTCCACAGAGGCCGATTCTCTTCCACTAATCGCAAAGGGGCAAATAACTTGTTCAAGGGGTCTTCTCACAAGTTGAGGGCTCCCCAAGAATTACAATGAAGAACACCATCAAACACACTCAAAATATATACAATAAATGACAAGAGTGTGCGAGAGATCAAACCCAGGAGCTCAAGATGTGTAGAACAAGTCTCTACTTTGGTCAATTGCTAATCCTCAAAAATATGATCCTTTTTGGTTTAGAATGTGTGGAGAGATGTGTATTTTGGGCTCTTGGGAGGTGTGACGGCACAGGGAGTCGAGAGTGATTGTTGTATGGCTGTACACCTCTATTTATAGTAGGGTTTCAAAAAAAAAGTTACCGTTAGGGTTTGCGATGTCCGAACTAGTCCGGTGTGTGGCGTGTGGAAACCCCTAAGTGTTGAGATATACCGGACTAGCCGTTATTGGTGCGGACTAGTCCGATTTTAGTCAGAAACTTTTCGGACTAGTCCAGTGTGATGGACACCGTGTGGGACTAAGGACAAGTCCGCACTTGGAGGAACTTGTTCGATTTTAGTCAGAGAATTTTTAGACTAGTCCGGCTGATATCGGACTTGTCCGGTGTAGTGAAAAATTGCGGGGCTAAGGACAAGTCCAGACTGGGAGGACTTGTTCGATTTTAGTCAGAGGATTATCGGACTAGTCCGATGGATACTGGACTTTTTCGGTTTTGTGCAAACATGATGTGTTGAGGACTGGTACACACAAGGGGGAATTAGTTCGATTTTAGTCAGAGAGATATCGGACTAGTACGGTGTATATCAGACTAGTCCAATTTTCTTGTGAATTGTGCAGTGAGTTGAATTATTTGTTCACTTGATCTCTTGGGGTGTGTTTCTCCAACACACTCAATAGAAAATAATCTAATATTTTTAGCTCTTGAGCTTTTTTCCATTTAGATCCTCATTCTCTTTCCTTTTTTCATTTCTTTCTCATTTCATTTAAAACCTGCACTCATCTCAATAATTTTATTAGGATCTCATTAGTTTGTCATTAATCAATCGAAACCCACAACGGATGCCTAGATGCACTTTCAGCTCCTCCTCCGGCTGCTGCAAACCAAAACTATTGGATTATTCTTTGTCCGACTGGAAATAGGTAAGTAAATCTCTAACAATTGAATTTACATACTTTTAGACTTATATATATATATATATATATATATATATATATATATATATATATATATATATATATATATATATATATATATATAGACACACACACACACACACACACACACACACACACACACACTAATTGAGAAACATGTATCAGGACTTGGGAGGATGCTTCGCTCACGGGCCACGGATGCCACACGCTGGTGAACCGTATCCTGGGCCGTCTAGTCCGTTTGTACTACCCCGCTGTAGTGAACAGACACGCTGCTACGTCTTGGGATGACTACTATAGGGCCCAGGACGTTCTTCACGACAACCAGCAAGAGGCTGTTTGACAGGACTTCATAGTAAGTATGAACCATACTTGTGTAATACAAATTTAATATAAGTTACATACATTTACTTGTATATTTCTTTTTTTAGGCACAATATCGTTTGGAGAACAAGGCAGAGCAGACGGATCATGCTCGTCTCTTCTTCCATAACTGCGCCAGGAAGATCGTGACACAATCACTATCGGCGGCTCGCATTCAAGCTACGAACACGTACTTCAAGTTGCATCCAAACAAGTGTGAGTCGGGGAAGGAATCGCCCGACACGTACTTGATGGAGGCGTAGTACGTAGAGGTAAAGCTTTTAGTTTACTTTGCTTCATTATCTGATTGTGATCAATATTTTCATTCAATAATAAATTTTTGCAGGTTAGCGTAGTGTGGCTTGACAGCTGTCTGGACGTGTATCATGCCCTGTGTGCTCTTTGGGCGAGCGAGGGCTTCCAAACACTTTCTAAAACCCATTGAGTGAGTAGAGTGTGGGGACCAGAGTCCACACATCCGAGGATCTCATTGGGTGGTGACATGCGATGCGGCACCTAATAACACACACGAAAAGGATACCAAAACATATAAAGTTTTCATTTCAGTATAATCAGAGTTTACAAAAGAGTGTACAACAGGTGTCCACACGCAGCGGAACTACATACTCATATTCTCACCTATCTAAGCATAAGAGAAGACGTCCATGCTCTAGGACGCTTCTCACTAGCAACATGACGATCATTTAGCAGCGGCGTGGTTCACATGAGATTTATCTCGATACCTCGAGATCTCATGTACAACCGGAACAGCAGAAATGAACCTAATACCTGCAAAAATCGTTAAAGCGCAAACGTGAATATAAGGCTCAGCAGGACTAACCCGTCTCACTAGACATATGCAAGGGTAAGTACTAATCATAGGTAAGGAATATCATAAATAGACTTGCCTACAAGTGAATCCTTATAATCATGTTTTAAGTAGCAAATGACATTCTTCAAGCACGACACATCATAGGCTCCACAATCAAACAAGAAACGCTTTGCCGATGATATGACATGCTCAAAGCACATAATGCTATTACAACTAAAGTATGGGGAAACTGTAAACTTTAATTTTGCTATCTCTGAGTCATACAAGGTTGCAAAGAAATTATAATTCAATACAATATATTTTTCTGGCTTCTTTAGTATTTACTACGTCACGACAGCGACAGACAAGTGGCACTCTATTACCGCGAGGGACGGTGATTGCAATCAGGACACACTCGAACTGCACGACATGCACACCCGCGTGGGAGACACATACGTGCTCTCCTCCCTGCATCATACGTGGCCACTTTTCACCCAAGACCCCAATGTCGACAAACCCCTTCATCCTGGGCAAAAGGTCCCCTACACGGACACGTCAAAACGTTCCGTACACCTTTCTGCCTTCGCATCTCCATTCAAGGACAACCGAGGAGTCTCCACACTACAGTCTGGAGTTACATCAGTTTAATGGGCCCATATACCATTATGCAACCGGTACAGTTCAAGCTTGCCCAACGGTGCCACATACGGCACGGTCCTCAAGCGACACAGGCAGGGCTATGCGCTCGAGATTCCTTCTCGTCGACTCCTATTCCCCCTGCCCGGTCTCGTATTCATTTCATAAGCCATTTTTAATCTTCCACCCTCATGTGAACTGTTATTCCTATCTCGCGAGTAGATGCCAACTACTCGACTTCTACCGGATTTCCTATACATTAGCAAAGCAGTTACTACAGGTCAAACTGTAACCCGTTCCAACCAACCCCTTGGACTTGTGGTCATGCAAGTGGAGTATTAATCACCTTATACGTAAATGCACAATATCAACTGAAGACGTAAGTGAATAAATTGGAAAACTTTGAAAAGCTCTTAAATGCAAACTGGGGCTTGCCTTAGTTTGCGACTCGATTAAATGTCAATTGTTAAGGGTCCTTCTCTGAAGACTCTGCCAAGGACTTCAAGTGGACACCCTGGCCTTCTTCTCCAAGCGACGCTGTTCGTCAATATCGATCACTACACGACATGTATATATGAATGCTGGTAAATTATAATGTACATATAGTTCACAAATTTCTAATTATGGTTATAGTGTGTGAATGATCTTCTTTGGCCTTGGGATTTTTATGGTTGATGTTAGGGACTACAAGGAATACTCTTGCAAAGAACAGGAGATGATCAAAGTAGTTTGTTGTCTCTAAAATTATGGCAAGCAATACACTTCCAAGAATTTTAGAGAAGAAACTGTAGCTTTGACATAGCTACCAGTTGATGATCATGATAGAGGATGGTGTTCTGGTTTTGGAAAAATTGGTTTCATAAATTTCTAAACCTTGGTGAAGGAGATATTGAATTTTAAAGTTGGCAAGAATTTCTGGAATTATTTTATAACTGAATTTTTAGTTTTTTTTTCAATTAACATTCAGTTGGCAACTGAATTAGGACTAGGAGACTAAGTCACTTAAATCTCAAATTTTTACAGGAGTTAGTATATGACTAAAGGAGCATCCAGTTCAAATTTGGCACATAACAAAACAACCGAATAACTGTACTAATTCAATGACTAAAAAAGTTAAATAATATATACAGAGGGTTATACAGGTACAATGGCTCCCAAACGTTCTCTGGCAGTCCAGAATAAGAGAATGTATTTTATGTGAATTTTGGGGATTTTTCCAGTGGACAGTTCATTTGGAAAAATTGTATTTGTATTTGGAAATATTGTTTTCTACAGGATTAAAAAGTAATTTTCACAAAACCTAATTGGTACTAACAGAAACTAGAGCTCAAGGGCTTTCAAACAAAATTTGTTTGAAGATTTTTGGAGCAGTCTATAGAAAGTTATGGATTTTCTAAGTTGGAGTCAAATCTGGAATTAAATCCTAATTTGAATTAAACCGTGGGTCCCACTATTTTAAAACGGACCAATGGCAATCACACCACACGGGGACCACAGAGATACAGCGCGTAGCCACAACAGATCCCAGACCACACCTGATCCGACGGTTTACAAGACGCTTACACGTGGGGCCCGCTGCGTTGTCTTCCACCTCCCGACGCGGGCGCCGCGTGGGGCTCCCGCGGGGGCGCACTCCGGCGAGCCTCGCCGGATCTGTGTTCCCGGCCACTGCAGCATCTAAATTTTTGCGCCCAACCTTAATTTCACGCGCTGAGCACGATGGTAGGGTCGGGGAGGCTTGCCGACGATCGGAAATAGTGGCGCATCGGCGGCGGCAACAATTAGGGTTTCGGCCATGTCGGAAACTTTGCTCCGTGGTTAAACTCTTCTAAAAATGCTGGGGAAAGACTCCTGGAACCACTAGGAAGGTGTTGGGAAGGTGAGATGGTCGTGCAACGGTCGGCAAAACCATCATCGACGGTGACCGAAGCAACTTCTTAACGGCAGAGGGGAAAACTTGTGATTCCCGAGCTACGGTCGATTATTTTGGGTGATTCGAGTTCGAGAAGGTGTGCAAATGAGTGTAGAAGCTATTTGCTAGTAATTGTGGAGAGTGATCAAGTGTGGAACTTGAATTGAAAGTAAAACCGAGCGAGTTCATAAGCTTCGGTCGAGAGTAAAACTTTGCTAACTTGCGCGATACTCACGGAAACAAGGAGTGGCTTTCACCATTGTGCAGAGGGTGACCAGGCGCACCAGTTTGCTATAGGAGTCGAAGCACGAAACTGCGTGTAGTGGTCTGGCACCGTGGAGCAGAGACGGCGCGCGGTGGACAAGACGGCGAGCTTCGGTGTAGCTTCAAAATATCGTCCAAACCGTCAACTAAGCAACGAAAGGATTGGTATAGAGGACAGAGGAGGGAGAGAGGAACAACCTAGCTGTTGGAGGCTTGGCGCGAGAGGCCTTCGACTGGCCGGCAACGGGCGCGTGGTGCCGGCGGTCGGGATCCTGCGTGCGGGGCGAAAATGGAGTAGACCTTCGGCTCAGTGTGAGGGAAGACGATAAGGTCGATCGTGGATTGATAAGGAGGAGCCAGGGGCGCTATTTATAGAGCTCAAATGGCGGTAGACCGCCGCTGTCGTGCCGGACATGCACGCCGTTGCGGTGGCGCGCGCAGTGCGCGCTGGTTTGCGGCGCACGTGGCTCTGCTGACTGGTGGGCCCCGCCAGTCAGTCTTACAGCTACTGCGTTTTTAGAAATTCATTTACAAATAGTAAATGAACTCCAAAAATCATGAAACTTCATGGCTAAAACAAGAAAAATGTGATGAACACAATGGTGTGTTTAAATCTTTATGTTCAAGTATATTTGACAAGATTTTGAATTTGAATTTAAACTTGATTCAAATTTGCTGAGCGTCTCAAATAAAATCGCAAGTGGACTTCAAAAATTCATGAAACTTTTCAAGGAGCCTATTTGCAATTTTTAGAAGACTATAGAAAAATTTATAGCCTCAGTTTTGAATGTTCTTGTCAGGGCATGTGTATACAGTAGTTATATGCTTATTTGTTTATTTGAGCATATGAGGTACTATAAATTAATTTGCCCAAGCAAACCCCATTCAAATATTCCAAAATATTGCAGAGATCATATTGGAATTATTTTAAGATTATTTGTGAAGTATGCTTCTCATGTTAATAACATTTAAAACATGAGAAGAAAAAGGAATTGAATAGGTTCAAGTTTATGTACAAGACCATATCTTGAACCCAATGAAATTTAAATTTAACTGGCAACTGAATTTCATATTTAGGATTAAGTGGGATTTTACATAGAGGGACGGAGGGAAGACATCGCTTTAGTGGGGACGGCTACATACGCCTCGCTAAATGGATGGTAAGTGCTACTCGCATTCTATTAAGTAATTTTATGGCCATCATTGTGCTAACATGTATCAAATGGAGCACGAGAGTGCTTAGCATCTGGCACCTATCAAGGTGTGGAAGAGGGGTCACTTGGGTAGTGACCCGTCGCAGCCTGACCAACTGTCTTCTCAGATGGCAAAACATACTTTGGTGAGCTATTTTTTAATTAATTGAATTCTCTTTAATAGTTCTAATGACGTTATTTTTATGTATTTTCAGGCAAAGTATGGTGAGGAGCATGTTAATCGTCCCCGAAGCCGCATATGCAAGCGGTGCTGGGAAACCTCACAGACAGTGAGCTTTGTTATTTTTAATTTACTGTTACCAACTTTGAGATACAAAAATTTAATAATCTTACTTCGTTGTGCAGGTTAGCCATCTTCGATGAAGTGGTCGACTCGAGGCAGGTGCGAGCTTCCTTAAGGGCTTCTTCATCGCGTTAGGGCAAGTCCAGCAGCAGCCGTGCGAGACGAGATCTGGAGCTCCAGAGTCTTTGAGAGGAGCTCCAGGGGACTCAAGAATTGCTCAGGGCTAGGGACAAAGCACAAAGGGCTAGGGACGGGGCGCAGAGGGCTAGCGACGAGTATTAACACTTGTTCATGCTATAGATGCAAATTGCCATGCAAGTACATTCTAGATGTTGTACTTAACATTATATATATATATATATATATATATATATATATATATATATATATATATATATATATATATATGACATGTATAATGATTTGCTTTGTGTTTGCAGGCTATGTTTCCAGGACAACCGCGTGACTTTCCGCAATGGGCGCCGCCAGCGATACCGCTGCTGCTGGTGCCAACGGCAGCATGCCAGGTACAAAATTATTCAAAATAGCTTAAACTAGTTAAACTTGTTCAAATTTAGTAAAATATGCATTTTTTACTTGTAACATGTCTAACCACCCTTCACTACGTATGAAACCCAAATAGGATACAAAGATGGGCGACATGCTAAAAAGAGATCGTCTCTGATAAGCTTAAGCGAGATGAGCCCGCTTCAACGAGGATCTGACATGGCTCAGTTGAACGTACAAGGAGACACGTTACAATACAGCCCATCTCAGTTAAGTAGGTATCTGAGATGCGCCCTCCTCTCTGACAAACAGGAGACGCGCTTTCATTAAGCGCGACTCATATCTTTTAGGTAACTGAGATGAACTTTGGTTGTAGCTCGTCTCCTTTTATTATGGAATAAGGCGCGTCTCCCATAACCACCGGTCTGGTGCGTATCCTTTAGTTGTGGAAGCAGGCCCGTCTCCCATTCCCTCTATAGAGAGACGTGCTTTATATCAGTCCATCTCAATTTTCTGTTGCCCTTCTACGACCTCCCTGCTGTGGCAGAACAAGTGGCTACCAGATCTGCCCTGTTCATGCCCTGTTCTTTCCCTCTTTCATTCTAAAAGTCTTGCAGTGTTTATCAGTGGATCTTAAAACAAAGGGTTAGTCCTCTCCTCCCCTCCTGTTCCTTACAATTCTTTTACCTTTAGATCTTGACTATCAGTGGCTTCAAATTTCTTTGATTTAGCTCTTCTATCTTGTACGTAGTGTCGTCGGATCGAAGTTGGATGTATGGGCCACGCCTTTGCAATGAATATATCCAGGGGGTAGATGCATTTATCGCTTTCGTGAAGAAAGACATGTTTGACAACATTATAGGGACTATATGTTGTCCTTGCAAACACTGCAAGAATGAGAAGAGATATCGCACAGATGAAGTGTTGAGGTCACATTTGATCATGCATGGACTCATGGTGGATTATCGATGTTGGAACAAACATGGGGAGGAGTGGCTTAATGAAGCAGAGATTAGAGATTCATATCTGGAGAGGGAGGTCCCTACCAGTGTCCAAGAAGATCATCATGAGGATGTGAACGAGCCCGATATATCAGGGTTCACCGATGACGACATTGAGTTTCAGGTGCATAACATAGAGGAGATGGTACGCTGTGACGCCTGGTTCCGAAAATGAACCAAGCTAACGCATATGTGTGCCCAGGATGTTCATCACACATACACGAGTGCAATCACAAAAGAGTATACAGAAAATTACCACAAGACAAGATTAATTAACCAAATTTTATTACACAAACCATATTATCCTCGAATACAAGCTCTAATGAATATTAATGACAAGTTCAACTAATGCAGCGGAAATAAACTAATGCATAGTTGCTTAGTTTGCTTAATTAGTTTATTTCCACTGCATTAGTTGAACTTGTCATTAATATTCATTAGAGCTTGTATTCGAGGATAATCTGGTTTGTGTAATAAAATTTGGTTAATTAATCTTGTCTTGTGGTAATTTTCTGTATACTCTTTTGTGATTGCACTCGTGTATGTGTGATGAACATCCTGGGCACACATATGCGTTAGCTTGGTTCATTTTCGGAACCGGGCGTTACAGATTGGTATCAGAGCCACAGGTTGACCGTAGGATGCAACCTAGATAGAATGGACACTTTAGAGCACATAGGAGCACTCAGGAAGCGTTGTGATTCTGTTTGGTGTGCTGTTTGCTATATATATATATATATATATATATATATATATTGGTTGCTTGTGTGCTTAATAGAGGATTTTGGGATGCTTTAGCATTGCCATGTCCACCTAGGCTAGTACAGCTAGTTGGTTAGCTTCATATCCCTTGATGCATATAGTTGGGGACGTTTCTAAATTCTTACCTATTGCTCTCCTTCAGATGGTGAGGACTCGCAATCAGAGGGATGTCAATGGTGAGGAGGAGAACCATGGAGTATCTCAGAACAATACTGGACAAGGATCTGCTCATGGAGCTATCAATATTGAGCAGCTATTGGCCATGCAAAACCAGCTCATGCAAACCATGATAGAAACAATGGGACAGCTGCAGGCTGGCAACATCAACAATCAACCCCACATGCCCCCACCGCCACCCCCGCCTCCTCATAACCGATTGGGAGAGTTTATGAGGACTAGGCCGCCAACCTTTGCTCAAGCTGCTGACCCTATGGATCCTGATGATTGGCTCAAGCCCGTGGAGAAGAAGCTAGCCATTGTCCAATGCAGTGACCGAGAGAAGGTGCTATTTGCTTCTCATCAACTCGTTGGAGCAGCTGCGGATTGGTGGGATGCTTATTGCAGTGCTCATGAGAACCAAGAAAGAATCACTTGGGCCGAATTCAAGGAGAATTTTCGTTCTCATTATGTGCCCGAAGGTGTTATGATCTTGAAGAGGCAAGAATTTGAGAATTTAAGGCAAGGAAGATCAAGCGTGATATCTCAATAAGTTCACTCAACTCTCAAGATATGCGCCTGAGGATGTTAGCCGGGACAGCCGGAAGCAATACTTGTTCATGAGGGGATTGAACAATACGATCCAAGTGCAATTGCTCAACTGTGATTATGTCAATTTCCAGAAGCTTGTGGACAAAGCAATTGTGGTTGAGAACAAGATCCGTGAGATGGAGCAAGAAATCAAGAGGAAGGCACCATATCAAGGACAGCAACAAGGAAGTAATGTGCGCCCTCGCTTTGCGCCGCCCAATGCGCCTCATTACAGCTCCTCTATTCCTGCTCAGCGCCCTAGTTATGCACCACGCCCAACTAAGTTTGTGCAGCAGCGCCCTGTTATGCAAGCACCTAGGCCTCCAATGCCTTATGCACCTCGTGCTGATTTTCCTGGAGCCAATGCTCAAAACCAAACTCGTCCCAATAATTCTGGTGGACTTAAGAAGTGTTATACTTGTGGAGAAGCTGGACGCTTTGCGCATCAATGTCCTAAGTCAGGCCTTGGTCAAGGGAGCAATGCACCGAGGCAAAACCCAAGACCTAATGGAGGACAGCCACAAGGAAGCCGTGGACAGCAGAATTTTGCTCGTGGCAACGTGAACCATGTCTCTACGGAGGATGCTCAACAAGCGGATGACGTGGTCATTGGTATGTTTCTCGCCAACTCCAACCCCGCGACTATGTTATTTGATTCTGGAGCATCGCATTCATTCATTGCATCAAAGTATGTTGCCAAGTATAGTTTTCCTATCTCTCATATGAAGTTTACTCTGTTGGTTAAGTCTCCTAGAGGAGAGATGAGGACAAATATATTATGTCCAAAAGTAAGCCTTAGAATAAGGGGGTAGACTTCTCCGCCAACCTCATTGTTTTAGATTCTCAAGGGTTGGATATTATACTTGGTATGGACTGGTTGAGGAAGCACAATGGTGTTATTAAGTGTGCCACAAAGACGGTGAAGTTGACTAATGAAGAAGGGATCACCGTAGAATTTGAAGCAACCCAACATGCACCGAAGCAATTAGAGCTGAATCATATGGACGGTGTCGCAATTGAGGAGATTCCAGTGGGGTGTGAATTTTTGGATGTTTTTCCGGACGAGTTGCCAGGTATGCCACCCGATCGAGACATTGAGTTTGTTATTGATTTAATACCTGGAACTGCACCTATAGCTAAGAGGCCGTATAGGATGCCTCCTATGGAATTAGCAGAGCTCAAGAAACAAATTCAAGAGCAATTAGAGAAGGGTTTTATTCGCCCTAGCTCTTCACCTTGGGGAGCGCCCGTTCTATTCGTGGATAAGAAGGATGGATCCCAAAGGATGTGTGTGGATTACCGAGCTCTCAACAAGGTGACCATCAAGAACAAGTACACCTTGCCACGTATAGAAGACTTGTTTGATCAGATGAAGGGTGCTTGTGTCTTCTCTAAGATTGATTTGAGGTCGGGATATTTTCAAATGAAGATTAGACCATCGGACATACCCAAGACAGCTTTCAGGACACGGTATGGATCTTATGAGTACACTGTGATGTCTTTTGGATTGACAAATGCACCTTCCTACTTTATGTACCTCATGAATAAAGTCTTCATGGAGTACTTGGACAAGTTCGTTGTGGTGTTTATTGATGATATTATGATATACTCGAAGGATGAGAAGGAACATGAGGAACACTTGAGGCTTACGCTGCAGAAATTGAGGGAGCATCAATTGTATGCCAAGTTCAACAAGTGCCAGTTTTGGTTGGAAGAGGTGCCATTTTTGGGTCATATAATCTCAGGATGAGGAGTATCGGTTGACCCCGGAAAAGTGAGAGACGTGTTGAAGTGGGAGCCACCGCAAAATGTCAAGGAAATAAGGAGTTTTATTGGGATGGCTGGATATTACCATAGGTTTATCAAGGATTTTTCCAAGATAGCCAAGCCTATGATGGAGTTGCTAATGAAGGGAAAGGCGTTCCAATGGACTAAAGCTTGTCAAAACAGTTTTGAGGAGTTGAAGAAGAGGTTAACAACAACCCCTGTTTTGGTATTGCCGGATGTAAGCAAGAGTTTTGATATTTATTATGATGCATCAAGACAAGGGCTTGGATGTGTATTGATGCAAGAAGGTCAAGTGGTCGCCTATGCATCAAGACAAATGAAAAAACATGAGCAGAATTACCCCACGCATGATCTTGAACTAGCAACCGTGGTACACGCATTGAAGATTTGGAGACACTATATTCTTGGACATAGGTGTGAAATTTACACGGACCATAAGAGTTTGAAGTATATTTTCACACAAACGGATCTGAACTTAAGGCAACGATGATGGTTGGAGCTCATCAAGGATTATGATTTGGGGATCAACTATCATCCAGGAAAAGCCAATGTAGTGGCCGATGCTTTGAGTAGAAAAGGAGTAAGTCATCAACTCACGGTTCGGGAGTTACCATTCGAGTTATGTAAGGAGTTTGAACGGTTGAACCTCGGGTTTGTAAATGAGATGGAGATGATGGAGTTAAACCCAACCTTGGAGCAAGAAATTCGAAAAGCACAAACCGCAGATGAAGAGATCAAGGAAATCAAGGAAAGGACCGAAGAAGGGAGAAAATTCAGATTTGATGAAGACGAATATGGTACCTTATGGCTTGGAAAGAGGATCGTTGTGCCTAATGTAAAGCATATTCGGGAGACAATATTAAAGGAGGCACATGACTCGCCTTACTCGATTCACCCCGGATGTACGAAGATGTACAAGGACTTGAAGGCTTGCTATTGGTGGGATAGCATGAAAAGGGGACATAGCTGAATATGTAGCATTGTGTGATGTGTGCCAATGAGTCAAGGCGGAACATCAAAGTCCAGCCGGATTATTGCAACCATTAAAGATTCCGGAATGGAAGTGGGAAGAAATTGGAATGGACTTCATAGTTGGGTTACCACGTACTCAGTCCGGGTATGACTCAATTTGGGTAATTGTGGATCGCTTAACCAAGTCAGCTCATTTTGTCCCTGTGAAGACCAAGTATACAGCTGCACAATTGGCCAAAATATACATGGAGCATATTGTGTGTCGACATGGAGTCCCTAAGAAGATAGTCTCGGATAGAGGTTCTCAATTTACCACCATATTTTGGCAAAAATTGCATGAAGCTTTGGGAACGAGGTTGAATTTTAGTTCAGCATATCATCCTCAAACGGATGGACAAACCGAGAGGACCAATCAGATTATGGAGGACATGTTAAGAGCTTGTGCTTTAAAGCATGGGAAAAGTTGGGACAAAAGCTTGCCATACGCGGAATTTTCATACAACAATAGTTATCAAGCAAGCTTGAAAATGTCACCATATGAAGCACTTTATGGGAGGAAGTGTAGGACGCCTTTATTCTGGAATGAGGCAGGAGAAACTCAAGTATTTGGTCCGGACGTGTTGCAAGAAGCCGAAAAGCAAGTCCAAATAATTCGTGAAAACTTGAGGGCTGCCCAATCAAGGCAAAAAGGCTATGCGGATAATAGGAGAAGGAAATTATCCTTTGAAATAGGAGATTTTGTTTACCTCAAGGTGTCACCAATGAGAGGTCATAAGAGGTTTAACATAAGAGGCAAGCTCGCACCTCGTTATATTGGACCATTCAAGATTTTGGACAAAAGAGGAGAAGTAGCATATAAGTTGGAGATGCCAGCTCATCTTTCAGACGTACATGATGTGTTTCATGTTTCCCAACTCAAGAAGTGTCTCAAAGTACCGGAAGAACAAGTGCCAATGGAAGAATTGGAACTAGAGGAAGATTTGACGTATGCCGAGCAACCGTCAAAGTCTTGGAAACTAAGGAGAGGGTCACAAGGAACAAGGTCATTAGATGGTGTAAAGTTCAATGGAAGCACTATACCGAAAAAGAAGCAACTTGGGAGCTAGAAGATTATCTCAAGAAGGAATTTCCCTATCTCTTCTCTTCCGCGTCGAATCTCGAGGGCGAGATTCATTTTAAGGGGGGTAGGTTTGTAACACCCTCATTTTCATGCATCATGCCCTACATGCACTCTTATACATGTTTAACATTAGCCCATAACAAGAGGAACAAGTTTAAAATTGATTTGGAGCAAAACTGCACTTAAAAATGTAGGAAAGTGCGGACTAGTCCGGTTTTGCTGAGGACTAGTCCGATTTCTCTCTGTCTGAAAACAGACTTGTCCGTTTTTGCTGCGGACTAGTCCGATTTTGGCTCTGGAAACTTTCGGACTTGTCCGATTTTGTGCGGACTAGTCCGATATTCCATGAATCCTTGAAAATTTGCTAAGTCCCTGGACTTTTCTGGACTAGTCCGGTGTTCCAGCGGACTTGTCCGTTTTTCCTCTCTGTTCAAATTCGGACTTGTCCGATTTTTGGCCAGACTTGTCTGATTTTCTCTCTGGACGACTTCGGACTAGTCCGGTCCTATCCGGACTTGTCTGATATTTCGCAACTCCGAGTTGATCTTTTGTTTTACGACTTGTTTTTTGGGTTTCACGTTAAGTGGGCCTAGGGACGTCGTGCCTAACTCTTTTAGAGCCCATGTGGGACTCTAAACCAGCATCTACTCATCCCAAAACTCGAGATCCATCTAACCCTAGCCTCCACCTCTATATAAACAGCCCCACCCCTTGGTTTGACATCTATTTGCCACTTTTTCCACCCACCCAAACCCTAGTTCGTGGGGAGCCACCATCAAGGAGGGAGAAGAAGATCCCAAGCAAGAGGTAGAAGAGGAGGAAACGAAGAAGGATCAAGATCTCCACCAAGTTTCGTCCTTCACCACCAATTCATCTCCAAGTTCATCACCAACCCTAGATCATCAAGATCCAAGTGTTACCTCCAAGTTTCTTAATTCATTGGAGTTCTAAACACCTGGTATACCTTCTATTCTCTTTTCCTTATGTGAATTCAACCCCTAATCTCCAAATTCACGTCGATCTAGAAAACCCTAATATGCTGATCTCGTCAAGTGCGGACTTGTCCGGTCCCTAGCGGACTAGTCCGATCTTTCTGGTTAAATTGTGTTGAATTAATTCTAAAATTTGATCTAATCGACCCCAAACCTGTATAAACTTGTTAAAACCTATTAGAACTAGTTAGTGATCATTAAAATCAATCTAGTAACGAGTTCTAACTTGCATTTGCATCAATCATACATATCATGTCATATTGAGTAAGATTTGTGCACTCATTGATTGTGTTTCTTGTCTTGTATGTTTATTGTGTGGATTAGACGGATTTGCGCTAGAAAGTGCCGCGGAGGATCTTCAGCATCAAGAGTTTGAAGGCTTTGACCCTAATCAACAGCAAGAGCAAGGCAAGTGTCCTTGAAGCATATTGATCCTGGTTTTTAAATAAATGTTTTGTTTGCAAACTGCATGCTTGTGTCAAATTGATGGGAATCCTATGGTAGGAAGTTTACTAGATTTGTTTGACCACCCTTGTCACCTGGAATTTATGGTAGAGCGTCGGGATGGACTTTTTACCTTTTGCTTCGCTTAATCAACTGGGATGGGAATAACTATACCACTCAATTTAATTATGCATGGATTAGATTATGGTTAACACGAACTGGTTAAATATGGTATGGTAATGGATGATCTAAGAAAGCCTGGTATGTGGATGGGTTGGATGTTATGGTGGTTTGCTTGCTTTCGATCTAAGGACCGGTTCATGCGAGAATAAGCCAGGACTACAGTGCCACCACGAGGCCAAGTATGGGTGCGGCGTAGCTGATTAATTAGGGCTTTGCTAGTGCTGTTTGGACCATTGTGGATGCTCGGGGAAGGGGTAGTCGGATTGGGTTTGTTGATGATTGGTGGGACTACCCTGGGATCCGAATGGCTCAAGAGGGGGCCCTTGGTTGAAGATGTGCTCAGTTGGAAGCATCGCCACCGGTGAAACCTCAGTGGGGTCTAAATAGGCTAGTAATCCCTTTGTAAAGGCTATTTTGTGATCTCTTGGCCACACACCAACGGAAGTGTGTAATGTGACCGACTGGTCATGGGCATAAGGGAGGTTCTTAGTCGCCGAAAGGTGATGAAATCACGAACACGTGGGTAAAGAGGTACAAACTCTGCAGAGTTAAATAAAACTATCATGATAGCCATGCTCCCGGTTATGAGCACCTGGACAACTTCCATTATTAGAGAGAAATTGGGATATGGTTATGGTTATGGTTTGGTAATGGTTATGGTTGATATTATGGTTATGGTTATGGTAATAGTTATGGATTTAATTTCTGGTATTGAATATGGTTTTTGGCAATGGTGAAATCTGGACTTATTGATGATGGTAATGAATTCAGTTTGGTATTATCGTATTGCTCGTGATTATGATTGGTTTATTTCACATACATATAATATATATATTGCTTTTCAAATGTTTTACTGTACTTTTCAGCACTTTGCCATTATTATTGTCGTCATTTGAATCAGTCACATGTCATACTTTCCACACTTGCTGAGTACAACATGTACTCACTCTTGCAATCCCCCACCTCAACAGTTGCAGGTCAGGATTGGGAGTTTAATGGTGATAATGCGGAGTTCTAGGCCGTGTCTACCGTCAGCTTTGCCTGTGGTGTTATTGGAGCTGCGTATATATACCCTGTCGCTTATGCTGCATAGTTGCTTTAGTTGCTTAATTAGTTTATTTCCGCTGCATTAGTTGAACTTGTCATTAATATTCATTAGAGCTTATTCGAGGATATAATGAATTATGTAATAAGAGTACTTATTTAATAATTTGAGCTATGGTAATTATCTGGTTATCATTTGTGAATCACTCGTGTATGTGTGTTGAACATCCTGGGCACACATATGCGTTAGCTTGGTTCATTTTTGGAACCGGGCGTCACATACGCAATGTCAAGAGACATGGCGACGATGATCGATACAGTAATGGTGAACTAGCAAATTACAAGAAGATGATCAAAGACTCGAAGAAGCCATTGTATCATGGTTGTGCGGCTAAGTACACTAGACTATTTGTGATGGTAAAACTTTTCTAGTTGAAGGCGAGCAACAGATAGAGTGATTGTAGTTTTAAGGAATTGTTGACGCTCCTTAAGGATATGTTACCCCAAGGCAACACAGTCCCTATGATAGTTTATGGGGCAAAACAGATAATTTGTCCACTGGGTTTGGAGGTGGAGAAAATCCACGCGTGCAAGAATAATTGTATTTTATATCGTAGACCAGAGTATGAAAACCTCGAGAAATGCCCTATTTGTGGAGTGGACAGATTCAATCGTAGGAAAGACGATGGTGATGATGAGAACTGCGATAGAAGAAAAAGAGGGCCTAAAAAGGTGTTTATGTACTTTCCAATCATTTCTCATCTGAAGCGTTGGTTTGCAAACAAGAAGGAGTCAGAATTGTTGCGATGGCACAAAGAGAAGCATAAGCAGGATGCTGGAATGATAAGACATCCTGCTGATGCCACATAGTGGCAAAACATTGATTCACAAAATCATGAATTTGCCATTGATCCGAGGAATATTAGGATCCCAATGAGCACTGATGGCATGAATCCTTTTTTGAACAGTAGCACACATAGCACATGGCCAATTTTCCTTACAATTTTGAACCTTCCTCCTTGGTTGTGCAACAAACAGAAATATATTATGATGTCAGGACTGATACCGGGGCCACAACAACCTAGGAATGACATTGACACTTATTTCAGGCCTCTCGTTAAGGATCTAAAGCAGTTGTGGTACAGCGACGGAGTGCATGCCTGGGATGACCACAAGCGTGAGTACTTTCGCCTCAAAGCCATTTTATTTGTTACTTTTAGTGATTCTCCGGTGGCACGTAACTTGTCAGGACAGAGTAAGAAAGTAGGTTGCAGATATCTACATTGTTTGAGAGAAACAGACTCATAGTACTTGAGCGAGTCACGGAAAGTAGTGTACATGGGACATCGACGCTACATTCCAATGAAGCATCCGTTTCAAAATATGAAGCAAAATTTCAATGGTGACACTGAGAAGAGGCGACCTCCATCTCATCTCAAGGGTCATGAAGTCTAAGAAATGGTCAAGGATATACATGTTGTCCTTGGTAAGTGGAAAAGGACTTGCTAAAATACTGGCGAAGATGATATCTGGAACAAGCAATCAATTTTTTTGGAGCTACCGTATTGGAATGACTTAGATGTCCGTCATTCGATTGATGTGATGCATGTTGAGAAGAATGTGTGCGAGAGCCTACTCAGAACATTGGTTAACACGGATGGGAAAACCCGGGACCATGGACATGCACGGGCAGGTCTAAAGAAAATGGGAAATGGGCCTGAGTTGTGTATCGATGACTCGGTAAAAGGAACGGAACTACCTACATCATGCATCACCATTTGAAAAAATGAAAAAAAAAAGAGTTTTGTGGGTTCTTGAAAAATATAAATGTATCATCCGGCTACTCGACGAATGTCTCAAGGCTTATTTCATTTCCAAATCTAAAAGTAGCTCCTGGTGTGAAGTCTCATGATTACCATGTATTGCTTACGCACATGATTGCTGTTGGAATTCGGAATATCCTACCGGTCAATGTTCGGGAGGCTATAATGAACTTTTGATTTTTATTCAATTCAATTGGTCAAAAAGTACTATGTGAAGAAGATCTCAAGTCATTGGAAAAAGGCACTATGAAACATTATGCTTCCTTGACATGCGTCTATATGTGTATGTTGCTGACACAGGCAATGCGGCTATCAAACTCTGGGTAGCTCCAGAATGCAGCCGGAAACTAGGATAATCAGGAGTGGGGGCACCTAATAGTAGACGTGCGTCTTGCAGGGAGCGTCTCCTATTAGCGCCGCAATGCCTATAAACAATCTGCGATGCGCTGTAATAGAGGATGTCTTGGATTACCTTAATAAAGGAGACACACTTTCTTGTAGAACGTCTCAGATCAGTCAACAAATGTGCGACAGGCTATTATAAATAATGTCTCGGATCACTCAAAATATCGGCGACATGCTGCATTAGAGCATGTCTCTCAATCACAATGATGGGCGACACACGCCTTGCTTATCTCCAATGACCTCTGAAAGCATCTAGGCCCCCATGAGGTATGGTTTCGGTGATTAATGACAACCTAAATTTGTGGATGCAAGGTCTCCCATATCACTCAATCAAACAAAATTTATATGAACATCAATATCAACTACTAATCATTGGAGACCCATATACAAACAATTTATGAGATCAATCAATGTTATGAAGATAAGAAGTGAAAGCTCGTATGTCAAAGTCATTCAACCATAATTGACAACATTCAATGCTTGAAAATCATCAGAAGTGCATTTCCAACAAGAGTCCAAGAGGTCAATCGAGCAAGACACAAAAGAATCACTTAGAAACAACTTGAAGCAAGCAAAACCCACTCACCGGATCAACCGATGATTCCTGAGAACAACACATCGGTCGAGTTGGTTCAGCAGAAAAAGAAGACCTCAGAACAAAGTACTCACTGGATCATCCGATGTTAAGGGCTAAGCTACATCGGTCCATCAGTACAGTTTGCAATATGTTTGGACCAAGTGTAGCACCGGATCATCCGATGTACATAAATATACACATCGGTCAATCACTCCAGTAAGCATCGAGTTTGAGCCAATTCTGGAGGAAGAGCGACCGGATCATCCGATGAGAAGACAAGTGCAACATCGGTCTAACAACGGTCATATCTGATACAATGACGCCAGCTAAAGTAAACTTGACCGATGATAACTAAAGGGGAGACATCGGATCATTCGGTGTTCGCAGAAAAGTTCTGTCAGACTATTCCAACGGCTATTTCGTGGAGGCTGGCTATAAATACCCCCTAAACCTGTTATTTCGACAAGTCTTGATCACCAGACATTATCTACACATCCACAAGCGTTCAAGACCAAGAGCCATCACTTCTACATCATTTAGATCACTTACACACGAAGATATAGGCTAGTACTAGCTAGAGAGAGAGCTTGTGTGCCTCCATTCTTGGTGAGTGGAATCTCTAGGGTAGTTAGAGCCTCAAGGGAGTGTCCCTTTGTGTGTGTAATTGAGAGAAACTTCCGGAGCTTGCCAAGAGGATTGTGGAAGCCCGAAGGACCAAAGTGTACAAGGCTTGAGCTCCACCTTGCCGAAGTTGGCAAACGGAGAAGAATAGTGGAGATCCCTCGTCTCGGTGACTTGGGTGTGGCTATACCCTTTGGTGGGTGCCACAACGTGGATGTAGGAAGATCTTGACGATCTTGTCGAACCACGGGATAAATCCTCGTGTCTCCTTGGGAGTTTGCATCCTCTTCCTCTCTCTTACATTTATGCATTATATATTCCGCGAAGTTGCTATTTACTTCAATGCATAGATTGTTTGCGTAGGGAATTGGGCTTTTAGGAATTAAGTTTTATTGCTTAGATTTTTGAAAATAAGCCCAATTCACCCCCCTCTTGGGCATTCGATCCTTACAATTGGTATTAGAGCAAGGTTGCTCATAGGATCATTCTAGCTTCACCGCTAGAGAGCTAAAATGGCCATGGTTGGGGGTTCGGTTCCTATCTTCGAGGGCAAGAACTTTGCCTATTGGAAAGCACGCATGCGCGCTTATCTAGAGGCTATTGCTCCCGAAGTATGGGAAGCGACCCACGCGGTGTTTGGAGAACACAACTATGTTGGGGATCAAATTAAATGGGATTCTAAACCTAGGAATGCAATCTATGAATGTATTAGTCAAGATGTGTTTGCTAGGATTGCTAGCAAAGAAAAAGCTTGTAAAATTTGGGCTTGCTTAATAGAGATTCATGAGGGTTCTTCTCGATTCAAGGAACTTAAATATCACATGATTAAAGCAAAATATGATGAATTTAAGATGCTACCTCATGAAAATGTCAATGAGATGTTCTCTCGCTTGAATGTACTTATTGATGAAATTAATGCTCTCGACATTGCTTCTCTTGGCAAGGGGCTCATCAACCGCAAGATCCTCATGCTCCTTCCCAAGCCAAAGTACAACATCATCAACTCCATGCTTCAAAAGGAGTCTCTTGACCACATTGAAGTTTCGGAGCTCATTGGAGAAATTCACGCTCATGAGATGAGTGTACTTGGGATGATGGAGCAATCATCTTCAAAAACAATTGCTCTAAAGGCCTCCACCAAGAAAACAAGCCTTAAGAAGAAGAAGGTGGTTGAGCCTAGCTCAAGTGAAGAGGAGCAAGCATCAAGTGAAGATGAAGATGATGAGCTTGCATTGATGATGAGGAAGTTCTCACGCTTGGACTCCAAGATTACCAAGAAGGGATACACCTTTGATCCCAAGAAGAAAGCATTTCTACCAAGGAGAGATGATCACAAGACTTGCTACAATTGTGGTGATCAAGGCCACATCTCCTATGATTGTCCAAAACCGGACAAAAGAAGAGAGAACCACAAGAGCAAGCACGCAAGCTTGAAGAAAGTGAAGATGATGAAGAAGAGGCCAAACCCAAACCAAAATACTTTGGGAAGAGGAAACATGACAAGGGCACAAAGGCAAGACTCTTCCCAAAGAAGAGAAATGGCCCACAAAAGGTGTTCATGTGTGAGGCAAATGAATGGGTCACCGATGAAGAAACAAGTGATGAAGAGAGTGAAGTGGAAGAAGAAAGTTTGGCCGGCCTCGCCATTGCCAACAATGATGACTCACCTCTTCATCCACCGCCCATGTGCCTCATGGCGAAAGGTAACACCAAGGTATGTGACGACTCTAGCGATGATGAGCTTTCCCCCGATGATTTAACTTCTTTGATAAATGAATATCATGCTATCATTAAGAGGGAAAAGAGTAAGGTTAAAGCTCTTGAAGAAACTCGTGCTAGACTTGAGAGTGCTAACGTCGATTTGCTTGACAAGTATGAAAGCATACTCAAAGAGCATGACACGCTAAAATCTCATGTCAAGCAAATTGAGGAAGAAAAGGCTAAAATCAAGTTAGATAATCATGAACTTAACTTTGCACACCAAACACTCTTGGAAGAGCACAACAAGTTAATACAAGAACATCAAACACTTAACCTTGCTCATAACGTGCTTGATCAAGAGTTGAAAAATATAAAGAAGCAAACTCTTATTGATAGGATATCCATTACTTCTCATGTCACTAATGCCTTGAACAAGTCTTTGTCTTTGAAAGCAAACGCTTGGGAGAAGGACTTGTTGGAAGAAATTGAGAGTCTCCGCACTAGTGTGGCTAGACTTTCAAAAGGGGAAGTCAAACACAAGGAAATACTCTTCCAACCAGCAAAGGCCTTCAACAAGAGAGGACTTGGATCCTTCCCGGTGCCTAACAAAGGAAAGGTGCCCTCACCGGAGCTTAGAACTAGCTTCATCAAGGAAGTTGGTTCTTATTGCCAACATTGTGAGGTCACCGGTCACCACACAAGGGAGTGTCCTCTTCCTAACCGACCCTCTCCCAAGTTGCACATTAATTACAAATCTACTTTCAATGATCATTATTATCTCTTGAGTAAAGTAGATGGCAAGGTGAAGGCTAGGTTCATTGGCAAGGACATGAAGGGCATGAAGGGGAAGCTCCCCAAGCAACTTTGGGTCCCAAAGACACTTGTATCACACATACAAGGACCTAAGTTGGCTTGGGTGCCTAAAGTTAAAAATTGAATTCATGTGTGTAGGTGAACTACAAAGCCGGAGGAAAGCATTGGGTACTCGATAGCGGGTGCAACCAACATATGACTGGCAATGATGGTATGTTCACCACCATAGAAAACCCCGGCAATCATGAACAAGTCGCCTTTGGTGATAACTCTAAGGGAAAGGTAATTGGGTTAGGTAAAATTGCTATTTCAAATGATTTATCCATTTCCAATGTTTTGTATGTCAAGTCACTTAGTTTTAATTTACTTTCCATTGCACAACTATGTGATCTTGGACTAACATGCACATTTAGCAAAAATGATGTTGTTGTGAGTAGTGAAACAAGCCAAGACATAGTCTTCAAAGGATTTCGGCATGGACATCTCTACCTAGTAGACTTCTCCAACAAGAATGCTAGCTTGACCACTTGCCTTTTCACTAAGACAAGTTTGGGATGGCTATGGCACCGATGCATAGCACACATTGGGATGGGCAAACTCAAGAAGTCATTCAAGCTTGGGATGGTGACCAGCGTGAAGGATGTCACTTTTGAGAAGAACAAGCTTTGTAGCGCTTGTCAAGCTGGGAAGCAAGTTGCTTCACACCATCCAATTAAAACAATGGTGTCAACCTCCAAGCCACTTGAGCTACTCCACATGGACCTCTTCGGACCGTCCACATATCAAAGCCTTGGCGGTAACCTCTATTGTCTTGTTATAGTTGATGACTACTCTCGCTATGCTTGGACTCTATTTCTAGGTGACAAGAGTGAAACTCCAGAAGTGTTCAAGAACTTCGCCAACCGCGCTCAAAGGGAATTTCAACTTCTCATCATCAAGGTCCGGAGTGACAACGGCACCGAATTCAAAAACTACAACATTGGGGAGTGGTGTGACCGTGAAGGCGTGAAATATGAGTTTTCGGCCACATACACTCCTCAACAAAACGGTGTCGTTGAAAGGAAGAACAAGACACTCATCACTCTTGCGAGAGCAATGCTTGATGACTACGGCACGTCGGAGAAGTTTTGGGCCGAAGCAATCAACACGGTGTGCCATGCCGAAAATAGGGTCTATCTCCATCGACTACTTCAAAAGACCCCGTACGAGCTTCTCATTGGGAGAAATCCCAACATCTCCTACTTTCGAGTCTTTGGATGCAAGTGCTACATCTACCGCAAGAAAAGGCTCGGTAAGTTTGAAAGAAGATGTGATGTTGGTATATTTCTTGGTTATGCATCAAACTCAAAAGCATATCGAGTATTCAACCAAACCTCCGGTTTAGTTGAGGAAAGTTGTGATGTTGAGTTTGATGAATCTAATGGCTCCCAAGAGGAGAGTTTTGGTCATGATGAAATAGATGATGAGCCTCTACGAGAAGCCATGAAGAACATGACCATTGGAGACATCAAGCCTGAAGTTGAGGAGAGCCATGATCAAGGGGGAGCTTCAAGTTCCAACATCAACACTTCAATGGCGCCTCAAGTTGACGAAGAAGAGAAGGATGATCCATTGCCGACTCAAGACTCACAAGCACAACAACATCAAGAAGAAGAAGAAGAAGTCCATGATCAAGTCCAACCACAAGAGGAGCAACACACATCACCTTCGCCAAGTGCTTCACAACCACTTATGAGGCATGGACGCATCTCCAAGGCGCATCTGATGGACCAAATCATTAGAAGTCCGTCAAGGGGTGTAAGTACACGTTCTCGCCATTTTGCTTCATTTTGTGAGCACTACTCGTTTGTTTCATGTGTAGAACCCACTCATATTGAGGAAGCACTCCAAGACCCAAATTGGGTGATGTCCATGCAAGAAGAACTCAACAACTTCATCCGCAATGAAGTTTGGGTGTTGGAGGAGCGACCCAAGGACAAGAACGTCATCGGAACAAAGTGGGTGTACCGCAACAAACAAGACGAGAATGGTGTTGTGGTCCGCAACAAGGCAAGACTTGTGACCAATGGGTTCTCGCAAGTTGAAAGACTAGACTTTGGGGAGACATTTGCCCTGGTCGCCCGGCTAGAAGCCATCCGTATACTTCTTGCCCTTGCAACACATCATAGTATTAGAATTTATCAAATGGATGTGAAAAGTGCCTTTCTTAATGGTTACATTAACTAGCTTGTTTATGTTGAACAACCTCCTGGGTTTGAAGATCCGAGGAATCCTAATCATATGTATAGGTTGCACAAGGTGCTCTACGGGCTCAAGCAAGCACCTAGGGCGTGGTATGAACGACTACGGGATTTCTTGATCATGCAAGGATTCAAGATCGGGAGGGTGGACACCACAATCTTCACCAAAGACATCAACGAAGATTTGTTCATTCGACAAATTTATGTTGATGATATTATTTTTGGTTCAACTAACGAAGCTCTTAGCCATGACTTTGGAAAAATGATGTCTAGGGAATTCGAGATGTCGATGATTGGAGAGCTCAACTTCTTCCTTGGATTTCAAATCAAGCAACTTCAAGAGGGGACCTTCGTCTATCAAGAGAAGTACACCAAGGACCTCTTGAAGGAATTTGAGATGGGAGATTGTAGCTCAAGAAGCACTCCAATGGCAACAAATTGTCATCTCGACGCGGATAAGGACGATAAACCTATTGACCAATCTAACTACCGTTCTATGATTGGCTCATTGCTTTATCTCACCGCATCTAGGCCCGATATCATGTTTAGTGTATGCTTGTGTGCTCCCTTTCAAGCGGCACCTAAAGAATCGCATAGGAAGGCGGTCTTTAGGATACTTAGGTATCTTAAGCATAGCCCTAGTATGGGCTTGTGGTACCCTAAAGGTGAAAAATTCCATCTCTTGGGATACTCGGATTCGGACTTTGCCGAATGACGCGTGGATCGCAAGAGTACCTCCGGTGGGTGCCACTTGCTTGGGCGTTCCCTAGTATCTTGGTCAAGCAAGAAGCAAAATTTCGTTGCCTTGTCCACGTCGGAAGCGGAATAGATTGCGACCGGTGCATGTTGTGCCCAAATTCTCTATATGAAGCAAACCATTTTGGACTTTGGTATTAAACTTGGTTGTGTGCCTCTCCTTTGTGACAATGAAAGTGCGGTTAAGATAGCTAAAAACCCTGTTCAACACTCCCGCACTAAGCACATTGATATTCGCCATCATTTCTTGAGGGACCATGAACCTAAGGGAGACATCTCATTGCGAGGTGTTAGGTCCGAAGAACAATTGGCGGATATCTTCACTAAACCACTAGATGAGAAAACTTTTTCTAGGCTAAGAAGTGAGTTAAATGTGCTAGATGCAACGAACGTCATGTAAGAATGCACTTCATATAGGTCTTGCCTAACTCTCAAAGGATAGGGGTGAGCAAGGGTTAGCTTGGGATGGAGGTTCTTTTGGGTTTCCCCAAGGTTTGGAGAGTGGCTCTCCCTGAAAAAAGCCTTTGAAAGGTTCAAATTTGGAAAGATAGATTTATTTTATGCCTTGCATGATGCCTGCCATATAGACTTGTAATTTCTTGCACTATAAAATTGCTTGGCATTGCATACGGTAGATTGTCACAAAGGGGAACCCACCTCATGAGAAAGAGTTTTGTTTGAAATGCAATATCTCAACTCATATAAGTTGGAAAGAACAAAATGTTAGGTGCGTTAATGCCTAGAGGAACATGCTTTAAAGAGATAGAAGTCTTCATACTCTAGCTCACAAAGCATGGGCCTTACATTTTATTTGGATAATTTCCTTCCCGTTCTCTTCGATGTTCTATTCGCCTTAAGGCTTAGCCAAGTTATTGGCATATTAGTATTTTTGAGGGGTAAGGGGTTGCCCAAAATGTCCTAAGACATGTGTTTCTCATTGGTTGTTTGTTTGGTCAAAGGACATATATGGGATGTTGCTGTTTAGTAGGCATCGGATTATCCGATGCTTAGGTCAGTCCATCATCGGATCAGTTAGTGTTCAAAAGCCAAGAGTCAGTTCAGTTAAGTGTGACAAATCAATCGACGAGTTCATTCTGAAACACATCGGTCCATCCGATAATCACACCTCTGGAACTATGATGAATTCCAGCAATGATATTCCCTTCCACGTCGGACCATCCGGTGTCAACGACACCGCCTTGAATACCCTTACTGTGCCATTCGACCGATGCTTCTATCGTTTCTACATCGGTCCATCTGGTGTTAAAGTTTCGGCTAGGGTTTGGGACCCACTATTTAAACGGCCTTTCATCTCCTTTTCTCTCTCTTCCTGATCCCAATGCAGCCCTCACCGCCGCCGCCGATCCTCTCGCCCAAGCTGCGCCACCGCCATCTCCGGTCACCGCTGCCGCACTCCGGCCGCCGCCGTCGACCTCCGAACGCTGCCGCCATCCTCCAGCGCCACCGCCGCATCATCTAGCGCCGCCGCCACTCGCCTCCATCGTAGCCGCTGCCGCTGCTCGACCCAGCCGCCGCCGCCGCTCCACCCAAGCGCCGTCGCCGCCTCTCTCCACCACCAAAGCCGCCCCACGCACACACCACCCTCTGCGTCGTTGGTACCTCCACCGGTCGCTGACGCTAGGGTTTCCGACCGCATCAACTTTCGTGTCGCCGTTCCGTGCATCGTTGACTTCGTTCACCCGTTTTGCCTCGTCGCAATGGCTCGTGACAAGAAGAACAAGGGCAAGGCCATTGCGGAGTCGGCCGCAAAGAAGCAGAAGCTCTAGAAGGAGGAGAAGAAGGCGTTGATGGCTGCTCGCGCCACCGAGGAGCGAGAGCATGGCCGAGGAGGATCTTTGAGGATCCGCGAGGCTCGTCCGAGGTAGCCTCCTGTGATCGATGAGTCCGAGGCCGAAGAAGAGCCGAAAGTGCCTTTTGTTTGCCGGCGCTCCGCCAGGACCCATGGGGTCATCCCGCGGTAGCACCACATCCGAGACCGACGGCTGCCGATCGTCGTGAGGACAGGGAGGCCCAGAGAGCCATCTACGAGATGGACACTACCGTCCGTGTCGGTGAAGGTGTCCGGTTGACTGATTACCAGAAGATGAAGGCCAAGAAACTCAGAAGACTCAGATGGAGTGTGCTGCTTGAGGAGTGGTACCCGCAGCCCAGAGAGGTTCTTGTGGATAGTCGTTTCTGGTCTGTGACACAGGCGTCGCTCTACGAGACCTATAGATGCCGAGGCCACAAGTTATTCTAGCATAACTTTCTGGATTGGGATCAGCTTGCCCTGGCAGCAGAGACAGAGATTCGCCCATACATTGAGAGATATCACGGGCTGGTGTAGCTGATGTCCTATGAGAGGAGTGCTTATGTGGAGGATTGGGTACGCGTGTTCTATGCTACCCTATACGTCTCTGAGAGCCGCAGGTCGATTGACTTCATGTTCATGGGAAAGCATCATCACCTGACGAGACAGACGCTGGCACAGCTGCTGGGAGTGGACCTGCACGACACTTGCGTGCATGAAAGAGTATATGGACTGGTAGACCCGCCGAGGAGGCCACTCACTGGGGGAGTGGCACCACCAGTGGAGGAGATACGTTCTCTGTTCGGACCGACTTTCTCTCTAGACCAGCCGAGGGCACTGGCACTGCTGACTCCAGCTGCGCGCACAGTGCACCTTGCCTTGCGCCGCACACTCCTGCCGAGGTCCAGGTATCTAGAGGGATTCACCAGTCTGCAGCAGACCCTCCTATTCTACATCATGAATGGGATGGAGTTCGATATAGTGGACATCCTCATATGCGAGATGGAGGACGTGATCACAGATGGAGTGGGCATGATGAGGCAGCTTGTGTTTGGACACTAGATAAGCTACCTGCTATACATGGTTGCGTCTGAGGGGTCTGCGGTACGTGGCAGCTACACTGACGAGAGTGTCCCTCAGTTCGGTCACTACCGTGCCCCAGCTCCTGGAGACCGCCGCCTTGGCCGTCCAGTCGAGCGTCAGGTCCGTGCTTGGCTATCTGAGGAGGACTGGTCTGATCTGGAGAAGGAGGATGAGAGGCTGACAGAGGCAGAAGCTCAGGGTGAGGATCTTCAGCACATATGGTCCAAGAGCGACACTGATGACAGCGTTGAGGAGTACTGTCCACCTCCTCCCTCACCCATGCAGCACGACGCGGAGGCTGGAGGCTCTACAGTGCCACCCCCTACTCCACCTCCCGTCACAGAGGCACAGGTCTCTCAGTCGACTGAGCTCACCTCACTTCCTCAGCAGATGGTTGAGCAGCAGCGCTTGGACCGGCTTGCAGCTGAGCAGGCCTGAGCGGAGCAGGCCGCACGCCTTCTGGAGCTCCAGCAGCTGCAGCAGGAGATGCAGCGCCAGATCGCCCGTGAGAGGCGAGAGGACACTGACCGGCTGACTGGGCTGATCGACCAGATGCACCAGCGCTCCCTCGACCAGCAGCAGCAGACGCAGCAGGCGATGATAGGCATTCTTGGGTTCATCACCAACCTCTACACCCAGACCGGGATTGCCCTGCCGTCGCAGCTACCAGGAGTTGCTCCACCTCCACCTGTTCTTGCTCCAGCTGCCGCTCCGGTGCCGACCACACCGATCCATTCGATCAGCATGTCTCCACTGCTGGCTCCCGGTGCACCGATTCACTCTCCACTGCCGGCCACGACACTGTTCCAGCAGACGCCGGCATCCGTCGTCGGTGCCCCTCTTCCAGCAGCTCCTACTCAGCAGGCATCAACGGTGGCTCCTACGGCTCCGACAGCTCCTTCCACCTCTACTCCAGGCAGCAGCTCCAACGACAGCACCCCCGACGGTGACCAGTTCGTCATCGCGCCTAGTACTCTGGGTCCTTAGGCACTCGGATCCCTTTTTGGTGTCTTGATGCCAAAGGGGGAGAAGAGTTAGAGAAGAGTCAGGGGGAGGTAGCTTAGTCTAAGAGTTAGAGAAGAGTCAGGGGGAGGATAGCTTATTCTCAGGGGGAGTGTCCTAGCCTTAGGGGGAGTTTTACTATATCATCTTTTGTAATTCGATGTTTTTGCTACTCATTTGGTGTTTATTGAGCACTCTTAAGTTATTAATCGATTGAGCTTATTTGGTGTCGATCTATATCTTATGATCACTTATTCACTTGAGTTATTCCTTGATTGAGCTTTCAAATTCATTACTATTAAGTGTGATAATCTTGTATTCATTGCATATCCTCTTAAGTTTCGTACTATCAAATTCATTACTATTGTGCTTCAATTGTTGTGTTGTCATCAATCACCAAAAAGGGGGAGATTGAAAGCATCTAGGCCCCCATGAGGTATGGTTTTGGTGATTAATGACAACCATTGGATTTTACTAATGAATTTGTGGATGCAAGGTCTCCTATATCACTCAGTCAAACGAAATTTATATGAACATCAATATCAACTACTAATCATTGGAGACCCATATACAAACAATTTATGAGATCAATCAATGTTATTAAGATAAGAAGTGAAAGCTCGTATGTCAAAGTCATTCAACCATAATTGACAACATTCAATGCTTGAAAATCATCAGAAGTGCATTTCCAACAAGAGTCCAAGAGGTCAATCGAGCAAGACACAAAAGAATCACTTAGAAACAACTTGAAGCAAGCAAAATCAACTCACCGGATCAACCGATGATTCCTGAGAACAACACATCGATCGAGTTGGTTCAGCAGAAGAAGAAGACCTCAGAACAAAGTACTCACCGGATCATCTGATGATAAGGGCTAAGCTACATCGGTCCATCAGTACAGTTTGCAATATCCTTGGACCAAGTGTAGCACCGGATCATCCGATGTACAGAAATATACACATCGGTCAATCACTCCAGTAAGCATCGAGTTTGAGCCAATTCTGGAGGAAGAGCCACCGGATCATCCGATGAGAAGACAAGTGCAACATCGGTCTAACAACGGTCATATCTGACACAATGACGTCAGCTAAAGTAAACTTGACCAATTATAACTAAAGGGGACACATCGGATCATCCAGTGTTTGCAAAAAAGTTCTGTCAGCCTACTTTTCAAACGGCTATTTCATGGAGGCTGGCTATAAATACCCCCTAAACCTGTCATTTCGACAAGTCTTGATCACCAGACATTCTCTACACATCCACAAGCGTTCAAGACCAAGAGCCATCACTTCTACATCATTTAGATCACTTACACACCAAGAGATAGGCTAGTACTAGCTATAGAGAGAGCTTGTGTGCCTCCATTCTTGGTGAGTGGAATCTCTAGGGTAGTTAGAGCCTCAAGGGAGTGTACCTTTGTGTGTGTAATTGAGAGAAACTTCCGGATCTTGCCAAGAGGATTGTGGAAGCCCGGAGGACCAAAGTGTACAAGGCTTGAGCTCCACCTTGCCGAGGTTGGCAAACGGAGAAGAATAGTTGAGATCCCTCGTCTCGGTGACTTGGGTGTGGCTATACCCTTTGGTGGGTGCCACAACGTGGATGTAGGAAGATCTTGACAATCTTGCTGAACCACGGAATAAATCCTCGTGTCTCCTCGGGAGTTTGCATCCTCTTCCTCTCCCTTACATTTATGCATTTTATATTCTGCGAAGTTGCTATTTACTTCAATGCATAGATTGTTTGCGTAGAGAATTGGGCTTTTATTGCTTAGATTTTTGAAAAGAAGCCCAATTCACCACCCCTCTTGGGCATTCGATCCTTACAACCTCATAAAGCCCGTCTGTTATGACTCAAAGTAAGGAGACACACTTTCTTTGAGCTTGTCTCGCACTTAGTATGATCCGCGACACATCTGCCACTCGTCTCTGATGGCAGTGTAATGTGAGACGCCATGACTGAGACGCACCGTTTGTTCATCTCCCTTCTTCGTTAGGGCACATCTCGAATGAGCCTTTCTTACGTAGTGATTGCACATCACAAGAATCGAAATTGGAGGCACAGACTCTGCCGCCTCAGATTCTGACGCTTGAACAACTGCAGGAGGAGGACTTTTTGAACTCTGGTGGCAGCGGACGGGGTAGCATCTGATAGTCAGATCAACTCCTTGCCTGAATTTTCGGTTACAATCTTTGACGCGTAAAACATGGATTTAATTCACTGTTGACAATTAAATGCTATTTAGTATACAACGGGAGAATACACTTCATATTGGCTTATTGGGCAATCACGGTTGTACACTACATGGAATTGCTGAAATGTAGTTTAATTGGCCCGCCTGATTGTTTGAAATCCTCCTTGGCATGCTTAATGATGTTGTTATGCTCTATGCTGTTATTCGGCAGGGAATATGTGTTCTAAATTCTAATAGTGATGTCGATTCAATATATGTATGGTTTTGCTTTTGCCTTTGCTGGCATGACACAGAATGATACTGGCAATTTATCATCGATGGTTCCCGAAATACCATCGACTATAAGGTCTATCGACGACGGTTTCCGCCCGGCCATCGTCGATACTGGCAAGTTATCATCGACGATCTTCAAAAGAACGTCGACGATAATGTCTAGTATCGACGATGGTTGCCGTTAAACCGTGTCTATAAGTGTATGATAGACGATGGTCCAGGCCACCTTCGTCGATAAGTTCTCTTCGCTGCCACGTGGACGGAGTCCCTTATTGACGCCAGCTAAATCTGGATGTCATCAATTAGCTTATAGGCGATGGTAACCATCGTCTATAAGCTTATAGATGACTAATAGTTGTAGACGGTCGGGTACTATCGTCAATAAGCATATACCGTCGTCTATAGCTTATAGACGATGGTACTGTCCTTATAGACGACGGTTTTTAGCCATCATCTATTATCGAGATTCCTATAGTGCATATCAATACATTTTTATGAGTTAATTTCCTTTCTGTAACTTAATGATATTTTTTGTGATGTATTTGGCAGTGATGTTGTACTTATCCATTCTTTATTTTTCTTTACTTCTTGCCAACGTAATTCAAAAATGCATGCCTTTTCTCTTCTCTCTTCTTCTTCTATGATCTGGTTCTTGAAATGTAATAGTCCGATCTAATCACCACCCTTGTTTCTTTGTACTTCTGGGACTGGATTTGATATGTGGGTTGTAATCCCTTGTCCATTACTTCTCAAGGCTGGCAACTTTCAGCAGCAAGATGTGATTGCTCGTAACTATATTATTACTTCAGTGGAAGAATCCATACAAATGAATTACTCAGGGATTCAAAGATTGGTAGCAGAGCGGACTAGTATCCTTATAACTGGTCATTGTTTGTTCTTATTCAATTTGTAGAGTTTTATTCTATTTTATGATAGCTTTGTTTGGTTATTTGTTCATTTGAGCTGACAGCCACGGATTTGTGCAATGGCTTTACCAAGATAAAATTATCTGTTTCCTCTTTTTCAATATACATGGCCATTTAGTTTCAAAAAAGTCAATTGATTGTAGCATGTTATTTAGTAGAATGTGTAGTCATTCATTAACTTTTTCTGGAATTTCATGTCTCTGGTACTTGTACGTGACAGTTTAGGATATTATGAAACGATGGGAGTGTTAGGCCTTATTTGGCATAACTTGTCCTCTTTAATGTGGAGAAGCTAAGAAATAAGCTGTGCCAAACGAGAGCTTAATTTCCAAAGAGTAGGATGGAATGCTTCTGTATAGAATCTTAAATAATTACTGTATATTGTAGTGACTGAGATTTATTGTAAAAATATTCTAGAGTGCTTATTTTGTCAACTAATTGCGGCCTACCTTCAAATTTAAACTCTAGGGTATGGTCCTGTTGAACCCCTCTGAGATGTAAAACACCTCTCCTCACCATCCCCGTAGTTAATGATACACATGTATGCGCTTCTATTAGTATCATATTCTATGTTGCGACTCTACCAGATGTCTTTTCTATTCTGTTGAAAAATCGAATTGCTGTGCTAATAGTTTGTATAGTCGAAGGATCTTGGTTTGAAATACCACCAAACTTCTATAATGATCTGTGCTATGTTTGCTCTCAAGAATTGTTTCTTTGAAACCTTAATTGTTAACTAGTATGTTTGCTCTAACAATTTTTTTTCTTTGAAGGACCTTAATAATTGTTAACTAGTCTGTTTTCTCTCACAATATTTTTCTTTGAACGACCTTAATAATTTTTAGCTGAAAAGGGCTTCAAGCTTTTTAAGGCTCGTGAAAGTTTGATGGTTGAAAAGTATAATAATGTTGTTAGCTTATGGAGGAGGGTAAGATGCTTCCGGATATGATTTGGAACCCCCTTTTTTTTTCTTATGGAGCAATGTTATTAAGGCGTCACTTAAGTGGTAAGGCTGTCTTGGAGGCTAAGGTGTCCACCTTAGTTTTTTTGGTAAGGCGCGCAGATCCGGGGATAGGTGGTGGTGCAGGTGGGGGGAGGGGGGGGGGGGGGCGCTCAGATCAGACAACAGGAGATCCGCGTCGACAGATCCGCACGGCGCGGGGGGGGGGGGGGGGGGTCCGCCAATGCGCCGAACAGATCGGGATGGCTGGTCTGTTATTTAGTACTCCTACTAAGGTTTTGAAGAGAAACATGGGCCATACGGGCTGGGCCAGGTAAGTTTATGTTTTCCCTTTTGTAATGTGTATGAGGGGAAATCAAACAACCTAGCCGTAGGTGGGCAGGAGAAATCAGCCGAGACACCACAAATATCAATATGCTGCTGTATTTTTAAAATATATTGCTGTATTTCCTATATTTACTTATTTTTACATAAAAGTAAGGCGTCGTCTCGCTTTACGCCTTATCGCTTAAAAGGTAAAAAAGTATTTGTTGCCTTAAGTCGCCTTACCATCTTAATAACTATGTACATGAGTTTATGTTTGATATCTTTTTAGCTCTCAGATATGTCCTTAGGATTGCGATACAATGAAACTTGCATCAGTGGTTGAGGATGTTTCACATGGGTAAGTGATCCTTGCCTTTTCTACCCCAAATGCAGTATTTCTAGTCATTTTTTACTTGCATAGTTTAATTTAGTTTGTTAAGTAGCTCTATCTTCCCTTGAGTTTAACGTTCTTAAGAAACTTTGGTTTAATGAAATATTTTAGCTATCCTCTTACATATGTTTGTTGGTAAGTTGAAATTCAAGTCTTTTCTCTTGTTAGCTAACATTTGTTCTTAAGAAACTTTGCTTTAATGAAACACTTATGTTATCCTCAAATATTTCAGTTACCCGGTTAGTAAATGTAGTAATGGCTATAAATAGAATATATGCTTCTGATTACTCATTTTTATGCTAAGCTGTAATGTTTGCTTCTTTCAGATTTTTCAGTGCAGTGAACTCTACAATTTTAAGTTTACAACCTGTGTAATGCACTTGTGAAAGAAAAACTGGATATGTAGCTAGATTTGGCAACTCTTCCCGCTTTTTTGGCGGTTATTTTGTTTCTTTGGTTTCTTCTACGACCAAGGAGGCCAAAGCCTAAGTTCAACTGACCGTCGGAATTAGCTTTGGCTAATGTACTAATGTGTGGAATAAGGTCCTGTTCATGGGAATATGCATGCATGGGTTACTGGAGGTCGGAGAAGGAGCGGCGCCCATTCAGGGCGACCGCCGCCAATCGGGGTGGGTGGGGAGAGCTTATCGGGGACGGGACCGGCGGGGACCGATCGGGATGGCTGGTCTATTATGTAGTACTCCTACTAGGGTTTGGAAGAGAAACATGTGCCATATGGGCTGGGCCAGGTAAATTAATGTTTTTCCTTTT